>OU618551.1:9707516-10320016 GCA_914829495.1 Eilema sororculum
AGAATTGAACATTTTGGGATTTGGACATTTTGACACCGTTGGACATTTTGAGAATTGGACATTTTGCCCCTGAACGATTAATACATCCAGATGATTTAGTTTTCGAAACGACTAAAAAACCCAGTATATCCCCAGATATACACTCACTACCATCATTATCACACCTCGTTACATGTCCCTGTCTGCCCCCAGGACCCAGCCTGCGTGATGTTCTTCGAGCCAATGCTGACGGCGCCCCTACCCCGGTCGGAGCCCTTCAGCCTACAGCAGTTAGCGAGAGCCGTGGTGGTCGCGCATACCAGTTATGATGGTGAGTGCTGACTGTCTACTAGGGAGTAGGACATGAGGGTTAGCCCATCTCCCGTGTGAGAGGGAGATGCGATAAATCTCCCCTCTGCGGGTAGAGGTGTTTATTCTTCTATGTGAGGGGATTTTTTTTTTATCGTGCGAAAAATCCCCACGGATACCACCCCCACGGAACCGGTGGAGGCGGTTATGTCGGACTCGAACCGACTAAAACGCACGCCGTCTTGGGTCCTTGGTTGCCGGAGGTGAGATTGCCAAAAGCATATCTCTCGCACCCCTACAGACCCAGGACCATCTCTTTCGAGATGGCCCCCTTCGGGTTGTGGGGACCACAGTGTCCCCATCTAGCCCCGGGTACGAGGAGGCGCATTTGGCGCCGCCGCCGCGGCCTGCTTCTGCTAGGGTGACAGGCGGCTCCACCGGTCACCCCCAGGCCAGCGCTCATGGAGGACGGAGGTCGTTCTGCGACCTCCGACGTCCGGTTCGCCTTCGCTCTTCGCGGGCTTCCCGGGCCCGGAGTCTAGTCCGGACCCGACCGGCCGCCTCCTTCTCTTCTCATTACTTGCTCGCAGAAGGAGGCGGCCGCACCCCGCACGTTCGCGCATCGTACCATCGCTGTGAGCAACGTGGCGAGTGCGAGGACTCCCACCCCCAGAGCCGCCACTAGGACCCTCTATGTGAGGGGATGGGTGTTTAATTTCCCGTGTGCGGGAGAGGGGTGTTTAATTTCCCGTGTGAGGGGAAGGGAGTTTAATTTCCCGTGTGAGGGAAGGGATGTTTAATCTCCCGTGTGAGGGGAGGGGTGTTATACTCCCGTGTGAGGGGAGAGGAGTTTAATCTCCCACGTGAGGTGAGGGGACTTTAATCTCCCGCGTGACGGGAGGGTGTTTAAACTTCCGTGTGCGGAAGAGGGGACTTTAATCTCCCGCGTGAGGGAAGGGGTGTTTAATCTCCCATGTGAGGGAAGAATTCCGTGAAGAATGTTTGACTAATAACATCACTTATAGCAGCAAATTTGGGTTGTGGAGGTCAGGTGGCAGTCGCTTGACAGAAAATATCGAAGTTTAGCCAAATCTGCAGTTAGACTGGTAAAGCAAACCCCAGACTCCAAGCTGAAAACTTAAAATACGACTGGGATTAACGCTAAGATGAAAAACTCTTTAACTCTTTATATTTCAGGTGTAGAAAAGCTACCCCTACCAGTTCGCCTTCGCATGTACCTCAAGGAGTACCACTACAGACAGAGGGTGCGGGTTCGACGCCTGGAACCGGACTTGTACGAACAGCACCACTGTTGAGGAACGGCCACACCCCCCGGGGGACAGAGTGAGACAGCACATGAGGATATATCTATAGTTACCGGCATATATCTTGGACCTAAAGCGCGAGAGAAACGCAGCCATAGTTAAAAAAAAAATTAAAGGACACGTCATTTTGACTTAACCTCGTGTGATGATAAGCTAAAGGCAGAGTCTTGGAAAGAGGGTCACCATTTGAAACGTGTACCATGTCTCATCAGATGCCTTTTCACGCCCCGCTTAAAGGACCCGGGACTGTAGGAAGAAGGAAACACGTGAGCTGGCAGGGAGTTCCAGGTCTTAATGGTGTATATCTTGAATCCAAGTAAATGCGGTCGTAGTCCGAATTTTGGCAGGGGTGGTAATTTATTTTATGTGGGAAAATTCCTTTAGAAAAATTTTTGGAAGACTTTTCAATTTTACGTGTACGATTGGGAGGGGGAAGGGGTTCATGTTCACTGTGACCCCCTCTAGGGCCGCATCTGACCCCAATTCGGGAGAGTAACGAGGCCTTAGAGCGAAGATTGGTTGGATCAATGATATTTTATAAACCATAGATAATGTTTGAAAGAATTTTTTTTTTTTACAGCATTAAGTCGCCTTAAAGACGTATAAGATGGGAAATTTGAATCATATCGGGCGTGTCTCGGTAGCCGAATTGGTCAGGCATTCCCCCTGTAAGGGAAAGACTGCGGGTTCGAGTCCCGCCCGAGAAGATTCTTTTTCCCTATGTATTTGTATTTGACATAGATAATGTTTTTCACAATCTAAAATGTCAACAAAAATAATTATGACCAAAGAGTCGCCATTTCTTCCACCAATCAGAGACGCGACAGTGCGCCGAAAAAACGTCTTTAATAATAATATAATTCATATAAATTAACAACATTGGGGTATTATTATTAAGAAGCTATAATTTTTTTATATATAGTATTTGCGCCATTTTTGTAAGCGGCCATGTTCTTGCATGACGTATCTACAGTTTATAAAACATCATTGGGTTGGATATAGTCTATGCTTAGTGTATATAAGCTCGTCCTCTGCCGTAGCACCCCGTGTTTTTCTCTAAAGACACCCAAGTAATGTGTGCTGCATGTATAGAGCAGATTTTAGGTCCAAGATATTATGTTCCGAGGTATTATATAATATAAAAGTCTTGACTGGAATAACAGAGAAAAAAAATCCTCTGGTCTCGGCACAAACATACTGTATGATTTTATGTTTTGTATAAAAAGAGTTTGACCACAGTTTTAATAGCAAAATCATCTGGAAGTATTAATTTGGCGAAAGATTTTTTCTTGAAGGAATTTTTACAGCATTAAGTATGCTAACTATACAAATCAAATACATAGGGAATTGTTTGGGCGCAGTTATCAAAAATCAATGTTTAAAAATGATTGTATCATCATTCATTGATTCCGATAGTTCGTAAGAAAATCGGTAGATGACGCCACATTGCCTTAAAGACGTATAAGATGGGAAATTGGAATCATATCGGGCGTGTCTCGGTAGCCAAATTGGTCAGGCATTCCCCCTGTAAGGGAAAGACTGCGGGTTCGAGTCCCGCCCGAGAAGATTCTTTTTCCCTATGTATTAGATTTTTTCTTTTTTTTTGATAGTATATGGGAATAATGTTCAAGTGAAATGAAAAATGTATGGGGGGTTTATAAGTACCCGGTTAATGGCAATAGGCTCGCCACCTATTACATTGGGACCTAAACATAAACTGGCGAAATGCGGGTGCTAGCACCTCTGCCTACCCCTTCGGGGAATACTGCCGTGAGTTTATGTTATGTTATGTATATTTAAAAAAAATAATCTTGCGCTAAATCAATACTTCCAGATGATTTATTATTACTGTGCCCAAATTCTTTTTATTCTAAACGACAATAAAATCATCCAGTATAGTGACTCTAACATTATTAAATATTAATAATTTGCCTTGTTATTATTGTAATTTAGGTTATTATTATTATAAAGGGAATTAACGCGATCATTGTATAGGTATATCTTTGATTTGCCTGACGTTTCGACCAGGTTACACCGGCCGTGGTCACTGACTGACTGGCTCAGTAATCAAAGTCAAAAAATCAATTTCTGGAAGACTTTTCAATTACACGTGTACGATTGGGGGAGGGGGGTGGGGAGGGTGTCCACTGTGACCCACCTTAGGGCCGCACATGACCCCAATTCGGGAGAGAAACGAGGCCTTAGCGTGTGGATTGGTGGGATATAATCTATGCGTATAATCTATGCTTAGTGGATTAAATCGACACTTACAAAACGTCAATATAAAATATTAAATACTAGTTTAGCAAATGGACCACCGATTCGAAACGCTAGACCTGAGAAGACTCCGGCAAGAAACACAGCGGGCATTTTTTTTTGGTCTATTTACAAACATTTATTAGTCTAAAACTTATGGTCTAGATACTGCTTTGCTGGAGTAGCATAGCTGAGCGAACAGCTCATTTCCAAGCTTGTTTATCATGTAAGGAAAAAGGAAGGCAACGCACTTGTGACTCCTTTGGTGTTGTCCGTCCATGGGCGGCGGTGATCGCTTACCATCAGGCGATCCGTCTGCTCGTTTGCCTCCCTAATCTATAGAAAAAATGTTCTTCATCTACATAGGGTAGATGGCGTGCACTACTGAGCCATTAAGCCTGTGACCACGGCCGGTGTAACCTGGTCGAAACGTCGAGCAAATCAAAGGATGTACCTATACCATGATCGCGTTAATTCCCTTTAGAATTATTGTATAATTATTATTAGTTCTATTTAAATTGTATATTATTTTTCGATGAAATCATGGTTAGATTATATAACATGCCATTGTGGGGTTAGATTTTATATTGACTATATTATAGTTTCAAGTTTTAACACTTTAACGCTTACTTTTTTGACGTTTTATTTACATATTTACATATAATCACGCCTTTATCCCTGGAGGGTTAGATAGAAGTGAATTAACACCCACATTTCACCAATAATTGTATCCAGTTCCACATAATAGGGGTCTATTGCCGTATTCCGGGCACTATTGTTGACTCGAGCCTATATCTGAGGCTGAGTCTGGCCTGTATATATCTGTCTGATGTTAAACAGCCCTATCCCTTAGTCGCCTTGTACGACACCGCATGGGTAGAGATGGGGTGACCCTAATTCTACTCTGCCGTCTTATATTTTTCTATTTTGATATACCAACTGATACCGTCCTGGCTTCACACTAAAATTATCATATGAATATATATATTAGTGTAGAAATCTATACGGGTTTATCTCTTTAGCTATACCCGTAAAGATTTCCACAAAAAAAACGATATATGACATGTAAATACATCTGTAAAAAAATATCTATATGAAAGTGCGAACCGCATCTAAATCCGTTGCGTAGTTTAGAAGATCTAAGCGTACAAACAGCGGGAAGCGACTTTGTTTTGTTAACTATGTAAGCCCTATGCCAGATTTGACGGATTACCCGTCGCGGAACTTCCCAGTTATTTTATGGCACTTAGGCTCCTATTCTAAATGACACTTAGCCTGAATCGCTATTTATCTGAGCACAGATTGTATATACAGATTGATAGTTTGACATATTGTCTATCTATACAATCTGTCCTTAGATATATCGCGATTCAGGCTGAGTGTCATTGTAGAAACGGACCTTAAATGGCAGACAAGCACACAGCCCACCTGGGCCTCGATTTTACTAAAGCAAAACTATCGTCAAACCACAGAGATTGCAAAAAGCGGCAATACATTATATGCTTTAAGGGCCGGCGCCCAGTGCCGGCATCGGCAAACTCAAACTCAAGGTATTTATTCAAAATTGTGTAGCACTACTACAGCTTTTTGACGTCAAATTCTGCTTAAAACTAAGTTTACCACCGCTTCCTAGGCACGAGTGGAGAAGAAACGGCGCAACAAACTCCACTGTAGCCTTTTACAGACAACAATTTACAAAAAGTAATTTCTTAAGACTAAATATGGACGAATGTACATATGTCTCGTGTCAAGATAATTAAAGTATATAAAAAAAAACTTATAATAAAATAATTAACCTAAGTTAACAAAAATAAAGAATAAAGAAGTTCGCGTTCCTATTTAAACATTATGCTGTAGTTACAGCAAGCATCAGGATTTGTAATTGTCGAATAACAATAGATCTTTTTGCTATAGATATAAGATTGAACTTTAATTGGTAACTACACCGCTGTTATGCCGATCGATGCCGATGATAGTCGACGATCGTCATTGAAATTTCAATTTTATGTTGATAGTGATAAGATCTAATTATGGTTGGCCAAAAAAATCCTGAAGCTCGCCGATGCCGATAATGCGCCAATAAGCGATGCATTTAAAGTTTTATATTAAATAACTATTATCAGAGTGAATAAAAGAGTGTAATGAAACTTTTGTCATTTAATTTTAGACCTTAGTGTATAGAAATAAAGTCTAAACTTTAATGCCGCTTTTTGCAATCTCTGTGGTTTGACAATAGTATTGCTTTAGTAGAATAGAGGCCCTGTTGGTAAGTGGTTACTGTGGCCTGTAGACATGAGCAACACTAAGGGCGTTATCCTCATTCCTATGCCGCACCACTAAGACCTGGAGCTCCCTGCCAGCTCATGTGTTTCCTTCTTCCTACAGTCCCGGGTCCTTTAAGCGGGGCGTGAAAAGGCATCTAATGAGGCTGTCAAGCTGAGTGCCACCACTGTTAACATGGTACATGTTTGCGATGGTGACCCTCTTTCCGAGACTTTGCCTTTGGCTTAACATCAGGCGAGGTGAAGTCAAATTGACGTGTCCAGTATAAAAAAAAAACACTCGCGCTGCCGACCCTTTAGGAACCTTTTTGAAAAACCCCATATTGTAGTCGCTTGGGAAAATCACGGCAGGGAGTTCATTCCACAGCTTGAGCGTGCGTGGGATGAAGTTTCTTTAATACCACACTGTTGCACTTCTATGAGAACCCCCATCCTAGCTTGGGCCTCCAGGTAGGGCCCCTATTTTTTTTTCTTCCTCGACTAAAATATGGTCAATATAAAATAGTATGTATGTATTAATAATGAATTGTGGTGCGATTTAAGATAATTATAATTTGGTCTTTATATTGTTTGTCTTATAATTATCAAATAATTAATATTATTTATGTTAAACAGTGACTTGTAGACAATTCGGTTAAGAACTTAACTAAAAGTAAACAATCTGGTCATATCTTTTAATATTTTGTATTTCAAGGCTCAGTTTAAAAATGAAACATGACTAAAAACGGAATTTGAGTCGCTATGAAATTTCAAAGAAATTGATTTTCGCCGCAATGACGGATGTTTTAGGAGACAATCTGATTAGTTCGGGCGGGATCCGGTGGCTCAGTGGTCAGAGCAGGTCCCTGTAAGTGAATGATCGCAGGTTTGGACCCCTCCCTGGACCGATCAAAAAAGTAATTTTCCTATTATAATCGAATACCTAGTGCTTCGATTGGATGAAAATATTAATGTCGAAAAAAATAAAAAGACATCAAAATTGTTTATCTTTACATAAGTTCCTAACCTGGAGTATAAATATGACAGGAAGAAAATGTACTACCTTCTCTTTCTTTTACCTAAGGTAAGACAGAGATAGATATACATTTTAGTCCTGTCATACTAGATTTGTTTTTGTAACACGAATTTGTAATTGTTTGATGTTAATTTTACATAGTTGCTGATCTCTAAAATAACTTTTTTTTTATTATTATACTAGTAAAATTATTATACGTCGTGCCAAATGGTTTGAGAATAAAGTTTATTGACCTTGCGAGTTTGGACCGGTTATTCAGGGGTTGTTAACATTTTTCACACTGTAGCGAAACCGACCACGTGGCGGCCGCTTGACCCGGCGACTAGTTTGGACCGGTTATTCAGGGGTTTTAAACATTTTTCACACTGTAGGGAAACCCACTGCAGCGCCCGCGTGAACCTTTATTTTTGTTACACAACACTACTTATAATTTGATATTTATTGCAAACCTTTATGCTCAATCGATTTGGCACGGCCTATAGTATACTTGTTAACCACTCCAGGTAAGCTAAATTGCTTGTGTGATAGTCTAAGATCCAGTATAATTAATATGGATCAGTATATTTGACCATAACATAAAACCTATTTGCCGTCAAGCAGGCCTATGCCATGATAGATTAGCTTTTTTTTTCGTGCGGAAATCCCCTCTGATACCTCCCCTGCCGGAGAAGGGGAGGTTATGTCGGACTCGAACCGACTAAAACCACACGCCGACTGTGGGTCGTGGTGCTAGGGCGGAGGTGAGGTTGTCATCGCCATATCCCTCGCACCCCGGCTGACCCAGGGCCATCCCTAACGGTCTAGCCCTCCTCGGAATAGATTAGCTTGACCCGTGTTCTCACCTCCAACTAAGCTAAATTGCTTGTGGAGTGGGTTCACGTCGGTTGTGTAATGGCCAGGATTAGAACCTGGGACCTCTCGTAAGGCCGATTCCTTAACCACTAAGGTACCGTGTCAAGTTAATCTATCATATTATTTTTCCATCTTTTCCATTCATCTTTTAAAAGGAAGGCGACGCACTTGTGACTCCTCTGGTGTTGCGGGTGTCCATGGGCGGCGGTTATCACTTACCACCAGGCAATCCGTTTTCTCGTTTGTCTCCCTATTTCATAAAAAAAGTCAAATAATAAAAAAATATGTGCTATATATTTCTTATACAAAATCTTATACTATCGGAGTGGTTTCTCGTCGGTAGTGTAATGTTCGAAGTTCGAACTCGCGACTTTTCGAGCTAGTCCGATACTTTAACCACTAAAGTACCGCCGCTTTTATATTTTTCGTCGCTAGTCTATTTGACATACTATAAATATTAACATCAAACAAATTATAGTACTACTTTTGATTATACACTTCGGGTGGGAGAGTGAGACTTCGGCTAACATCGACTTTCTTCGGGTTTGTAGAGCGTTATCTCTGTCGCACATTGGAATGAAAGTTTGATACCTATATGGGTTAGCCTACCGAAGCTAGAGTTGTAATATTTTATCAACACAAAACGGTTTTAACTACTCTATAAAAATATCAAGAATTAGACATACATACACTGTGCAACAGAGATAACGCTATACAAACCCGAAGCGAGCCTGACATCTCATTCTACTTCCCAGCCTTAACAAAAGTTTGGTACTGCATACTACTTACTATATATATATTGTAAATTCTGTAAAATAGATATATTATATAAACATAGTGACAGTGGAATGATAAATTTAAAAAGTGTCGTTACAACTACAAAATTATAATAAAATAGGGTACGTATTCGATTCCCGTTCACTGCAAATACATATTTGTATACATGAATATGTATTGACCCGGTTTCTGTGTATAATATGTTAAGTATTATATTCTAGAACGCATATATTGTGATTGTTATATAATTTTGAAGTTATAACGACATTGTTTTAAATATATTTTCTACTGTCAATTATTGTAATCTGATGGTAGAACTTCACATAATTATTTGTGTTGGCTATTAGACATTTGGCAAATATTTGTCGTACACGGAGGTAGGACACGACGGTATTCTCGTCCCAATTGGGTATTCTACTGCCTAGTCAAATAACATACTTTTTACTAAACGTCAACGCTAATTTATAAGGTATCTTGTATGAAAAAAGATTTAATGACGTCATAAAATTTAATAGTCAAATCAATTACTATTATAGGTTGGGGTGGATGATAAAAAATAAATAAAAACTATAAAATAAGAACCGACGCAATTTTAACCGCTCTTTTACCATTCTTAATTTAATGAGCTCGGTTAGATAATTTATTTTAACTATAGGATAGTACCCAATTAAGATCATTTAGAAAAATTGTAGTCAAGGCTTTTCTGTCGATGGCTGTATTTCTTGCGACTGCTTAATTGCGAAGGGAATACCGTTGTATCCTGCCTTTATTAAATATGATTGCCATATAGGTCATACATCAATGGCTATGTGAAGTCCCACCATAAAATGTATGGTGTCTGGCCACGCCGCGTCGCTAAAGAGTTATTTTTGTAGAAGCAGTGAGCGTACCGGCGGACCTGCACATGTATGACAAATCGTATTATTAGCACTGTGGTGCGTACAAAGTTACAATAATTACAAAATATATTTTAAAATATATACATTTTGAAGTTTTATTTTGACAATACCTTTAGAGCGTTTTCAGATTATTCGATCCGATATCGATTTGGACGCCAATCCGATATCGAAAGTAAAATGTATACATACATACATATAAAATGTACAATTACGCCTTTGTCCCTGGAGGGTGAGGCAGAGGTGACTTATTTCACCAATCATTGTAATTGGTCCCACGTAATAGGGGGTGAGCCTATTGCCGTATTCCGGGCACTATTTTGTTTACTCAAACCATGCATCTGAGGCCGAGTCTGGGACGTATATATCTGTCTGATGTTAAACAGCCCTATAGCTTAGCTGTATGGACAGGGAATGTTAGTAATCTCGTCATAATACTCTTAATATTCTTAAATAAATATTTCATACATTTTCCGCCGCATAGTTCCAGGCAGCATATTTCCTTTTCCGTGTACAATAGGAGGCAGTACTGCTTTGAAACAGGCACGAGTTTGTTGCGCTAATTCCCTTTCCAAACTCGTGTTCAATTCCAGGCACATGTCCTCCAATCGCACAAGTGTTCAAGGCGATGATGGAACTTAGCCATGAAGTTCGCGCGTAAACTTTACCACACGCGTCTCGGTCGGTACTTCGCCCATCAGATGTGGCCCCTCACTATGGGTCTTATGAGTAAGCTCAAAGTAGCCCAACGAGTTATGGAGAGGGCTATGCTCGGAGTCTTTCTGCGAGATCGAATCAGAAATGAGGAGATCCGTAGAAGAACCAAGGTTACCGACATAGCCCAGCGGATTAGCAAGTTGAAATGGCAGTTGGCAGGGCACATAGCACGGAGGACTGATGACCGATGGGAGTCGAAAAGTTCTCGAGTGGAGGCCACGTATCGGCAAGCGCAGCGTAGGACGTCCACCCACAAGGTGGACAGACGACCTCATTAAGGCCGCGGGAACGCGCTGGATGGGAGCCGCTTCCGACCGGTCTTATTGGAGATCTATAGGGGAGGCCTATGTCCAGCAGTGGACTTCCTATGGCTGAAATGATGATGTCATCATCATCATTTCAGCCAAGATGATGATGATGATGATTTGATGACAAGATAAAATGTTAATTGTTCACAATATCAGCAATATATCTTTTTATAGTTCCACTAGCTGTCCCGGCGAACTTCGTACCGCCAATTTTTCCCGCCCCGCGATCAGCGTCAGATCCCGTTCCCGCTGCACCATTTAGGGGGATGAAAAATAGATGTTGGCCGATTCTCAGACCTCAATATGCTCACAAAATTTCATCAAAATCGGTCAAGCCGTTTCGGAGGAGTATGGCAACGAAAACTGTGACACGAGAATTTTATATATTAGATAATCTAGTATTCAATTATTTGTATTAAAACGCGTCACAGTGAAAAAACAAACGAATGCTACTGGCGGGCGAAGTACCTACCGACCGAGACGTTGCAAACCCGTGTTCGATTGGAGGACATGTGCCTGGAATTAACACGAAAGGGAATTAGAATTTGAAAAGAAATTTGGAAAGGGAATTAGCGCAACAAACCCGTCCATGTTTCAAGGCAGTTCTGTCTCCTATTGTACACGGAAAAGGAAATACCCTGGCAGCGTAGAATAGAACTTGGACCACCTCAACTCTTCCCATGTGGTGTCGTAAGTAGAAGGCGACTAGAAAATAGAGCTGTTAACCGTTCGTCATCCGACAGATAACATACAGCCCATGACTAAATGCTCGCTTCATGGCCATATACTCGCCCCTATTACGTGGGCCGAAAATCATAGCTGTCGAAATATGGGTGTTAATACACCTCTGTCTACTTCTTCAAGGATTTACACGCGTGAACATACATACAAACATAAAATCACGCCTGTTTCCCATAGGGGTAGGCAGAGATCACGGATCTTCATTTGCTACGACCCTGACATAATATATAGATACTATCGCTTCATTCACTCTCATTCATTACATTCTATGAATAGAATATATAGGTATGTATGAAAAATACTAATGACCATGAATGACATGAAAATGTATGATAAATTCGTGGCTTCTTGGAACGAAGGTGTTACTTTATCTAATCGAGTGTGTCATTGATAAACATTGATTCACAAAATTCACACGATTCATAATAGATATGTAGGCAATTTATCTTCTATATCTATCTGTACTATTATATAATTGTATATTGAAAATGTTGGTTCGCTATGGACGCAAAAACTAGTGAACGTATTTTTAATGAGCGGTTTTTTTATTAGACAGGTTTTAATCAGACTTAAATTTTTACGTTTGTTTGAATGCAATCAAACAACGTTGCTGTGGGTCGCGGTCACGGGATCAGTATTTCTGTGATCCTGGTACATTGGCATGAAGTACCAGCTTACAGAAATTTTAAGGAACTTTATCTGGGTCGTGGGAACAGGGAGCAGTGTTCCCTATACTTTTCTATTTCGAACTTAACAACTTCGCTGCCAGCCCCGCATATGTGCGGGGTGCGGGGCGTGCGCGGTGTGCCGGTCCCGCACATGTCCGGGCTACAACTATTTAATTTCTAAAGGCCGGTCTGCCGCCGGCACTGAGCGCAACGTGTAGCGTGTTGTCTGGCCTCCCGCGCAACGGACGTAAAATTTATGTACAAGTGTTGGTTTTTGGATTTTTGTTTTTGGTGGTTTATTTTTATTCGTGGGGTTTATCTGGAGGTAAAAATGAGTGACGGTGGGGAATGTTCAAGGCCTAAAAGCCTTATTAAAGGCCTTATTTTTTGTCTGTGAATTTTTAATTAATAGTTATATAGTTGATTTTTGTGTTAAATTTATGTAAGATTTATTATTGAAATAAGAAATTTGATCTCTTGTATTCCAAAGTGATATGTAGGATAAGTGGGTATTATTACTCTGAGAAATATGAGAAATAAGTCCAGTGTTCCCATAGATAATATTTTACTATAAAACATACAGTATTTTGTGATTGTTACCTGAATATACATTGATAGAAACTGAAATAGTTAGCTCCGCGTATGTGCGGGGCTGGCATACAGATTGAAATTTCAATCTGTATGCCAGCCCCGCATATGTGCGGACTTTAATTTATTTATCTATTCCATACAAAAAATGGTTTTTATTCATAGTTTCATGATAATTTTGTTATTACATAGCAATATCACAGCTAAAAAAGAATTAAAATATTTTGGCCACACGCGTCGCACCGGAAATTTCAGCCGGCAGCGAAGTTGTTAACGCGGAAGAAGTCGCGGGCAAAAGCTAGTTGTTAATATTATCCTTCTAAGATTATGTTGTTAAGGTAAAAGTCTTCAAGTTTACTTACTCGGCTTCTTCATCTCGAAGTCTGGGGTCAGCTGTAGGTACCAGTCTAACTGCGGGTTTGGTTGATTTTCGATATTTTACGTCAAGCGACTGCCAGTTTTTCTTTAAAAGGTCACGTCAATTTGATTTCACCTCGCCTGACGGTAAGCTAAAAGCAAAGTCTCGGAAAGAGGGTCACCATCGTGCCATCGGCCACATGTATGTAGCATGTTAACAGTGGTGGCACTCAGGATAGGATAGGATAGGGGACTCTTTTTTCCGCACTTAGCCTCTCTTTTTGGGCCATTGTACGTGAAGAGCACTGGCTAGATCAGCCAGCCTAGCTCCGCCCAGAAGCGCAGAAGCATACTGGGGGCTTCGCAGGCTTCGCGGAGCGACCTCACTGTGCCGAGGATTTGGCATCGTTGACTGGCCACTGCCTCGCAGTCCAGTATTACGTGGGCGGGCGTTTCCTCGGCGCCGAAACACCCCCTGCAGAGGGGACTGTCCGTGACACCGATGGTGTATAAGTGCTTGTTGAGGGGACAGTGACCCGTTATTGTCCCCATAATTGTTCTTAGACTGGTTCGGTCTAATCTTAAGAGCCGTTTCGTTAGTTGTTTGTTTATCGACGGCATGGCCATTTTTGACTGCCTGCAGTCAATGGTTTGTACCCATCTATCATTATGCAGTTTCACAGATCTCTCGCGTATCTAAGTACGGATCTGTGAGAAAGGTATCGGCAATAGTGGTAGCGGGCCAGCAGTGGTCGTATCGGAACCCCTCCTCGCGAGTTCGTCCGCAGCATCATTGCCGTAGGGCCCACTGTGCCCTTTTATCCACTGTAGCGTTACTACATTATGGGTGGATATCTAGTTTAGAGCAGTTTGGCACTCTGCTATTAATTTGCTGTTAGTTATTTGGTGGTCTAGCGCTTTTAGAACGGCTGTGCTGTCGGTTAGGAGCCTTATATTAAGGCCCTTCACCTTCATTTCACTTATTGCCGTCGCAGCCGTTGTTATGGCGACACACTCGCATTGGAAAATCGAACTGTGTTCGCCTAGTGGTAGACGGATGCTTAAGCCAAGGTCTAGAGAGTGTACGCCGGCTCCTGAGCCATTTTTTGTTTTGGAGCCGTCGGTGTAAACGCGTACCTCTCTAATTCCGGAGTAATCCTTTTCCTCGTGTTCTGTTCTTATATGGTATTTTTTGTTGAAGAAGTGTTGTTTGAAAGTTTTGTCGCATGGAGCAGCTATTAGTGGGTTCTGCTCCAGGGCTCGCCTAAGAATTGTGGTGTGGGTACTAGTGTGGTTGTTACCCCAGAGCCACAATCAGATGGCAGTGATGGTGCTTTGCATTGCTTCCCATCATTCTTTTGCATTAGTAGAAAGCGATTGTACACTTATTCAGTTTATGGTCATGATGTTTATTTGGTGGCACTCAGTTTGACCACGTTCACGCCCCGCTTAAAGGACCCGGGACTGTAGGAAGAAGGAAACACGTGAGCTGGTAGGGAGTTCCAGGTCTTAAAGGTGTGGCATAGGAATGATTTACCGAACCGCTTCGTTCTGGAAGCCAGTGACCTCCAAGATCCATTGGTAATATCCAAGTATTGCAGTTAGACCAGTTATTGGGCTTTTTAGGGTTCCAACTACCCGTGACGACTGCCATAGATGTTCGTATGATAACCGGGACCGACGGCTTAACGTGCTCTCCGAGGCACGACCAGACCAATACAAATATTTGTATTGGGCGGGAATCGAACCCGCGCCTCCTGCGTAGCGGCCGCATTCACTACCGCCACGCCACAGAAACAATCCACTTCGTATGACAGTCAGACCATTGACACGCATGTCAATGACATTCCTTACGACATCAAACCAGGGTCTTGATTCTGCTAAAGCAAAATCACAGTGGCGCCATCGCCACTGCAAAAAAACGGCATTAAATAATAGTTAAAGTTCAAAATTAAATGACTTTTTGTCAGAGTACTTGAAAAAGTGTAATGAAGCTGTTTTCATTTCATTTTGAACTTAGGTGTATAGAAATAAAGTCTAAAATTGTGTGTAATTTTTGCAGTAACTGCGGCACCCCAGTGGTTTAACTTTAGTAAAATCGAGGGCCAGTACATACTTGCTTCTTGGGTCTTACTCTCTTATCGGAATCAGGCGACAGTGTCAGTGCCATGTTTAGACATCTATTATTGTGGTTTTCGTACCGTACCTATACCTATATAGTGCAGTCATTGAAGCATTTATTGCTCCGAATTTTTTTACTGTGTACCGAATTCGGAGGTAAGACCGTATTTTTCGCTTCAATGACTGCACTAATAGTATAATATACTTTCCCGAGGAGGGCCAGACCGTAAGGGATGGCCCTGGGTCAGCCGGGGTGCGAGGGATATGTCGATGACAACCTCACCTCCGGCCTAGCACAACGACCCACAGTCGGCGTGCGGTTTTAGTCGATTCGAGTTCGACATAACCTCCCCTTCCGGCGCCGACAAGGGGGGGTATTCGAGGGGATTACCGCACGAAAAAAAAAAGTTTAATATACTGTTACGGGAGACGGGTAACAGGATTGGAAATAAACACCTTCGTATGTGAGACCGCTTTATTTACAGACCCCAACAGCCAAATCTTGAACGCGACACTCACGGCGCGATTGTACCGTACGATGCACTATTGCACAAACAGTCTTATTCGCGACACTCACAGCGCGACTACACTTTACTTGCACTTTTCACTGTTTTCCCACTTTTCTTCCTTTTTCCTTCTTCTTCTTCTTGTTCTGTTCACTTTGAACTCCCAAACTTGACTGTCCTTTCACGGCTCTGACAGCTCCTTTTATACCCTTAATTTCGGTCGTCTTTTTGATATTCATTTTATTATTTCTCTAGAATTTTCTATGATCTCCCAGAAGAGCTAAACTATATTTTCGATCTTCATTTCGTTTCTCATTTTCATTCTTCCAGAATGTTCTGCTAATAACTAGAAGATTTTAAATATATAATCTTTTGTTACCTTTACCAAATAAAGATTTACATAAATTAACGGAATAAGAGGCAATGCTTTGGAATGGATCAAAAGTTACTTGGACGGCCGGGAACAGTGTGTTGAAATCACTAGAACCGACACAAAAATGCAACAAACATTTAGGTCTAGTTATAAACAAAACAATTGTGGCACTCCACAAGGTAGTATTCTAGCTCCTCTCTTGTTTTTACTGTATATAAACGATCTCCCGAACGCAATCAAACACGAAACCATACTATTCGCGGATGACACCACAATAATTATTAAAAACCAGAATAGGAACAACTTAGAAAATGACATAAACGTTGCTCTAGAAGATGCCGTTAACTGGCTAAACAATAATAATCTAAAAATCATAACATAACATAACATAAACTCACGCCTGTATTCCCCGAAGGGGTAGGCAGAGGTGCTAGCACCCACATTTCGCCAGTTTATGTTTAGGTCCCAATGTAATAGGTGGCGAGCCTATTGCCATTAACCGGGTACTTATAAACCTGCGATAAATACACACATAACTTCGAAAAGCATCGAAAAGTCATTGGTGTGTGCCATGGTAAACCTGGGATCGAACCCGAGACCTCGTCTCAGCAGTCCATTACCCATACCACTAGGCTACCGCAGATCTTAAAATCAATATGCTGAAAACTAATGTTATTGAATTCCAAACATATACAGCAAAATTGACTCCGCTCGATATCAGGTATAAAGGGAATCAGATAAACTCTGTCCATGATTGCACATTTTTAGGTATCACAATAGATAAATATTGTAAATGGCAACCCCACATCGACAAATTAATAAATAAAATAGACCGCTTTATTTATGCTTTAAAAAAGATAAAGGAGACAGTAAATGTAAAAGCAGCTCTTGCAGCATACCATGGATATGTGTCATCCATATTGAGATATGGGTTGATTATTTGGGGCAACTCCACAGCGGTCGATGAAGCCTTTAAGGCACAAAAAAAATGTATCAGAGCAATAAGTGGAGCTGGTCCCATGGACAGCTGCAAACCACTTTTTGCTAAACATAAAACTCTACCATTGCCTTGTATGTACATATTAGAATTCTGACATGTTTCAAAAATTTAATTCTACATCCAGACATCATCTCAAATTTAAACTCCCGTCCATAAGATTACAATTATTTAAGAGTAATGCATATTGTATGGCAATTCTAATATATAATCATCTGCCAAAATCACTACAAGAATTACCCTTAAGAAAATTCAAAAAACAATTATTTGAATTCTTAATTAATAAAATGTACTACAGTGTAAGAGAATTTCTGGATGACAAAATACCAAAAATAATAAATTGAATATTCATGAATTTATTTAGGATTTATGACATTACAAATATATTTTATTGACATGATTATTAGTAATAACAATAACTTACATGGAATGAATATAATTGATATAATTAATAGACTGATAATTTGATATAACTAATTGACTTAATATGTATAATAAGACTTAATATTTGCACGCTCCATGGAGCAGAATATGCTGTACCTACTAGTTCTAAGACAATCTCTGTAACCATATTCGAAGCAAATAAATGATTGAATTGAATTGAATTGAATTAGAAAATCACAAAAACCACATATCGTGACACCGGGATTCGATCCGTCGACCATCGTTTTGGCAGGCGTTGTCTAAACCGCTATTGACAATAAGTTCGAATTTGTCGTTCCAATGCTGTTTACATGTTACGTCACATTTGTAACAATACTTTAATTATCTTGACACGAGACAAACGTCGATGTTCATATTTAGTCGTAACAAATCACTTTATGTAAATTGACGTCTGTAAAATGCTACAGTGGAGTTTGTTGCGCCGTTTCTTCTCCACTGGTGCGGAAGCGGTGGTAAGCTTAGTTTTAAGCAGAATTTGACGTCAAAAAGCTGTAGTAGTGCTACACAATTTTGAATAGATACTTTTAGTTTATAGGGTTCTTCAAGAAGGGCATTAAAAAGTTCCCGCAGGGTCGGCTGCATGAGCGTGACTCCTCTGGTGTTGCACACGTCTATAGGCCGCGGTAACCACTTTCCATCAGGCAGGTGGGACGTGTGCTTGTCTGCTACCTGGCCCTTGATTCTACTAAAGCTAAACCACTGGGGTGCCACAGTCACTGCAAAAAAATGACGTTAAATTTTAGACTTTATTTCTATACGTGTAAAGTCCAAAATGAAATGAAAATAGTTTCATTACACTTTCAATTACTTTTCAAAAAGTCATTTAATTTTGAACTTTAACCGCATTTCTTCAAAGTCTATTAGTTAATGCCGTTTTTTGCAGTATATGTATATCTGCGGTAGCCTAGTGGTATGGGTAATGGACTGCTGAGACGAGGTCTCGGGTTCGATCCTAGGTTTACCATGGCACACACCAATGACTTTTCGATGCTTTTCGAAGTTATGTGTGTATTTATCGCATGTTTATAAGTGCCCGGTTAATGGCAATAGGCTCGCCACCTTGGGACCTAAATATAAACTGGCGAAATGTGGGTGCTAGCACCTCTGCCTACCCCTTCGGGGAATACAGGCGTGAGAGAGAGTTTATGTTTTTTGCAGTTGCGGTGGCACCACAGTGGTTTGACTTTAGCAAAATCGAGGCCCTGTGTGCAATTTAGCGCATTCTAATCTTTGGTATTCACCCTTGACTCTGAGTCTTAAAACTGGTTTAGAAACACAGCCTCGACCAAAAGTCAAAGTATAGATAAATTATTTGACGAACTCAATTTTCACGGTCACCATTAAGTATTATAATCAGTGTGAGCGACGTTTCCTTCCTGTTTTATCTAATTAGGTACAACATGCCGTTAGAAGGGTTTAACAGTGATGTCATACAATTCGACAGCTTCGTAGGTTTTTTTTTCGTAACTTAGGTGGCATGTGGCAAACATTTAGGCCTATAGGTAATATATATATATATAGTCTATCCCATGGAGAAGATGTAATCATATTCTACCAGCTGTTGTCCGCGGCTCCGCCCGCGTGGATTTCGGTTATCTACCAAACATAGCCTTTCTTTTCATCAAGATCGGTTCAGTGGTTGCGGCGGTTCCACAATTGAATGAAATTTGGAGGCGTGAAAGCGTAATAGACAGACAGACAGACAGACAGACAGAGTTACTTTCTCATTTATAATATTAGTATGGATCCTCCTTGGTCTGTCCCTATACTTAAAGCCATAGGGCTCAGCCACAACACTGAAGAGCGGCTTCCGTCTCGTCGTAAAAAGTTGTCGCAACGAATTTCGGCCCTTGGGGCCGCTATCCCTGATTTTACAGGCACGTGTGCGATTTCCACGCATGAGAAAGAGGCTCGTCCCTGCTACTGCAAACACGTTTGTTATTGGGTTGTTATTTGGGTTGAATTGGGCCAATTCGAACCAGGGATCGAACCTGGAACTTTATAGTTAGCTACTGTCACTTCTAAATTTGAATAACATCGTCACTTCCACTGCGCCACTGAAGAAGTAAACAGTTAATGTCTGACCTATCCCGCTGCGGGCAATAAAGGTAAAAGATAGAAAATAAAACAAATAATAATCAATATCATTATATTGCAAAAATATTCTGTCATCCATGCTTTCTTGGAGTTTTATACAATTTTATACAAGAACAAAATCTATATCAACTCTATTATACAATTTATTATAATAATCAGTTCTTTCGTTAAAATTCGTACAACGCTAGTAACTATTTGATTTAAAAAAGAATATTTATTTATAAAAAAAACATCCATTTATTTATCATTCTGAATAAATTACTTACATTCATCATTTCTTACTCAAGGAATTTCATATTTTATAATAGTACCATTTAGTACCATTGCGCGAGTAGCAAAATGGTGACGTTTGCATAATAGTGTTGTAATCATACAATATAAATTATAATATCTATTTATATAATAAAAACTCAGTTCTATAATATAATTATTAAATGAAATATAAAATTAACGATATAATTGATATTCTACACCAGATTTTTCGATATCTTATAATTAAAATATTTTAAACAAAAATTAATAACTCTTATCATTTCTGTCACCAAATGGCTATATAAAATAAGACTACGCACTTTTTTACACATAAATGTCTTATATACATATGTCTTATTACAGCTAACAACTAAATAACTAACTTTACGAATTTTTATACAAATATTATTAGCAAATACCTATATACACAAAAAAAAATATACCGGTAAGAAAAGAACTCTACCATGATTGTTTTGACAATCTATATGGAAGAGAATGTCACATCCAGGATTTTTGAACGAAATTTTAAATGTCACATTCGAAGTAGGGTGACTACAAATTTGATTTTATTTACTTGAACTTGAAGTCGAGACCAACTTTTAAATGACAAAATTTGAAATTTCATTCGCTTGTAAAACTTAGTATATTGTAAAATACAGTACTATTACAACATATACGCCATTTACATATTGCTATATACTTAGCTTATACAATTCATTCTATCACGAGCATTTAGACAAGGCCTTAGGTATAATTTGTATTTACAAAAGACTGTCCTATCAATTCATGGCATAAAAAATCCTATTCAGTTCTCATCCTTAAATATAATATAGTTTTATATATGTATATAATTATTAGAGATTTCTAATTAGGTTTCGAGAACTCGAATAGAGTATTATGAAATTAAAAAGCAGTCAAATTGAGGATGTACAGTCAACGACGAAAGTGACTTCACATTAATATATTTACAGAGCTACCTTTTTGTGTGGAATCAATAACTTGACGCTTTTTTTATAAGAGATTTAAGAAGGAAGGTATGCTGTAACTTAGAATATGTCAAGCTATTTTTGTCGTTGCTGCACCTACTAAGCAAATATTTTAGGAACGACATTTTCCGAGGGTACCATTTTTGTATTCTCGAAATTCCTTTAAATGAGTGGATTGAAATCACAACTTTTGTGTAAGGCATTACGGCAAAACAATTCATATCTAATATTGTAACACGTTATAACCACAGATCATAAAATAAAGAGGTCCTATAAACTATTGTTTCCAAATTCTCATATTATTATGAACAATCACGTCACAAAAACGTGTGACGTGGTTATAATTTTTAACTGAGAACAAGCCTTAAAATAAATGTATACAAGACTGAGGGACACTTCATAATTTTATATTTTGTGGTATTACAGGCTGCTGGCAAGCAGAATTAGGACCCGTATTCTAGAACGATATGTTGTCGTTTCGAGAGTGGAGACTCTCGAAACGACTCTACAGTTTACATTCTGGAATGAAATTTGAATGGAAATTTTATGAATCTAAATCACTTGGGCTTTTAAAATCTCCATTCATATTTACTCGTAATTTGAACTCAAAGAATCTAAGTGGAGATTTTTATCGTTCCAGAATACGGGGCTAAGAGAGCTATACACTAAATTCCGTGCAAAGAATGTGTGAAGGTTTTTCTGAAAGTGCTTAGGTCTTTTTACGAATATCGTATATCAGATTCTCAAGACGATACTACTCGTTAACTAGCCCCACCTACGGCATGTGTACTCGAGATCACGTTTACAGTCTCACCCTAATTATCGACGTAAGTCGTGCAAAACGAAATTTAAATTACTTTTTTCTATACAAAAGGAAATTTTAATTCAAAATTGCTGTAAATTACATTGGATACACTTTATGGTAAACAAAATATGATCGAAAAAACAATTGGCTACCAAACAATTCACATTAGCAGTTTTGACAGTTGTCATTTTGAGACGTAGCGTGCCAACTATTTGATTGGGGCTTATATGGAAATTTAAAAACATTCCAATGTCTTCGTGTCACGTTAATCGATCAATCTATGGCAGTCAATCTATCAAGATCTACGCTTTTGTGTAACTGTTCTACGGTTTTCCAATTCCTGCTAAGGCAGTTTTCAAAGTGCGTTCAATCATATTATCACAGCCAAATGTACAATACGACAACAAGAAAAAATTGACCTATATATTCTTAAAATCAACCTAAATTACAATAATATGTATAGGTATATTAAGTCAATTAGCAACAATCACAGTCTTTGCATATTTGGCACTTAAATGCTTGAAACGGCACTAGAAAGTAGCTGTCCAAAATCTAGGTGTAAACTACCTAATTACAATAAAATAATGACGAAATTGTTGGCACATCGAGACTCACATTCATTAGAGCACACTTAAGCTTAGAAGTAATGACTAGACTAGGATAGATACTCGTAAAATGACCTCAGACACTTGAAATACGGTTTCACACTATTTTGACAGACAAGAATCTCGAGACTATACAAAATTTTGACAGAGTACCTACTTACCTGTCAAAATTTCATCAAACTACATTTTAGCTTATCATCAATGTTTACAGCATTAGGTAACTTTGGCCCACAGCATAAATTAATGACTTAATAAGTTTAAAATGGTTTGGTTCCATAATCTACTTACTAGCAATGAACGATTAATGAACTTCTCGTCCGATAGTACTTTTGACATTAAACAATGTTTATCAGACTTAAATACAAGATGGCCGAACATAATAGACAAAACATCATTATATTTATGTTTGTAAACAACCGATTAAAATGTCACTCAAAATGATTACCTACCTATTATGGTTCTAGTGTTTATATTTAAATATAAAGACTAGAATCATACGTCTACTGTGAGTTAACAAAATAGAAAAAATGCTGTGAAATTTTTCCGCTTTTTGTATAATTCTTTTTATAAATTCACAATTTAATTCGGACACTTAAACGACTATCATTCTGTGGAATCTAATTTACATTTTGAAACGGTCAAAATGTAAGTTTTATAGATACTTTGATAAGAGTCTTAGAAGCATCTAAATTGAAACCTCGAGTGGAGGTGAAGAAATGATTTACTAATATTTTGTTGGTAGAATATCCAATCAAAGACGATTCTATCATGAATGTTAATAATTTTACCAGACTAGCGCTTCAACAGAAAATAAGCCAATTCATTAATTTTATAAAATAATGATATGCTTTCATAATATTAACTAACAACAATTCGTATTGAAAATGCCTATCAATCTCCTGACATCAGTATGTCACCTGGAAAAAATAGTTAAAATCTAGTCTATAGTAAAAAAATACAAAATTATAAGTTTTGGAATTTGACATTTTGTCCGCTAACATGAATAAATTAAAAATAATATGGTAAACGTCACTGATTACCGTATTCGCATATTAAACACATAAATTAATATATTTGCATACATTAAATAGCTTTAATTGCATATTAATAACCTTATAAGTCCGTATTTTTTTAATTTTAACATTTTTCCCAGTCAATCTTGTTTTCAAAAGATATAAAAGAGTTTGACCCTATCGCGTTGAGGAGGTCAGTAACCTGCCAATCGTATGATTCGCCAATTTTATTCTATTATCAACTTGTTTTCGCAAGTGTATTTGTATACGTTTACAGTAGGTACATACCTTCCATTACATATTTGTGTTACTCTTTCCAGTTCGTAACACTGAAATTATATCACTTCATCCACTTATGGCACGCACAACACTAGCCAATAGGCTTGCATGAAGCCACCATGATATTTCACCAGTACGGGACATTCCCGTCACCATCCGACCTCGTAGTCCACGAGTTCCCGTACTTGATCCTTGCGCACGATATCGCTGGTGAGCTTCGCACTGAAGCTTTTTCTATCGTGTAGTTTAAGCCTTTGTTACTATCCCAGTATTCATTGCCTTTGCATTTGAAATAAACGCAAAAGTCTAGCCGCCTTGAGTGAATTGGTAGTTGCAGTCTGAATGCAAAAGTATCATATAATGAGACTCCGTTTGAATTCAAAGGTCCAGATTCGACGAACGCACACGAAGTGTCTTCGCTTGTTGTCCATCCATCGAACGACACTCTTACACCAACTTCTTTAGTAAAGTCAAGGTTTTTGACTTTCACAGTACCGTCTACCGCGCACTCATTTTGTTTTAGAATCACATTTTCAAGTGCAACACAGTCTTCAGTTATTCTTCGCCGAAATTCGACATAGTCTGACGCTGGTTGAACGAATCTTGCCTCCCATAAGTCAATCACAGGTTTAGGTGGAGGTTTCCGTTCCGGTGGTGGGCTGGATATGATCTTCAGAGCCCAGTACGGAGGCACATGTGATGGTTCCGTCATAAACTTCACTTGTTCCAGTGCAAATCCTCTATCATCAGCGAAGACCACTCGCTTCTTCTTTGTTTCTGTTGATAATTTGATGCAGGATCTGGGTGCTGATTTCAAAGTTAGCTGCACCGGTTTGAGCGGTACTAAGCATGGTGCAGAAAATCCTCTGGTTGCCAGTTTGGTTGGTCTTCGTGGCGCAGACAGGCTGTAGTCTGTCAAGAAGCCGGCAGGGGGACTATGTCCATAGAAGTGCTCCGATGCCAACATATCGATTGCCGCGCACATTCTGGAACAATACCACACACGTGTTAAGTCAGCGACGAATCGTCACATACTGAGAGGCGTTTATCGCTCGCCGGGGATTTTATATGTGCACGCGCCGGCCACGCGATTGATGGAAGTGGGGATTAGGGTGACAACGCTTTAGTGTTTATTGATGAATGTTTATTTTTGTGATATGGGTCAGGGAACTTTGAGTGAGAGTTAATGTGACCTATATGATTTATTATGCAATAGTTTGTTATTTTTATACCTGCGAGTGGTGGTTGTATATTTTGGATTGCTGAAGGCGTTAATGACAGTTAAAGGTTCATAAATTAGGTCTTTTGAAGGTTTAATCTTTAAGTTATCGTGATTGATAATTCTGGATGCCCGTTATAAATTATTTTGTTGTGATAATGTAGCGGTGATTGTATCTACAACATTAAAAATATGTAGAAAGACAATCCGGTAATCTAAAAAAGATGGAAGGAAACAAATTATCTTTGTACGATAATACGAATAGATTTGTAAAATATATTATGAGATAAGATGACAATCATGTACCTACCGAGGGGAAGAACGCTAAAAGATATCTAAGAAAGGGAAGTGAGTTACTCGATAACTTGCGACCGAAATGGAGAACAACACACTTCACCGACCTCAAAATCTACCCTGATACCAGAGTATCAGGCTAGATAAATGATGGAGGAGGCAATTCTTCCAGTTCGACTCTATTCCGTAAGTCTCTTTTCTTCTTCATCTATACTTACTAATAATAAAGCTGAATAGTTTGTTTGTTAAATCTCTGGAACTATCTTTGCAATTTGGAAAAATCCTTTTGTATTTGATAGCCCAATTTTTGGGACAGATTATGGGCTATTTGTAATCACGCTAAGAGCCATAGGTCTCAAGTATGACGGGTATAACTGCGGTGATTGATATCACAGTTATACTCAGTATTCTACGTAACTTTTTAACTACCTATATTACTTAGATCAACAAGCTAATTTATTTCAAGTGCGACATTGAGTCAAACATAAAACAAATATATGGCGAACAATAGTATGTTAACATCAGTAGTTTTTGCGTTGAGTCCCTCAACGAGAATATATTGTAGTTAAATATATGTGCGTGAATTCGTTTACTGAACATTAATGACAATATATTGTTTATTTTAGAAAACAATGACGCATTTCCATATTTTTGGTTAGTTCAGTCAATGTTTAACGTTGTAGAAAGTATAAGCGAACGTAACATCGAAATAAAACGAATTCAAATAACTTATAAGAACATTTCTTAAGTGTTATCTAAAAGAAAACGTCGGTATTGTACATCATATTTTGAAGCAGTAATTATGGTTATAGGGAAAATATCTCATCAAAATCTTCGAGGTACATGGCCACTGCACCAGAAAGCTGGTACACTTGCCGATTGACGAACAAAACTGTAATGTACGCTTTCCGCACAAGGTTAGTGGCTTGCGTATGTTCTGTCTGCGGTAGCCTAGTGGTATGGGTAATGGACTGCTGAGACGATGTCTCGGGTTCGATCCCAGGTTTACCATGGCACACACCAATGACTATTCGATGCTTTTCGAAGTTATGTGTGTATTTATCGCAGGTTTATAAGTGCCCGGTTAACTAAATAGGCTCGCCACCTATTACATTGGGACCTAAACATAAACTGGCGAAATGTGGGTGCTAGCACCTCTGCCTACCCCTTCGGGGAATACAGGCGTGAGTTTATGTTATGTTATGTTATGTATGTTATAGTGACTGCCTGACTCGGATATAAAAAGAGTTTATATTTTACTAAGTAATTATCAAAATAGTATCAGAATAAGCAAGCTGACGTGGCAGTGGGTGGGCCACATCTATCGAAGGACCAATGGTCGTTGGAGCACCCTGGCTAGGCGGACTGATGACCTGTAAAAGGTGGCTGGGACAGACTGATTGTGGAGGGCGGAGGGACGGAAGTAATGACGCAAAATGAGAGAGGCATATGTCCACCAGAAGACTGCAAAAGGCTAATTAATTGAATCATCAAAACAGTAAGTTTTATGATTCAACTATTTACCATATTGTTACCAATTTAATGAACTTATTCTGTAATGTATTGCCCAATTTTTATTTGTTTAAATACCAGTATGTTCTTATTGTAATTGTAATAGCGGCAACTAATAATAAAATTATAAAAATAATAAAACACAGTGTCATCATTATTTCACGGTTGGTGTATTTGTTCATTGATATTTATATTGTTACTAAATATTTCTTGCGATATATTATTACATGATATATTTTTTAAATATGTTCGCAATGAATAACTATTGAAGAAATTGTCGACCTCTGTGGCGTAATAGTAGATGGATCGAATTCTAAGTCAGAGGTTGCGATTTTCGCATACATAAATTTCCATTAGTGTTTCAATTCTACTAATTGTGAAAATTTTTGGATGTTTGCTGCTCTACAACGCTCTAGCGGCTGCATTGCATTTGCATAAAATCTAAGCTACTTTTATCGCCAGCTGTATCTGGGAAGTCCCCTAGGGAGTCGCACACATATAGGCAACAAAAATAGCTTGACACAGTCGGATATACAGATTGCTTGAGCTTATAAAACCTTCCAAACACCTTCATAAACTTACACATTCATAATATTAGCAGGACTGTCGTCTGAAAATCCCAAAAAACACTACACTATTTTTTTTTGCGTTGTAATATCAATGTAAATATAATTCTAACTATAGAAGACACAACCGCCAACTCAATGACGTATCCGTCAAACGTTCAACAACTACGCCACATGAGCTAAATTATATAATCTGCCGAATCCTGCCACAGCCGCAGGACAGTCCGCGATTTTTCCCGCGCGTGGTCACCACACGCCTTGATCACATCATTTGGACTGGCAGACGCGTGATCGCCTTTACACGCGGTGTATGCTAATATTTACGTGCTTATTATTCGACGTGGAGCGTTTAAACGATACAAGATGTTATTTCAGATTCAACATTGACAGTAAGAAGTTTTTCTTGTTTTTAATAAGTAGGTTGACATTGATATTTCGCCGAATATACCTATTTTTACCCGCAACGGAACGGAGATATGCGTTTGGGGTGAGAGGATGTTTGTGTGTTTGTTTGTGCAGACCTATGTTGCCATTTTCTCCAAAACTACCAATCCAATTTTGATGCAGTTTTCAGTTTTGGGTTCGGCTTGAATTGGTGCATGTTCTTAGATAGGTGTTACAATGACAACTCAACAAGGGGCGCTACAGCAAGCATTTTTAATGCAAATCAATGTTGCCAATTTTCTCCAAAACTACTAGTCCGATTTTGATGCAGTTTTCAGTTATTGGCTTGGGTTTGATTGGTGCATGTTCTTAGATAAGTTTTACGGTGACAACCCACTAGGGGACGTTGCAGTAAACATTTTTTGAATTATTTTTTATACGTGGTGGGTTTTTATAAAATTTTTAAGTAAATTACTTGTCTGTATGTAGTTTTTTTAAAAGAAAATTAAATGAAAACTGAAATAACTAATATTCCATCTAACCCCTCCAACTAAGCTAAATTCCTTGTGCCAGGAGTGGATTCAAGTCGGTAGTGTAATGGCCAGGATTGGAACCCGGGACCTCTCGATCGTAAAGACGACTCCTTAATTACGTCAGGCTGTCTCCCAGCCTGTTACTGTTATTAATGAACCTACTAGGTAAATATTTATCTCTGCATAAGTTTAATTAATCCATACTAATATTATAAATGCGAAAGTAACTCTGTCTGTCTGTCTGTCTGTCTGTCTGTCTGTCTATCTGTCTGTCTGTCTTTCTGTCTGTCTGTCTGTCTATATGTTATGCTTTCACGCGTAAACCACTGAACCGATTTTGATGAATTTTGGTATAGGGGTAGATTAGACCTTCTGAAAGGACATAGGCTATGTTTTGTCGCGATAACCGACATCCACGCGGGTGGAGCCGCGGGCAAAAGCTAGTAAAATATAAGAAGATTTAGGCGTTAACGAAAATATGATGAAGTTTGGGTTAGGTACTTTCATAAAAAATAACTAAAAAACTAATCAATTAAATAAACAACGCAACAACAAGCGTCGGTAGCTTAGTGGTTAGGGAATCGGCCTTACGATCGAGAGGTCCCGGGTTCGATCCTGGTCATTACACTACCGACGTGAACCCACTCCTAGCACAAGCAATTTAGCTTAGTTGGAGGGGTTAGAGGGAATATTAGTAACATCGGTTCTAATATTCTTTAAAAAAAAACAGCAACGCAGATTCTTACCCTCTGTCCAGTAGGATCCACTATCTCGATCCACCAGTGGATTGAATGGCATGCCGAAGTTCACTATGATCCACCGATGCTCGCGGTGGATCCTGTGATACTTGCATCTCCTAATATGCTCCACCAGTGGATCAAATGCAATTCAGGGAGTTTGGGAAGATCCACTCTAGTGGATCGAATAGCATGCCGAAGTTCACTGTGATCCACCGATTCTCCCGGTGGTTCCTGTGATACTTGCAACTCCTAATATGCTCCACCAGTGGATCGAATTCAATTCAGGGAGTTTGGGAAGATCCACTCTAGTGGATCGAATAGCACGTCGAAGTTCACTGTGATCCACCGATTCTCCCGGTGGAACCTTTGATACTTGCAACTCCTAATATGCTCCACCAGTGGATCGAATGTAAATCAGGGAGTTTGGTAAGATCCACACTAGTAGATCGAATAGCACGCCGAAGTTCACTGGGTTCACTGTTACCTTAGGTTTGATAAACCACAGATACTTGCCAAAGAACATCGATATATACCGAGAATGATCCGCGAGGCTATTGAAATTAAAAAGACACCCGTTTTTTAATAGACAGGATGGATGGAATGTACCACTAGCTTGGGACCCAGTCATCCACTTAATCAAGCCCAGTAAGCAGTAAAATCACAGTGAGCTCATTCTGCGTAAATAGTAACACCAATAATTCACCATGATTCGCGTATTTTGAGATAACCTAAACTTCAAACTATGTGACAACTACCATCATGAGTCACACCGGGGTCATGGTTGCTGAAAAGCAACATTTGCATTTTAATTGAAATATGTATATAGCGAAATATGCACATTTCGCTATTTAGGTGAATATTCATCCAATTCCGTTACTTTCGTCAAATTGCATTTCTCCTGACGAGTATTTTACCGTAAAAAACCAAATCGGTCCCACCGTTTTGGAGGTATGTGTGCGTACAGACTGTGCCAAAAATGATTATCAATGGTATAATCAGGCTTAAGTTACCGAGGCTAACCCAGATACCAGTGGACCCTATCTATATATATATATATCAATTGCTGTTCGTTAGTCTCGCTAAAACTCAAGAACGGCTGAACGGATTTATCTTATCTTGGTCTTGAAATGTTCGTGGAGGTCTAGGGAAGGTTTAAAAGGTGAGAAAAATTTGAATAATTGCCGGGAACCAACATACACGCGGGCGGAGCCGCGGGCAAAAGCTAGTATACTTATATAAATTATAGGACGGGTTCCACTGAGATCAGTGGTAGATCTTACCAAACTCCCTGGATTACGTTCGATCCCCTGGTGGAGCATATTAGGAGACGCAAGTACCACAGGATCCACCGCGACAATTGGTGGATCACAGTGAACTTCGGCGTGCTATTCGATCCACTGGTGTGGATCTTACCAAACTCCCTGAATTACATTCGATCCACTGGTGGAGCATATTAGGAGATGCAAGTATCACAGGATCCACCGAGAGAATCGGTGGATCACAGTGAACTTCGGCGTGCTATTAGATCCACTAGAGTGGATCTTCCCAAACTCCCTGAATTGCATCCGATCCACTGGTGGAACATATTAGGAGATGCAAGTATCACAGGATCCACCGAGAGAATCGGTGGATCATAGTGAACTTCGGTGTGCCATTCAATCCACTGGTGGATCGAGATAGTGGATCCTACGGGACAGAGGGGATTCTTAACTTCACTACATGGGTGAATTTCTCAAACGTAAAATTTTCGCGGCGTGACTGAAAATCATACCTTAAAGTTAACATATAGTAATGATTATTTTTTGTAAGAAAGATATCGTTTTTCTCTATATGCACGTATAAATTATATTATTGAAACTATTTTTGTGAGTGTGTAAAAAATGTCTTTTCACCTAAATTCTAAGCTTGGTGGCGCGTCCACAACCTGTTTTCTTGGGAATGATCACAGTTTAATCAAAACTTCATTAGTTTACTGAGTATACTTAATAATAATTCGATTCGGCATTATTTTAGCTATCTTCGATACTGTCATTCGTAGTATTTAGTACTATACTTTATCTTAAAAATAATTTATAAGATGCGTCCGCGGCAAATGTAAAATTTTGGTGGGATTTATAAAATCATCGAAGGAGTCGTATTGAAAGTACCTATAAGGACGACACTATCATCATTGGAAATGTTCAGTTGGGTGTTAATGAGCACCAGTGCCAGTTGTCCCCAGTCCCGTTTCGTTTTTCTGCCAAACACGTAAGTAGGTCGTTTCATAAGCATCGGACAAAAATATTGTAATTTTTGTGTTGATTATTTAAAACGGTTTATTCTCATTGTATGTTTTAATATTTAAGTATAGTGTACAGGTTCAGTATGTGTATTAAATTTTGGTAATGTAACCACTATATTCTAAATAGCATTTTTATAAATATTTTTTTTAGACGTGAAACTAATTTTGGTGGAGCAATTTTGGTGAATTTGGTGGGGTTTTACTAATCATCAAAATTGTATATTTACACCAAAATTTGTTTTCATAGTTATTTGATTAAGCTCCTACGTAGTCCGGCGGGCTACTAGGTCAGGTGACCTCTATGTAGTATACCCTGGGCAATGGAGAAAGCACCGCCTCTCTCCCTAGGTGGGAAAGAGGTTGTTGGCTGTTGAGGGTTGCTCGGAAGCTTTCCTAATTTTCTCTCAGATTAACCATTAGCATATGAACTACCCATACAAAAGACGGGTGAGTAGTTGGGTGAAGTCAGCTGATGCCGCAGTAGGGACAGGCCGGTGTGGTGGAGCATCGTGCGCTCTTTCCGTCACCTGCTTCTACTGGCGTGAAAGGCGGCCTCACTCTTTACTACTAAGCCTACGCCGTTAAAACCTGCCCACCCTTCTTCCCTCCTCTCCACTGTCAACATCATTTGGCTTTTCTTCCTCTGCTTTCTCACTTACATGAAAGCTACCGTGGATGCAAGAGTGGCTCATGCAATCTTTTGCACGTGACTCCACGCAACAAAGCGATGAAGTCGAAGATGTAGGTGACACGCAACTCCTGCTTATGTTGCTCCAGCAGCTAGCACTTTGCTATCGTGTAAAAGGTACTCAATCTTCTCCACAGAAGGCTTCTGACCTCTACCGTCCTCAAGCTCCTACATCCACATCCTCACATGTTGTACCAATCTATTGGCGTCCACCACCGATATTAACAGCATACATGGGCAGTTATGGAGGGATTGTCTGATGCTATCCGACCAAAATACCACGCTGATTGGGAATGGACTAAGGACAGATCACAGATCACAGAGACCGTGATAAGGAAGATTCTCATATTACCAACAGCGGTTCGAACAACGGAATCAGAATCGTGGTACATGTCTCGGATGGTGTAAACCTCTGGAACCCTTTTGAACCGCAATGCCCATCAGCTCACCGCGTGAGAAACTTAGTTGAAGGACTCCTGTAAGTTCAGAAATAGACATCACACTACCAACTTGTCTTGCCACTACCAAGTGTCCATGGCATATCTTCCGTCCACCCTTAGGCATACCGAGTACCATATTATGTTGCTCCAGCAGCTAGCACTTTGCTATCGTGTAAAAGGTACTCAATCTTCTCCACAGAAGGCTTCTGACCTCTACCGTCCTCAAGCTCCTACATCCACATCCTCACATGTTGCACCAATCTATCGGCGTCCACCACCGATATTAACAGCATACATGGGCAGACATGGAGTGATTGTCTGATGCTATCCGACCAAAATACCATGCTGATTGGGAATGGACTAAGGACAGATCATAGATCACAGAGACAGTGATAAGGAAGATTCTCATATTGCCAACAGCGGTTCGAACAACGGAATCACAATCGTGGTACATGTCTCGGATGGTGTAAACCTCTGGAACCCTTTTGAACCGCAATGCCCATCAGCTCACCGCGTGAGAAACTTAGTTGAAGGACTCCTGTAAGTTCAGAAATAGACATCACACTACCAACTTGTCTTGCCACTACCAAGTGTCCATGGCATATCTTCCGTCCACCCTTAGGCATACCGAGTACCACCTCTCCCACTTTGAGAATAACTGCCTAAATCTTTTCCCAGCAATCTTGAATAAGTTCGTCGATAATATTGGCGCCATTAGAGTAAAATATAATCCTTGCTAGAAGCAAGGATAGATAGAACAATCAAATATTTTGCTTTTATACTGATACTACTAACAACTAAAGTGGTTTTGCCATATACAAATGAAGTTGGTGATAAAAGGGTAAAAATTAAGGGTTATATGTAACTATTAAGTGCCAAATTCTAGAAAAAAAACAAAGAAATAGTATAAGTAATAATAAATAAAAAATAAAAATAAGTTGATATGCAATTTTGATGTTAGACACCAATTTCGGTGTATTGAAAATTCAGGTGTATAAAATAAACAAGTAATTCCCAGGGCTAATTAGACTATTCAAACATAATAGGCATAAAATATGTATTTCTAGCTAAATATTGAAAGAGATTACCTAAATACCTAGAAATAAAAAAAATCACCAAAATTAGCTAAAAATTCATAGATGTTGAAATTCACCCACATATAGTTTATAGCTAAGTCGCTTTCAGCGTCTGTTTATGCCTATGTAGGCTTATATCTTTAAAACTTCGCAAATGATTTTGATGCGGTTTTTTTACCCGACTACGGCGAAGCCAAAAGGAGGGTTATGATTTTGACAGCCTATGTATGTATGTATGTTCATTTGTTCCCTCATAGCTCCTCAACTACTTATTAGAACTGGACAAATGAGGTATCGTTACAAGCGGCTTGATCGTCCGATGGTTATAGGCTATATGACGTGTCACTGAATCTTGTGTGGCGCCCTCTAGCGCTCATAAGGTACTGTGTTAAAAAAATAATTTGAAATAAATATGCTGTGTCTGGTATCAAATGAAAGGGCTTCATTAGCACATTTCAAATATGTATAAATTATTAGCTTTCACTTGTCCGAAAATAATATAAATAAAAAAATAAGTTTAAAACTAAAACCCGACTACCGAAAAATTACGCTATAAGAATCAAACAAGAAAATATCAAGGATAGCCGTGGTCGTATGCCACTTTTCCGTAGAATATATTGTTAGAGTACGTGGCATACGACCACGGCTATCCTTGATATTTTCTTGTTTGATTCTTATAGCGCAATTTTTCGGTAGTCGGGTTTTAGTTTTATTAATAGATAATAGTAATTCAAGAGGAAGGTTTATATGTATAATACATGCTTAGTATGGTAGAAGGTGCAGCGGGAACGCGTCTGACGCCACGCGGGCGGAAAAAAAATTGCGGTACGAAGTTCGCCGGGTTAGCTAGTATTTTTTGATTGTTGAATGAAACTTTCTAATAAAAAAAAAACCTATACTTAGGTAGCTACTGTGTCTATCTGTTCTATATATATCTGTTATCTCTTGGTTATTTATTATTATATTCTATGTACCTACACCAAACTGCCCGAAATAAATTTTTCCTATTTTTCTCCATCCTATGGTTGCCTGGAAGAGATTACCGCAGAGCGATAAGGCCGCCAATTGTATGTACCTACCGAATTGATATTATGTACCTATTGTACTGTTATATCCTTGGTGTACAATAAAGACAATTATTATTATTATGTACCTATTGTACTGTTATATCCTTGGTGTACAATAAAGAAAATTATTATTATTATTATTAATTTGCCGTGTTGATTCTCGTTGGAGTAGAATAGGACCACCCCAGCTCTTCCTGTGTGTGTCGTAAAAGGCGACTAAGGGATATCCCTTATTATCGTGAGCTGTATGTTTACTGTCGGGTGGAGAACAGCCTCAAACCTCAAACCTCAAGCCTCAAACGTATGACCGAAGAACATAGTTGGCAAAACGTGGGTGTTAATACACCTCTGCCTACCCCTTTAGGGATTTACAGTATATGTATATATGTTTTTATTCATTTTATTCAACACAGGCTAGTTAAGATGTCGCAGGGTAGCAAAGAACGTCCTAGAATTTTTGTTGTAAATACCTTTTGAGTTCTAATTATTATTGTAAACTGTTGATCTACTAAGTGATCCCCTGAGTGGAGTCTTATCTTAACGACCAACCTGCTTATCACTAATTACCTACACATAATATTTTTGTTTGCCAGTTGTTAAGGGCAAATAAATAATATGTTATTACCTACATTTATTTTATTTTTTTCAATGGAGCCCGGCCCATTTTCATTATTTGGTATACCAAATAATGACACGTATCTTGGACCTTGATTTTTTTATCGTGCGAAAAATCCCCACGGATTCCACGTTCCAGAGCCGGATGTGGTTATATCGGACTCGAACCGACAAAAACGCACGTCGTCTTTGGTTGGTTTGGAGGTGAGAATGCAGGAAAGATATCTCTCGCACACGCACGCGGCAGACCCAGGTCCATCTCTTATTATGGTTGTAGGGACACCCAAGAAACGTCTACTTACTGTGCATATACAGCATATTTTGAGGAAATACTTTCAAGATAATATTATGTTGTATGTTGTAGATATACCTACTATAAGCCGAGCGTAGTTCGGAGCGACCAGTTCGCAGGCGACGCCTCGCGCCTCCCAGCCCGGAAATAGGATTAATTTTAAGTTGGCAAGACTGTTTAAGAGTGTCAACACTATTCACAACTTTCCCGCGCACTCGACACAATTTTTCTGTGTTACATTTTGAACTAAGATGAAATCTCTGTAAAAGTGTAAACAGGTAATAATAACTAGTACACAACAAACTAGTACGCAGTATTAAGTATATTGGATTACGGAACCCTATCGCCCGCCGAGACTATATGTAATAGCTTAGGTAAGTATCTACATTGCGAATTTCAGTAGCCTGGAAACTATTTCACTGAAGCGGACACAGCGCAACAAGGAACGTACGAATTATTTTTTTATTTTTAACGTGCTAACTAAATACTGCTTACTTAACACTTGAGTGTTATAAGTAAGCAGTATTTAGTAACTATAAGCAGTATTTAGTAACTATATTATAAGTAAGCAGTATTTAGTAACTATTTTCGTGTTATTACTAGGTATTCTCTTGCACCTCGACGCGGCCATCTCTTTTGAGTTGCCCCTTTTCGGGTGTGGCAACCAAGGAGTCCTCATATGGCTGGGGTTATAGTGAGGTGTGTATTGCGCCGCCGCCTCGCCTCTGGGAGAGCCAGTACCTACTTTAGATGACGCCTCTGACGTTCTTAACCCTGACATTGTACTTATATATCTATAAATATACGTCTGTCCACGATCTGGCGTGACATTGGACGCCGAGGAGCCAAGCGCGTGACCTCGCCAATGAAAGCGAGCGCGAATTCAATGGCACTTCTACTATAAACAAATCAGCTGATTCTAAAACTGTTGCATACTTGAAATACAGAATAGATATTACTGACGTGTGCTTGAATGCTTAGGATGTGTTCGGATGACGGGTGTCGATAGACGTTTGACGTTGTCTTTGTTTAAATCGTAAATACTTAAGATCAGCTATGCAATTCACTAAGCCAGTGGCAGGCAAAGTTTTGTAATGGGAGGGAAAAGGTTAAAGAAATTTCAGAGTAGGGAATATTCTTTCCAGAATTATCACGAATACAGCCATCGACCAGGAGATTGAGTCTTGAACTAATCAGAGGCGTCACACTCGTGCTGCCAACTCTGTAGGAATTTTCTAATACTCTTCTTGAAGAATTTGTATTGTATTTATATAAAGTACAAAAAGCAAAGCTCTGGGTTATTATACGGCTAATGGTACATTCGACCAAATGCGAGTAAAGTTTATTCCTAAAATAAGGGCCGAGTGTGGAAGTGTAGGTATTCCTAGAATAAACAGGCAATATCACCCACATATTGACTGTTAAGTCGTAAGTGAAGCGCTCAAGTGGGACTTGAACCCGCGACCTTTCCCTTACAGGGGGAGTGCTCTTCCAACTGAGCTATTGAGCCACCCCTGAATCACTTCAATTTTCCCTTCTCTTTATATCCGTCTTTCCGTCCGGCTCAATAGCTCAGTTGGACGAGCATTCCCCCTGTAAGGGAAAGGTCGTGGGTTCAAGTCCCACTTGAGCGCTTCATTTTATCCCAATGTATTTCGAATTTAAAAGTTAGCATAATAAATGCTATAAAAATTTCATTCAAATATCATACACATACCATTGTCATACCATGACACATTGGGGTAAATCGGAAATTGTTTAGGTACAAAAGTAGGTACGAATATGTTGACCACCGAACGTGACGAAACTAGGAAAAAATATGTCAATTGGGTTTCCCCCGACCAAGTAAAATGCCTTTGTATGCTGTCAGATCTACGATATAATTAGCGCTGTGTGAAATTACCAAGTTCCTGAATATTTTCTAAAGTTTACGCGAATGTCACTCATTGAAATAAAACCACTGTTTAAAAGTAAATAATCCATACTAATATTATAAATGCGAAAGTAACTCTGACTGTCTGTCTGTCTGTCTGTCTGTCTGTATGTTACGCTTTCACGCCTAAACCACTGAACCGATTTTGATGAAATTTGGTATAGGGGTAGATTAGACCATGAGAAAGGACATAGGCTATGTTTGGTCGCGATAACCGACATCCACGCGGGCGGAGCCGCGGGCAAAAGCTAGTAACAAATATATCGCGATAGAATCCGTAAAAAGTGGTTTTATACCAAATTCCTGTATAAATTAACTTGAATTTTTTTTTCGTCGGATATTCCCACGGATACCTCACCCGCCGGAGTCGGAAGGGGAGGTTATGCCGGACTCGAACCGACTTAAACCACACGCCGACTGAGGGTCGTGGTTCTAGGCCGGTTTACTAACTCAGTGGCGAAGGATGAAAATTATCAAAAGGTAAGACGGTCGAAAGCTGTGTATGGAGCTTACCATCAGGCGAGGTGAAGTCAAATTGACGTGTCCTATAATATTGGCGTGCCGATTCGCAATATAAAGTCGCAAAATAAGATTAAAGACGCGGGTTCGATCCTCGCTCAGTGCAAATATTTGTATGAATTGGAGTATTTGCATTGGTCTGGTCGTGCCTCGGAGAGCTCGTTAAGCTGTCGGTCCCGGTTGCCATACGAACATGTATGGCATTCGTTACGAGAAGTTGAAGCCTTAAAAATTCTATCAACTGAACGGATGGGCACGGACCATGGAGAAGGAAATGATAGCGGAGTTGTTGCAAGGCAATTGAGTCGCGTGCCATCCAAACGTCAAATGGACTCATTCGGTAGGAACGTTATACCTATAACTTCCTTCGACTTTTGACACCCCGCGCGTCTCTCTTCCCACCCGCATTCGGCGCGCGTTTCTATTAGGAGAAATATCAATGGGGCATCTCCGTTACTTAATCATATTCTGTCCTCCGTGGCACGGACAGACGCGGAAAGCGGCTTTGCTTTATACTATGAGCAAATGAGTGTTAATGATGAAGTTTCAAACCGATATGACATTCTCAACAACAAGATTTGTTTACACAAATAATTAGTATCTAAATTCTAATGTACTGGTAAACGTAATGTAATGGTGAAAATGTAATGTAATAAAAGCGTGATAATAGATAACTGCAACACACTGAGTATCTACAATAAAAAGTCACTAAGTAATTCAATTCACACCAGTTTAGAGTAGGCATTTATGTACTTTTTCTAACTGTACCTTTTTTTTATAAGTTATAAGGCAACTTGTATGAAAATAGATTTAGTGACGTCATAAAATTTAATAGTCAAATCAGTAACTATTAAAGGTTGGGTGGATGATTAAAAATAAGTAAAAACTATAAAATAAGAACTGAGGCAATTTATACCGCTCTTTTACTATTCTTAATTTAATAAACTCGGTTAGCTAATTTATTTTAACTATAGGATAATTTTAACCTACCAAATTGGGACCGGCATGCATACCGTCGTGTCCTGCCTCCGTCATTTACAATTTGTGACAATGATTCACAAGTTTTACGCCAATACCTATAATATACATATTATGTGGCACATAAAACAAAAATAGGTTGTTATGAAGACACAATCTGAACAAGATCTGCGCAGAACCAAGCCCCCTTAAAACTACGTGTGTGTGACGTCAATAAAATTGATGATAAACAAATACTCTCGTATCGCGAAGGCGCGTGTCAATGTGACTTCGGACTTGGCAGAGGAGACGGCTTCGTGGGTCAGTCGAAAATGTTTACAAATAAATAGGATGCGATTATCTTAGACCGTGCGCTTTGGGAGTGACAATGCCACTTTTGATGCTACTTATCTACTGACTGACTGACGTCAGTTTGTTTTGTCTCTTTGGTGGTTTTTTTTTTTATCGTGCGAAAAATCCCCACGGATACCACCCCCACGGAGCCGGTGGAGGCGGTTATGTCGGACTCGAACCGACTAAAACGCACGCCGTCTTGGGTCCTTGGCTGCCGGAGGTGAGATTGCCAAAAGCATATCTCTCGCACCCCGGCAGACCCAGGACCATCTCTTTCGAAATGGCCCCCTTCGGGTTGTGGGGACCAAAATGTCCCCATCTAGCCCCGGTTACGGGGAGGCGCACTTTGCGCCGCCGCCACGGCCTGCTTCTGCTAGGGTGACAGTTGGCTCCACCGGTCACCCCCAGGCCAGCGCTTATGGAGGACGGAGGTCGTTCTGCGACCTCCGAGGTCCGGTTCGCCTTCGCTCTGCACGGGCTTCCCGGGCCCGGAGTCTGGTCCGGACCCGACCGGCCGCCTCCTTCTCGAGCATTACTTGCTCGCAGAAGGAGGCGGCCGTGTCTCTTTGGTGGTAAGTGCGGGGCGTGATTGCCGAGGCACGTCAATTAGTCAATCATCCATATAGAACTACTAGCTTTTGCCCGCGGCTCTGCCCACGTGGATGTCGGTTATCGCGACCAAACATAGCCTATTTCCTTTCTCAAGGTCCAATCTACTCCTATACAAAATTTCATCAACATCGGTTCAATGGATTAGGCGTGAAAGCGTAACAAACAGACAGATAGAGTTATTTTTGCATTTATAATATTAGTATGGATAAGTAGCCGTAGTTACAGAGAACCAGTTGAATGCCACTGCCAAAACCTCTGTACAAAGGTTATCAATAATGGCCGCCATCTTTAAGCGGGATTATCGCTTACTTTTCAACAAAATTTTGTTGTGCATAAATAACAAGATGTTCACCTTGCGTTCGTAGAGTTTGGAGGGCATGACAGACCTTCGTTGTGTATAAACATAGTTTAAGAAATCGTGTGAAAAAATATTACAGTTACACACATACACCTATGGGAGTATCACACGCATAAGGTTCACCAAAATTGTATTTGAGAGTTAAAATAAATTATCTAACCGAGCTTATTAAATTAAGAATGGTTTAAGAGCGGTAAAAATTGCGTCGGTTCTTATTTTTTTTTAATTTATTTATTTATACTTTATGCACGAAGAACATAGGCGGACTTTTATAGTTTTTATTTATTTTTAATCATCCACCCGACCTATAATGGTAACTGATTTGACTATTATATTGTATGACGTCATTTTTTTTTCATACAAATTACCTTATAACTTACTTATCGTTTTGACGTTTAGTAAAAACTGTAAAAAGTAAGTAATTTGACTAGTCAGTAGAATACCCAATTCACATACATAGGTACACATGGGCCTGCCCGCTTTTCTTTTATCGTGCGAAAAGTCCCCACGGATACCACCCCCACGAACACGGTGGAGGTGGTTATGTCGGACTCGAACCGACTAAATCGCACGCCCGTCTTGGGTCTTTGGTTGCCGGAGTTGAGGTTGCCAAAAGCATATCTCTCGCACCCCGGCAGACTCAGGACCATCTCTTCGAGATGGCCCCCTTCGGGTTATGGGGACCATAGTGTCCCCATCTAGCCCCGGGTACGGGGAAGTGCACTTTGCGCCGCCGCCGCGTCCTGCTTCTGCTAGAGTGACAGGCGGCTCCACCGATTACCCCCAGGCCAGCAAGGACCTGCCCGCTCACAAACTTCACCGGTTAATCCCAGTTGCCCCCACTGTCGACGCCACCACACCGTCCGTATAGTTGGTAAAACACTAAAACTAACACATGTACACACAGTATTCCGTGTAAAAACCGCAGCCAGCGCGGCACAACAGTGGTGGAGTTCCAAATGGTAGGCCCATTACTCTGAATAATTCGTTTATTTAAACTTCACGCACACAGTACACAGGCGGTGTACCGGTGCAGAGAATAACAATATTCACGCCTCGTACCCCCCAGACAGGCTAGGCAGACACAAAAACCTGCCATTTGCTTCTTTCCTTACACACTTCACACACTTGACGAACTTCCTCTACTGTCTTACTGACTTATATCCTAGGCCGATAACAGCCTCGGATGCCAGTGGTCTCCGGGCTCCAAAACGACAACATCGAATGCAAGCGGACCCCTGGACTCCGAAATGACAGCATCGGATGCTGGCGGATTCCGAGCTCTGCACTGCAATTCACTAAGCGAGCACAACGATGCGAGTCGCAACGTTGTGCTCGATAGAGATTGTCATTGGTCGGATTGTATCACGTCACTGGAGATCGACCAATGACAATCTCTATCGAGCACAACGTTGCGACTCGCATCGTTGTGGACGCTTAGTGAATTGCACAACTGAAATGACAGTCTCGTATGCAAACGGCCCTCGGCTTTGAATTACAGACTTGAATGCCACCGGGATCAAAGCTAAGATGATGATATTATTGGATCTGGTCAGCCAGCGATTGATGCCCGTCAAAAGTAGGTAATCAATTCTGAGCTTTTTATCTTCTCATACAAAAAAAAAAGTTTTTTTATCATCCTGATAAAAAATTGTCTAGATCGAAAATTTCCCACTAGATAAGAAATAGTCTGGCATGAAGTCTGCGCGTGGTGATGAGCTGATGATATTATGAGGTGAGGAAGTGATAAGTGCCGATTTTTGTGTCGATGATAAAATTTTATTATTTTTGGTGACTGTACGTTGTACGTCTAGTAGGTAGTGTTTGTACGTTTCGTGTGGTGATGAAGAAAGAATACAAGTATTAGTACCCCATCTCATCCAAAGGGTGTCGTAAGAGGCGACCGACAGAAAAATACGCAGACTGCTGCTGATATCACTGCAAGAGAAGTACTACCTACTCGAAACAAACCCTGTATTAATCCGTATTTTTTTATATCGTGCGTAAAATCCCCACGGATACCACCCCCACGGAGCCAGTGGAGGCGGTTATGTCGGACTCGAACCGACCAAAACGCACGCCGCGCCGTTTTGGGTCCTTGGTTGCCGGAGGTGAGATTGCCGAAAGCATATCTCTCGCACCCTGGCAGACCCAGGACCATCTCTTTCGAGATGGTCCCCTTCGGGTTGTGGGGCCTCGGCATCCCCAACTAGCCCCGGGCACGAGGAGGCGCACTTTGCGCCGCCGCCGCGGCCTGCTTCTGCTAGGGTGACAGGCGGCTCCACCGGTCACCTGTATTAATCCGCCTAGGATGCGTATATGCAGTAGGCCAAAACCTCAAGCGCTTCAACTAAAGACTAAGATGGTAAAAAACTAAGACGGCGTGCGTTTTAGTCGGTTCGAGTCCGATATAACCTTCAACTCGTACCTACTAATATGGATGAGTATTGGAAGGTCCAATTACTACGATAAAAAATACGCGTCTCCTAGCGGTCGTTACATTACACATAAAATCCTAACCAGCTTTGTGATCCATTATTATAATATAGATACACGCCTTATCTATAATTAAGTTCACTTTAGTTCCATTCTCATAAATGCATCCATTGATATTCACAGATAAAACCAAAAACAAATCTCCCAACCGATCGGCTAGCAACAAACATACGACTAGTGACGTCACTATCTGCATAATAAGGCTGAATATTCCAAAGTGAGTAATGTTGTTTAAAATATACAATGATTTTGTATTCAACGACTGTGCGATAACGTAAATGTGAATAAACTCTGTGTGTTATCAATGGTGGCTCCACGTTTGGACAAATGTCAAGGGTACGGGGTTTCTTCTCATTTTCTTCGTTATCCAACAGCCTCTGTGGCGTGGTGATAGTGACTGCGGCCGCTACGCAGGAGGCGCGTGTTCGGACCCACTCAGTGCAAATATTTGTATGCATGAATATGGGTATTTGCATTGGTCTGGGTGTTTCTATGTATAATATGTATGTATTTACAAACAAAAAAAGTATCTAAGTATGTTTATCCGCTAGATTCCATAACACAAGCTAGTTAAGCTATGCTAACCATGGGTCTAGATAGCGTTGTGTAGAATGTTTGTTTTTCTTATTATCTTAGCGTTAATCCCAGTTGCAATCGAAGCTTTTTTTTTACTTCGAATCTGGGGTCTGCTTTATCAGTCTGACTACGTACTTGGCTAAACTTCGATATTTTCTGTGAAGCGATTGCCATAGGACCTCCACAACCCAAAGGCGATATCGAAGCATTGCAGCTAGACCAGTTGTTGGACTTTTGAGGGCTCCAACTACCCGTAACGACTGCCATAGATGGTCGTATGGTAACCGGGACCGACGGCTTAACATGCTCTCTCCGCGACCAATCAACCCTGGTCTGGACTTTTTACATTTTTTGATCTAAATATAACCCATGATTTGTTATATTATGAGTATTTGCATTGGTCTGGGTGTTTCTATATTTGGGTGAATTTCTCAAACGTAAAATTTTCGCGGCGTGACTGAAAATCATACCTTAAAGTTAACATATCGTAATGATTATTTTTTGTAAGAAAGATATCGTTTTTCTCTATATGCACGTATAAATTATATTATTGAAACTATTTTTGTGAGTGTGTAAAAAATGTCTTTTCACCTAAATTCTAAGCTTGGTGGCGCGTCCACAACCTGTTTTCTTGGGAATGATCACAGTTTAATCAAAACTTCATTATTTTACTGAGTATACTTAATAATAATTCGATTCTTTATTTATTTTACCTATCTTCGATACTGTCATTCGTAGTATTTAGTACTATACTTTATCTTAAAAATATTTTATAAGATGCGTCCGCGGCAAATGTAAAATTTTGGTGGGATTTATAAAATCATCGAAGGAGTCGTATTGAAAGTACCTATAAGGACGATACTATCATCATTGGAAACGTTCAGTTGGGTGTTAATGAGCACCAGTGTCAGTTGTCCCCAGTCCCGTTTCGTTTTTCTGCCAAACACGTAAGTAGGTCGTTTCATAAGCATCGGACAAAAATATTGTAATTTTTGTGTTGATTATTTAAAACGGTTTATTCTCATTGTATGTTTTAATATTTAAGTATAGTGTACAGGTTCAGTATGTGTATTAAATTTTGGTAATGTAACCACTATGTTCTAAATAGTATTTTTATAAATATTTTTTTTAGACGTGAAACTAATTTTGGTGGAGCAATTTTGGTGAATTTGGTGGGGTTTTACTAATCATCAAAATTGTATATTTACACCAAAATTTGTTTTCATAGTTATTTGATTAAGCTCCTACGTAGTCCGACGGGCTACTAGGTCAGGTGACCTCTACGTAGTATACCCTGGGCAATGGAGAAAGCACCGCCTCTCTCCCTAGGTGGGAAAGAGGTTGTTGGCTGTTGAGGGTTGTTCGGAAGCTTTCCTAATTTTCTCTCAGATTAACCATTAGCATATGAACTACCCATACAAAAGACGGGCGAGTAGTTGGGTGAAGTCAGCTGATGCCGCAGTAGAGACAGGCCGGTGTGGTGGAGCATCGTGCGCTCTTTCCGTCACCTACTTCTACTGGCGTGAAAGGCGGCCTCACTCTTTGCTACTAAGCCTACGCCGTTAAGACCTGCCCACCTCTGGCTTTTCTTCCTCTGCTTTCTCACTTACATGAAAGCTACCGTGGATGCAAGAGTGCCTCATGCAATCTTCTGCACGTGACTCCACGCAACAAAGCGATGAAGTCGAAGATGTAGGTGACACGCAACTCCTGCTTATGTTGCTCCAGCAGCTAGCACTTTGCTATCGTGTAAAAGGTACTCAATCTTCTCCACAGAAGGCTTCTGACCTCTACCGTCCTCAAGCTCCTACATCCACATCCTCACATGTTGCACCAATCTATCGGCGTCCACCACCGATATTAACAGCATACATGGGCAGTTATGGAGTGATTGTCTGATGCTATCCGACCAAAATACCACGCTGATTGGGAATGGACTAAGGACAGATCACAGATCACAGAGACAGTGATAAGGAAGATTCTCATATTGCCAACAGCGGTTTGAACAACGGAATCAGAATCGTGGTACATGTCTCGGATGGTGTAAACCTCTGGAACCCTTTTGAACCGCAATGCCCATCAGCTCACTGCGTGAGAAACTTAGTTGAAGGACTCCTGTAAGTTCAGAAATAGACATCACACTACCAACTTGTCTTGCCACTACCAAGTGTCCATGGCATATCTTCCGTCCACCCTTAGGCATACCGAGTACCATATTATGTTGCTCCAGCAGCTAGCACTTTGCTATCGTGTAAAAGGTACTCAATCTTCTCCACAGAAGGCTTCTGACCTCTACCGTCCTCAAGCTCCTACATCCACATCCTCACATGTTGCACCAATCTATCGGCGTCCACCACCGATATTAACAGCATACATGGGCAGTTATGGAGTGATTGTCTGATGCAATCCGACCAAAATACCACGCTGATTGGGAATGGACTAAGGACAGATCACAGATCACAGAGACAGTGATAAGGAAGATTCTCATATTGCCAACAGCGGTTCGAACAACGGAATCAGAATCGTGGTACATGTCTCGGATGGTGTAAACCTCTGGAACCCTTTTGAACCGCAATGCCCATCAGCTCACCGCGTGAGAAACTTAGTTGAAGGACTCTTGTAAGTTCAGAAATAGACATCACACTACCAACTTGTCTTGCCACTACCAAGTGTCCATGGCATATCTTCCGTCCACCCTTAGGCATACCGAGTACCATATTATATTGCTCCAGCAGCTAGCACTTTGCTATCGTGTAAAAGGTACTCAATCTTCTCCACGGAAGGCTTCTGACCTCTACCGTCCTCAAGCTCCTACCTCCACATCCTCACATGTTGCACCAATCTATCGGCGTCCACCACCGATATTAACAGCATACATGGGCAGTTATGGAGTGATTGTCTGATGCAATCCGACCAAAATACCACGCTGATTGGGAATGGACTAAGGACAGATCACAGATCACAGAGACAGTGATAAGGAAGATTCTCATATTGCCAACAGCGGTTCGAACAACGGAATCAGAATCGTGGTACATGTCTCGGATGGTGTAAACCTCTGGAACCCTTTTGAACCGCAATGCCCATCAGCTCACCGCGTGAGAAACTTAGTTGAAGGACTCCTGTAAGTTCAGAAATAGACATCACACTACCAACTTGTCTTGCCACTACCAAGTATCCATGGCATATCTTCCGTCCACCCTTAGGCATACCGAGTACCACCTCTCCCACTTTGAGAATAACTGCCTAAATCTTTTCCCAGCAATCTTGAATAAGTTCGTCGATAATATTGGCGCCATTAGAGTAAAATATAATCCTTGCTAGAAGCAAGGATAGATAGAACAATCAAATGTTTTGCTTTTATACTGATACTACTAACAACTAAAGTGGTTTTGCCATATAAAAATGAAGTTGGTGATAAAAGGGTAAAAATTAAGGGTTATATGTAACTATTAAGTGCCAAATTCTAGAAAAAAAAAACAAAGAAATAGTATAAGTAATAATGAATAAAAAATAAAAATAGGTTGATATGCAATTTTGGTGTTAGACACCAATTTCGGTGTATTGAAAATTTAGGTGCATAAAATAAACAAGTAATTCCCAGGGCTAATTACACTATTCAAACATAATAGGCATAAAATATGTATTTCTAGCTAAATATTGAAAGAGATTACCTAAATACCTAGAAATAAAAAAAAACACCAAAATTAGCTAAAAATTCATAGATGTTGAAATTCACCCATTTATTTTTATTATTTATTTTAACTTTTATGTAGTAATATAATATAAATAAATAAATAAATATTCCACAACATTCTACACAACGCTATCTAGACCCATGGTAAGCTTTTATAGCTTGTGTTATGGAATCTAGAATGCGGATAAAATATAAAGCAAGGTATGTGCAAAACTGTAGGTTCAGGCGTCCAAGAATTCCTCCCCATCGACGTCAACCGGGAGGGTGGCCAGTAGGCTGGCGGCATTGCCACGTTGAATGGCAATGCCAATCCTTTGCGCAAGGAATAAACCAGCCCTCTGGTAGTGTCTATTAAACGTTTAGGGATTTCTTAAGTCTAAGTATGTTTATCCGCATTCTAGATTCCATGAAACAAGCTAGTTTAAGCTTACCATGGGTCTAGATGGTGTTGTGTAGAATGTTGTTGAATATTTTTTTTTTTTTAACTTCTTAATACCAATTCTGCAATACTTAGTCAGTATAGATAAATTAATTGACTGATTGGGTAATATGATTTAATTAGATATTGAATACGGAGGCTATCTCGGTAGTTGGCAGCTGGTAGTGATAAGAGCTGATAAGATCTACGTGACCAATGTTTGGTCTAAACATCGAAGTAATGAACACATGTGGGGAGACCATTAGTCGCCGATTTAGTCAACAGCTGAGTAGATTTTGAGGTTCTTTTTCTTGTGTGCAGAATACCCAGATCCGGCGGGGACTCGATCCAAGTACCGTTGCCGAATTGCCGTTCCCAATAACATACAAAAGTCAAATGTAGATTGTTTGTAGCTAACAGTTAAGTTTGAAGTATCTGTGACTGCTTTCTCAAAATCTGCGGTAGCCTAGTGGTATGGGTAATGGACTGCTGAGACCAGGTCTCGGGTTCGATCCCAGGTTTACCATGGCACACACCAATGACTTTTCGATGTTTTTCGAAGTTATATATAATGTGTATTTATCGCAGGTTTATAAGAGCCCGGTTAATGGCAATAGGCTCGCCACCTATTACATTGGGACCTAAAAAAAACATAAACTGGCGAAATGTGGGTGCTAGCACCTCTGCCTACCCCTTCGGGGAATAGAGGTGTGAGTTTATGTTATGTTATGAAAATTAAAAAAAACTTACAAATCATAAAATTGCCATTCTAACTAAAAAATGCCAGAAAAAATGCCACTGGTATACTAAACTTCATTTTAAATACAGATATTATTTAATTATATCTATGTTTCATCATAATGAAGTCATTTAATGTAAGTTATCTGATAAATAAATATGAAAGTATTTAACAGAGATTTAACGCTTTGCTAATTTTAATTACCCATATTATATACCTAATGCCTAATGCATTTTCTTGTGACTGTGGATATTATTGAATTTCTACTAGCCTATTAGTACTAGAGAGATATCGGCATATTCACCCCAAGACCATACCATTAGCTTTCTTGGCGGCGCGGCGTGCGTAGGTGCGCCTCCCCATTCCGGGGGCCAGTCGGGGCCACCGTTGTCCCCACTCCCGAGGAGGGCCAGACCGTAAGGGATGGCCCTGGGTCAGCTTGGGTGCGAGGGATATGTCGATGACAATCTTACCTCCTCCGGCCTAGCACCACGACCCACAGTCGGCGTGCAGTTTTAGTCGCATCGAGTCCGACATAACCTCCCCTTCCGGCTCCGGTGAGGACGGTATCCGTGGGGATTTCTGCACGAAAAAAAAACGGCCACAAATACGGTTCCGCCATGGCGTCCTTTCCTAAGGAGTAATCTATCTGTCTGTAAATCCCCCAAGGGGTAGACAGAGGTCTATTAACACCCACGTCTCGCCAATAATGATTTTTGGTTCCACGACGTAATACGATACGGGCGAGCCTTTTGCCGTCTAGCAGGCCCTTTGTCTTGAGCTGTATGTTGACTGTCGGATGGAGAACAGCCTTATCCCTTAGTCGCCTTTTATGACACTCAGGAAGAGCTGGGATGGTCCTATTCTACTTGACTCATTCCTATGCCGCACCATTAAGGCTTGGAACTCCCTGACAGCTCACGTGTTTCCTTCTTCCTACAGTCCCGGGTCCTTTAAGCGGCTGATAATGCCGTAAAGCTGAGTGCCACCACTGTTAACATGGTACATGTTTACGATGGTGACCCTCTTTCCGAGACTTTGCCTTTAGCTTACCATCAGGCGAGGTGGAGTCAAATTGACGTGTCCTTTATAAAAAAAACTTCACCGGGAACCACGTTGTACTCAATTTCATCAAAAACGGTTCAATGGTTTAGGCGTGATTACAGACAGACTGATGTACGTTTCATGTCATATTATTAGGCCTAGGAATTTGAAGGCCTTTCTTGATAATCTTCCGTGGTTAAGGGGCACGTTGTCTAATAGCATATCATTCACGTGATAACATGTACCAAACAACTGGTCATGCGAGCAATCGGACAACAGCTGTGACCTAACATGACCTAGTAATGTTTATACATAGAAAATTAATTATAACAACTAACGAGGTGCTAATTATAGTGCAGCTTAGGCAATCTAAAGTAAAGCCAACGAAGCGAGAGAAAAAAGGTAAACAATGTTTCAGCGGTTCCAAACTTTGTTATTTGAAAATGATTAGGTACGTATCACTTCAAGCGCGTTCCAGACAGGAATGAAATTGCTCATAAGATGGCGGATCGGACAGTTTAGAACCGCTGTGCTGACAGTTTTCCTGTACTACGAAACACGCAACGACAGCTGTCGCTCGGCTATTGTCGCGTACGTGTGCTATGTGCGACAAGGACAGAGAAAATAATCGCTAGTTATCGCAACGTAACTCAGTAATGGTCGCTTTGTTTACCTTTTTCTCTCATCTTTTGGCTTTACTTTATTCTCAAGTACGCGTTTTCCAAGCGACTACAATATGGGGTTCTTGAAGAAGGGCACAGTCCAACTGTTCCTATAGGGTTGGCAACACGGGTATGCCTACGACGATGCTTGCCCCTCCTGACAAGACCACCCGACGGGCGACCATGTTAGTAAGGGTGGCCAGGAAAATGTCCAAATTGGCGTGCGGGTTTGTCGTTCTGAGTACGATATAACAATCCCTGGTGGTCAACAGGAGGAAATTTCCACAATAAAAGGACTCATTATGCATGCTGTAAGCCATTTCCGAACTCTCGGCTTTCCAGTTTACCTAACTATGAAGCGACTATACTTCGATATTTCTACGACGCCACAAACTCTCCAGCTTAATTATTAGCACGCATAAATAATTATAAGATAATTATTCATAACGAGTATTTACTAAGCTTCCTCGTATCTGACGGATAAATTAATATAATTAGTATATCAGATTACGCAACGGACGTACGGCGGTGCCGCGCGCGTGGTTTGCGCGTGTAGATCTTCTATCGTCTACGTGTCTCGGTGAAAAGGTTATATTATAAGGCAAACATACAATATAAGAAACTTTTGAATGAATTTTTACAGCATTAAGTATGCTAACTATACAAATCGAATACATAGGGAAAAACTCTCTCTGTCTGTATAAAAGTCTTTCTGTCTGTATGTTACGCTTTCACGCCTAAACCACTGAACCGATTTTGATGAAATTTGGTATAGGTGTAGATTAGACCTTGAGAAAGGACATAGGCTATGTTTTGTCGCGATAACCGACATCCACGCGGGCGGAGCCGCGGGCAAAAGCTAGTTTTAAAATAAAAACAAGTATTTTATGACAAAGTTGTGATATTTTTATTGTATTTTAAAGAAGATATGTTACGATTAAGTATGGAATATGTGTTCTGGATATCGTTGCTGCAAGAAATCGATTGGCTCCATTACTAATAATCGGAATAAACTGAGGTAACACCTGTAAAATTTGCACTTGCATGAAAAAAAATTGTAATTTTAAAAAGTGCACTCTTATTGAGACACCCTATACATAGATAATGATATCAGCTCAGGATAGCAGATAGCAGTCAAAATAAACACACAACGCTCGCGTGGGCCACCACGTGCGTCTAAAAACAGCTAAAAACAATTCACGTATCTACTGATGTTGTTTTTTTTTCATTTATTTGTGTTACAAACTTAGATGTTATATTTTTCCATGCCAGTATTTTCCATTGCATATATTAATTATATAATACCGGCTGATTTTATATTCGCTTTGGAGCGAAATATTTTGGCAGTTTTCATAACAAAATCGTCCGGTAGCTTAGTGGTTTAGGAGTCGACCTTACGATCGAGAGGTCCCGGGTTCGATCCTGGCCATTACACTACCGACGTGAACCCACTCCTAACACAAGCAATTTAGCTTAGCTGGAGGGGTTAGAGGGAATATTAGTAACAACGGTTCTAATATTCTTATTAAAAAAAAAAAAAAAAAACCATTGTCTGGAAATACGATCCAGGCAAAAATAAAAAAAAACCGGCCAAGTGCGAGTCGGACTCGCCCATGAAGGGTTCCGTAGCAGCAAGTAACTAACACAATAACAGTTTTTAAATATTTTGAGTTAATTGAATGAAAGACGAAAATTGGGGTTTATGACGAATTAAAAAAACTACTTACTAGATCTCGTTCAAACCAATTTTCTTTGGAAGTTTGCATAGCAATGTACATCATATATTTTTTTTTAGATTTATCATTCTCTTATTTTAGAAGTTAGAGGGGGAGAGGGCACATTTTTTCTCTTTGGAAGTGTCTCTCGCGCAAACTATTAAGTTTATAGAAAAAAATGATGTTAGAAACCTCAATAGCATTTTTGAAGAACTATTCATAGATATGAATCAAACCAATACGGGGGGGCCGTATTGGTTTGATGAAAAGATTACTTTTGATGTACTTATGCTATGAATATAAAAATTACACAAATTCATGTACTTAGGACGTACTAAGTTTCCACATTTCATTTTACACGATCTGTAACGAGTCTCACTTGAATTCAGCGATAACATGAATCATCATCAATTTGGCGGGACCAATGCTATAATTACCTACATAATTTTAATTTGGCACTTCCAATTATATTGAAAATTGAGTATATACCTGTACATATGTAGTACTAAGTCTTGGGGTGTGAATTACCTGCCTCTGAGTAGGGCTTCCAGAAGAACCCGCCACTTTGATATCAAAGTGGCGGGACCAGGGACGTCTTAACATACTTCCTTTACCTTTAAAGGTACAAATGTCTTGTTTGGGGTACAAATAGTACATAATGTAGTACAAACACTTCAATGTGTTAAATTTTAAATTTGGGGCTTGGTCCCGCCATCTTGATGCTCACTTAAATTGATTCACTTCCCGGTCTTCGATTAGGATAAAATTTTGCACACAAGGCGGACTGGCTGTTTGAAATCCACCCCCACCATGATATGGATATCAAATGAAAGGGTTTGCTGTCAGGAATGCTAAAAAGAATAGTCACGTGACTTAAATCCAATATGGCGGACGTCCAAGATGGCGGACAAGCTATTTGAAATGTTTGTAATTTTTAGTGCATGCCAAAAGCGTGTTTTCTTTTCGTTTTTTAAACTATTTTTTTACCAATATTACCAATTAACTAGACTGTAGGCGTATAGAAATAAAGTCTATTTCATGTAATTTTTTGCGGTAACTGTGGCACCACAATGGTTTAGCTTTAGTAAACAGGACAGGTGATGATAGTGATTAGTGATATATTTACCTCTGTGATGTAGTTGTATCCGAGATGAATCTTCAGATTGTATCGGCTGTAACTCGTAACATCTGTCAACAAGAGAAAAAAATATCGATACTATTTATAATTGTAAATTAAAATGTTTTTTTAATTAGAAAGATCTAAATCAGACTTAATCAAAATCAAACAAACGTAAGATACAGTTTGCTGTGGGTCGCGGTCACGGATTCAGTATTACTGTTACCCTGGTACATTGGCATGAAGTACCAGGCTCATAGAAATTTTAAGGAACTTAACCTGGGTCGCGGGAACAGGAGCAGTGTGTCTTAAACCTTCCTATTTCGTACTTAACGCGGACGAATACGAGGGGGCAGGTCAGAAGTACTCGCAACCAGCGGGCTTACATGAAAAGATTAATGACAGTGGCGTGAAGTATGTAAGGATAGAGTCAAATGGAGGGCTGTTGTCTCTGCCTACCCTGGTGGGAAATAGGCGTGAGCATAATGTAGGTATGTGTACCTACATTACATTAAGTATTTAGTTTTTTTTTTACTATTTTAGATATTTATTTATTTTAATATAAGTGTAGTAGTATTTAGTATTATTAAATAACAATGTTCCCGGCGTTTCAGTACCTTTTCAGCAGCCATTTTATGAAGAGAAGGTGTACTCTTGTCTCATATTTTGACGTGCAAGTTATCCATACTTCCATACTAATATGTATATAACTCTGTCGGTATGTTACGCTTTCACGCCTAAACCACTGAACCGATTTGAATGAAATTTGGTATGGTGGTAGATTAGACCTGGAGAAAGGACATGGGCTATGTTTGGTCGCGATAACCGACATCCACGCGGGCGGAGCCACAGGCAAAAGCTAGTCTCATATAATGTTGAACTGTTAGTGTTATAATACAGAATGAGATCATTCATCTAATTCGGTTTAGGCATTGAAAGCTTACTTACAAACAGATAGACAGACAGAGCAACGTTTCCATCTACATGTAGGTATACCGGGTGTTTTTTTTTTATCGAGCGAAAAATCCCCACGGATACCACCCCCACGGAGCCGGTGAAGGCGGTTATGTCGGACTCGAACCGACTAAAACGCACGCCGTCTTGGGTCTTTGGTTGCCGGAGGTGAGATTGCCAAAAGCATATCTCTCGCACCCCGGCAGACCCAGGACCATCTCCTTCGAGATGGCCCCCTTCGGGTTGTGGGGACCACTGACCAAGATGGGGACATCTTGCCCCGGTTACGGGGAGGCGCATTTTGCGCCGCCGCCGCGGCCTGCTTCTGCTAGGGTGACAGGCGGCTCCACCGGTCACCCCCAGGCCAGCGCTCATGGAGGACGGAGTTCGTTCTGCGACCTCCGACGTCCGGTTCGCCTTCGCTCTGCGCGGGCTTCTCGGGCCCGGAGTCTAGTCCGGACCCGACCGGCCGCCTCCTTCTCGAGCATTACTTGCTCGCAGAAGGAGGCAGCCGCACCCCAAGCGTTCGCGCATCTTACCATCGCTGTGAGCAACGTGGCGAGTGTGAGGACTCCCACCCCCAGAGCCGCCACTAGGACCCGCCTCGGCGTGTCCCACGCCGGGCACTCGGTCAGCGTGTGCAGCTCTGAGGTATACCGGGTGTAAGGGGAACGCTCCCGAAGCCAAAGAACCCTAGTAGTACTCCAGGTACAACACATTGGCATAAAAATAAAATCTTGATAATGGGAGAAATTTTTTTATTGTTTTTTTTTTGTTTTGCATTATTTAATTATCGTTTTATTTAGCTTTACTAACACGATGGACGTGTTAGTAAAGCTAAATAAAAGGGTTATTCCCAGAGGTCCACGATTCTTTTGTTTGTCAATTCCCGTCCGGGTCCATGAGATAATAATATGCATTTTTAAATGTCCATACATTCATTCCCAGCGGGTCCATGAAGTTTGTCAAAAGTACAGTCAGCACTACAAATGAAAAGAAGTGTGTAAAATTAAGTAGACATGAATTGTTTATATTTTAGGTCCGCCGGTCAAAATGTCTATATCAATTGGGCATTTGACTATCTAGTCAAATCATTTTATTAACTAAATGTCAGAACAGCAGGTCTAAAATGGCCACTTTGGATTTCTCATCTAAATTATGTTCATTTGCAGATCAGTAGGAGAAAAAATTAAGACCATAAAATGGCGATATTTATAATATTTCATTTGCAATATGTTCATATTCTACTGACATTTGTTACTGATGTCGCTACAGCAAAAATCAATAAACGAGTAGAGACGCGCTGAATCCGTTGTGTAGTGTTTACTAAATTAAGATTTTGCCATTAATACGCTTGGCCCTAGTTGTTTTTTTTATATACATAGCTGGAGTACCTACTAGGGGTTTTCGCCTTACACCCGGTATAAAAATGAAACCCTGAATGTAACTATGTAGGTACGCGATTAACTTCCGAACGTCTGCACCAAATTGGATCATTCTTTGTGTTTTACATTCCTTATTATCAAGACAAGGTCTTTAAATGAAAAAAAAGAAGGTACGGCACGAACAGAATGATTCTTAACGAGATCTGCGGTAGCCTAGTGAGGATCTGCGGTAGCCTAGTGATATGGGTAATGGACTGCTGAGACGAGGTCTCGGGTTCGATCCCAGGTTTACCATGGCACACATCAATGACTTTTCGACGCTTTTCGAAGTTATGTGTGTATTTATCGCAGGTTTATAAGTGCCCGGTTAATGGCAATAGGCTCGCCACCTATTACATTGGGACCTAAACATAAACTGGCGAAATGTGGGTGCTAGCACCTCTGCCTACCCCTTCGGGGAATACAGGCGTGAGTTTATGTTATAATTCTTAATTCCAAAAAAAAACATGGCGGTACGAAGTTCACCGGTCAGCTAGTTTAAGTACAATTAAATAGAATGGATGTTCTGTAGACCGCTTGATAACAGAACCGCAGTGTTGAAATAATTTATTGGACGATAAATAATATTCGTGGTATTTCCAGCCTTGATTTTGATTTAGAATCGAATACTGAGAAGTGAAAGATTGTCCAGTTTCTCAACGTTCATTAACGTTGGAAATGTGTGGTCACTTCTCTGGTTTCATTGTCAAGGTTTATACAACATATAAGTATAATACACGCTTAATCTAGTAGAGGGTACAGCGGGAACGGGATCAGATACCACGCGGGAGGCAATAAATTGGCGGTACCTACGAAGTTCGCCGGTCAGCGGTCAGCTAGCTAGCGCCCAGTGCCGGCATCGGCAAGCATGAGGATTTGTATTTGTCGAATAACAATAGATCTTATTTCTATAAATATAAGGTTGAACTTTAATTGGTAACCATAACGCTGCAGAATGCCGATCGATGCCGACAATAGTCGACGATCGTCATTGAAATTTCAATTTTATGATGATAGTGATAAGATCTATAACGCTTGGCCAAAAAAAAAACCAGAAGCTCGCCGATGCCGATAATGGGTGCCGGCCTTAAGTAGGTACTTACTAAGGGGCAAGCCAGCCTTCCACCGGGCATTTTGTCATGGGGTGTTTATTTACTGTCTGATGGAGCCCTAACCTAGGCATCCTATCTACCATCTTGTAATATAAATCTGTTCAAAATTTCTTGCCGATCTAATTTCAAACTTCCAAAGACAGCCTCTGTGGCGTGGCGGTAGTGCATGCGACTGCCATGCAGGAGGCGCGGGTTCGATCCCCGCTCAATGCAAATATTTGGATGCATGAATATGGCTATTTGCATTGGTCTGGATGTTTCTATGTATTATATGTATGTATTTACAAAAAAAAAGTATTTATGTATGTTTATCCGCATTCTAGATTCCATAACACAAGCTATAAAAGCTTACCATGGGTCTAGATAGCGTTGTGTAGAATGTTGTGGAATATTTAAAAAAAAAATGACAAAAACGAAAACAATGACAATGTTCTCTGTTTTTATGTTTCCGTTTTCAAGAGAAAAAACTGGAAATCTTTCAGAATCAGTTCGTTGTCCGTCTGTCTGTCTGTCTGTCTTTTTCTCGGGAATGCATGAAGGTATCAGGTTGAAATTCATACCATATACTCTACAACATATATCGTCTTGAAGCTGTGCAAAAATCAAACTTCTAAGTCAACACAATCAAAATACATTGTGGATTAGGTATATGTAGGTTATGTTACTGAACTCTCGATGTGCGAATCCGACTCACACTTGGCTGGCTTTTTAAAATAGTTTCAGGTACGTGAATACTTTTTTGACATTTGGAGATTAAGACAAGATCAAGACTGAATCTTGAAGAGGTTTTTTATGAGAACTCATACTTGACTGGCTTTTTAAAATTGTTTCAGGTACGTGAATACTTTTTTACCCGACTGCGCGACGCAAAGGAGGGTAATGTAGGGTTATGTTTGTTTCTATGTGGCGTTCTAGAGACCAAATGCATGGGCCGATTTTGATAATTCATACGTCAATCGATTCGTCTTAACCTTGCGAGTGTCACTAAAGACATGACAGTAATCAAAATCCACCACAGCGACAACCAGACGCCATATTGTCAAAATGAAAAAAATAAAAGTCGATGAACTATGTCAAGTGGGGTGTCGTTGAATAGGTATTTTAAAATCATCTTTAGGTTCGTTTTATCATTTTTCATTTTAAATAATAGTTTAGGATATATAACGATTTAAAGTTGTTTAACAAAACAATCATTCTCGCTAATTTTCTTACTTATTGATTTAAGTTTTTATTTCAAGTATAAACGATATGTATATTACAAAAAGATATACATGTTATATCATAACTAAAAAGTATAAAATAAAACAAATCATTAAAAAATAAAAAACCCGACTGCCACTGAAAAGACCGAAATAAGTTTGATAGCAGGCGGTACCCATTTGCCAATCATAAACTGAAAGAAAATTAATGGGTACCGCCTGATATCAAACTTATTGACATTTGGAGATTAAGACAAGATGAAGACTATTCAACACTGAATCTAGAAGAGGTTTTTATATGAGAAATTGGCGATCAGGTTCCAACTATTAGGTAATCCGTGGTTCAGGGCCAATCGGGTATTCTACTGACTAGTCAAATTTGTTACTTTTTACTAGACGTCAAAACGATAAGTAATAAGGTAAAAGATTTAGTGACGTCACAAAATTTAATAGTCAAATCGCTTACTATTATAGGTGGGTGGATGATTAAAAATAAATAAAAACTATAAAATAAGAACCGATGCCACTTTTACCGCTCTTTTACCATTCTTAATTAAATAAGCTCGGTTAGTTATTTTATTTTAACTATAGGAAACCCAATTACCCAATTGGCATGACGAATCGTCAATTTGCAGATTGCACAACGCAAGAGATAAATAGACTGACAATCAAAATCGTCGAGATGTTTCTAAAAATTCAATTGCTTCTAATATAGTCCACGTGCAATATTCAAATAATAGTTTTTTGACCGCTTGCTTCCATCGCCAATGTCAATTTAATAATTTAATAATAAAAGTGTTGACGTACAGTCAGCATCGATCTTGACTTGACTACCAGTCAAAAATATGAATTGTTCCAGAAATCCCCACCAACAAATCCCCACCAGTGGGGATTGTTACTTATTTTTCCAAAAATCCCCACTAGGCTGATTTTATTTAACTGGTGGGGATTTCAGGAAAAAAAAGTAACAATCCTCACTGGTGGGAATTTGTCGGTGGGGATTTCTGGAATAAACCTATTAGGTCCACTGGCAATTATTTTACTCAATTTCTCGTAGAGAACAGTAACTGTTTCCACCAACTGCCAGGACCAAGAACCATACAAGACATACCAGGATCAATAGTTTATCGATGTTTCGGGTGCTGTTAATCACGTCGGCAAAAGTAAGTTTTCAACTAACTTCGAAAAATATATTACCTACCCACCTTTCTTCGGCAGTCGGTTAAAAATCAGGAGGTTCTCAATTTCGTCTATATGTATATTTTTTATGTATTTTCACCGATTTTCCGTCAATTAAATTCGGAAACAAGATTATTTTTTGTTTGAGTTCACTTCTGAGGTGGTCAGGATCTGATGATGGGATCCAGGAGAAATTGTGATCGTATTATAGTCTCAACTGTATGTACCAAATATCAGAACAATCAGTCAACAGGAAGGCGGGAAAAACAAGGTACTAACAAATTGAGATCATTTTGAGTAAGTATAGTGAAGGTGGCAAAGTACGCCTAGCGTGCAAGTGCGCCTACCACTAATATTTCGACAACTACCTATTGGATACTAATAATAACATCTTACGTCGATACTACAAACTATATTATTTAGTTTATAGCATCGACGTAAGATGTCATTTCTAGTATTCAAAAGGTATTTTTCGAAATATTTGTAGTAGGTAAATCTGCGGTAGCCTAGTGGTATGGGTAATAGATGACTGCTGAGACGAGGTCTCGGGTTCGATCACAGGTTTGCCATGGCACACACCAATGACATTTCGATGCTTTTCGAAGTTATGTGTGTATTTATCGCAGGTTTATAAGTGCCCGGTTAATATCAATAGGTTTGCCACCTATTACATTCGGACCTAAACATAAACTGGCGAAATGTGGGTGCTAGCACCTCTGCCTACCCCTTCGGCGAATACAGACGTGAGTTTATGTTATGTTATGTTTGTAGTAGGCGCACTTGCACACTAGGCGCACTTTGCCACCTTAACAATACCTACTTTGCTAGTCAAGATCGTTCTTATGCTGACAGTACATAGAATTTAAGTGAATAAACGCCTGAATCGATCAACGAATAAAACGTCCTTGCCCAATGTCGTTGGTAATGTATATTGATGATAAAAAGTTTGAATCAATATTGTTTCAATTTCAGTTAATAGGTATTATATCAAGGTTTATCACCTGCGGTTCGTATTTCGTAATTAGAAAAAGTTTTTATGTAGGTAAGTATATTAAATGTCCGAGTGCACGAAAGGCATAGCTGAGGCGACTCAAGCGTCAGAGGTCGCTAAACGGCTTCCGTCCTCCATGAGCGCAGGCCTGGGCCTGTCATTCTCTAGTAGAAGCAGGTTGAGACCGTGCTTACCATACCCGAGTTCCAATTGGGTATTATCCTATAGTTAAAATAAATTATGTAACCGAGCTTATTAAATTAAGAATGGTAAAAGAGCGCCAAAAAATTGCGTCGGTTCCTATTTCCTAGTTTTTATTTATTTTTAATCATCCACTAAACCTACAGTAGTAGGTAACTGATTTGACTATTAAATTTTATGACGTAACTAAATCTTTTTTCATATAAGTTACCTTTTAACTTATATAGTTTTGACGTTTAGTAAAAAGTAACTAATTTGAATAGTCAGTGTCAGTGGTCATACCCAACTTTTAGGTAATCTGTGCCGGAGTGGTCTACTCAAAACCGGTGATGACCCTGGGTCAGGCAGTTAACAAACTCCCCGGGATCTGAAGACCTATGATAACGTATGATTTTCATCAGTTTTAGAAAAAAGGTCGGAGATAAAACCGTAGTGCGAGGGTTTGTTTATTTTTTTTATTTATGAGACTACTAAGATATAACAACACTTTAAACCTGAAGTCCAATTACATCTATACACAACAATTAGCTGACTTCAGTGCCAGTTCACACAGTAATCATCATTAAGAGATATAAATAAATTATACAATCACTTCCAACGATCATAGAATTTATCTCATAAAATGACAAAATAAAAATAAATACATGCTATTGTGGCTGGAGTCCATAAGCAATCTCCTACCTCGGCAGCTGAAGACCCGTGACGGCGTATGGTTTTAGGTGAAGGGGAAACCGGAGATGGCTTTGGATTAACTGAGGTGCGAGAACCTCTCCTTCGGCTTTGCACAATGACCCACAGCCGGCGTGCGTTTTACCGCCGTTCCCAATAACATACTGACAGTTAAAGATGGATCGCATCTACGGATAAAGTGCTCGGCTGTTTAAATTCAAAACATAGTAACTCCTATTTCACACCAATTTCGGAAGATGAAATTATACCGCGATGCGCTTCCTGAAAAAAAATCAGTTACCATGTTTTGAATTTAAGCAGCCGATACGTCAAATTTGACTGTTGCGATGCTATCTTTAACTGTAAGTATGTTATTGGGAACGGCCGTTCGTCGATTCGAGTCAGACATAACCTGCTCCACTAGCTCTGGCGGGGAGAGGGGGAAGTTAAATCTCAGGCAATCACACCCCGACATATGAAGACCTTTGACGCTTCGATCAGTTTTAGACAAAGGACTCTCCTGTGGTATTTGCACACGAAAACATAGTTAAAGAACCCTGGTCATCATTGGCCAACCTTGATCAACCTCTCGCCTCCAAGCTTTGACCTCCGCCGCTATCAGCCGGTCAGGGTCGTCCTATCGGCCGATAAGCGAAGCACCTACCGCCAGACAAATAATAATATTTGTTCAGAAGCGCCGGGTTATCGGCGGAAAGTAAAGAAATTTATCGGATACAGAGCTCCTGTTAATGTACATAATAAAGATTATGACTGTAGTTACTGTAATGGGTAAGCAGAGAGGGTAAGCTACATTCTATCATCGCACCGCTCATCATAGGTAGGGAATTCATGCCCACACATTGCATACGAAAACAGTGCGCATGCGCACCGTGCGGTATGAATGGAACTTCATCCCACGCACGCTCACGCTGTGGAACTCCTTGTCGTATTACCCAAGCGACTACAATATGGGGTTCTTCAAAAAGGGCATTAGAAGGTTTCTTCAGAGCAGGCAGTAAGAGGTATAAAAAAAAGAGGGCAGGACACTGTCATATGTGTAAAGACTAAGCTAGTTAGTTTTTATTCAACATATGACACTGTTAGGGTTAGTTCCATAAATTAGTATATTGAATGACAGGCAGATCAGAAACTTTTTATCCCTTACCGGGGATTAAATGTACGTTTTCAAGACGTGTGATTTTTTCCTGGTTATAAAAAAACTTATTGATCTGCCTGACATTCCGACCAGCATAGGTACCTATTTAAATATCTTGACTTCAGTCTCGGCAGAAAGTGTACTTTTTATTCTATTTTTAATGTGCATTTATGGGAATCTTTTGGGGATTGGCGGAGAAGCTCATTTTTTTTCTTTTTAAAGAATTACTAATGTGGGGAATATTAGTAATTTCGGTAACGCCTTTAACCAAGCTAAATTGCTGTTAGGATTGGGTTCACGTCGGTAGTGTAATAGCCAGAATCCGAACCTGGGTCCTTTCGATTCGATGTCGATTCCACGGAACAGAGTCTATTCTCTGCCCAAAATACACCAATTATAGATTATTTTATGAAACCAATCAACCTGCGCAGAAACGGCGGAAAATTCTTCTTTTCATTTCATAATTAGACTGTTCCACCAAAATAGAATTATCCTCAACGAACGTAGTCAGGGAGGATATAGTTTATATCCTAATAAAAACAGTTCGGAATTTTAACAACACACACGCTTCCATCTTGGCATCATAGACAATGGCGTCACGAATTGGCAACGGATGTATCACCGCGTCATATTATTAATGTTGCCACGAATAAAATGGACACGCAATTTATGTAAAAATTGAAAATGCGCGTTTTGAGAGGGACAATTCCTCACACATTACCACCGAAAGCAGCACGCACTGTGTGCCATGAAAGGAACTTCATCCCACATAATATGTGTTTTAATCAATTGGGTATTAATCCTATAGTTAAAATAAATTAGTTATCTCACCGAGCTTATTACATTAAGAATAGTAAAAGAGCGATAAAAATTGCGTCGGTTCTTGTTTTTATAGTTTTTATTCATTTTTAATCATCCACCCAACCTATAAAAGTAACTGACTTGACTATTAAATTTTATGACGTCACTAAATCTTTTTTCATACAAGTTACCTTAAATCTTATCGTTTTGACGTTTAGTAAAAAGTAACTAATTTTAATAGTCAGTAGAAGACCTAATTCAAGTTCGACATAACCTCCCCCACAGGCTGTGGCAGGAGGTAATGGGGATTTTGCGCACGATAAAAAAATAGTGCGCATGGCTGATGATGCGTTAAGGTGAATCTAATAATATATTTTTAGATGTACCTACGTACAGTAGTCAGTTGATATTAATATAAAAACCGCAGAGATACGATAGTCTTCCTGCAAATATATGATGTTACATAGAAATAGAAACTCCAAGGACGAATCCGACCGCAAAAATGTCCGCCCAAGACTAGTGGCGCCATCTAACTCGCTATTTAGGTAGGTATTATGCTAGTATAGGGTGTCTCAGGAAGAGTGCACTTTTTAAAATTGGAATACCTATATACTTTTTCATGCAAGTGGCAACTCTGAAATTTTACAGTTGTCACCTCAGTTTATTCCGATTATAAAAAATGGAGCGCTTTTCGAAAGAACAACGCGTTAAAATTGTAAAAACTCATTACAAAACAATCGATTTATTGCAGCAACGATTTCCAGAACACATTATCTCATGAAATTCTGAAGTCAACTGGCCACCAATATCGTGCGATTTAACGCCGTGCAATTTTTTTCTTTGGGGTTTTGTGAAATCTCGAGTATGTGCGAATAAACCCGAAACAATTTCTGAGCTCAAATCGAAAATCCAACGCGTCACCGGTGAGATACAGCCACATCTCTGTGCAAAAGTCATGGAAAATTTCATGAAAATGCCGGATATTTTATTCCATACTTAATCGGAACTTCTATAAAATACAATAAAAATATCACAACTCTGCTTTAAAATACTTGTATTTAAGTATTTAAAAATTAAAAAGTGCACTCTTATTGAGACACCCTATACATCTATACTCTACTACACTGAACACTCACTATATCAATAAATCACGACGAATCACTACATAGGATAAAGCAAAGTCGCTTTCCGCGTCTGACCGTCCCTATATATGCTCATATCTTCAAAACTACGCTACAGATTTTGATGCGGTTTCTTTTAATAGATAGAGTAATTCAAGAGGAAGGTTTATATGTATAATACATTCGAAAAATATCGGAAAAAATGAAACGCTCAAGTGAGACTTTGAAGGAAAATTTGAAATGAATTAAGTGTGGCTCAATAGCTCAGTTGGAAGAGCATTCCCCCTGTAAGGGAAAGGTCGTGAGTTCAAGTCTCACTTGAGCGTTTCATTTTTTCCGATGTTTTTCGAACTTTAAAGTTAGCATTAAAATGCTACAAAAAATTCAGTCCAATGTATAACACATGCTTAAAATAATAGAGGATGCAGCGGCAACGGGATCAGAAGCCATGCGGGCGGAAAAATTGGCGGTACGAAGTTTGCCGGGTCAACTAGTTAATAATAATTCTTTTGTTTGTTTGCTTGTTGGTTTGTTTGTATTGTATAGGAAAACCTTTTAAGGATTCAACTCCCGTAATGACTGACATAATTATGTAGGTAGGTAAGTATCCGGGGGCGAGTTGGGACCGCTGTCCCCCCTCCCGAGGAGGGCCAGACGTCAGGGATGGACCATCTACCGGGTGTTAGGGGACCGCTCCCGAAGCCGAAAACCCCTAGTAGTACTTACTCCAGGTCAGTATATTACAATTACATACTGGCATAAAAAACGATTTCAACAAAAAAAAAATAAAAGATCCTCTTCGGTCCAATCCCCCAAGGGGGGGACACTGGCATACCGCACAAAAAAAAAGGTGGTTAAGTATGTTCGTATGGAAACAGGGGCGTGTGACCGTGTTCCCCACCCTGTGCCATCATAGTTAAAAAATCCCCTCGGGCAAATCCCGCACTGGTATTCGTTGTTAGGGTTGTTAGTCATTAGAGTGACAGGTGAAGACAGAAAGCCTGATGCAAACGGTAGGTATTATCACTAAGATGATGGCGATAACTTGGGTTATCGTGACGGAAGACTTCTGACCGAACGGGGTTTTTACCGACTGCTCCAACGCGCCGTATCACGCTTGGAACACGACACTACCGCTTCTCAAACATCGTGTGCACTAGATTGAAAGCTATCTATGTTTACATACATACCTACGTATATTCACGAAAATAAATCCCTGGAGGGGTATACAGAGGTGTATTAACATCCGACGCCAACCAAACGTTAAATATTTTGTTATGTTCACACTCTGAGGCCCGTATTCTATAATGACACTCAGCCTGAATCGCGACTTTTCTGAGGATAGATTGTATAGACAGGTTGATAGTTTGACATATTGTTTATACAATCTGTCCTCTGATAAATCTAGATTCAGACTAAGTGTCATTCTAGAATACAAGCCTAAAAGTAAAAAAAAATTATGACTACCTACGTGGTCACCATTTCTTCCCCCAATCAGACACGCAACAGTGCGCCACCAAAAAAAAACATCTATAATAAATTAAATTAGTAACAATAATAATATTATTAGAATCAATAATAATATAATTCATAGAAATTAATAATATTGACGTATTATTATGAAGCTATATTTTTTATATGTAGCGTTTGTGTTTGCGCCATTTTTCATAGCGCCCATGTTCCTGCATGACGTTTCTACAGTATTTAATTGTTATCAGGAGCGCTACTAAAAGGTGCGCTCCGAGGAATAAAAAAGGTGCGCCTCATTAGGTGCGCCTCAAAACGGTAGCGCTTCGAGGAATACCTCTTTAAAACATCATTAACGCCAACTATGTTTTTCGGTACCACGTAGTAAGGGGCGACTCTATTGCCGTGTAGCAGGCACCTTGTCATGGGGTGTTTGTTTACTATTGGTAGGAGATTAGTCCTATCCTTTAGTCGCCTATTACGACACCCACTGGAAGAGATGGGTTCGCCCTATTCTACTCCACCGGAACTAAGAACCAACACTCTTTATTCAACATTATATGTGAAGAAAAATTCGAGCAGGAGCAGGCAGGGTCGCCTTCTACGACACTTACGATTGGCCCTTTTTTTTCGTGCGGAAATCCCCTCGGATACCTCCCCTACCGGAGCCGGAAGGGGAGGTTATGTCGGACTCGAACCTTCTAAATCCGCACGCCAACTGTGGGTCGTGGTTTTTTTTTTTTTTTTTATCGTGCGAAATATCCCCACGGATACCACCCCCACGGAGCCGGTGGAGGCGGTTATGTCGGACTCGAACCGACTAAAACGCACGCCGTCTTGGGTCCTTGGTTGCCGGAGGTGAGATTGCCAAAAGCATATCTCTCGCACCCCGGCAGACCCAGGACCATCTCTATCGAGATGGCCCCCTTCGGGTTGTGGGGACCACAGTGTCCCCATCTAGCCCCGGTTACGGGGAGGCGCATTTTGCGCCGCCACCGCGGCCTGCTTCTGCTAGGGTGACAGGCGGCTCCACCGGTCACCCCCAGGCCAGCGCTCATGGAGGACGGAGGTCGTTCTGCGAACTGTGGGTCGTGGTGCTAGGCCGGAGGTGAGGTTGTCATTGACATATCCCTCGCACCCCGGCTGACCCAGGGCCATCCCTTACGGTATGGCCCTCCTCAGGAGGGGGGACCACGGTGTCCCCGACTCGCCCCCGGAATGGGGAGGCACCTACGAGAGGCACTATTCTACTCCACTAGGAACCAAGACGCAACGACCTGAAAATCTTAGTGGGGTTCCATTCTCATTCTTCTTAAGTAATCCCAGTCTTTCAGCTTGGAGTCTGGGGTCCGCATTACCCAGTCTAACTGCGGATTTGGCTGAACTCCGATATTTGCCATTTAACCTTCATTACCAATTGACTATATCAACATTCTGCAGTACTGCAGTTTTTAAGTACCTAGACTTTTTGAGCTCCTTCTACCCGAAACGACTGCCATAGATGTTCGGGTGATGACCAAGGTTAGTAGACATATTCAATAATAGAAATATTTGCTACTAATCAAATAAGTTACTTTTTATTAAACGTCAAAACGATAAGTTATAAGGTAACTTGTACGAAAAAAGATTTAGTGGCGTCATAAAATTTAACAGTCAAATCAGTTACTATTATAGGTTGGGTGAATGATTAAAAATAAATTAAAGCTATAAAATAGGAACCGACGCAACTTTTACTTCTTTTTTACCATTCTTAATCTAATAAGCTCGGTTAGATAATTTATTTTAACTATAGGAAAATACTCATTTCACGCCCCGTGCCTGTCACTAGGAGGCAGGGTGTCTAGTGGGGTTTTATACCCTACTATATCCGACAGTAGACCGAAATAACCACGGCAGGGTTATCATACGTTATCAATAGTGCATTGTTTCTTATCAGCATTGATAAGGCACACATGAACGGTCGCGTGAGAAGCGTGCTTGGCATGTGGAGGGTCAGAGTTAAATTCTTGTTTTAGATAGGATTGATGACACGTGTGGGTGGGAATATAAATTTTATGAAATTACTGGGAATAGGACTCTTTTCCCCGCACTTAGCCGCTTTTCTTGGGCCATTGTACGTGAAGGGTACTGGCTAGAGCAGCAAGCTTGGCTTACTGGGGGCTTCACAGACTTCGCGGAGCGACCTCCATGTGCCGAAGATTTGGAATCGTTGATTGGCAACTGCCTCGCAGTCCAGTATTACGTGGGCGGCCGTTTCCTCGGCGCCGAAACATCCCCTGCTAAGGAGGCTGTCCGTGGCACCGATGGGTAGATAGGTGCTTGAAGAGCGGACAGTGACCCGTTATTGCCCCTAGCTAGCTCGGGTCAGCTAGTGATAAATATAATTTAGTGTTACATTTGTCGTTCCTATTTTCACACATAGCTCACACCTTTTTGTATGAATAAACAGTGGTAAATCTGTATAAATATATCGATGAAACAAATGTAAAGACTCAAAAGACTTGTACTTATTTAAATAATGACGTCGTCTCAGTACGACATTAAATAGTTGTCATGTCGAGCTAGTGTGAGTGAGTTTTTATACAGATAGGTACCTACACAGAACTAGTACATAAATAGGTAATATTAGTTCTCAGTAAAAGGGGTATTACATCTTCCTAAATTCAGAAACCTGAATTTAGAAAATTCTGAATTTAGAACAGTGTAATTGCATTTAGGAAGCAAAGCTTCCTAATTAGGAAGCTATTTAGGAAAAGAATGGTTTCCGACGTCCTAAATGGCTAAATCGGATGAGTGTAATTACGTTTCCTAAATTCAGAACGCTCAGTCGCCGCGCGCCTGCCTTCGAGAGCGCACGTTTGTCTTTCCCTCCCAATATAATATTGCGTATGTACCGACGAAATAAATTAAATTTTACATCATCTAGTATGCTAATTATTCAAATCGATCAAGGAAAAATTATGATCGGTCCAGGCGGGATTTGAACCCGCGATCCTTCTTTTACAGGGAGAATGCTTTGACCACCTAGCTACCAGACTCACGCCCAAACCAATCTGTATCCATCTTTAAGGCGATGGTGGAGCAATCTACCGACGCTCTTACGAGCTATGCTATCGGAACCAATGAATGATCTGTCATTCATTTTATTCATTGATTTTTGATTACTTCGCCCAAATGTTTGAATGAAATTTTACAGCATGTAGTAGTATGCTAATTATTCAAATTGATTATGAAAGAAAGAATTCGTTCGTCGTTAAGCTAACCGCAAGGGTTATGGCAATATCAATATTTTGTTGTTTTTTTTATAGTATTGAGGGCATTTTGTCGCAATTCACTCGACAGTCGACACGTCCGTCCCTTGCCGCTCGTCCTTCAAAAATGATTTAGGATCCTAAATTAGTGAACGTGTAATCGCGAGCTTCGGTGACTGAATTTCTTTTCCTAAAAAGCTTCCTGAATTTAGAATTCTGAATTCAGGAAGATGTAATACCCACTTAATAAATAAGTCATACAAGTTGGTAGGTAATGAATGAGAGACGGTTTTTTTGCGATATTTGGTCTCTGAAGTCTGTAGTTTAGTAACTAGGTACCTATTTAGGGTTCCGTAGTCAAATGGCAAAAACGGAACCCTTATATATATCGTCATGCATGTCTGTCTGTCTGTCTGTCCGTACGTCACTGCCAGTTTTCTCCGAAACTATAAGGCCTATTCTGTTGAAACTTGCTAAGTAGATGTATTCTGTGAACTACATTAAGAATTGCATACAAAAATGGAAAAAAAGCATTAAGTACATTTTGGCGGTCCCCATACTGAAACTCAAAATTTTAGTTTTCATCATACCTATACGTGTGGGATCTTTAGATAGGTCTTCAAAAATGCTATTGAGGTTTCTAACATAATTTTTTATGTATCATTTTTCCGTGCGGAAATCTCCTTGGATACCTCTCCGGAGCCGGAGGGGAAGGTTATGTCGAACTCGAACCGAATAAAACCGCACGTCATCTGTGGGTCGTTGTGCTAGGCCGAAGGTGAGGTTGTCTTCGACATCCCTTACGGTCTTGCCCTCCTCGGGAGGGTGGACAACGGTGTCCCCAACTCGCCTCGAGGTGGCGCGCATCGCGATTGAGTCGAAAGTTACATACCTATCTAGTGTAAATATTTGTATACCGAATGTGTTGGTAGAACCTCTCCATCTCCAGTACAGTGTACACACGCCCTTAGAATATAAAAAAAATGCATTCTTCATACAACTTTCTATTTCGTTATCTGTGGTCTCTGTTTAACCAATCTGTGCAGTTAAACTTGTAAAAGAGCTCAATAAATATTTATGATCGTCGGCGCCTGCACATACTCGAGGCCCTTGACAAGGCACTATTAGTTAAAACTGCCTAAATTCTTCCTACTATATTGAAATATACACCTTATTTCTCAAGAGCCAAGATTCAAATTAAATTAACAAAAAACTTTCTATTAACAAGCAAAAATAAACTTTAAAGCAATAGCGATAGAAGTTATTTTTGATGTAATTTGGGTCGAATGCCCTCAGGGCTGAGTTAAATATAAATTTGAATTGGTTGAACAATCGTACTGAATTTAAATTCTTGTTTGAATGTTGGGTAACGTACAGTCATCGACGAAGGTACAACTAATGACAAAAGTACAACCAACAACAAAAGGGCTACGAGCCCACACGCACCAAGAGATTAACTTAGTATTTTCATTAAATAATTATTTTTTGAGGTGGCCAATTACGCCTCATACCAGTTTTAAAGTATACAATTACGAATAGAAAAAACATCTAAGACCAACAATCAAGTATTATTTTGTAGCCTGGTCATTTTCAATAAAAAAATATTTGACCAAGGACTAATGCTACGTACGATAATAACATATATGATCTAATTTAACTAGGACAGTGCAACTTCGAAACTATGAATCACTGTTCCCAAAATACCTGAGCAACATACATAAAAATCCTAAGGTCACAAGACACTTGAGGCGCCTAAAAATAAATAATTCATGGTTACCTTACTACTAAATGAATAGCTACCAACCCAGTTATTAATTAAGACAATAATACTTCAAAATGAACAAGTATTTCATCAGTCAAAACAAGTTATTGACATTTACCTTGTCTCAGACATATTAATATATTATTGACTCCAAAAATCACAGCGATATCACGCCACTCAGCCACTGATTCGGTACCATTCACGCCGGGCCGTCTGCAATTACGGCATTCACAAATAGACGCCACACCCTAGGGTTGTCACTGTCACACGTGTTTTTAGATTATATTCGTAACACATAGCTTGCTATTTTTAGTTAAGACCGACGATGATTGCTTTTACGGTTTGTAAATACGTGTTAGGGCGATGCCGATGCCTGTCCACGTCTACGACCTACGACGTACCTATATTTACTTGCGTTGTCGTCTGTCGCTTTGACGGATATCTTATTTTTCGTGTGGAGATCCCCTCCCCCCTCTAACCACGCGGCGATTACGTCGGACTCGAACCAATTAAAGGCTAAGGCCTCACTTGTGCGTTGCGCTGCGTTGCATTGCGTCGAAATTTCTAAGAGTGACCCTCATTCTTAGAAATTTGTAATTAAGTAAAATCATAGCAATGAAATTCCTTAAAATTTCTAAGAATGACCCTGTTCAACACAACGCAGCGCAGCCTCATCAGCTCTGCAAGTCGTGAGAGACATGAGTCTTTTCCGGACACGCTCCACCGTCTCCTTCTCGAGCATTAGTCATTTCTTGCTCGCAGACGGAGGTGAGCATCAGCCAAGCTTTATCTGATACTTAAGCCAAGAGAAGGTCAAGCAGGGTAAGTAAATAAATAGGGTGCCCAATTTGTTATTATACCTACTCACATATTTAGTGGACCTAAGTCGGGAGACAAACGAGGTCTATCTATGCTTCATAAATTTGAGCTGATCCATTGCCGTAGCACCCCGTGCTATCCTCGCGTTTAGTGCACATTTTAGGTCCAAGATATAATTATGTGCCGAGTCATACCTACCAATTAAAAACTAAAACTAAGACTAAAATTAAAAATTCCTCCACATCGCAGGCCTCTTGTGTCAGCGTTGCCAGAAGACTGGCAGTATAGCCACGTTGCCGCGTTGTATGGCAATGCTTATTCTCTAATCTAAAAAGAGGCCAACCCTCTGGTCACCAGAAGCGTCGACCATATTTTTATTAGTAATAAGTAATTTTATATAAATTACGTCTACCAATTTGAATATAAGGTGACCATTTAAAATAACAAAATTATCGACACTTGATCACGGATTTCTCTCTTATTTTTTTTTTGTTGCTGGCTTCTTGTTGCGCATTTAGCCACAAACAAGTTTAATGTTATTTTATTATATTACTTATATATTAGTTAAAATGATTGTTGATGATGACGATAAAGAGTTAATGATGTTGATGACGATGAATGAGATGATTGCGGCCTCACTAAAGTTGTGGGGACTATATTAAAAGCTCTCTGGGGAGATTTGGATTGCACACGTAGAGTCACAATTCACTGTGATATGCCACTTTCCTACACTCAGGTGCGTTTTCCAAGACGTTATGGCTAGAAATCCACCATTTTTATACATAAGAACTCGAGTTCACACCAATTTCGGATAATAAAATAATACCGCGATGCGTCCTCTACGCTTTCCCGCCAAAACTACCTCTCTTAATTTTTCTATTCCAAAGTCTTAATAAAAAAAATAAAGGTTTTAAAAAAAAAATATCGTCAAAAAAAAATAGCAAAAAAAAACAAAATAAAGATGGCAGCCCTACCGCCACGGTATCACGTCGTGAAGCCCACGCGCTGGTTCGTGTCCCCCCACGTGATACACCACGTTTATAAATACATAGCTACCTATCTTATGTATGTATTTCTGAACGATTGCTATTATCTGAGGTGAAAGTTAATAGTAATTATAGGGATATTGAGTCCGCCATCTTGTTTTATGTTAGTAATCCATTTTGTTTATCAATTTATAGATATAATTCTCGTTGATTATTAGAAAACTGATACAAATAATTATGCTCGGGCGGGGAATCGAACCGCAACAAATTACATATACTATCACGTACGATGATCAACATTATATTTTGTGAAATAATGTCATCATGTATCAATTCAATACATACATCCATCATTCTATTTTAAAATACGCTCGAGCAATTTTTTGGTGTTAGTTAAATAACAACCTTATTCCATTTAAACATGACTGAAAATAGTATGCAGCATAGGTATGCTGCGTTAAATCTTATCCGAAAGTCAGTAGCGTGTGGTTACTTACTATTTTAAGCTTTTTGGTAATGGAATAAGGTTGATATTCAATTACCAATTAAAAACTGCTCTAGCATTTCCTCGTCTGATTGCCGGAAAATCAAACCTCATCACATTCTGGGTTTGCCGGGGTGCAAGAGATATGCTTTCGGCAATCTCACCTCCGGCAACCAAAGACCCAAGACGGCGTGCGATTTAGTCGGTTCGAGTCCGACATAACCACCTCCATCGGCTCCGTGGGGATGTTTCGCACGATAAAAAAACCACATCATATTGAACGGACCCTGAACGGACGTGGTCCATTTTGTTTCATACCCGGGTGGTAGGCTCTCAGCGAGCTAGATGTGATTTGGATGAGGTGTATTATCCGTGAGCCACTTCTGGTACCTAGCGCTCTCGGGTAGGCCCATCTCAGCAGCAGTACATAGAAAGAAGCTCCGTCTCCTTTTAAGGCGGGAGTTGGGTATGGCATGTTGGAAGAGGGGGTGCCGTTCATCTGTCTCCGGTTTTCTCAGCCTCGCAAGTAACGTGCCGTCGAACTTTACTGATTAGGTATAAGGTGTAATTGCAAATATTTATGTAAGTACATTAATTAGATAACACACATTCGCACACATTCAAACGTTTTATCAAAGGTGGTGGAATGTCAAACGCATTACAGTTAATTATAATGAAATAACCCCGCTGTTTGTTTGCTTCTGAAGGAGAAATAGTCTATTTAATTATAAATTATTGGAGTAATCAGACGATAATTATGTAGGTACTCGTACCTCGGGATCGGGAGGACATAATCTTGGACCTAAGTTGTTAAACAAACAATGCCGCACAGATAGTTTTGAAATTAAAAAAATTGTATTTTTTTTTTATATTTTATTTTACTTCGAAAAATGACCACTTTCTTATAATATAATGAACTGTAAAAGTAAAATTTTGTACGACAAATAGTTTTCAAGATATTTGATTTTGAAAAATTCCGTTTGTTGCGCGCCGCCCGAAAACGCTCCATACAAAATCGTACGAAATTGTGAAGTCACGCTTCTGTAGCGCGTAGTGCAAATGTATGGAGTGCAAGAGAATATCGCGTTTATCTCGGTCTACGTTGCGTTTACACGTATATAGTTGATATTAAAATTTATTTAAAATTTAATGAGGAATTTATAAAGTTATTTAATTGAATTGGATTTGATTGTTTATATTTTGACTTTTTTTGGAAATTTCAACTTATGAAAAGTCATAGTTTCAGTTTAGATATGCAATACATATTTTATTTTGCGAGGCATATTTTTTCAGAACAAGCTAGTATAGGGAAACAAACAAGTATTGGGAAGAATCGACGACTTAGGCAAATACCCTATTCAAACTATTTACCTACATTCAAATGTTGACACGTCTGCTCGTGAACGAACCGGTTCGGTTGTGCAAAAGGACAGTGACTTGACATTGAATTGTTAATACGTTGCTATGTTATGTTACCTCATAGCAACTTTGTCTGGGAAATATTTGAAACTTTGCCATAATTATAGAAAACCTGTTTCGCTGTTGCTAAGTCTACTGCTTATATCTAAATATATATAACTCAAAGGTCTGACTGACTGACATAGTGATCTATCAACGCACAGCCCAAACCACTGGACGGATCGGGCTGAAATTTGGCATGCAGGTAGATGTTATGACGTAGGCATCTGTTAAGAAAGGATTTTGGTTAATTCTACCCCAAGGGGATAAAATAGGGGATGAAAGTTTGTATGAAACTATGTCAATTTTTGTGGTCAATAGCATTGACTCAACACTAAGCGATAACCGACATCCACGCGGGCGGAGCCGCGAGCAACAGCTAGTTGCTTTAATAAGTGTTTTTGGTATACCACTTAAGTGGCTGACAAGTACATGGCCCACCTGATGGAAAGTGGATACCGTGGCATATGGACGTGTGTTGCATTACCAAAAGTAGGATTTTCGGTAACACGTATTATATATATAGGGGCGAGCCTATAGCCGCTAAGCGGACACTTTATCATGTGTACCTACTGTCGGAAGGAGAACAGCCCTATCCCATAATCACCATCTACTACACCTATTTTATTGTTATCGTGCGAAAAATCCTCACGGATACCACCCACGGAGCCGGTGGAGGTGGTTATGTCGGACTCGAACCGACTAAAACGCACGCCATTTTGGGTCTTTGGTTGCCGGAGGTGAGATTGCCAAAAACATATCTCTCGCACCCCGGCAGACCCAGGACCATATCTTTCGAGATGGCCCCCTTCGGGTTGTGGGGACCATATTGTCCCCATCTAGCCCCGGGTACGGGGAGGCGCACTTTGCGCCGCCGTCGCACCCTGCTTCTGCTAGGGTGACCGGCGGCTCCACCTATCACCCCCAGGCCAAGGTGTACAGTCGAATGGAGAACAGCCCTATCCCATAATCGCCCTCCACAATACCTGGGAAGAGATAAGCTAGCCCAATTCTACTCCACTATGAACCAACAAGGTTTACAAACGACAAATTTCAATTCGGAATGCATAAAATGTACTGTTTTAATTCTATATTTTATGTAATAAGACCACTGTGTTTAAATTCTCCGTAAAAATGTAAAATAAACAAATAAACTGTAACACTTGGTGCGTGAATTGGAACGGTTGCGTATATACACTGATGCAATTACTGAAATCGTAAATGCAAACTAAATCACTACATAGTAGGTATAACTCTAGACTCATTCTTATGCCGCACCACTGAGACCTGGAACTCCCTGCCAGCTCACGTGTTTTCTTCTTCCTACAGTCCCGAGTCCTTTAAGCGGGGCGTGAAAAGGCATCTAATGAGGCCGTCAAGCTGAGTGCCACCACTGTTAACAAGGTACATGTTTACGATGGTGAACCTCTTTCCGAGACTATGCCTTTAGCTTAACGCTTTAGCTTGAAGTCAAATATACGTGTCCTTTAAAAAGAAAAAAGCAAAGTAGCTTTTTGCATCTGTCCGTCCCTATGTATGCTTTTATTTTCAAAACTACGCTACATATTGTGATGCAGATTTCTATAATAGATAGAGTATTATATGTATAACATATGCTGATTATAGTAGAGGGTGCAGCGGGAACGGGATCGGACGCCACACAGGCGGAAAAAAATTGGCGTACGAAGTTCGCTGGGTCAGCTAGTATCTAAATTATAAATGCAATAATTTGTGTACCGTGTCGGTTCCCGGCACCGCCGACGTGTCTTCGCCGAAGACCATCGGCCTCTATGACCGGGGGCCTGAGGACGGTGAGTTGGCTGCTCACCGTCTTTACAGAAGCAGGCCCATGACGGCAGCGTGACGTGAGGGATTCACGCACGCCCCCCCCCCCCCCCCCTAAGAAGCGGGATAGCACCCGAAAACCCCCCCATAGACGCGGGATGGCACCCGAACCACCCCCGAGACGAGGCCGCAATTGTAGCCGTAGGTCTGATGGGAGTCCTGGGACATCCTTCCGAGGGCTTACCCGGGGCTCCCATCCATAGGCTTCTGGGCGTTACCGTGGGGGTTTTTAGTCGGTAGGAGTCCGGCATAACATCCATGAAGGATTCTCCCCCACGGTTAAAAAAAAAAAAAAAAAAAAACCGTGTCGGTTCCCGGTGAAGTAGAATAGGACCACCCCAGCTCTTCATGGTTTTCGTACATTATACCGAAAGTTTAAATGATCGAACAACAATAGGTCGACAACGTGTGGTCGGACGATCAAATCGTCGCTGGTACGTTAGGTCGAAACGTTAATACGTCGAGGTATTACTACGTAAAAATGCAAACGGTCTTTTGTCCCCTCCTCATAAAGTTGAAATTTTCAAAACGGCACATACGTCGGAATAAGTTGTTAGACAAACAGAAACGAGGATTATACCAAACCATTAAACTTTTACAAAATGAACAAGCTACAAACCAGAAGTATACTTATAACATACGTTTATTTCATAGATTCCGCAAAGGCAGGCCTTTTGAAAATTTCAACTTTATGGGGAGGAGACAATAGACCGTTTGCATTTTTATAATACATCTACGTTATAATATTTCGACCTATTTGCATTTTCCATGTAATAATACCTCGACGTATTAACGTTTCGACCTAACGTACCAGCGACGATTTGATCGTCCGACCAAACGTTGTCGACCTATTGTTGTTCGATCATTTAACTTTCGGTATAATGTACGAAACCCGAAAAAAGGTAAACAAAGTTTCAGCGGTTCCAAACATTTCTCACTTCAAGCGCATTCCAGACAGGAATTAAATTGCTCATAAGATGGCGGATCTGACAGTTTAGAACAGCTATGTTGACTGCTGACAGCTTTCCTGTACTACGAAATACGCAGCGACAGCTGTCGCTCGGCCATTGCCCCGCCGCATAGTACGTGTGACATGTGCGACAAGGACAGATAAAATAATCGCTAATTATCGCAACGTAAAGTAATTCAGTAATGGTCGCTTTGTTTACCTTTTTTCTCTCGTCTCGTTGGCTTTACTTTACAATATTTGTCTCAACTCTGTTGGCCACGGTTAGTCTAGCCTATGTGTTTTTTTGCTATTCTCTATATCAAATTAATTCTAGATCCGTTCAGCCGTTTTTACTACACTAAAAAAGATCCACAATCACAAACTTTCATATCTATAGCACTAATAAGTAGCATCCATACTAATATTGTAAATGCGAAAGGAACTCTGTCTGTCTGTCTGCATGTTACGCTTTCACGCCTAAACCATTGAACCGATTTTGATGGAATTTGGTATAGGGGTAGATTAGACCATGAGAAACGATATACGCTATGTTTGGTCGCGATAACCGACCTCCACGCGGGCGGAGACGAGGGCAAAAGCTAGTAGAAAATATACCTATTTATTACTAAGTACATATTATCCATACTAATCTTATGAATGCGAAAGTAACTCTGTCTGTCTGTCTGTTTGTCTGTCTGTATGTTACGCTTTCACGCCCAAACCACTGAACCGATTTTGATGAAATTTGGTATAGGGGTAGATTAGACAATGAGAAAGGACATAGGCTATGTTTGGTCGCGATAACCGACATCCACGCGGGCGGAGCCGCGGGCAAAAGCTAGTAAATTATAATTTAAAATAACTACTTACATTGTTTCAATACATAACCGCTCCACAGTTATAATAGAACTAATTAACTAAAATATTCGTAATAATTCTGTGCCCCACTCATTAAAATATATAGTTAAGTCAACCTACATTCTAATAGTCTATTAAACTATATACGATATCCGGTGAAGGCAGCCATTTTAATATTACAAAAAACGTGCATCAATAAAAATGAATGGCTAAATTACTTTGTTGCTATGTGCAAAACTTGAAAACGGCAGGACAGATTCCGATGTTTTCTATATATTAGTGCGACGTAATCTTAACGAAAAAAGTACTCAAAATGATCTTAATACCTTACTATTCCCCTCTTGACTGATTGTTCTGATATTTGGTAGGTCTTTACTTCGAACGATAATCCATATCCATACTAATATTATAAATGCGAAACTAACTCTATCTGTTTGTCTGTCTAGTATGTTACGCTTTCACGCATAAACCACTGAACCGATTTTGATGAAATTTGGTATAAGGGTAGATTAGACTTCGAGAAAGGACTACTATATTTGGTCGCGATAACCGACATCCACGCGAGCAGTGCCGCGGTCAAAAGCTAGTACAATTTAAATTAAAAAACCGGCCAATTGCGAGTCGGAATCGCCCGTGAAGGGTTCCGTAGCAGCAAGTAACATAATATAAAAGAAAATTACGGTTTATTACGTATTAAAAAAAACTGCTTACTAAATCTCGTTCAAACCAATTTTCGGTGGAAGGTTCCATGGCATTGCCATCATATTTTTTTTAGATTTATCATTCTCTTATTTTAGAAGTTAGAGGAGGTCACATTTTTCCACTGTGGATGTGTCCCTCGCGCAAACTATTCAGTTTGGAGAAAAAATATGTTAAAGACCTCAATATCATTTTTGAAGACCTATCTATAGAATCCCACACGTCTGGAATTAATGAAAAAATATTTTTTGACTTTCAGTTAAAAATGTATTGCTCTTTTTCTATTATTTTTTGTCAAATTTTTAATGCTGTTCACAGAATACATCTACTTGCCAAGTTTCAACAGAATAGGTCATAAAGTTTCGGAGAAAAGTGGCTGTGACATACGGACGGACAGACAGACAGACAGACAAATCTATAAAGGTTCCGTTTTTTGCCATTTGGCTACGGAACCCAAAAAACAGTTTGAGTTGCTCTTCATCCAAGGTCAAACTATCAATCAGCCTATCGCAGCTCACTGCCTCTCCTAGTTTCCCAAAATTTGAGACATATTAGTCAAAATAGATTGGATATTGACTGTACAAATTCTTAGGGGTCCGGAAACTCTACACGGTGCACCCTGGGCAGTGGAGACGTCAGCTCTTTTCAATCGCAGGAGAGACATTGCCGCCTGCGACACTGCAACTAAATTTGGGCGAGCCTGGAGAGGCCCTGCTGATGGCTGCTCGGAGGCTCTCCATGTGTCTCTCTGGCTAGCAGACGGTACAGTGAAGAGCGGGCAAAGGGTGGTTTTCTGGGGTTCAATGGGGACACCGTAATTACCACAACCGATTTTAAGTTTTAAGATCCCCATCTTAAAACCGAAAATGGCTCAAGGTAAGCCGAGGTACAAGGGAAATTGGGTTACCGTACGCCCTGGTAACCCAAGACGCGCGATTTTAGTCGGTCCGAGTTTAACAGAGCGATGGAGGTGGCCCGTGAGGATTTTAAATGACATAAAATTATGTAAAGACTAACTTTTAAATCGCTTTCCATGATTCATGATATATAGTCTTTTTCTTCGTGGTGTGTAGTGGCAACAATTTAAAATACTTAAATGCGATCAAACCTCGGCGACTTTACAATAGTGAAAACGGGCATTAAGAGGACTTCCTAGCATCTGTTTCTCCATAGTACCGTTCTCCCCTTTTTCCTCCCTGAATATTGCTTCTAGAACAATATTTTTGTTTTCGAAAAATCAAGATCTTCTGTACGCATGTCCCTGTTATTTTATTTTTGTTGGCAGTCAATAAAATAAGAAAATATGGTCGTCTAAAGATGATAAAAAATTACTAATGTTTGGAGGACTACTAGACAAATTTGAAAAGGTTTTAACGTTATAAAAAAGGACAGGAACATGGATTACGCTCTTTCCTAATAAAACGGTGTCGGTTTTCGCTGAACAAAAAAACGGGAAATACGAAACCTCGGTTATGACCAAAAAAAATTGTGATAAAATCGATCTGAGCTGCGGCTATCCTTATCGCACTCTACGGGGACAGTAGTGAGACGAGAGCGACGGCAATAGTGGCGTTCAAATGACAGGTTCAGGATTAGCGCTAGCTAGGAATTCCTCTTAACGCGATCATATTAAAGGTACATTACATTTTGCCCGACGTTTCGACCAGGTTACACCGGCCGTGGTCGCAGGCTTACTGTGACCGCGGTCGGTGTAACCTGGTCGAAACGTCATAATGTTGTAAATACCCTGGACAATCGAAATATAGGTAGTCGAAAGTTGTTTTATAATAATTATAGTATGATGCTAAAAGCTGATGCAACAATCCGGTCCCGACACACGCACAGCCTCACGAATCTTGAGAGATGAGCAGTCGAAGAAATGTCATGACATTTGTAAACAACAGTCGTCGCGAATTTACTATAGGTCATTTAATTTCCTGATTTTCAGGAAGAAGTAAATAATTATTTAATGTGTACTTAAATATAAACTCTGTCTGTCTGTCTGTCTGAACCGATTTTTATGAAATTTGGTATAAGGGCAGATTAGACCTTGAGAAAGGACATAGGCTATGTTTAATCGAGATAACCGACATCCACGCGGGTGGAGCCGCGGGCAAAAGCTAGTATTATAAAAATCAATTGCTGTTCGTTAGTCACGCAGCAAGCTAAAACTCGAGAACGGCTGAACGGATTTATCTTATCTTGGTCTTGAAATGTTTTTTTTTATTTTTTATTTATTTATTTAACATTCATGCACACACAGAGCGAATACATAACATACAATGGATGTTGAAAAGTTAGTACAGTGGTACTGCTTATTTCTATAAGAAATTTCTCCCAGCAGACCGGCGAGAGGAGATCGTGACACATACGAAAAATTGGTGTGATTGTGTGTATAGTAATTAGAGAGAAAAACTATAAGTGCACACACACGCTTAACATTATAAAAGGTACAGTAGTACTTAGTATCTAAATAAATATACTATATTAAGTATCATATATATTTTATACTAACTAAAAATGATATACTAAATATATTCTACATAAACCTAAATAATTTTGTGAAGGTCTATTTAAGGAAGGTTTAAAAGTTGAGAAAAATTCGCGTGGATGCCGAGAACCGACATATTACATATACATAGTATACGCTCTCGCCAATTTCCTCTCAGTGTAGGTAGAAACAAGAGCTCACCAGCGCTATTTGCATAAACGCACAACTAAGTTTCTTGGGTTAACAATTGACAAACAAATTAACTGGAAATCACACATAGAGCAACTCTGTAAAAGAATTTGTAGCTCTGCCTATGCTTTGCATTTACTATCCAGCATTGTTAACCAGGATGCTCTAATTATAGCCTACCATGGCTTAGCTGCGCCCCTGCTACGATACGGTGTTATTTTCTGGGGTAATTCAACAGATACTGACGTAGCATTTAAGGCACAAAAGAGATGCATTAGGTCTATGTTTAAGTTAAAAACTACCGATAGCTGCAGAACTTATTTTCAGGACTATAAAATATTAACATTACCTTGTCTGTACATTTTTGAAGTTGCAATGTTTGTTAAATGCAACCCTCGCTTATTTCCGACCTTGGATACAGCAGTTCCGCGAAACAGGCGTGATAATAGTAGGCTTCGCTTGCACAGGGCAAAAACGGCTCTTATGCGCAAGAGTATAATATGTATGGCTCCTATAATTTACAATAAGTTGCCTAAAGATTGGAAGGAGCTGAATGGCAATGCATTCAAATTACACCTAAAAAACTTCCTTCTACAGAAGGCGTATTATAGTGTTGAGGATTTTTTAAATGAGATATTGTGATTGTCTGAGAATTCTCTGAATTTCTTGACATTATGTGATTTTTTCTTAATGTTTTGATTATGTTACCTTCTGACATTTTATTTTATTTTTGACATTAATTTAATTTTATATAGACATTGAACAATACCTAATTTTATTTTAAATTTTATTTTAATGTTATTTTAAATTTACAAATTGTTGGACATCAAATATCATTTCTTTATTTTTTTTAATTAGTTTCATTCATATATTATGTTTTGCATGTGACTAATAAATTCATGTACGATACATTTGCACGCCGATATGTAAACGGCTAAACATGACTGAAACAATAAATGAAACGAATACCTTGCATGCCTATGTGTGTATACTCATGTTTAAGCGAATAAATGATTATCTTATCTTATCTTATCTTATCGTATCAATATTAGAATCACGTCACATCATACAAAACGTCCGAGATAAACAGATAATGGGCTATAAACCCATGAGCAGTAGGTACTTGTGTCGTCGATGAACTGACACGTGTTGAGCGAGACAAAGTCAATGCATTCATTATTTGGGTATTATCCTATAGTTAAAATAAATTATCTAATCGAGCTTTTTAAATTAAGAATGGTAAAAGAGCGGTAAAAATTGCGTCGGTTCTTATTTTATAGTTTTTTTAATTTTTAATCATTCACACAACCTTTAATAGTAACTGATTTGACTATTACATTTTATGACGTCACTAAACTTATCGTTTTGACGTTTAGTAAAAAGTAACTAATTTGACTAGTCAGTAGAATACCCAAATGACCCAATTCAATCTAACTTTTATAATGTCGCAGTTATATCAAAGCCACGAGTGGTAACCGGCAGAGTAGAATACCGACCCCATCTCTTCCTATGTCATACAAGGCGACTAAGGGAAGGTTCATATCTGACGGAACATGCGTCGCGTATTATCGGTCGCGTAACGCCAGAACAGACAAATGTATAGAAAAACACTTGACCGTTCACACACAACCGATGCGTCGAGTGTGAACGGTCAAGTGTTTTTCTATACATTTATCTGTTCTGGCGTTACGCAACCGATAATATGCGACGCATGTTCCGTCAGATATGAACCTTCCCTAAGGGATAGCGCTGTTTAACATCAGACAGATAACAGCCCATACTCAGCCTCTGATTCATGGCTCGAGTCAACAATAGTGCCTGGAACACGGCAATAGGCTCACCCCCTATTATGTGGGACCGAATACAATGATTGGTGAAATGTGGGTATTAATGCAACTCTGCCTAACCCTCCGGGGATAAAGGCGTGATTAAATGTTAAATTGCCCTTTACATTGAATAAATATTCTTCGTCAAAGTCTATACAGGACAGAGATTTGAAGCGTGTCTTATGTCTGCTTTATACTATACTAGCTTTTGCCCGCGGCTCCGCCCGCGTGGATGTCGGTTATCGCGACCAAACATAGCCTATGTCCTTTCTCAAGGTCTAATCTACCCCTATACCAAATTTTATCAGAATCGGTTCAGTGGTTGAGGCGTGAAAGCGTAACATACAGACAGACAGACAGACAGACAGACTGACAGACAGACAGACAGACAGACAGACAGACAGAGTTACTTTCGCATTTATAATATTAGTATGGATACCTATACATATATATATGGCGAATACAGTGGCAAACGCGTTGGTAAACACACCTCCCTTTGAAAATAGCACTAACCACCTTAGGTTGCACACAATACGTTTGCGATATAGCATCCATACTGAGTGACCACGAGCGAAAGGCGTGAACAGTTGTGATTTCTGCGTAAAATCGGACTTCCCACCTCTCTACACGTTCGCCAGTAGGTGTTGGCCAACGCATTGGCTACTGTTTCCCAACGTGTAAAATGGACACACGCTGCTGCTAATTCTGTTGTTACATCTCTAAACTCAAAATTCTCTAAAATTTTCTAATTGCCTCTGTTTCTTTCATTATCAGATAGAAAAGGACAGATGGTTTATTTTAGTGAACACCTGTCAAATTAAGTCGGCGCCTTGACGGTACCCTTCAATTTTAGTCGACATCTACGAACATGCGACTTAACTTACTACGTACCAACAAGGCGCTGTCTTAATATGACAGGTCTTAACTTAAATAAAATCATCTGTCCTTTCTTATCTGATCATGAAAGAAAGAGATGCAATTAGATTTTTTTAGAGAAATTTATGTTTAGAGATGTAACAACAGAATTGGGAGCATTTAACTACTTGCTGAAACTATTTTATGCTTTTTTATGTTTCGGTAAATCATTTCTATGCCGGCCCATTAAGACCTGGAACTCCCTGCCAGCTCACGAGTTTCCTTCTTCCTACAGTCCCGGCTCCTTTAAGCGGGGCGTGAAAAGGCATCTGATGAGGCCGTAAACACGTTGTTAACATGGTACATGTTTACGATGGTGACCCTCTTAAGCCTTTAGCTCAGGTGAGGTGAAGTCAAATTGACATGTCCTTAAAAAATGCCACTTAGGTGGCAGACAAGCACATGGAAAATTGTTGGGCACTAAGCTTATAAACGAGTGCACACGACCCTGTAGAATCCTTGTAATGCCCTTCTTGAAGAAGTATTGTAATCGCTTGGAAATCCCTCAGCCAGGAGTTCATTCCAAAGTTCATTTGTTTATTTCCTTTCATCTATAATATAAAAATGAATCGCTAAATGTGTTGGTAAGCGCATAACTCTACAACGCCTGGACCAATTTGTCCAATTCTTTTTTTTTAATGTTCGTTGAAGTTCAAGGATGGTTTTTACGGCGAGAACAATTTGAATAAATGCCGGGTACCAACATCCAAGCGGGCGAAGCCGCGGGCAAATGCTAGTTATATTATAAATAGGTATACTAGAGAAATGATCCTTTAACATAAACATTCAAAATGGCCACCAGCGAACATCATAAAACTGAATATTATCATTATAAATCTTATTAATAACAATACTCTTTATTATAATCTAATCACGCCTAGAAACAAACAAATATTGTACCTACTCAAATTTATTAGAGGTAAAATTTGATTGTGTTTGTATCATAATCGTAAATTATCTGATAGCAAAGTTTATTCACATGTTATAAAAAATTCTGTGATACATTTCAGTTATAATCTTTACACATACACGTGTTTTCATTCTCACGGCGAAGGCGCAATTAAGCCAATCTAAATGATATCATCCGTGTGGTGACAGAGAATACATGTATCACCAGCCCTCCTCATCCGAAGAAGGTTTTTGTTTTATATAGGACACGTCAATTTGACTTCACCTCGCCTGATGTTAAGCAAAGGCAAAGTCTCGGAAAGAGGGTCACCATCCGAAACATGCACCATGTTAACAGTGTGGTGGCACTCAGCTTGACGGCCTTTTTTTTTTCCGTGCGGAAATCCCCTCGGATACCCCCCTGCCGGAGCCGGAAGGGGAGGTTATGTCGGACTCGAACCGACTAAAACCGCACGCCGACTGTAGGTCGTGGTGCTAGGCCGGAGGTGAGGTTGTCATCGACATATCCCTCGCACCCCGTCTGACCCAGGGCCATCCCTTACGGTCTAGCCCTCCTCGGAGCTTGAAGGCCTCATTAGATGCCTTTACACGCCCCGCTTAAAGGACCCGGGACTATAGGAAGAAGGAAACACGTGAGCTGGCAGGGAGTTCCAGGTCTTAATGGTGCGGCATAGGAATGAGTCACTGAAACGCTTAGTTTTAGCTGGTAAACTCTGCACCGTATATGGATGGCATCTTAGCCCTGCACGTGTCGTCCATTGGAAGAGCTCGTCAGAACATTCACCGTGGTAGAGACGTTAGAATACTGCCAAAGACGCAACATCTCTACGCATCTGCAAAGGCGAGGCCCTCAAGACCCTCGAGTCGAGGGTGTTCGTGACCTCAGGATTCCCAATAATGCGGACCGCACGTCGCTGCAACCTGTCAAGAGCATCTAGTAAGTACTTTGCGGAGCCGTCCCAGAGATGTGACCAGTACCTATTCCACGCAGGAACGAATTTGGGTCTTGTATAAGACACCAGCAATGAACTGCTATGGGTTATTTGAATCTAAAAATTCGGCTGCTGCAGTGGAATACGCCAGCTGGAGGAAGAGGCTTAAGTACCTACGCCAACTTGAAGCCGCTAAATCATTTCGTGCGTGCGTAGCGGTAGAGACACTGGGGAGCTGGGGCAAGGAAGCTATAAGCGTTATTAAGAAGATTGGACAGAGGCTCATCGAGGTGATCAGTCACACTGTTTCTGGATCGTACTTGGTGCAAAGGCTGGCCATCCCCATCCAGCGTGGTAGCGCAGCAAGTCGCTTTTGCACCGGGAGTGATCAGGAGCGGGTTGTTTGATTATAGTAAAATGATAACTGTGGCCTGTATACAATTTTGTCATTTTATTTTCATATTCTTTAGAACGCGATTTTTCAGTATTTTGTATGGGATTTTATGACACGGTAACTAGAACTTTTATGTAAAGTCCTATTTTGTATTACATTACTTACTTAATAATAGTTAAAATGATTCTTGATGATGATGATAATAAGTTAATGATGTGGATGATGATGTTAATGACGATGAATGAGGTGATTGCTGCCTCTGTAAAGTTGTGGGGACTTCACTAAAAGCTCCCTGGGGAGATTTGGATTGAACACGTAGAGTCACAATTCACTGTAATAGGTATGCGACTTTCACACGTGTGCGTCCAAGACGTTATGGCTAAAAATCCACCATTTTTTTTATATAAAAACTCAAATTCACACCAATTTCGGAAAATAAAATAATACCGCGATGCGTCCTCTACGCTTTCCCGCCAAAAAACCCTACGGAATCCGCGGTTTTTCAGATGTGTTTTAGATTTTCTTTTTAAACTTAGGTATTTCAATTATTAAGTCTCATAATAAAACTTACCTTATTCATAACGATTTACTGCCAAGCTCGTGACAAAATCTGAAACAAAAAGATGTTTTTTTTTATTCTTTTTAGGACATTTCGGGGGACTCTAACTGGTTAAGCACTCGGTTATATTATCGGAATTTTATACTTCGATTTTAAATAATATACATTTGATTTTAAATAATTTTAAACTTGATCTACTAGTCAAGCTCTTTATATATTGAGGGAGTTATGAAGAAATAATATGTATACCGACATGTGGCGGCGGCGGCCATCTTGGACCGATTTTTTTCAAACATAGCTAAGAACACTCCCGACTAATATACCTTTCAAACAAAAAAAACTACATCCAAATCGATTCATCCGTTAAAAACGGCGGGCTGTTATACAGTCCGTCGTTTTTGCGTCGGGGTTTAAAAATAATAGAAAAGGTAGATTTTCACCCAGAATTTTGGTCCTATGACTGCTAACATGAACCGTGGTTAATCTCGTAAACGCAGTTACTTTAGTCTTACGTTATCTGTGGCACAGTTAGGCACCTACTGGCGATACTCGTACCGGTCGGTGGCGCTCTTGTACCAATATGGAGTAATCACTGATTACCGAAGTACTTACCTACTTTCTCATGCCAACATACAGTATATTTACCGGCATATATCTTATCATTACTACATAGTATAACGCAGTCGCTTTTCGCGTCTATCCGTCCCTATGTATGCTTATCTTCAAAACTACGCTATACATTCTGATGTGGTTTCTTTTAATAGATAGAGTAATTCAAGTAGAAGGTTTATATGTATAATACTTGTTTAATATAGTAGAGGGTGCAGCGGTAATGTGATCGGACGCCACGCGGGCGGAAAAAATTGGCGGTACAACGTTCGCCGCTCGCGACATTTTGCAAGCACATTATATACTGTACTAGCTAGCTAGTACAGTATACGCGTTTTTTGGTTGTTTTTTGAGGATAGCAAGGGGTGCTACGGCGGTGAAGGAATTCAAAATCTCCAATCATAGATTATATCAAACCTATCCGCGCTTCAGTGCCTCGTTTCTTTTGCGACTTCAGTAATTATAAACGCGAAAGTTTGTAACTATGTATGGATGTTTGTTACTCTTTCAAGTCTAAACAGCTAGAGCGATTTAAATAAAATTTGGTATGGAGTTAGCTGAAACCATAGACTAACACAGGCTATGTTTGGTCGCAATAACCGATATCCACGCGTGTGGAGCCGCGGACAAAAGCTAGTAACACATACATGTAGGTATAGGCAGGTACGACATAATTATTAGGTATACGATTATTGGCTACGTACCCGCTCGACCTCCAAGATTCTACCCTCTCACAAAAGTACCCACTGGACCTCATGGGCGTTCTACTGCTACGCAACCGTGCGGGTTTGATTTCCGTTCAGTGCAAATATTTATAAGCATGAATCTGGATGTTACCGCGCCTCGGAAGTCGGAGAGCACGTTAAGCGTCGGTCCCGACTGTCATACGAATACCTATGGGAGTGTTTAATAGGGAAAATAGGTAAAACGGCCCACACAGAGGGGCTGCTCCCCCATCCGGTTAACAGCTTCCCCATTGGCAGTAGTAGTGGGTGCCTATAACCTAGGTACTTTGATTTTTTCATCTCTACGTACAGTCAGCGCCATAAGTAACTTAACAAATGGTAATTTATTGATTACCATAACTGTTAAACTGATTATAAAATTATAAATAAACCGTGCAATATAAGAACTTTGCCCTTAGAGGATTTTAAAACTATATACTTACCTAAACCTTTGTGGGCACATGCACTCCAATGTAAGAAGGATTTTAAATATTTTTTCTGTTAATCAACTTTTGGCGTTGACTGTACCTTCATACGATCACAATTATTGAGACATAGCAACAATATTTTGAGAAACTATCTTAAATAACTATAATTTTATCTGTTAACTCTCTGTAAGTGTAAAAAACAAAAGAAATCGAAGCGAAACAGGTCGGATAATACAGCTGTGAAAACAAGGTTAGTTATAAGTTATAAGCTGATAACAAGTATAGTAAATGAAATTTACTGAGTAAAAGTTGATATGAAATGTAGGTATATATAGTTAGATAGAGTATTTTAATTGCAGTTTAATTTTATAACTAGCTATGCCCGCGATATTAGCCGCGGGAACAAAAAATCAGGGTTTTAATTTTTTTTGCGCGGTAACAAATTTTGTTTTCTCTAAAAAGCATAATGCCTACTGAAATTTCATTTCTCTTTTCAAATTTCAACACTTGTTTAATTTTTATATTTTTTATGCATGAGCTTTAGTGTTACCAATTAAGTATGGTAAAAATGGTTATGGTTGGCCAAATGGTAGAATTTCTACCAATGAGCGACCGCGACCAGTTTTATTCGCAAAGTGTTATACCTAGTTAGTCCAGTTTTATTCGTAAATTCATATTGATATTATAGACGCGAAAGTAAGTTTCGTCAATCTGTTTGTTAAATAATTACCTGTAAACCACTGAATGAATGTTCGTGAAATTTGGTAAGTAAAATAGGTTCAGAGCTTGGGAATGGACAGCATCAATCCAAGAAAGCAAGTTCATATAGGATAGATGATGAAAGAAGGTGTGAAAGTTCGTAATTTTCAAAGTTATCACTGTAATCTTAGTTTTATTATTTACACTTATTAACCAATATATGCGTTGGAGCGTTTTTGAAATTTGATTTAAGAAGGGATGAAATAAGGGACGATAGTTTACATGGACGTCCACATGGAATAGTCACACTTATACGCTTTTTGCCATCAATTTTGATGAAATTGATCAGAAATAGACAAGAGCTAGGGAACAGATAAGCCATGTTTGTTAACGATAGCCAACATCCAAGCAGGTGGAGCTGCGGACAATAACTAGTTAAATAATTATAAATTCTAAGATACTACAAGGCGTTCCATAACTAGCTCAAGCTCGCTAGAATGTGGATCAATATACCATTTTTTTTTTGTAAATTCGTAAGACCTAGTTACCTAAACCCACAGTACAGTCAGCGTCAAAAATATCTTGAAGACGAAGTCTCAAAAAGTAGTACTGCATCTGAAAACTCTCGTATTAAGAGCAAATCAAACTGTTTTATTGTCCGAACTAAAGGTGTGTACCAAATATCAGAACAATCAGTCAACTGGAAGGGGCTTTTTTATCGTGCGATAAATCCCCACGGATGCCACCTCCACGGAGCCGGTTGAGGTGGTTATGTCGGACTCGAACCGTCTTGGGTCCTTGGTTGCCGGAGGTGAGATTGCCAAAAGCATATCTCTCGCACCCCGGCAGACCCAGGACCATCTCCATCCAACTGGAAAGGGGTAAAATGAAGAAATTAAGATCATTTTGAGCACTTTGTTCGTCAACATTTTTCTGATGCTGACTGTACCAATACAAAACAAATTTTAATTGTACTGAGCGGGATTTGAACTAGCTACCTCTGAGCCCTTTGACAGAGCACCAATGCATTGCACGGAGTCTACCTCCATGCCACAGGGGTTATTATTGTCCATAAATAATTAGAAATGAACACAGAGTTTTGAGTCCCATTGAGCGATTTCTTCTCGCATTTGGCTTAAAAGTCGCAACGACGCCATATTGCGGTTTATTGGTAGTTATTTATAATTTAAAAAAGAAGTTTTTATTTATATTTGCAATCTCACAGATTATTTAATAGTTGCCAATGGGAAAAAAAAATTAACAGGGGGACTAACATAATCACGGGTGGAAAGTATAGTAGTAAGTATAATTTAGTTACTGTCTTGATCACATTGTTTAAATATTTATTTTACACTTAACAATATTGAGATAAGTACCTATGTACATTACAATACAACAACCAATCATTTTTATTGCGGTCGCTAAGATAAGACATCCTGTAACTACCTACATTCCGATAACTTTTCTCGTCGCAGAAGTTAAGGTTACAAATAAGCTTAAAAATAGGCATCTTACCTTGAATCCCTTGCAGTACTTCTTTATTTTTCAAACCGGTCTTTCTTATGTAAAGAAAGGTTGTGTATCGTTTCACTTTTTGATTTATTCGTAAAGTAACTAGGTATTAAATTGAGCTTATTTCGATGAACTAGTAAACATAAAATATATTTTCATAAACTAAACTATTTTAAACATAACAGAAATGATATATTGAGTAATAGTAAAAAAAACAATAACGTAATACGGCTAACGAAAAACCTAAAAATATAAGAGCAAGTAACACATCCCACCCCCACGGACGCCGTTACTGCACTATTTAGCAGTAGAAATGTTTAACGTTCACGTAATAGTAGATTAAAGCAACTCCAGAAGAAAGTAAATAGGTGCAGAAAAAGTCCAAGGTCTTAATACAGAAATGTAATACTTTATTAATTATATTGAAAAAATATGCAATTCAAAACGTATTGTGCATTTTATTACCATGAAAACCAAAAGTAGTTACGTAATTCATTATTTTTATTTACCAAATATAGGGTGTTTTTACATTGGTCACATTTTGTATGCGTTTAATTATTGCTTCGAAGTTTTCAGACTGTAACTGTTACGAAAATCATATGATCGTACAAAATAATTATGTATGCTGAGTATTTCTCCATTTATCAGATTTAATATCACTTATATTTTATATTATGATTAATATATTCAAACAGCGTATTTATATCTTGGAGTAAAATAATTATATTTGCTAAAATTATGTCAACCTTTCACTCCGGGACAAGATGAAACGCATAAATCGAAGAGAAAGAGAAAGGTCAATGAATTGCTAAACAAAATGGCCGATGAACGTAGAAAGGCGTGTCGCGGATTCTACTAGCGAAATACGCCATCTCGGAATCGGATACCATTGAACTTCAGTGAAAAGTTTACGTGTTTATACTGGTTCGTAACTTTGTTTTGTGATTAATATAAGGTGGTATTTGATGTTCGATGTCCAGCCTGACGCCGCGGCCGAGGAGCGTCGCTTCGCTTTCGCTTGGAGTACCCTGGAGCCGCGTTCGGCCTGACCGTGAGGCCCCGCCGCGTGCGCCCGGAGGCTGCATGTTCGCCTCGCGTGGGCCTGTGTCGATCGCGGTCGCTTCGCCCCTCGCGAAGCCTCGTAAGCCCGCGCGCCGCTCTCGTATTCTAAGTATGTCGGTTTTTACAGCGGCGCTGCCGGGCATCGCGTCTGCCCGCCGCCAGGCACCGGGGCTTCGCCCCCCGCGTCTCGCCGCGCGCGTTCGGAGCCCTAGCTCCATCCGATCCTTGAGCGGAGTCGTTCAGGTAAGTTTTCTCATGGTTCCCTACGCAGGTGAGCGTATTGATCGTGACGCCATTTTGTAAGAGTAAAAATAGAACTCGATGGATTTTGCGATCGATGAAATCATTTTTGGGCTCATAAACGCTTCTAGTGGCTGTCAAATACCCGGTTCAGGCCCAAATTCTTAATGAAATGGTCAAATTTAATTTCCTAAACTATATTCTAGCCAAATTATTCATTGGTTACTGAGAAACATGTATAGAATACATGTATAAAATTGTATATGTGACTATGCCAGTCATTATTTATAGGAGTCTAGGTCTAATGGTGCTTACTTACGGTAAAAGTAGGTCATTTGTAGTGTAAAAGCAAATTTCTCTTTGTTCAAATAGCCATACACCTAATTTACCTGTCATTATCAGCTGACTTCTGAAAATGATTTACATTGAATACACTATTACAATCTATGACAGTAATTAACTGCAGTTATATCTCTTGAAAGTAATTAGTTTTTCATCTATTGATGTAATCTTGTATATATTAATTAGCTATACAACATTTGACTTGGCAAATTAAAATTAAAAAAGTAACTAAATAAAAATCATAAAAAAATACCTCACCTAAAAGTACCATAGATGTTGGTATTGCATCTGGGATTGATGACTTAACATTTTCACCAAGGCACTGACTGGGACCAGGGAATTGGTACCCTTCCTAAGAGTAACCTAACATGGAAACTCCCTGCCAGCTCACATATTTCCTTTTTTTTTATTATTTCCTAAAAAGCATCTGATGAGACCGTCAACCTGAGTGCCACCAATGTTAACATGGTACATGCTAACAATGGTGACCCTCTTTCCCAGACTTTGCCTTTAGCTTACCATCAGGCAAGGGGAAGTTAAATTGATCAAACATAGCCTATTTGTTAGTCCAGGGTAGCTAACTCCATACCAAATTTTATTGAAGTCACACCAGCCGTTCAGATGTGAAAGAGTAAGAAACATTCATCCATACTTGGAAATTTTCGTGTTTATGATATAAGTAGGATCAAAAGCCGTACTCAATTTTGATAGCAGCCGCTGATTGGACATTACTGGCAGATTCGTATGAGAAACACTATAAAATACCGGAGGATGTTTGTGCCTCGTCATCCAGACCCGATATATTCCTATTTTCAAAACAGCAAAAGCGTGCAGTACTAGTAGAACTCACAGTACCGTGGGAAACTAACATACCTAAAGACCACACTATAAAAATAAACAAATACTTTGACCTGACCAACGAGTTAACCAAAAATGGCTATGTGGTTAAACTCTACGCTGTGGAAGTAGGAGCAAGGGGAATTCCAGCTAAATCCCTGTATAACTTATTTAAAGACCTCAGATTGCCAAGAGCTTCAGTAAGCTCTTTACTCAAACGAATATCTAAAACGGCGTTTTAGGATCTTACCAAATTTGGATAGGTAGAGGGGGGAACACGACTGACGGTGGAGGTGAGCGCAGGTGCATCACATGGTGGCCACCCTAAACCTACACCTGGGTCGCAAGTCCCAGGCGCGTCACAGTGTTCCTCTCTGTACCACGCCATGGACCCGGCGACCGCACGGTGAATCCATGGAATGCTAAGAACCGGATCTCTACATACATACATGTATTGTCATCTTTTCAATGATGACTTTAGAAAGTCATTGTGTTTGAAAATATGTGTAAGCCATAGAACTACAAATTATGTAGATTATCTTATGCCCCAGTTATCGGGAACAGTGACCATGGAATGTAAAACAGTAGTTTTTTGCTTGTGAAGTTGGTTTGCTTATCATTCACTTCATATTGATGTGATTCACTTGAACAATCAAAGCACTTGTCTATATCCAAGTTCTGTACTTATATTATTTTACTGAACACTAGTTTTTGCCCGTGGCTCTACCTGGCTCGGTTTTCGCGACCAAACATAGCCTGTCCTTTCTCATTGTCTAATCTGCCACTGGTACAAATTTCATCGAAATCGGTTCAGTGGTTTTGGCGTGAAAGTGTAACATACAGACAGACAGAGTTACTATCGCATTTATAATATTTAGCATGGATTTTTTAACTCATAACTACATTTAATAATGCGATTATGCGATTAAATAAGTCTGTAATGGCAACTGAAGGTTGTTATGACAGCTTAATTTACTCTTGTAAGTTAGAGGTATCTCTAATGTGTTGCTGCGAGCTGCTAGCCCTTTAAATATTCATCCATACTAATATTATAAATGCAAAAGTAACTATGTCTATCTGTCTGTCTGTCTAAACCACTGAACCGATTTTGATGAAATTTGGTATATGGGTAGATTTGACCTTGAGAAAGGACATAGGCTATGTTTGGTCGTGATAACCGACATCAAGCTCGTGTAGTATGTAAGGATAGAGTCAAGTGGCGGGCTGTTGCCTCTGCCTACCCTGGAGAGAAATAAGCGTGAGCGTATGTGTGTGTGTGTGTGTGTGTGTGTGTGTGTGTGTGTGTGTGTGTGTGTGTGTGTGTGTGTGTGTGTGTGTGTGTGTGTGTGTGTGTGTGTGTGTGTGTGTGTGTGTGTGTGTGTGTATATGTCGCTGATCGACAATTATGTATACCTAGGTAGATCAACTGAACGAATTGTAATAAAATATTAGTAGCGTAGATCTGCGGTAGCCTAGTGGTATGGGTAATGGACTGCTGAGACTCTGAGACGAGGTCTCGAGTTCGATCCCAGGTTTACCATGGCACACACCAATGACTTTTCGATGGTTTTCGAAGTTATGTGTGTATTTATCGCAGGTTTATAAGTGCCCGGTTAATGGCAATAGGCTCGCCACCTATTACATTGGGACCTAAACATAAAGCACCTCTGCCTACCCCTTCGGGGAATATAGGCGTGAGCTTATGTATGTTATGTATGTATTAGTAGCGAAAGACACAGTTTGGCCATTTTTATTTTTGAGGTCCAAAAGATACATCAAATGAGGTCAAATGGTTCTTTTTTTAATGTCCAAAGAGTTCTGAAAATGAGATTGTAGGAGTGTATTTGTGACAGGTTCTAAACTTGGATCATACCTAGGATTTCTGCAACACCAGTGGAGTCCGAGGCGCGGTAACGGCTTTCTATAACGTTCTTTTACCCATGAATTCAAATTCAAAGTATTTATTCTAAATTGTGTAGCACTACTAGCTTTTTGACGTCAAATTCTGCTTAAAACTAAGTTTACCACCGCTTCCTAGGCATCAGTGGAGAAGAAACGGCGCAACTAACTCCACTGTAGCATTTTACAGAGGTCAATTTACAAAAAAAGTAATTTCTTAAGACTAAATATCGACGAAACAAATGTTTCGTGTCAAGATAATTAAAGTATATAAAAAAATTAACCTAAGTTAACAAAAATAAAGAATAAAGAAGTTCGCGTTCCTATTTAAACATTATCCGTGTAATTACAGCAATTTAGGAGGGGCCTGCACCATGCTCAAGCCATATAACATGTAATACTATATTGTAAAAAGTCTAGACAGGAAGTGATTTCGCGATTTTAGTATTTGTCGAAGAAAAATACTTTCGAATATCTAGGAGAGAATTACCTGTCCGTATGGTAGAGGTGCAATGATATTGTATTGAAATGAAATCAGTTGTTTCAAAGTAGTCCAATTTTATTTCTTAAGACAGTGTTGTTTTGGTCGTTTCGGTTCGCTTTTGTCATTTCATTTAGACCAGTTAATTATGAGAAATATTTATTTTTCGTGCTCAAAATGGTAGGTCTGCTGCCAAGTATAGTAGATCTGTCACCAAATAAATTGATTATTGTCCCCTGAATACGACATCCGTGCCGAATTCTTATTTGCAATATAAATCGTTAAAAAAAAATTATGGGACTTACAGTTTGTGAGATAAATTTTGAAACCTTTTTCCGAGATGGCGCCCGCGGGACAAGGGTTACAATCTCACAAACTTGGATTTAACTTGCAACTGACCTCTCCCCCCTAACCACACAAAAATGTAAGATTTCAATAAACTAAATATCTACATTTCCTACCATCAAATCTACCTTTAGAACTGTAAGTACATACGGATTCCGCAGCGCCATGCCAAGGTTTCCTTATCACCTGCCAAGGTTTCCTTATCACCTGCCAAGGTTTCCTTATCATCTGCCAATCGAAAGCTTTAATATTCCCGTAACTGTGTTCCAGGATGTCTTCCCGTCGGAACGGGTCGGTGTCCCGGGCGGCCGAGGCCGCCTCAAAGAACCGGCTGCATATGGATAGGAATCCACAGCATTCGAGGATTACTGGTCAGTATTATTGTTAATACGCAAACCGAAGGTTGATTGAGTACAGCCAGATGGACTGACGACCTGAAAAATGTGGCTGAGACACACTGGATGCGGTAGGCGCACATTGAGGGAGGTCTATGTCCAGTGGACTGTAAGAGGCTAAATGATTGATTGATTATTATTAATATATCTAGGAATTTTACAGATGTCTACAGCCTTTGTGGCGTGGCGGTAGTGAATAAGTGAATACGACTGCCACGCAGGAGGCGCGGGTTCGATCCCCGCTCAGTGCAAATATTTGTAGGCCTGAATACGGCTATTTGCATTGGTTTGGGTGTTTCTATGTATAACTAGCTTTTGCCCGCGGCTCCGCCCGCCTGGATGTCGGTTCCCGGCAATTATTCTCTCTTTCTCACCTTTTAAACCTTCCCTAGACCTCCACGAACATTTCAAGACTTAGATAAGATGAATCCGTTCGGCCGTTTGATTTTTGATTTTTTTATATATAGATATGTATAATATGTACATATGTATTTACAAAAACAGCATCAAAGTATGTTTATCCGCATGCTAGATACCATAACACAAGCTAGTTAAGCTTACCATGGGTCTAGATGGCGTTGTATACAATGTTGTAGAATTGTGGAATGGCATTCCCGCCGGGTTCTGGTAGGAGGGGAGGCCCTTGAAATCCTGATTAATTTGATATCATGTCGTATGACATGATAATGATGACTTGCACAGCAAATTGGGGTGTCACTGTCAGAATATTATTGCTTTTTATAGTCGCGTAATAAATAAAAAAATAAACTAATCATGGGATGGTGAGCGTACCCTGGGCTTCAAGGAGCCAGCTTTGCAGGATTGCGCTCGAGAGAGAAGAGGCTTATTTTTACCCAACTGCGTCAGCAAGCGTTATTATACACCCAGATTGTATAGTCGTTTCGTAGAAAAAGATTATTATAGTGTGTGTACGGTTCCGGTCAGCGCATACAGATTTTGGCCGGACAGTCTATGGCCGTGAGGCAAATGAACACACAATTAGCAGGCAGCCGGCCGGCCGACCATTAGAGATCATACCATTTTAGAGATTTTTAACGTACATAAGTTTAGTTAGCTTTGACACAACAGAATTAGCAATGTTTTTGTGTTATTACCTGGATGCGAAAGGTTTGCCGATTCATATCTATGCGCACCGGGCAGTTCTTTCTACACGCTAAGAAAATAGATTGGGGGGAGATGCGACGAGTCGAAATTAGCCGAATAACATTTACGTCCTTTTCTTTTTCAAAAAAGTGACTGATTATTATTTTTACTTATATTACTTTACTCAGCAGATCCTGCGCATCCGGCCGGACGTAGGAAAGAGATAGACAATGTTATGAAGAGAGCCCGGCAAGCTTCTCCGGGCAGCTGGGATAGGAAACTGCTGGAAGTAGAAGAGAAGGATCCTAACAGGTAAACACATACACATAAAGTGACAACTTACTCTGCAGGAGGTCTGAGAAGTTTGCTTCTGACCTTATAGCTGGATTAAAATATCTTGGACCGAAAATGTGCTATATACGTTTCTTACTACTGCGGTGGACGAGCTCAAATTCGCCAAGTATAGATTACTAGCTTTTGCCCACGGCTCCGCCCGCGTGAATGTCGGTTATCGCGACCAAACATATGCATAGCCTATGTCCTTTCTCATGGTCTAATCTATCCATATACCAAATTTCATCAAAATCGGTTCAGTGGTTTAGGCGTGAAAACTAACATACAAGCAGACAGACAGAGTTACTTACGCATTTATAATATTAGTATGGATTATAAAACAATCTGCGTGTGCCAGGGCCTTTTATATTTCGCGATTTAGGTCCAAGATATATGAATCGAACTACATATAGACTTCATGTCCTACCTCTATGTCATACTTCCTATAAAAACCAGCTGATTATTACGTTACTTACCTGTACGATGAAAAACCATTAAATTATTTTGTGGTTTTACTTGCTTTGATTCCGAAACTCGCACAATTTCCGAATTCTGCCACTGTTCTTTTTTCGTGCGGAAAACTCCTCGGATACCTCCCCCGCCGGAGCCGGAGGTTATGTCGGACTCGAACCGACTTAAACCGTCTGTGGGTCGTGATGCTAGCCCGGAGGTGAGGTTGTCTTCGACATATCCCTCGCACCCCGGCTGGGCCAGGGCCATCCCTTACGGTCTGGCCTCACCTCGGGAGAGGGGACAACGGTGTCTCCAACTCGCCCCCAGAATAGGGAAGACCACCGTCACCGCCGCGACCTGCTTCTGCTGGGGTGTGCGGCGGCTCCACCCGTCACCCCCAGGCCCGCGCTCATGGTGGACGGAGGTCGGTTTGTGCCCTCGGACGGCTCCGCCGCCCAAGTTGTCTACACACGTGGGTCGGCTAGTTCCATCACTAGCACACAAAAATAACAGTTGCGGCCGTACGGTGAATGAATGACTTGTCACTTGTGGTTTTACCCTCATTGTGAGATGCATCTCTAAGTATCAACATACCGGATCTTGTATCAGCAACTTCGGAAGTACAATCCGTGATGGGCTTCATGATCTGTCTTGTTACAATGTGTCATTTGTTTGTTTCCTTCGAAGTCTACATACCCATTTCTTACATTTACCTTGTGTAAAGTAAAGCCAACGAGACGAGAGAAAAAAGGTAAACAAAGCGACTATTACTGAGTTACGCTGCGATTATTTTCTCTGTCCTTGTCGCACATGTCACACGTACGCGACAATGACCGAGTGACAGCTGTCGTTGCGTGTTCCGTAGTACAGGAAAGCTGTCAGCACAGCGGTTCTAAACTGTCAAATCCGCCATCATATGAGCAATTTCATTCCTGTCTGGAATGCGCTTGAAGTGATAATAGTTTGGAACCGCTGAAACTTTGTTTACCTTTTTTCTCTCGCCTCTTTGCCTTTACTTGATTAATAAATCGTACTCATTCGTTTTCCGTGCCCAAACCTCCTCAGCACACGTTTTCTACTCTCGTAGCAGTTTAATATAGGCTAGGACTTTAACATATCTAAAAACTGAATATGAATGAGATTAAAATGCCCATAATTGAAAATTCACTTCTACTGTCCCCGTTATTTGTATAAGAACCTGACCGCTTTCGCCTTACGGCATTCTCAAAGGTTTACAATGTATCAATGTTAACCTTTGAGAATGCCTTAAGGCGAAACCGATCTAAAGTAAAGCCAATGAGACGAGAGAAAAGGTAAACAAAGCGACTATTACTGAGTTACGTTGCGATAACAGCGGTTCTAAACGGTCTGATCCGTCATCTTTTGAGAAATTTAATTCCTCTCTGGAATGCGCTTGAAGTGATACGTAATAATTTTCAAATAAAAATGTTTGGAACCACTGAAACTTTGTTTACCTTTTTTCTCTCGCTTCGTTGGCTTTACTTTAGTTAATAATGTAGGTAAGTACAAGTGAATTATGCGTGTAAAATGCCATCAATCAACAGTATAAATAGTCTAGATTAAAATGCATAGAACTGATATTATACCATGAACTTAAATATTATAACAAAAAAAGGACTCAATGACCGAGCTGTGCTATTCTTTAATCAATTTATCATACAGGGTCCAGAACAGAGCTGCAACAGCCTTGCTAGAGATTATCATTCATCGGAAGCACATTTCGTAGTGGGCTTCATAATCTGTCTTGTTTATTTTGTTAATTTATAATGTGTCATTTGTATGTCACAAATGACACATTATAAATTGATGATAAATAATTCTTCGGAGTCTACATACCCATGTTTTACATTTACCTTGTGTATACTTGATTGATAAGTCGTACTCATTCGTTTTACGTGCCCAAACCTCCTTAGCACACGATTTCTACTCTCGTGATGCTGACATTTTTTTATCAAGATCGATCGCCGCGCTGTGTACGACGTATCCTTTGAGAATTGTACATCAGCCACAGATGATTAGTCGGAACGATTTTCACATATTTCTATGTAATACATGCCGAAGAACTCTTACCCGTCGTCCTATGTAAGGCATTGTCCTACGTGAGCGACAAATGCGCTAACGCGACTCGTAATTATCAAATGGCCGTTGTTCTTTTTGTGACCTAAGTAGTGTCGCATGAAAACGTCATTCAAGTCGCTCGCGTACGACAATGGGTAAGCGACAACACAATAAAGAACACCGACCATTTAATGTTTACGCATGGCGTCGAAACGCGTCGCGTTAGCGCATTTGACGCTCACGTAGGACAATGCCTTATCTTTGTCGCAAAGAATGCATTAAGTGAGGAAGTAATTGGTTACAAGGGGTAAGAAGGGAGGTGTAGATTGAACCCTGAATTAATATGGTATATGAGGAGTAAGATGATTCTATTACCATTTTAAATATCCACAACTAACCTGTCACAAAATGGTAGTCGCCTAAACTAAATAAAAAATACTATATTCATTAAAAGGCGTATATTTTTATCATTCGCATATTTGATAGACTAGAATGATTAAAAATCTTTTTTTTTATTTGTTTTATTAATCAGTACACTAATCGACCTTGGGTTCCAAAGTGAAATCTCTGAAAGCAACTGGGGTTGGCGCTCGAATACTGTAAATTCTATATACCTTTTTTTATACCATTTTGTTTGTATACCAACTGGAGCCGGTTCATATCCGTACTTCTATAGTGCTGGCGTGGACTGTCCCTTGTCTATTAATTCAAAAATTCTCTCGAGTGCCTCTACATGTTGAACCCATGTCCTCATGTAAGCCGATTAAGACTGGGTATCTTCTAAAAACCCGGAGATAGAGAGAACAAAAAGAATATAATAATACAATAATGTTAACCTGAATTAACACGATCATGGCATAAGTATATACGGGTCGCCTGACGTTCCGAACAGTCCCGAGCACGAAAAATATTAGTATTCGTAATGTAAATGTATCAGCAAGAGAATGTAGCATTGCAATTGGCGGCCTGCCTAATGTGAACCTGTGTGTGTGAAGTCTGCCAATCGGAATACTACGTTCTCTCGATACGTTGATTTTACGACTACGAATGCTTTTGTGCTTGGGGCATAGGTATACCGGTTGTAAGGGGAACGCTCCCGAAGTAGAAATCCCCTAGTAGTACTCCAGGTACATAACACATTGGCATAAAAATTGTGGTGTTTTTTTTTATAAAATTAACGTTTCATTTAGCTTTACTAACACGATGGAGAGTAAATATTGCAAAATAAAAAATGGCATATGTTTTTTTATGCCAATGTTATGTACCTGGAGTCTACTAGGTACTCCCCTTACACCCGGTATACATACTTTTGAGTTGCCTGACGTTTTGGCCAGGTTACATCGGCCGAGTTCACGGCCAGGGCCCAGTGTAATCTTTTTGAAACGTCAGACAACTCAAAAGGATCTATTTACCTAAAGTAAAGCCATCGAAGCGAGAGAAAAAAGGTAAACAATGTTTCAGTGGTTACAAACTTTTTAATTTGAAAATGATTACATATCACTTCAAGCGCGTTCCAGGCAGGAATGAAATTGCTCTTATGATGGCGGATCTGACAGTTTAGAACCGCTGTGCTGACAGCTTTCCTGTACTACGGAACACGCAACGACAGCTGTCGCTCGGCCCTTGCCCCTTAAGTGTGACATGTGCGACAAGGACAGAGAAAATAATCTCTAGATATCGCAACGTAACTCATTAATGGTCGCTTTGTTTACCTTTTTTCTCTCGTCTCGTTGGCTTTACTTTCTACCATGATCGACTTAATTCCCGCTAACATTATCGTATATCCTAAAACGCAAAAGTTTAAAGATCAAATGTATAATAACCAACACATTGTGATATAGATGGCGCCACACTGGCTACAAACAATTGTACTTGGACGGCTCCAGGTCTCCGTCCCCCCGCCGCTCCAGATCTCCCGGCCTTAGGAGGTCCAGGTGAGAACCACCATATTCATATGCTATCTTACAAGGTGGAAAGTTCTAATGCACAATATGTATATGTATTTTAAGTTTGTATATCTTTTTTTTTCGTGCGGAAATCCCCTCGGATACCTCCCCTGCCGGAGCCCGAAGGGGAGGTTATGTCGGACTCTAACCGACTAAAACCGCACGCTGACTGTGAGTCGTGGTGCTAGGCCGGAGGTGAGGTTGTCTTCGACATATCCCTCGCACCCCGGCTGATCCAGGGGAGTATGTATATGTCAGCAACATGGCTGTGACTCCCCTGGTGTTGCACAAATCTATAAGGCCATGATAACGTAAAGTAAGTGTACCGTGTCTTCCACAAGCTAAAGTAGCTATTTCACTTTATATGGTGTAGGCATTTCTAAATCTAGTAACTTGGTATTTCGTGCAGACTTTTCTTCCTTATCCTTAACGTTATTACTCGTAATCCCGGTCGCCTCCGAAGCTTGGCTTATTCCACTTTTCCCCATTGACAATCCCTGTTGATGGGGATTATTGAACTTTTTGTTCACTATTCCCCGATGACGCAAATTTTTTTAATAATGGGGATTAGTGAACTAAAAAGTTCAGTAATCCCCATCATGATAAATTCTCTTACAATTAAAAAGTTAAATAATCCCCATTAGGTACGTTAAAAATAAAATACTATAAATTAATCATCTACTTTTTATTTTTTTAATGGGGATTATTTAAATTTTTAGTTCTAATAGAATTCATCATGATGGGGATTAGTGAACCAAAAATTTCACTAATCCCCATCATTTAAAATTTTTGCGGCAACAGGGAATAGTGAACAAAAAGTTCAATAATCGCCATCAACGGGGAAAAGTGGAATTAGCCCAAAGCTTTCATCTTTGAGGCCGGAGACGAGTCTGGTGTTCCAGTTTAAATGCGCATTTTGGCTGAACATAGAGATCTTCCGTGTTTATCACTAGTTTTTGAGGTGACGGATTCCAATTTGGATATTATTTTTTTAATGAAAATATGTGTGTATATATTTTTAACCTATCAGTAATAAATCAATTTAGATTAATCTATAACTGACCCTGGGGAGTTGAGGCAAAGAGACCAAAAGCCTTGTAAGGGCGATTGAGCAGAAGCCAAACACCAAAATAATACTTCCAGATGATTTTGCTATCGAAGCTGTGTCCAAATTCTTTTTTTCCGAAACGACTATAAAATCACCTTATTTAGTATTAAGGTGACTTTGTGTAATTCTATTTGTAATCTATACAAATAAATAAAATTGGAGTGTCTGTTTGTAATATTAAAATAACCGCTTTCTACTACATGCATATGAATGTGTATACGGTACACATACCAAAATATATATTTTTAAATTTTTTGTCTGTCTGTCTGTCTGTCTGTCTGTCTGTCTGTTTGTTTTGGCTAATCTCTGGAACGGCTGGACCGATTTGGACGGGACTTTCACTGGCAGATAGCTTATGTAATAAGGAGTAACTTAGGCTACTTTTATTTTAGAAAATATTTTTTTTATTAAGTACATTCCACGCGGACGAAGTCGCGGGCACAGCTAGTATTTAATAAAATATATCTATAACTTGTCAAAATTAAAAGAAAAATTATCTATAACTTTTGTTAATTTTGTCTAAAGCATTTGATCTCTTTTACCATAAGTTATTGGTGGAAACACTTAAAACTGCGTTATTAGAAAGCCATCATTACATTGATTTAGTTTCTAAAAGCAGAACGGAGTCAAGAGAAGTAAATAATTAAAAGAATTTGAGGCATCTCTCTTGTGAATACCCGCGGTCTTCCTCAAGGTAGCGTACTCGGCCCATTATTTTGCAATATACATGTAAGTACGGCTGTAATCCGATGAAAGGGATAAAGCTATATAGGGTGTATATCTTTGTCTCTCATGCTCTGGATCGCGGACGTAGTGGCGATAGTGTTTTTAACGGCGACTGTTGGATAATGTTTGCTGAGGAGTTTTAGGAATGCGAAACGACTGATTAAAAGCAATAAATGAAATTTCCTTGTCCAAATTAATTAGGGTCTGGGTATCAAATGAAAGTGCTTGATTAGTAGATCAATTTAAAAAGTATAAAATAATAATTAAATTGAAAATTTAAAAAACCCCCGTCACAAGAAACATTCAAAAAGTAGAAAATTAATTTTGTTTGCCTTTTAAATTTGATATACCTATTAATATTTTGGTTCAACCATTGCCATGTAAGAGGGACCATGTATCATTCCAATAATATGAAGGAGTGCTTTACCAGTTAGGGTCCCCTGACATGGCAATGGTTGAAATCAAAATATTAATAGGTATATCAAAATTAAAGGGTAAACACTTTTGGATGTTTTTACCTCCAAAAGTGTTAATTTAAGTTTACAATCAAATGTAATTTCCTCAGTCACTCACTGCCTTCTCTGTTATATTCTCTTTAACGTAACCTATCCATTTCTTGGGCGCATATCTAATATATAAAATTCTCGTGTCACAGTTTTTGTTGCCATACTCCTCCGAAACGGCTTGACCGATTTTGATGAAATTTTGTGAGCATATTGAGTAGGTCTGAGAATCGGCCAACATCTATTTTTCATCCCCCTAAATGTTAGGGGTAGTGTCCACCCCTAAATTTTTATTTTTTATTTTTTAGACAAAATTTTTAATTTCTATTTTTATATGATATAACATACAAAAATACATACAATCCTCAATTTTCAACATTCTACGATCAACCCTTATTTTTTAATAGCCATTTTAGCAATATAATCATTTTTTCTTTCCGGTAGAAAAATTATTATCAATCGTCATTTAATTACTATCTATTTTTCATCCCCCTAAATGGTGCAGCGGGAACGGGATCTGACGCCACGAGGGTAGGAAAAAATTGGCGGTACGAAGTTCGCCGGGACAGCTAGTAAATAAAAAAATTTTAATGTCTATTTGTAGTAACAGCATTTCATTCGCGACTGGTGGGTAACGCGACGATTGAGGTGAAAATCTAGTAAACTAGGTGAAACACTTATGCAATTTTAATCATGTATAGGCTTAACTATACATGGGCGGTTTGGCCAGGGGTGAAGTTCACAGAATTTTATTGATAAAATTGATGAATGTCCCAAATATCACCAATTTTAAAAAGGACATTTGCTTAATGCTGCTTATCATTCTCGGAGTCTTTTCCCAACTCAGTCAGGGTCGACTTTCCAGTTAAACTGTGATGCGGCTGAATGTCGGTATTATTTGTGGAGCTACTGCTATCTATCTGACCTCCACAACCAAATGGCAATATATAATAGTTTTTTTTTACCCGACTGCCGAAGGAAGGAGGGTAATGTTTTTCGAGACTATGTATGTATGTATGTCCATTTATTCGGCACGGTCTACAACCTGAACGGCTTGACGGATTTGGACATGTGAGGTGTCATTTTATTCGCCGTGATTGTGTGAGTGACACCAGGTATATTAAAATTTCTAGAAAATCAAAATGGTGGATTTTTGGCGCCAAAACATCTGTTGTCATAAATATTTTTTACTCGAACTTATCGAGTAGGGTATCAAAATGAAGAAAATTAGACGGAGTTATAAAAAGATATACATGTCATATCATAACTATAAAGTTTAAAATAAAACAATGGATTAAAAAAAATAAAAAACCCGTCGCTTCTGAAAAGATCGAAATAAGTTTGATAGCAGGCGGTACCCATTCATTTTCTAGCGGTTTATGATTGGCAAATGGGTACCGCCTGCTATTATTTCGATCTTTTCAGTGGCAGTCGGGTTCTTTTTTCACGAATATGTTTTGTAAAATCAATTCTGTTGTCGGTAGGACTCCGCTGGCGGCCCGGCGGTCACGCTCAGGCGGCAGACGCTCCCGCTCGCCGGTGGGGCGGCGCTCCCCGCGGAAGTCTCGCTCGCGATCTGCTCGTAGGAGCCCCCGACGAACACCTCGCAGGAGCCCTATCAGGTAACTATATTGTGTCTATTATTTTTCTAAAATCTAAGTAAATGTTTCAGCGGTTCCAAATTTTTTTATTTGAAAATGATTACAATACACTTCAAACGCATTCCAGACAGGAATAAAATTGCTCATAAGATGGCGGATCTGACAGTTTAGAATCGCTGTGCTGTCAGCTTTCCTGTACTACGAAACACGCAATGACAGCTGTAGCTCGGCCATTGTCGCGTACCCGTGACATGTACGACAAATACAGAGACAATAATCGCTAGTTATCGAAACGTAACTCAGTAATGGTCGCTTTGTTTACCTTTTTTCTCTCGTCTCGTTGGCTTTACTTTAGTAATATACGAGTTCGTGTTACACAACCCCATTCCCCCCACAGACGTAGCCCGCTCCGTTCGCCCCGTCGCCGTTCGCCCCGCGCGGCCCCTCCGGCCCCCCCACCTGCCAGGCGTGAGGCCCGGCGGCCCGCTCCCCCCGCTGCGAGGCCCGTTCGCCCCCCATCGCCGCCGCAGCCAAGGAAGGTGGTTCGACAGGTGTGTTTTTACTCTTTAGTCCAGTAGCTCAGTGGTAAAATCAAAAATAGTTTATTCTGGAACTTACAAAACATCAATATAAAGTAAATATTAAATACTAACTAATACTAGCAAATGGACCACCCCGGTTCGAAACGCGGCCCAGACCTGAGAAGACTCCGGCAAGAAACTCAGCGGGCATTTTTTTTATTGGTCTATTTACAAAACGTTTATTTAGCCTAAAACCTATTGTCTAGATACAATGTTTTGCTTGAGTAGCATAGCTGAGCGAACAGCTCATTTCCAAGCTTGTTTATCTTCTAAATATTCTTGGATTTTATAATAGCCTTTCTGGCACAGTTTGCTCTTTACTGTATTTTTGAAATTTATTAACTGGTAAGGTCAGATTGAATTCCCTCGGTAAGGGACTGGTCACGGGTGCAATTCCTGAGCATTCGCTTTTCCTAAATTTAAACTAATTGTAATAATTTAACTTTGAACCAAGAATTTTATTCTCAATGTAACCATGCCGTTGAATTATAAGCCTTGAATGAATTTTTCTTTTACAGTCATCCCCGTCAGGATCTTCGGCCAGCAGCTGTTCAGATGAATCGTGTTCAGTGTGCTCGGCCAAGAACAAGAAAGTCCCACCACCTCCACCAAAACCTGTCAAACCTGTGTAAGTATTTATTCATGCTACTTATATAGCAGGCTTGCTTTTTATCCTAGTATTAATCCCAGTCACATCTGAAGACTTCACTTCGGAGTTTTGGGTCCGTGACGGATAATAATGAAGCCTGCCCGGGTTGCAAGAGTTCCTCACGTGGTCCTTACGAGTCATTTCCACCGTGTCATGTACGAAAGAAAGAATACAAGGTGAATAAGGTCTATAATTCATCGATACTAATATTATAAATGCGAAAGTAACTCTGTCTGTCTGTCTGTCTGTCTGTCTGTCTGTCTGTCTGTCTGTCTGTCTGTCTGTCTGTCTGTCTGTATGTTACGCTTTCACGCCTAAACCACTGAACTGATTTTGATGAAATTTGGTATAGGGATAGATTGGACCTTGAGAAAGGACATAGGCTATGTTTGGTCGCGATTACCGACTTCCACGCGGGCGGAGCCGCGGGCAAAAGCTAGTAATTTATAAAAGTAATTTTTCCCAAATAGTATTGGTTTGTTTGTAACTTTAAAGTTTGAAGAACAGGCGTCTCCAGAAGTCGGTCTGGAATCCTTTTAAAGAAGCCGATGCAGACAGAGCCCGTCAGCACTTTAGCTCCTCAGCTCCTTCGCTGCAATGAGTTCCACAGCTCCTCAGCTCCTCCGCTGCAATGGATATGAAAAAATCCAAAAGACCAAAGTTAGGGGTCTATAGCGACTTCAGCTATTTAGGCTATTTTTCACACCGTAGATGTTTCAGCTTTAGAGGCTAATACTTCACTGACTATAACACGCAATTGCATTTATAAAGAAAGATTTTTAATATCTGAATTTAGAAGTAGGACCTTTTCTAAGTGGCCAGGGATTTAACAGTGAAAATAAACAATATTTACATAATTAAAATGATTATCAATTTGAAAATATTGATAAATAGTGATAAAAACATGAAAAAATGGAATTCAATAATTAAAATAGAGAAAGAAGTACATGAATGAATGAAACCAACTACCTAATAAAATGAAAAATGACATAAGGTATGAAAATAATCAATACTTTGATAAAAATGTTAGAAAAACGTAGCATGATACTACAACCGCAGTATATTTATATTCGTCCCCGGAGCTGCCTGTCAGACAGGTCTAATTGTAATTTTATAGAAATCTAACACAGCCAGAGCCTCGCTTGTCAATCAATAAGTTTGACCTGTATGTGAGGCTTGGGGTCCGATATTCTATTCATATGAATATATTGATTTTGACAAATATATTCCACAACATTCTACACAACACTATCTAGACCCATGGTAAGCTGTTATAGCTTGTGTTATGGAATCTAGAATGTGGATAAACATACTTTTTTGTCTTGTAAATACATACATACTATACATAGAAACACCCAGACCAATACAAATAGCCATATTCATGCATACAAATATTTGCACTGAGCGGGGATCCAACCCGCACCTCCTGCGTAGCAGTCGCGTTCACTACCGCTACGCCACAGAAGCAGTACAGTTACAGTACAGAAGATACAGTTTGCTGTGAGTCTCGGTCACGGATTCAGTATTTCTGTGACCCTGGTACATTGGCATGAAGTACCAGGCTCACAGAAATTTTAAGGAACTTTATCTGGGTCGCGGGAACAGGAGCAGTGTGTCCTAAACCTTTATATTTCGAACTTAACGCGAACGAAGTCACGGGCAAAAGCTAGTCTTTAAATATAAAAATCAATGCCACTTTTCGTTGTAATGTTATAACTCAACAACGCCTTTACCGATTTGGCTAATTTTGGTCTTGAATTATTCGTGGAAGTCCAGGGAAGGTTAATACGTAGAGAAAAATTCAAATAATTGCCGGGAACCGACATCCATGCGGGCGGAGCCGCGGACAAAAGCTAGTACTATATAGAAATGAATATTGTGTTGTTACAGGGGAGCGTCTTCACCTAGTCGCGCTCGCGCCGTACAGCCTACTAGAGAGCTGTTGAAAGCGCGCGAGAGTAGCAAGCGGACCCGCGAGGAGAAGGTTAGTATACAACCACCGTTCACATTACTAATATTACTATTAGAGCTACCGAGATATTTAAGTAGAGGGTGGAACACGTCGGGGACACCGTTGTCCCCCCTCCCAAGGAGGGCTAGACCGTAAGGGATGGCCCTGGGTCAGCCGGGGTGCGAGGGATATGTCAATGACAACCTCACCTCCGGCCTAGCACCACGACCCACAGTCGGCGTGCGGTTTTAGTCGGTTCGAGTCCGACATAACCTCCCCTTCCGGCTCCGGCAGGGGGGGTATCCGAGGGGATTTCCGCACGAAAAAAAAAAGGGTGGAACACGACTGACGGTGGAGGTGAGCGCTGATGCTTCACAAGGTGGCACCCTACCCGGGGCTAGATGGGGACACTGTCCCCACAACATGAAGGGGGCCACCTCGAAAGAGATTGTTCTGAGTCTGCCGGGGTGCGAGAGATATGCTTTCTGCAATCTCACCTCCGTCAACCAAAGACCCAAGACGGCGTGCGTTTTAGTCGGTTCGAGTCCGACATAACCACCTCCCTGAGGGTGGTATCCGTGGGGATTTCCGCGCGAAAAAAAAAGGTAGAGGGTGAGGGATTTTTTTATGATTTTGGTAGCTAGACCTTTAGGTCAAGTCTTATTTTGTATGATATAACTTTAGTTAAAACGATTGATGACGATGATAATAATGGGTTAATGATGCTGATAATGACGATGAATGACATGATTGCTGCCTCAGTAAAGTTGTGGGGACTTTACTAAAAGCTCCCTGGGGAGATTTGGATTGAACACGTAGAGTCACAATTCACTGTAATATGCCACTTTCCTACACTCGTGTGAGATGTCCAAGACGCTATGTATAAAAATCCACCATTTTTATACATAAAACCTCGAATTCACACCAATTTCGGAAAATAAAATAATAACGCGATGCGTCCTCTACGCTTTCCTGCCAAAACGTGAGCACTAATGCATCACAAGTTGGCCCCTAAACCTACACCTGGGTCGCAAGTCCCAGGCGCCGTCACAGTGTTCCTCTCTGTACCACGCCATGGACCCGGCGACCGCACGGTGAATCCATGGAATGCTGAGAACCGGATCTCTATTGCTTGGACTTTCCGATATTTCGTCGCTGTTGTAAATTCAAATTCGTTTAATTGCACAAATGTGGTCAAACATGATGTTAAATAAGATAATTACAGTTCAGCACATTTAACATTCAATGGCATGCAAATATTTGCGGGCTGTGCGAGCTATTTAAAATTTGGGCCCAAGAGTCTCCCTCCGAGATAGTGTCATATTTTCCTAAAAACGTGACATTATTTTATTATCGCGGTATTATTTTATTTTCCGAAATTGGTGTGAATTAGAGTTTTTATGTATAAAAATGGTGGATTCTTAGACATACCGAGCGAGTAAATGTATGTAAAGAAAAATATTGCACAATATAAATATCAGAAATAAAAACAATCTTGTAGTTTGTGATAGTAGACTCCATAAAATAAGTAATTCTTTCCAGGGCAACTGTATACGCTTTTTTAACAAGCTTCCTAATGAAATCAGAGACCTGTTAATAAATTTAAAAATACAGTAAAGAGCAAACTGCCAGAAAGGCTATTATAAAATCCAAAAATATTTAAATGATAAACAAGCTTGGAAATGAGCTGTTCGCTCAGCTATGCTACTCAAGCAAAGCATTGTATCTAGACCATAAGTTTTAGACTAAGTAAATGTTTTGTACATAGACCAAAAAAAAATGCCCGCTGAGTTTCTAGCCGGAGTCTTCTCAGGTCTGCGCCGCGTTTCGAACCGGTGGTCCATTTGCTAGTATTAGTTAGTATTTAATGTTTACTTTATGTTGACGTTATGTAAGTGCCGATTTAATGGTCTTAGCAGAATAAACTATTTTTTATTTTGATTTTTTACTTATTTTTTTATTATTATCTTTATACTTTCTATTTCAGGTACTAGAATGGCAGCGCTCCCAGCTATGCGTAGCTCCGCATATCAAGCGCGAAGGTGAACGAGCTCCGGAGAGGCCCGGGGCTCCGCCCTCGTCCAGGGCACACCCTCACCCCGGCCGCGCAGTCTCGCCCGCCGCCATAGCCGCCGCGCTCAACGATAGCGAGTCGGACTCCGAGTCCGATGCGAGTGAAGAACCGCAACCGCAAAGGTACTGGTTGTTAATTTACTATGACTGCTCTACAATGATGTACAATGACGCTAAGTGCGGACAAAACAGTCCTCTATCCTATGACTAATACTACTACTGCCAGTGAGGACGCCGTTGACCAACCCTTCTGCGTGTGTCATTTCACTCATTTCCGCTATATAACTTTTGTTCCCCTATATGACACCCTTACGCCGGCTGGACAGTCTAGCCTGTCGCTATAGCCGCCGCGATTAACGATAGTGAGTCGGACTCCAAGTCCGATGCGATCGAAGAAGTGCACCCGCAGAGGTACTCTGTTCTATGTATATGGATGAATGAGGTGTGAAATTACACCCGGGGGTTAGATGGGCCTCCACACCAGTAGAGGGCTAGAAAAATTCACCCTTTGTCATATGTAGAAGGATTTTTAGGCCAGGCTCAGACCTGTTGAGCCACAACCCCAAGGGTATTGCTTTCGAAAATTTAGTATTGTATGCTAAACACTGACTTGACCAAAACATTAGACTGTATGTGCTATACAATTTTTCTTCACCCCAAGACGAACATTTTCACACATTTACTTGATTCTTATTTATAGACAAAATAAAACTTACTTCTATAAATTACATGACGTTTTACAAAAGTTTTCATAGGAGATCTAGTTATTACTGCTGGGAGTCCCTCAGGGTACTACACTGGGCCCACTGCTATTGATAACACTTGTCCCTCAGACTGACGCTGTCGGAGCGCTTCGGCAAGATGGCGCAGTGGTCGTTGGACCGGTCGGCGCGGCTCGAGAATATGCGCATTACTCGCCGAGAGACTACTCTACACGTGCGGATTGAGAGGGACGAGAGGGAGCCTGAACCACCCGCACCACATCCGGACTTCCCGTAAGTACACATATCAGTAGCAATATCAATCAATCAATTAGCCATTCAAAGACCACTGCTGGACATAGGCCTCTCCCAATGTTGGGAAGCTTTGGCCTAGTATTTCCACGCTGGCCACACGGAGTTCTGATGAGCTCTTCCAATTAGTCCCACCCTCTCCTTTCCTTCACAGGACGACACGTGCAGGGCTAAGATGCCATCCGTATACGGTGCAGAATATACCAGCTAGAACCAAGCGTTTCAGTGACTCATTCCTATGCCGCACCATTAAGACCTGGAACTATGCCAGCACACGTGGTTCCTTCTTCTTTCCTTCCTTCCTTCGGACGTGAAAAGGCATCTGATGAGGCCGTCGAGCTGAATGCCACCACTGTTAACATGGCACATGTTTACGATGGTGACCATCCATAACTTTGCCTTTAGTTACATCAAGCAAGGTGAAATCAAATTGAAGTGTCCTTTATAAATAAAAGACATAACTGTTGTGTTGTACAGGGGCGCGGAAGGAGCAGCAGCCGGCAGCTATCCATCGGAGCTGCTGCTAGCAGCACCCGCCGGCCTGCCGTCGTGGGACGACGTGCGAGTCAGATACGACTACTACAAGAAGCGCGGATATCTCAGAGGTGACTATCAATATTTAGGCCATAGTTAATGCCATCGCTACTTTGTGCAATCTCACCTCCGGCAACCAAAGACCCAAAGACGGCGTGCGTTTTAGTCGGTTCGAGTCCGACAAAACCGCCTCCACCGGCTTGGGGGGTATCCGTGGGTATTTTTCGCACGTTATAGAAAAAATGCTACTTGTATATATGGCGGTATGAAAAAAAACTTCGCCTCGTTATACCTTCGGGATCCGATGTGATTGGGGAGTATAAGGGTAGGAAACCACGATGGCACATTAAAAAGGACGTTGACCTTGACCTTATGATTAATGACCTTGACCTTGGTATGTTAAAAGGTGTAGTGTGAGAAGGGTAATAGGAGAAATGTCCTTCCCACATTACCCTTACCTCATTTGTCCTTTGTATATGATAAAAAGGAAAAAGGATGTAAAGTAAACTATTGTTTCGAAGGAAAATTATACTACCCAAGGGAGAAGAGCAGATTTTCATACATTATAGATTTTGCCCGCGACTTCGTCCGAAGGTTTATGGACACACTGCTCCTGTTCCCGCGACCCAGATAAAGTTCCTTAAAGTTTCTGCGAGCCTGGTACTTAAATACTGATCCCGATACCGCGACCCACAGGAACCTATACCCGGGATAAAATAAAGGGCGAATGGGATGAAAAGTATTATATGTCCGTCTCCTGGTGCTAAACTACATCCCCACCAATTTTGAGCCAAATCCGTACAGCCGTTCTTGAGTTATAAATAATGTAACTAACACGACTATCTTTTATATATATAGATTTTGAAAAATAATAAATTGCAAGTATGCTATAGGCGAAGCCGGGGCTACTAGTAGTAAATAAGTCAAATAATATTCAAACTCACACCATATTGATTCTAAACTCTCACTCCACAGGTCTAACCCTAGGCGACTACGTGAAATGGGAAGAATGGTGGTACAAATACCAGGAATGGCTGAAACACGAGCGCGCCTACGAGCGTTGGGCCGAGGGGGAGAGCGGTGGGGGGGGCAACACTCGCCGCGAGCGTCGCCGTAGAGGGGGCAGGCACCGGCGAAGCTGAGCCCGCGCCGCCCCCGCCGCCGTCCTCAGTGTGGACCTGGCGGGGGCGGCGCGCCTCTAAGGGCTAGAGGTGCGCCACACTGCAATTATACTGTGGGGGAGACGCTGCTGGCTTCGTGGAAGGGAGACTATTGGGCAGTAATCGGTGGATAGATGCTCGCATTCATATATACACACAGAGTTCGTGGAAGGGAGACTATTGGGCAGATATCGGTGGATAAATGCTAACATTCATATACAAGGTAATTTTATAACCGTTTCGGAAAAAAAGAATACCTTGGAGCCCCGTAGACATGAAATCATCACTGTCACATGAAGTTTGATAGGAGTCGGAGAGCTACTCTTCAGAACGAAAGTGGGGAAATCTTAGCCGAGAAATACTATATTGAATCCGAGCTCTGTCTAAACCAATTCTCTCATTATAGGTCATCGTAAACATTAATTGTCTTATTAATATAAATTTACATATGGTATATTTGAAATAACAATATATACCCTGTGTTTTTTTCATTAGTAAGATGACAAGACTACAGTATAAAAAATATATAAATATGTCTGTCGATTTTAATTAATTTTGTTTAATATTTATTATTATTAACAAATAGGTTATGTAAAGTATTTTATAGTGTGAACGGACAAAAAATTATCTGTAGTCTACTTTTTAAATATTTATAGAGAATATATTAATTTTCTTGTTTTTTGAATGAAAATCAGTTCTGTATCATATATCATCATATTAGCAGTGACTAAGACGTTCATTACATGGTAGTTTTTGCAGTCACACACACCTATAATATACAACAACTAGCTTTTGCCTGCGGCTCCGCCCGCGTGGATGTCGGTTATCGCGACCAAACATAGCCTATGTCCTTTCTCAAGGTCTAATCTACCCCTATACCAAATTTCATCAAAATCGGTTCAGCGGCGGTTTGGGCGTGAAAGCGTAACAAACAGACGGACAGACAGAGTTACTTTCGCATTTATAATATTAGTATGAAAGTATGGATAATATAATTAATGATTATTAATTAACGCGATCATTGTATACTGGCCAGTGACCACGGCCGGTGTAACCTGGTCGAAAGGTCAGGCAAATCAAAGGATGTACCTATACCATGATCGCGTTAATTCCCCTTATTATTATTGCATATCATGGAACGCGAGAGTTTTAAAGTTAGAATAACCTATTGTGAATGAGTATTGAATGAAGTATTTTTGTTCTAACCTCCATCATTTTGATGGCATGTAAGACGCTTGTGGTCGCCTAAGGTTCAGACTTACCCATCATGAGGTCCCCTCTTCGATTCTTCTATCATATCTCTAAATAAATTCTTCTATTTCCACACATTCTCGCTCAGTGCAAATATTTGTATACGTGAATACACCAAAGTCAAGTCCTTTAGTAATTGGATAAGCAGAGACTACGTATTCCTTACTTGATTTATACATACTGGATGATGTTATAGTCGTTTTGGAAAAAAAGAATTTGGGCCACAGTTTCAATAGCAAAATCATCTGGAAGTATTAATTTGGCGAAAGAATTTGTTTTTTATTACGTTCTGGTAAAAGGAAAAATGTATGGGAGTTTAAAAAAAAAACTTTTCGTTCGCCAAATTAATACTTCCACATGATTTTGCTCTCGAAACTGTGCTCAAATTCTTTTTATCCGAAAAAATCTGCGGTAGCCTACTGGTATGGGTAATGGACTGCTGAGACGAGGTCTCGGGTTCGATCCCAGGTTTACCATGGCACACACCAATGACTTTTCGATGCTTTTCGAAGTTATGTGTGTATTTATCGCAGGTTTATAAGTGCCCGGTTAATGGCAATAGGCTCGCCACCTGTTACATTGGGACCTAAACATAAACTGGCGAAATGTGGGTGCTAGCACCTCTGCCTACCCCTTCGGGGAATACAGGCGTGAGTTTATGTTATGTTATGTTATGACTATAAAATCACCCTGTATACAAAAAAAGTATATTTCATCAATATTCTAGAATCCATATTAAAGGTTATCCTTAGCGTCCTATAACATCGCTGTATAATATTGTTATAAAGTACATGATTTTCTGTAAGACAAGAAATGTATTATATTCTTATTAAATATTTAATAATATAATGTTTATGCACCACGGAGTTATGTATAATATAGTTAAATAAGGGCAGCGTCTCCCTTACGCGAGCAGTCACGAGCTGAGAGTAAAAGTGCAGTGTAAAAAGACTTTATATAGTGTTAATATAGTGTATCTAGTGCTTAGTGTCAAATATATGTTGCTTAAATGTAGTGAATCGTGTTTAACTATAATGTTTGTCATTTTTATTGTAGATTTTAATTATAGCCCGGTCAGTTTAGACATTCGAAGGTACTTAAATTCCCACCAAGCTGAAAACGAGTAAAATTGTTCAAAACATAATTATAAACAATACCTGAAAGGTCCCCATCATTCTTGTGTAAGGAAAAAAAAAATTCAAGGTCAAAGGTAAAAAAATTGAGTTTTTCGCGATTTTCAGCAAAACGGTAAGTTTATCATAAAACAACCTCAGACAAAAATTGTAGATTATAAAATTATCTATAAAAATATATCAAAGGTTTTTTTCCTACGAGCCACCGTTTCTGAGATATAGCGATACAAAAAGTTATACACGTGAATGATGGGGAACTTTCAAATTTTGTTTTTAATGATATTTTAAACAATCTTACCGATTTTCAGCTTCGTGGGAATTTAGGTAAACTTTACTCTTATTTTTGGTCTAATTTGACCGGACTAGTATGTTTAGTAAAATACTATATTATATTAAATATAGACAGAAATGTCCACTAAATATAAAATAGCAAGTCTCAAAATGATCTTAAAATCACATATTGAGTAAGACACTTTGTACTTTTCCACATAATTTTATTTTCACCTGACCGGTTTCGTCTTAAAGCATTCTCAAAGGTATGATCTTAAAATCAAGTATTAATAGCAAATAAAACTGTTTTATTGATTTAAATTGTATTATTGTCCGAGGTGTGTACCAAATATCAGAGCAATTTGCCTACAGGAAGGAAGGAAAAAAACAATGAATTAGGATAATTTTGAGCACGTTATTCATCAATTTTTGATGCTGAGTACTGTTTTTTTTTTTCACCCGCGTGGCGTCAAATCCTGTTTTCGCTGCTCTCTCTCTACTATATTAAATATGTATTATACATATAAACCTTCCTCTTGAATTACTCTATCTATTAAAAGAAACCGCATGAAATTCCGTAGCGTAGTTTTAAAGATATAAGCATATATAGGGACAGGCAGAAACAGCGATATTGTTTTATACTATGTAATGATGATACGTCCCATAACATACTTACATTGATAGTTTAAAAAAAAATCTTACTATTAACGCGAATGTCGAACCATATTTTGCGATCGTTTAGTCGCCGTTTGGTCAAATACGCATTTGGTTCAATTGTCAAAAACAGGAAAAACCGCGGACTTTCTATTCGATTTCTGGGTGTTTATAAATAAAATAACCACGAAGGCCTAATCCGTTCCGCTCCCGCATTAGCGTTCTAACCTAACCAAGTCGTTTTTTGGCAATTGAACCAAATGCGTATTTGATCAAGCGCGATTAAACATTTTGCGATGTATTTTATTAGAAATAGTGTCTATGAAGTATAAAGTCAGTGTTTAGTGTATTATCCTAAGACGACCTCCGAATATCAAAGTCAAGTATTCATATAATTACCGGCATATATTATGACTCGTCGCGAAAGAAACGAGAGAAAGTTTGATAATAATCTGTGCATCCTGTGCTATCTTCCAGACATCTATTCTGGAGCTTATAGTTACAGATTACCGCGGCCATAATAACCTTATGTTGTGTTACCGATAAGTAGGGTAGCCAGAGCTCACTGGAGAGTGTTTGTACTGTCAGTGGGAAGACCAAAGTCTTGTCCTGCTTTGTCTTCTGCACTGACGGCACAGAAAGTTTCTGTTCTTACAGGGTGACTCCTCTGGTGTTACACCCATCCATAGGCCACGGTAACCAGTTTCGATTAGGTGAACCGTGTGCTTGTCTGCCACGAGAGTGGAGTGTGACGTGACTGGGTTTAAGATATATGCCGGTAATTATACAAGATGTTTTTAAAGAACAAAAAAGTATAGTTATATGTATGTGGAATTATAAAAATGTCTTATTTCTACAGATACACTTTATGTAAAGATGAGTCCATATGTAGTATGTATCTTCTTTGTCGACTAATAATTTTACGCAGGCTGAGCCGCGAGCAACAGCTAGTATGGAATAATTGTTTATATAAAAATTATGACCGAAATAAATACGTACTTATGTACTAATGGCGTTTTTATTGTAAATATTTCAATGCACGTCTATATGAGTTAACGCCACCCTGTATTACACTATAGTATTGCTTGAACCATATATCTTGAACCAAAATGTGCTTTATACGCGCAGTAAACGTTTCTTGGATGTATTTTGAAGAAAACATGGAGTGCTACTTCGGTTGACGAGCTCAAATTCACCAAGTATAGATTATTACAAAACACCGCGCGTGTCAGGGCCTTTTATCTCGCGATTTAGGTCCTAGATATATTGTTCAAGCTACAGAGCGTGCCCAAGTCTAAATATCGCACCCCAACAGCTCCCCTACGCACATAAATGTGCTAAAACATTCCCACCCCACCCTTTCTGGAAGAAAAATGGGGCTAGGGTACTGTTTCCCATACACGAGGGGGCTATTTCAAAACCGAGATGGCCGGGTTAGCCGGGGCGCGAGGGTTTTCTCTTAGGCGATCTCATATTCCGGTATTTGATGATAAGACGGTGTGCGGTTATAGTCGGGTACCCGTTGTCCTACATGAGCGACAAACGCGACAGCGCGCCTAAGCGACGCCATGCGTGAAATTACGTTTCATACTTCAAGTGACGTTTTCATGCGACACTACTTAGAACACAATAAAGGAATGCCTTCATTTAATATTTACGCTCACGTAGGACAATGCTTTCTAGTTCGGAATTTCCGCACGAATAGCTAAACAGCTTAATTTTTAGAGACTGTTTTTTGTATCACTGTAATATTTTAACTCGTTCGATGTCAGTCTGTTCGTTGTGCTCGTCGTACAATGTGTATTTTATCTACTAATCATGTCGTGGACATCTACTTAATAAACGTATAGTAACGAATGAGACTTTTTATTCCAACCTTGCTTGTTCCTCCCTGTTCTCAATTTCAGAGCAAAAATATATTTTAAGAAGCATTAAATCTACTATATAAAAATAAGTCGGGTTTTCCTTCCTGACGCTATAACTCCAGAACGCACGAACCGATTTGGCTAATTTTGGTCTTGAATTATTTGTGGAAGTCCAGGGAAGGTTTGTACGTTGAGAAAAATTCGAATAATTGCCAGGAACCGACATCCACGCGAGCGGAGCCGCGGGCAAAAGCTAGTTTTGTATAGTGTTGAGGGGGGGGGGGGGGGGCACACGCCAAAGCTCTAAGCACAGCAAATACTTTTTGACATCTCTTGTCGAGAAGTATTCTTGGCAATTTGCTGTGTGCTCACTAATTTGCTGTGAGGTCCCATCACACTATCACTAAGTAGGTAGGTGTATTTTTGAAACAGGACCGTGAAGACAGGTACCTTTACCCGTTGTACTTATAGCAAGAATAAGAGGTCTCTTAAGAGAGACCTCTAACTTGTTGCGATGTTTAGAACTGCATTATTCGCAGATTTTTGAAATATCGACAGTCGAAAAACTTTTTTTTTTTTAATTTTGCCGCTCCATTTCCCTGTATACATGCAATCGCTCTGGAGTTCGCGCGTTAACTGTAGCCTTGTATCTCAACTCGCGTGTATTACGCGCGAGTCGAGTCTGGCGTAGTGGACGCGATTTACGCGCGTATTTTTAGATTCGCGCGATGCTTGCGGATACGATGTATTAGTGCCTAGTATCTCACCAACGCGATTGATGTCGCGCGAAACGTTTCGCGGCGAATTCGCCCTTTCTGGACAAGGTCTTAAGGGAACATTTCAGCATTGAGTACCTACTAGGAAATACAGAAATCGCCAAAAACGTTTTCCATACATTTCAGCAAGAAAATCAAAACTTTACAATGATTAAACTTCTTGTTTTGGGCAGGCAGTAGGCAGGATTGGCTGAAAAGTAATAAAAAAAAAAGTATTACCTACAAATTTCGAGTTTCTTGCTAATGTCTTATGTATTAGTACCCCGTGCTTCACCCAGGTGGAGATCCAAGGTGAAGCACGGTGCTGCAGCTAATTCTTAGCGTGAGCTGAGCTCAGGTTGAATCTGCCTTTATTGCCCCGTTTCAAAAATACACCTGTACTGTATATGACCAAGTCACATAGCTTTCTTACCACAGGCACAGATAACATAATACTAAAGTACAGATACCTCATCCCATACAAAAAAATGTGACCATCCTAACTCGGGCTATTTTGCGGGCTATTTTTAACTATTATTAGCCGCCACTAGATGTCGACGGAATAGCCCGAACTTGCGTACGTTGTGCAGTAATGTCTACTAGATGGCGGTGTACTATATTTTCAATGTTAAGAAGTGTCAGTCATACATAAATAAACAAAGGTATTCCTACGTACTATATTTTATTAAATCAGACTGTGACTATAAATAATGCAAGTATAGATCGTATCTCCTAACTTGCAATCCGTAAAAAGTGGTTGTATTTCAATGAGTGACATTCGCGTAAACTTTAGAAAATGACACATAGTATATTTGCCCGAAAAAAAACGTAGTATTGGTCGGGCCATATATCTTGGACCTACATAAATCGCGGGATACTTCCGGGCGCGCGGGTTGTTAATGTAAGATCGTCCACCGCAGTAGCATCCCATGCTATCTTCAAAATACATCTAAGAAACGTGTAGGTATTGCGCGTATAGAGCCGATTTAGAACACATTTTAGGTCCAAGATATATCGCTCAAGCAATACCCTCTTTTCGCCAGGTATGATTTTGGGATCTTATTCTTGGGTGTGGAGTACGACTTTGATGTCAAATTTTGCCTCCAATATGGCCGCCGCGCTGTAGTAGGTATCTAAACTGCATTAGCAATCAATCAATTAGCCCACCGCAGTCCACTGCTGGACATTGTACGCCATTTCACCCGATCCTCCGCCTTCTGCAACCAGTCTGTCCCAGCCACCTTTTTCAGGTGGTCAGTCCACCTGGCTACGTTGTGTCCTACCTTCCGTTTGCATTCTCGCGGTATCCATTCTAGGGCTCGTCTGCTCCAAAGGCCATCAGGTCCTTCGACAGACGTGGCCAGCCCATTACCACAAGGAGCTTGCTTAATCTGCGAGCTACATAGGTCGCTCCATTACCCGCTGCGCGACTTTTAGGTTATAGACTAGCCCTATCGTCAGTGTCCACGTAACTGCAATATGGGTATGTCTCAATGGGTGTTTGAGTAGGTAGGTATGCTGAATACGAATTTGATGTCATTTTTGGAATCCAATAAGGCCGCCGCGCTGTGGTATCTAAATAGCAATATGGGTATGGTCGAAAGGGTTTTTGAATATGCTGAATATGAATTTGATGTCATTTTTAGAATCTAATATGGCCGCCGCGCTGTGGTATCTAAATTGCAATATACGTATGGTTCAATGGGTTTTTGAGTATGCTGAGTACGAATTTGATGTCATTTCTGGTATCCAATATGGCCGCCGTGCTGTGGTATCTAAATAGCAATATGGTTATGGTCTAAAGGGTTTTTGACTATGCTGAGTACGAATTTGATGTCATTTTTAGAATCTAATATGGCCGCCGCGCTGTGGTATCTAAATTGCAATATACGTATGGTTCAATGGGTTTTAAAGTATGCTGAGTACGAAATCGATGTCATTTTTGGCATCCAATATGGCCGCCACGCTGTGGTATCTAAATTGCAATATGGGTATGGTCTAATGGATTTTGAGAATGCTATGTCACTTTTGGAATCCAATATGGCCGCGCTGTGGTATCTGAATTGCAATATGGGTACCTATGGTCTAATGGGTTTTTGACATAGACTTTGAATACACTACGTTTAATAGACACAGGCTCAGCGTGTCCACGCATGAGACAGAGAATGTTTTTAATGCTTAAAATCGTTAAGTTTATGCTATAAATAGTAATATCACAGTCTAACGATTCATACATTCATCATACAGAGACAGAGCAATCGTGCGGGGGCAGGGGAGTGGTGGGGGACGGGGTATAACTCGGTACGCCCATAGATTTTACTCGGTAGGTACTAAGGATTCAGGACTGTCTCATTTGTAATCACACTAATCACGTGTTTTATTTTTTTTCATGACTCGTTTTGTTTGTTAAATTGATTTTTTATTCGTTTTCATATTTAGCGATCCAAGATGGCGGACATGGAATTTTCACAAAAATCGATATGGGTATCGTTTTCAGGGTTTTAGTGGTCGCCGATTTCGAATATATCATCCATTTAACAATCCAAGATGGCGGACTCAAAATTTTCACCAAAATCGATATGCGTATCGCTTCCAGGGTTTTTGGGGTCGCTGATTGCGAATATAACATCCATTTAGCGATCCAAGATGGCGGACTCGAAATTTTCACCAAAATCAATATGGGTATCGCTTTCAAGGTTTTTGGGGTCGCTGATTGCGAATATAACTTCCATTTAGCGATCCAAGATGGCGGACTCGAAATTTTCACCAAAATCGATGTGGGTATCGCTTTCAGGGTTTTTGGCGTCGCTGATTGCGAATATAACATCCATTTAGCGATCCAAGATGGCGAACTCGAATTTTTCACCAAGATCGATATGGGTATCACTTTCAGGGTTTTTGGGTCGCTGATTGCGAATATAACATCCATTACGCGATCCAAGAAGGCGGACTCGAAATTTTCACCAAAATCGATATGGGTATCGCTTTCAGGGTTTTTTGGGTCGCTGATTACGAATATATTATCAATTCAGCGATCCAAGATGGCGGACTCGAAAGTTTTACTAAAATCGATATGGATGTCGTTTTCGGGGTACTCGGGGTGCTGATAGCGAATATAACATCCATTTAGCGATCCAAGATGGCGGACTCGAAAGTTTTACTAAAATCGATATGGATATCGTTTTCGGGGTACTCGGGGTTTTCAAAGTCAAAGTCAAAGTCTTTATTCGTTGAATATGGTACTAAATGGTGTTTAGGTACATAATGTTCATATTCTGCCGGTTCTGGGGTACAAAATTTTACATTGAATACATCTCATTATTTATCATTAAAAATCAACACATGCAACAGGTACAATTTAAAATTAAGATGTCAGTGTTTAATTAGATTGTATCATTTAAAAAATCGTCAATATTATAATAACATTTATCATATAGCATGTCCTTTAAATTCTTTTTAAACATGTCGACACTCAATTTTTTCCAGCTATCAGGTATCTTATTGTATATTTTTGGAGCTAAACAAAATATACTACTCCACATAAGGGTTGACTTAGCTTTCCGAATACATAGTGCATTCCTACGCCTATTGCGATTCACCACATCAGACAGCTGTGGAAATAGATGTGGGTTCAATTTAACAAAGATAGCTGTTTCATTAATGTATATAGACGGAAGTGTCAGAACTTTGTATCTTTTAAAATATGGTACACAGCTGTCCGTTACTTTAAGATCAAAGATAGCCCTGATACATCGCTTCTGAGACTTAAAGGCTATTTCTTTATTTGTGGAATTGCCCCAAAATATCACACCGTATCTCAGTACCGATTTGCTGATTACGAATATATTATTATTTATGAAGCGATCCCAGATGACTGGATGGATGGTATATTCGTAATTAGCAACTCAGAAAACATCGAAAACCTTTGTTGACTTTGTGGGAAATTTCATGTCCGCCATCTTTGATTGTCGTTAAAATGGTCGTCAATCCGGATATCAGACAATTGCCGGCAGGCAATCATACGATGGAAAACTGTTGACTCCTAACTGATCGTGTGTAACCGCAAAACTGACAGCAGAGAATCGCCGGCAGGTAAACTGCAAAAGGCGCCGTTTCCGCAAACATCAAACGCCTTGAACTACTGTAAGATCTCTCGTTATACTGTGGTAATATTATCTATGGCGCCATGTAACACAAGTGTGACGACTTTGAAAGATAAATTACCCTAGTTTATGGATAAATTCGCTCGCAAACAGGCAATATTATTTTTTTCTCTTTTCGCTTTGTATCTGCAATCAGTGATGTATCTGTAGGTATGTCTTATGAGTAGTTATGAGAGAAAAAAAATGTTTAGTGAAAAGTAAATTTGCGTGTACCATTGCCAGAAAGAGCAAAATATTAATTTATTTGTGAACCCCTTATTTGACGCCTGATTCGTGATAAAATTTGGCTCTGTTTTTAAGTTCAGGAGATCGTGATCTCTATTTCTGGATAAAATTCTTTACAGTGAGTTGTACTAGTATAAAACATAAATATTTGAAAGGTTTAATAGTTCCACAGGCGTAAAAAGAGAAGACGTCTGCGTCTGTGAATAGTAAGTTCAAAACAATATACCAGTCCTGGGACATCCTTCCGAGGGCTTACCCGGGGCTCCCAACCATAGGCTGCTGGGCGTTACCGTCGGGGTTTTTAGTCGGTAGGAGTCCGGCATAACATCCATGAACGATTTTCCCCAGGTTAAAAAAAAATACCTTTAGGTATTTTAAAAATGTGTAATAACAATAGTACTTAATTATTATTATATAAGGTCTTTACCAATGAAATTGCCGTTTAGTATGAAAAAATTGAAACGATTTTTTTCATGTATTGTTTCTTTGTATTAATCGAAGTAATCACCCATGCAATCAATGCATCTTTGCCAACGCATTGGCAGTTTATCGATGCCCTTTTTAAAGAAATCAGCTGGACGGGAGGCAACAAATTCTTCAAAGGCATTTCATGACTGTTTTGTTACTCGGGTATTGAATTTTTCGCCCGTCAAAAAGTTACCCAAATTCTGGAAAAAGTAGTAGTCTGTAGGCGCAAGGTCTTGTGAGTAGGGCGGATGACGGAGAGCTTCCAGCGTTGGATTGTAGTGTTAGCTCCGTAAACGTCGTTGATGTTGCATGCCGCTTGTGCCGCTTTGCTGCCACGACGGTACTCATATTCCATAATTACTCGATTTTTTACTTATTTTGTTTGTTACATATTTTGATTACTTTTTTGACAACCAATTTGTACGTCCTGTAGGTAACTTCAATCCATTTTTGTTGTAAATTTGTATTTTCCGGAAAACTATAATACAATTATAATATTACTATATACATGAGAATATTTATTATATTTCATCATATTTATAAGTACCTACAACATGTATATTAGTACCCATAATATTGGACAAATAAACATTCAAAACCTGGCAACATCGAATAAAATTTATTTCGTAGTTTATGATAATTAGGCGATTGGCACACTGCGACGCGCGACGCGGCGTCGAGCGTTGTTGCGTCGACGCGGGCGTCGCGCTCGTCGCCTCTACGGAGCTCATTTTGTATAGAAAAACGCGGGGTCCCACACACTGACAACGCAATCACGCGCGTTGCCGCAGAATACACGCGTACAAGCAGAAAACGCGAGGTATGGCACACTGAAATCTGCATTCACGCGCGTGTTTTTCAATGGATTTTTAGTCCGAGAGCTGTTAGAAATTTCTGTGTAGGTATTTGAGACGAATTTTAAATTAATATTATTGCAATCCAACATGACTATTTAACGGCAAACTTAGAGCGCTTTCACATCAACTGACGTCCGATATCCAATATCCGATATCCGAGATCGGAGGAAGTCAAATATCGATGCCCAATATCGGGTATTGGAGCCGACACCACTGTTTTGGCTCGTTATCGGAACACGCAGAGACTGCAAGCGACTTTCAACCTAAATGGCATTTTCTTAGTTACGTCTCTTTTCGCGTAAATAGATGACGCTGATCACGAATATAAGAAAAAAAAAATAGTTACTATATCATGTCAATAAGTCGAAAATAGCTTGAACTTCTAATCATTTTCTTTTCGTCTCTAGCGTTCTTAATATAGTCTGGGCTATCGAGCTAATGGTCGGATGGCTTTACTTTACTTTTCTCAAAATTTTAGATTACTTCACACACCTATCTATCAAAAAAATATCTCTCGGACTATACTAGCTCTCTCGCGTCCACGCGCGTCGACGCGCTACGCCGCGTCGAGCGTCGCAGTGTGCCAATCGCCTTATTATTTGCTGTTTTATACTATTTTATCAATAGAATTATATGCATTAAGTACTTCCCATGAAATAATACACTGTGGCATGTGTATGAACGGGCCTTTAACTTTAAAAACGTATTTATTTAGGAGTGAAAAGATACGCCGGGTAATTTCCTTTCACTATCGCTTTTACAATTCAAAACACTGCACCGTCCCATGTTTCCCTCAGTTGTGTTTACTTTATGTTGAATAACTGTTACAAAACCAAATTGCGAATATTTTACCACGTCTAAGAACAATTATTGCGTTATAAATACACGAATAAAAGTAAACTGAAAATCTGTCAAGTTTGTTTACTTTCGTACATAGCTATTTTTCTTTATGGTTTGTTTCGCGAACTAGTTGTCTTTTTCTTGTATGAATGCGATGGAAGCTATCGATTTGTCTATGTTCTTCTCTGTCTACGGTTTTGAGTATGCTGATTACGAATTTGATGTCATTTTATTTGTCATCGTATCAATCCGTAAAACGTGCCGAAAACTTTCGTGGATGGAAGCTTCAAGTCCAAAATTCAAACCAGGGGGCCAAGTCTGCTAATTAAATTCGTTGTAATAGAGTCGCAATGGTATGGTGTCGACATAATTTTACCCATTTCGTAGTCCGCTAAAATATAAGATCGATCGCTTGTCAGTGGTCGACGTGAGAATCGCGTCATTGTGGTCTTGTGATCGAGTAATTTCTCACTTTTACAGGTCACGTGGTCACGAATTGTTGTCAAAATACAAATTGGTAGTCTGCTAACTTAATAGTGTTTCAATATGTTCGTAATAGTTTGCATAATGGTAGTCTACTATTATTTGACAACTGTCAAAGTAGAAATTCCACCGTACTGAAGAGATTCTAACGCCACAATGCAGCCACACCTTTTTCCTATGTGTTCACGTTGTGTTTAGGTCTAGCTAAACAATGTTTACCTTCAAAACTTAAATACTTACGGTGGCAAATGCTAGAAGCTACCTATGACGAAGATCTTCGACGCGAATGTGTCAGAAATCGCCACCGTGCTTGTGATATGATATTTTGAGGCGTAGTAATGTTTTCGATATACGCCTGCCTAAAGCGGAATTTACTACAACATATTTTATGCTCACAAAAAGCCCACGCGAGAGAAATTGCAGAGGATTTTAAAATATTATTCCATCAGAGCAGAAAATTATATATTAAGAATGACATTAATACCAAGTGATTAATTAACATACCTACCTAAGTATTCATATTATATACTAGTTTCTTACTATATTTAAACTAACTATTAGTAGGTATAGATATAATATATACTTTACTACATATTAGTATGATATTTAATATGTACCTACCTATATGTAAGTAAGCACTCGATTGAATATTATATATATCCCAGTATGTGATGACAGAGTACCTATGTTAGTACTTAGATCAGTGCCTGTACTGGCCTATTTTCATTAAGTAAGTACTATTTTATATTAATATTATAAGTATTTATATTCATGTATTTATTAATTCATCAATCAATAGCTTATTAATTAGGTTCATATTTAGTAAATAAATAATCTTTTTCATCCTAGCGTTAATCCCAGTCGCATTGAAGCTTTTGAACTTGGAGTCTGGGGTCAGACTTATGAGCTCCAACTACCCATAATGAATGCCATAGATGTTTGTATGACAACTGGGACCAATGGCTTAACATGCTCTCCGAAGTATAACCAGACCAATGTGCATATAAATATTTGCACCGAGGCTGTCAATATTTATCAATAAATTAATTTTCTATAACATTCAGCACAGTGTTATCATAACACTATTCTTGTTGTACTATGGCACTACTCATATCTGGACCCAAAGGAAGCATATCTTAACTCGCTTGTGTTATTGGACCTAGAATGCCGATAAACCTACTTAAACATTCAATATTAATGTAAAGTTATTTAACCAATTACAGGTATGTGAAACTCATCTGAATATTGTGTGTTGATGCCTTTATGCCTGGAGCACTCAGCCAAAGGATCCAGAGAAACAAGCTAAATAACCATGAAAAATTATGTAAAACACATACAACTGCAAGACAAATATAAAGCTCAAATTATATTGTAAATGTATGTGCAAACAAGTCAAAAAGGACCCTTGTATAGCTTTCCCTACTTTTGAGCAAAGGTATCACATAAGTACTGGGTACAATATGAAGACTAATATGTTATGAATTATGTTAACTTCTGCTGAAGATTTTTGCGTAAATTATTTATGTGCCTACTCAAACAATTTTAGATAGGTAGTGGAAAATAAAAATACATTAATGATGTTATTTATTCTTTTATTTGAAATTGTAGTTTACTACTTCCTTATATTGAAGGTAGTGCTTCTTCACCAAGTATAATTTCAATAAATGAAACAAATATGATAGGCCCAATGTAGAATATGCATTTATGAATTTTATAAATGCATTTTCTACATTGGGCCTATACTTTTTGTACGACATAAAACATGTAGTTCTGTCTGTTATCTTAGGCTTCACTTGAATGTCTCTGTTGCATCTATTGGGTTGGGAATTCATAATTTGTCCCCTTATCCATTTTCAGGAGAAAAGATGAAGAAAATGATGTACTAGGCTCAGGTTCAGTCAGTCGTAGTAGTCCAATATTAATAATTTTCAATATTTTCTTTCAACTGAAACAAATAAATACATTTCAAATCATTAGGTAATAAGCAATAAAGGGGGTTAGGGTATGCCTGCAATGGATTCTATATAATACATCAAAATCTGATGAACACATAAAAATTTTGTTTGTCCATATTTCATGCGCTGCTGTATTGTTCATTAGATGGTGATAAAACTTAGTCAACTTATTAAATACACTGAAGGTTATGCGTATCAATATCTGTTAATGCTCTCAAATTAAAGTAATACTGGTAAGTGATACTCACGTTAAGATGTACTTCACATATTTGTCATTGCCATCCAACACAGCGATTTACATCACTCGTATTTAGCCGAGCTAGGTACTAGGTACAAAAACATTGTTTAAGCGTGTTTGTGAATTGTTTTCACATGTCAGAACACAGCAATATTTTGATTCCTTCATTGGTACATACTTTTCCCTGGGATCAATTTTATGTTACGAATAAATTCAACTACAAATTGTTCAACTAGCATAATAATAACGAATTGAAAGAATAAAATTAAAATGTAAACCTTAGAGTATATCAAGAGGTGCCATACCTACGAAAAAAAACTGCCTACCTAAACTTGGATTTTATGAATGAATGGAAAGCAGTATGGCGGCCTAGTAGGGAATCCAGTAAACTGTCGATAACTACTTATCGATATAAAAAGGGCACAGACTAAAAATTTATACATTTGAAAGAAAAAATTAAGTGATTAGCTTAAGTGGATGCCGATTATTTGTATTCTCAGGTTGCAGTGTGCTTATGGCTTTCTGTCAGACTTTCCTTGTGATAGCCGGAGTTTCGAATAATTCGCCCAGAAGGACGTAGAATCTACAAAGATTCTTTACAGTCTTTGAGTAACGATATATATATATATATATATATATTTAGTAGTACTCCAGGTACATAACACATTGGCACAAAAATAAAATCGATTTGGACAAAAAAATAATCGAATTTTTATTTAATATTTTTGTTTTTTTTTTTGTAAAAAATGTTTTAGTATCTATTCATCAGTAATACCAGTACCATTATGCGATAGAATAATAAAAAGTCAACGGCATTTCAAAAGTCATTCACTATGTATGGAAAGTGGTCTTCGTTCTTTAAATATTTGGGAAAATATCGATAATTAAAATTCTATCACCGCATCACTAGCAATTTTATTTGACCAATCAGGTGCTACTACATCCCCACTACGTTGGAAAGCAAGATGAAGAATTGGCGTTTTCCTAATATGATTTTATGAATGAATTTCGTAGTAGCTTCACGTCTGTATATTTATGTCTATGATGTAAACAAACAAAGCAAAGATGACATTTGATGACAAGCACACAGAGCATCTCGTAATTTTTTTTCATTATTTTGTTCCTTTCAGAACAGGCTAAGGTGCTATGACCATGCTGCCTAGTCATGGTTTATTGGAGGGAGTGTCTGAGTAAAAGATACACTGAAAAGTTTATTATTTTTTACTGATCATGAACAGTATCCTATGAACAGTAAGACGAATTATCTAGAACACTTGATTTTAATATATAGATAATAAGAGAGAGTTCCACGGAATCGGCTCCAAGGCCTGGGCAACCGATTCCCTCATCAAACGCGCATTGTGGCATCCACGGTGGAGTGCCTCTGGCGGAAAACGTTTGGGCTATCCGCCGGGTCTAACCACACTCTGGAGAGGTCCTCAACAAGGCGCTTTTCAATAACCCTTTCAAATAGTTTGCACACTTCGTCGAGGAATGTTATAGACCGGTGGGAGGCGGGCGGGTCCGCCGGGCCGCCTCTCCTCCTCCCTCCTTTTGAATGAGGACCAGTTTCCCCTTTTTCCACAATTTCGGGATCTGGGAAGAGAGACACTCTCAGTCAGGGCTGGAGAGCGTCTTCCCCTAGAGCTAGAACCCATGATCGGTCTGAAATGCCGTCCGATCCCGGGGTGGTGTTCTTGGCCTTCATACTGCCAGCTGGTCTAGCCAAGTGACTTCGGGAAAGTGGCGTCGTCGTCATCGCCACTGGGTGGCATAGATGACCGCGGCAGGCTCATCAGTGGTGAAACATGTTCTCCGAGTAGTTCCGGCATGAGACACCAAGTCAACAATGGTGGGGCCCAGGGGCGCAACTTGCTTCCTACCCAAAATGTAAATCCGCTCCCATAGGTAGGTACAGTAGCTACAGCAGTTTGGTGCGGGCCGTGAATTTGATCCGCTTGATTAAGGCAATCGGTCTCGGTGTGACATGTTTGATGAACATATCCTTGGGTTCGTCCAAGTTTACACCAAGATCGATGCATCAAGAGGCTTTTGCGTTATGTATATATATTATAGTACTTAAAATGATTAATTAGGTAATTTTACTTTTACTCAGTAATGTCATATTTTATCAGGTCACTGGTTTTTTATAGTGGCAAGTACATACAGCCTATTTATTTTCAATGTTACAGTGAATTATGGGTGAATTAAGTAGTTGTTACCACGTTTGTACATTCGTATCAATTACGTTTAGAAGAGCCAAATTAAGGGAGAAAATAAAAAAACTAAGCGCGTTTTGAATTGATGAAATTTGCATTTTTGATTTTCATTGATATGGCAATTTTGGCAGTATATTCCGTGAACTGACATCGATGGTGTCTACCACACCGAGACCACACCACTGCGATAATATTACCACAGTGAATTTAAGTTAGCAGACTACCATTTTTATGTCAACGACAATAGTGTGGTTGTGGTGTGGTTTCGGAATGAACACTACTTATACCTCGTGACACATATCTTGGACCTCTTTCACTAAGAAACACGTATTGTTCGTATAGATAGTAGTACATTTTACGTCCAAGATATATATCCCAAGTTATAGCAGACTTTGCAGCAATCACCAATGAAATTGAATGTTAAAGTCAGCCATGTTTGTTTATTATTTAAAGTTTAAAGTTTGGTCGAGCTCGATTAAAGTTTTGTGTCGAATAAATTCTATCACTTCTCTTAATCTCAAGCTAGTACTTACGGATTTCAATTCAATTAAATATTAACGTTCAAGCTCACAACCTAATAAGGGATATTACAGAGGATATCATCAGTAATATTTTTCCATCAGAGTTGGAATAGAAATAATGGAATAATTTCTAGTTCTACATAGAGTTCACATTCAGAGGATTTCTGTAACAATCTGTCAAGTAATGAACTAGAAGATCTTAAGAGTACCTTAATGTGAACGAAGAGAAGCATGTGAGAAATTGCCTATTGAAAAACATGTATGGTTATTATCATGAACAAATGTGACAACAATTTAACTTAAGAAGAACTAATGAAAAGTACAAAGCGAACGAGTGGTGCCTATGCATGGAAGAAGAGTTGAAATCATTCCAAGAAAATAGTGCATGGGACTCAGTGAACAAACCTAGTGGGTCTTTAAAAATAAACTAAATACCTAGTGATAATTCAGTGTTAAACAGAGCAAGACTTGTTAAAGGGTAAAAACCCAACTAAAGGGGATTTGCTATAAATACATTTTCTTCTGTTCTAAAGTATTCCACATTAAAATAGTTGTTTTCTATAAGAATTATATAACTTAAACATCTGTGCTATTAGTGTTAACTTGACTTGAATATAACTCATTTGGATGATGTGACTTTGCTTTCCTCAATGGCCATCTCAATGAATGCGCAGTGTATAAAACATGCAAATACTTCAGCATTTTTAATGTACTTAGTGATAAAACTACCTAAAAAGTTTATATGGTTATTTTTGTTGATGCTAATTGGGCAACTGATTTATAGACAGAAATTCTACACAGGCCCATAAGACCATTTTCTTAAAGAAATTATTGTTTGAATTAGTCGGTAGAAACAATAAGGTGCCAATAACATTGTTTAATGTTAATCAGAGTGCACAGAAACTTTCAGAAAATTGTATGTATCACCATGCCGATGTAGGGTTTTGTTTTATTAGAGAAGTCGTTGCTAAGAATTTAATTATAATTGTATATATAAGATATTTATTATTGTTCATTTAAAAAAAAATTAAATGCTTGCTGATACTTTTTACTAAAAGTCTTCGAAATGTAAAACAATTCAATTTTTTGCAGTATTTAGGCATTCCTAGTACCTAAAGTTATAGTAGGTTATTATCATAGACATGTAGTTAATTGTTTTCTGATTCTGTTATTGGATTATTTATTATTTTGTTGCATAGTGGAGTAGAAAGTACCAATAAGTATATATGTACAAATATAAACATACATACTATTCTCTGTTATAAATCTATTGTCGGTGGTAGTATGGTTTATGGACAATGTAAAATAAATTAATATCTTTTCAACCCACTTGTGTTTTAATAGGTCAAAATATGTAACAAGGTTTATGCTTTGTTACATTTGACCTCAAGATGGGCGTTTGTTCCATTATTTTTTTGAGAAAAGATGATTCTTCAAGAATACCAAGCACCCCATATAGTAAGAAATGGGTAGGTGTTTGAGGCCTATTTGTCGCCTTTCATACGTTCACCGTTCATCACTTGTTTACCCACTTATTAGTGGTGTTCGAGAAGGATGCGTGGGAGCAGGGCCGGATGGGACAGCTCGTGAATGGCGGATACGACTCAGGCGTCGGAGGTCGTTCGACGACTTCCGTTCTTCTTATGCTCGGGCTTAGGGGTGACAGATTCAGCGGTCATCCTAGCAGAAGCAGGCTGGGGCGCGCCCCTCCCTACTCGGCACCGTGGATCCCACACCCGAGGGGGCCATCTTGAAATCAGAGGTGGCCCTGGGTCAAATGATGACCCAAGACAGTGTACGGATTTAGTTGGTTCGAGTCCGACATAACAGCCCTCGCCGGCTCCTGGGGCAGTTTCCAAGGGGGTGGTGGAGTTTCAGACCTTTCTGCCCCATCTGATGCTACCTTTAAAGGCGCGACTAGAGGCCGAGGGAGGAGGGTCATGTCCCCCATGCCCCCCCCCCCCTCGGAATGCGCAGCATGCTTGTACATTATTTATCTACATTGAATTTCCTTAAAATTATGTCTAATCATTATTACTGTAAAATCAATAGGTAGGTACATAAATAAGTATTAAGGGAATAACTAGGTAAGTAATTTTCAAAACTACACGAATTAACCTATAGTTTCTCGAATTAAAGTGCCACGTTTGTACATTTGTATCAATAAATACGTTTATTAAGAGTTATTTTATGGAAGAAATTAAAAAACTAAATGCATTTTAAATTTATTTCAAATTGACATTAATATTTCATTGATATGGCAATCTTGGCTAAACAAACGAAAGAACTCGACTTTGAAACAACGATGAGACGATTGTGAGACCACAATGACACGACTCATCGCACCGCTCATAATGTCAATCTCATTGTAATATGAATGGTGTCGTCAAAACTTGTACGTTAACATAACTTAGCAGACTTGGCCCCCAGGTCGGTCGTAGTAAAAATAATATAACATAAAAAATGCACGCTAAACAACATAAGACTATCCGTTCATCGAATTCAATTTATAAATTAACGTAAATAAACTAGAAGAAATGTTGAATAGCGCCATCTATTAACTAAAGTATAAAGTAAATATTGAATTAAAGCGCCGTATCTCAGTAGTACTGAAAAAGAACGTGAATGGCGCTGTTATTTTAACCAATTTATCGAAATTAGATCAAAAGTTCATTATTTTACGTTTATAAGTAATAATGAGTTTAGTTTAACTAGAAAATAACAACTTTTCTTGTATAAAAACGATTATATACGAGTGCTGTGATAAATCGTTACACATAACGCCATCTAGTATGTTCTAGTAGTAACTAAAAAAATTATCTTCCTTATGAAGACCCAGTGCCACAGGCGTGCATTGAAGGCGTTGATTTTAACGTTGCACTCAACAGAGCCGCTGGCGACTCAATATGAGTCGATTCCGTGTTGTTAAACTGTTTGTTAGATTCATCAAACAGAGAGGTAAAATATTCCGTTTTATTATATTAATCTACCAATCCTAAAAAACGGAATAAAATGATCTGTTCTGTATCAAAATAACTCTTTATCTTTCAGTTTACGCTTATTAGGCGTTATACTTAACATTCACCTATAAAAAAAAACAAAAGTACCTTTCAAATATTTTATTTATTCACTATTTATTATTATTTTATTATCAAATCAATTATCGTTTAGTTTGGGCTGTCTCATCCTGCGAGCTCTAGTCGTACTTTCTGTCAGTTTTCCAGGACTCGTCGCCCTTCGGAGAGTTCTGTCCTGCTCCTTCCTCCCAGACCTCCTCGTGGCCTCCGAAACCTTCTCCTCTTTAACCTCCCTCCCCAGGGGCGTCGAGAACTCCTCCTCCAAATTTTTAACAATACCTCTTCTTAAACTAGACTTAGAATAAGTTTTAATCGTATTCATAGGAGTAAAAAATTGTTCTGGCGTCGATTGCGGAGTGAAAAACTCCGGTATTTTTTGTTTACCTCCGGTTTTTGGTGTTTTACTCGTGTCTGTGACGGTAATCTCCGGTTTTCGGACAACTCTAGGCGTTATATTTTCTAAAACTGGTTTAGAAGTGACAGGTACCGGTATTTTGAATACCGGTTTCCTAGTTTTCGGTTTTATTTGATCTTTTTCATCTGAACTGCCTTCGTCCAAGTTTAGCTTAATAACTTTTCGTTTTTTCGGTATTTCTTCGTCTTTAACTGTTACATTTTTCGGTAATAGCTCCGGTAATATCGGTTTGGATATAGGTGTTTTGGGTACTTCACTTTTAGGGCTTAATCTAAGATTCTCAAATTCAGCTTCTAAGCTGATGTCTTGTTTTTTGACTACATTTCTCACTCGTGCTGACGCAATCATTAAATTCATGACTTCATTACTCATATACCCATCAGGGTTGCCAACATCTTGCAATATTTCATGTATAGTTACTATATAATCATCTGCGTTATCAAAATTTTCATTTCTGAGCTCAAAATACGTTGCTTCAATTAAAATTTCTAGTTTTACATTTTTAAATTCATGTTCAAAAACATTTTCAACATGGTTTATAATATATTTTTCAAAATCCATGTCTACATACTTGTCTAAAACTATCTTCAACTTACTATCGAAATATTTGAACGAATCTATAATACCTTTATAATAATTTTTCGCTATTTCCTTCTCATTAGCTCTGAAATACATAGACGCTTCCAATCCTCCAATAATATAAGAAATTATTGTACAATAAATATTGTCACACGCATAGCAATCGCAGTTTTCATGTTTTAAAAACTCCGGTGTCTTGAACCCGGGTATTTGGACATATTTTCGTGTGGGACTCAGAGATTTGAATGGTTGACTTTCGAGCATAACCTCCAAGTCCTGTTTTGGCGCGAATAGTTCCACTTTTGGTTCAGTTAGTGATGTCGGTTGTTCAGTGGACAGTCCCAGGATATATTTTAGGCGGTTGTCGATGGTTACCTGCAATTTAAAAAAGAAAATTGATACTCTATGCTTTTTTTTTTCTTGCGGAAATCCCCTCGGATACCCCCCCTGCCGGAGCCGGAAGGGGAGATTGTCGGACTCGAACCGACTAAAACCGCACGCCGACTGTGGGTCTTGGTGCTAGGCCGGAGGTGAGGTTGTCATCGACATATCCCTCGCACCCCGGCTGACCCAGGGCCATCCCTTCTCAGGAGGTCGGTCTGGCTCTCCTCAGGAGGGGGGACAACGGTGTCCCCAACTCGCCCCCGGAATGGGGAGGCGCCGCCGTGGCCTGCTTCTGCTGGGGTGACAGGCGGCTCCACGCGTCACCCCCAGGCCCGCGCTCATGATACTCTATGCTAGGATATAGTACTCCGTGTTGGTTCTTGGTGGAGTAAAATACGACTAAAGTAAAGCGAACGAAGCGAGAGAAAAAAGATAAACAAAGTTTCAGCGGTTCCAAACATTTTTATTTGAAAATTATTACGTATCACTTCAAGCTCATTCCAGACAGGAATTAAATTGCTCACAAGATGGCGGATCTGACAGTTTAGAACCGCTGTGCTGACAGCTTTCCTGTACTACGAAACACGCAACGACAGCTGTCGCTCGGCCATTGTCGCGTACGTGTGACATGTGCGACAAGGACAGAAAAAATAATCGCAACATAACTCAGTAATGGTCGCTTTGTTTACCTTTTTTGTCTTGTCTCGTTGGTTTTACCTTACTTCATCACTTTCTATGGGTGTCGTAAAAAGCGACTAAGGAATAGGTCTGTTCTCCATCCGACAGTAAACATACAGCCCATGGCAAAGTGTGTGCTTACGGTATTAAATCCGCCCTCTATTACGTGGGACCGTAAATCACAGTATTTTATACTACTTAGGTGACAGACAAGTAACTTGTCCACCTGATGGAAACTGGTTACCGTGGCCTATGAACTTGTGCCACACCATGTGGGTGTCACACTCGTGCTGCCGACCCTGTAACAACTTTCTAATACCCTTCTTGAAGAACCCCATATTGTAGTCGCTGGGGAAACAATAGCAGGGAGTTCATTCCACAGCTTGAGCGTGGGATGAAATTCCTTTCATATCGCACTGTGCCGGTTCGACTGCAATGTGTGCAATCCGGTTGCAATTTTGCAATGTGAACAATGTTTGACATCCTCTGTGGCGTGACGGTAGTGAACGCGACTGCCACGCAGGATGCGGGTTCGATCCCCGCTCAGTGTAAATATTTGTATGCATGAATATGGCTATTTGCATTGGTCTGGGATTTTTCTATGTATAATATGTATGTATATACAAAAAAAAGTATCTAGGTAGAAGTATCTAGGTATGTTTATCCACATTCTAGATTCCATAACACAAGCTAGTTAAGCTTACCATGGGTTTAGATAGCGTTGTGTAAAGTAAAGCGAGAGAAAAAAGGTAAACAAAGCGACCATTACCGAGTTACGTTTCGATAACTAGCGATTATTGTCTCTGTCCTTATCGTACACGTCACACGTATGCGACAATGGCCGAGCGACAGCTGTCATTACGTGTTTCGTAGTACAGGAAAGCTGTCAGCACAGCGGTTCTAAACTGTCAGATCCGCCATCTTATGAGCAATTTTATTCCTGTCTGGAGTGCGTTTGAAGTGATACGTAATAATTTTTAAATAAAAATGTTTGGAACCGTTTAAACTTTGTTTACCTTTTTTCTCTCGCTTCGTTGGCTTTATTTTAGAACTAGCTTTTGCCCGCGGCTCCGCCCGCGTGGATGTCGGTTATCGCGACCAAACATAGCCTATGTCCTTTCTCAAGGTCTAATCTACCCTCATACCAAATTTCATCAAAATCGGTTCAGTACTTTACGCGTGAAAGCGTAACATACAGACAGACAGACAGACAGAGTTACATTCGCATTTATAATATTAGTATGGAAGTATGGATATTGCGGAATAAAAAAAAACCTCTGCCTATCCCTCAACAGGCGTAATGTTTTTACCTGTGCTTGCTGCATACTGTGACAGCTTATAGTCACACTAGCAGTACAAGCGTGTGCTACTGCTCCTAACACCTGCAAAGCAGCATGGCCGGCGGCTCTTGCTCGCCTCAATAGTGACAGTGAGGCAGCTGTGTTCGCACTACGGTATATAGCAGTACTGCTAGCGTAGCGGGAACGGGCTGAACGGAGGCGGCGGGAAGACCACGATACCGCTGGGAATATAAAATGGGACCAATTGAGAAATTAAAAATTTTGAAAAAACCCACGACGTTTAAAAAATAATTCAAAAAACGTTTACTGCAGCGCCCCCTAGTGGGTTGTCACCGTAACAACCTATCTGAGAACATGCACCAATCAAACCCAAACCAATAATTGAAAACTGCATCAAAATCGGACTTGTATTTTTGGAGAAAAATGGCAACATTGATTTGCATTAAAATGCTTGCTGTAGCGCCCCCTGTTGAGTTGTCATTGTAAAACCTATCTAAGGACATGCTCCAATTAAAGTCAAACCCAAAACTGAAAACTGCATCAAAATTGGATAGGTAGTTTGGGAGAAAATGGCAACATGGATTTGCACAAACAAACACACAAACATCCTCTCAACCCAAACGCATAATTCCGTCTCCGTTCCATCGTCGGTAAAAATCATGTGAAGTGTCGTTAGCTTGGTACCGGGTTCAAATCCTGGCCGTTACAGATACGGAATAAGCATAACTGGGTACAGGACCGTACCGGTAAAAATATTGAGTTGTCGAATTCATAGTGAAAAATAAATCTTCTCGGGCGGGACTCGAACCCGCAGTCTTTCCTTCACAGCGGGAATGCCTTGACCAACTCGGCTACTGAGACACGCCCGATGTGATTCAAATTTCCCTTCTATTTATCCGTTCTTACGGCGACAGAAGAACGGATTCCTCATGTAAGGGAAAGACTGCGGGTTCGAATCCCGCCCGAGAAGATTAATTTTTCCCTATGTATTCGATTTGTATAGTTAGCATACTTTATGCTGTAAAATTCATTCAAGTATTGGCTTGTGTTTCGAATCTCCTAAATCCTTTAAAATAGAAAGTGTAAACACAGTTTAATTGTTTTTTTTTTTTTACATTAGAACCGAAGTTACTAGTATTCCCTCTAACCCCTCCAACTAAGCTAAATTGCTTATACTAGGAGTGGGTTCACCTCGGCAGTGTAATGGCCAGTATTCGAACCAGGGGCCTCTCGATCGTAAGGCCGACTCCTTAACCACTAAGCTACCGACGCTTCAATTGATTGGTCTAAACCTATCGGAAAAAAAGGTGATAACAGACAGACAGACGGATAACGAATAATTCTATAAGATCTGATATATAAAATTCTCGTGTCACAGTTTTTGTTGCCATACTCCTCCGAAACGGCTTGACCGATTTTGATGAAATTTTGTGAGCATATTGAGTAGGTCTGAGAATCGGCCAACATCTATTTTTCATCCCCCTAAATGTTAGGGGGATGAAAAATACGAATAATAAATAAAGAAATAAATAAATAAATGAAAAACCCCTAAATTTTTATTTTTTATTTTTTAGACAAAATTTTTAATTTCTATTTTTTTATGATACAACATACAAAAATACATACAATCCTCAATTTTCACCCTTCTACGATCAACCCTTATTTTTTAATAGCCATTTTAGTAATGTAATCATTTTTTCTTTCCGGTAGAAAAATGATCAATCGTCATTTAATTATTATCTATTTTTCATCCCCCTAAATGGTGCAGCGGGAACGGGATCTGACGCCACGAGGGCAGGAAAAAATTGGCGGTACGAAGTTCGCCGGGACAGCTAGTAATCTATAAGATTCCGTTATATTTTTTCTTATCGAGGTACAGAAGCCAAAAAATACTAGTGGTTCTAACTTTCTACTATGCTAAATTAGGTTCACGCCGGCAGTGTAACTAACAAAATGGGTGATAAGTTTAAGTTTAGTATATAATAGTTCACACACACACACGCACTTTAATCATATCTAGTCTCGTTTAGCCTAACCGGCTTTAGTAGAATGGAGGCCCTGTACTGATACAACGTTAGAGCAGTCACCACAAACACAACATACCGTTGTTAACAATGGACAGGTAATGTCTCTGCAATCCGTTGACATCACTCATGAGGCTGGCTCCGGAGTTCTGGCACAGCATGGCCTGAGCTTCCATCAGGCGCCCTACTGCCAGATCCACTGTGAAAAAATATACGAAGTCAAATTAATTTAAAAAAAAAAACATCAGTCAAATATTCGGGTGGAGTCATAAAAATTCAATGTTTAAAAATGGTTGAAAAATCATTCATTGTTTCTAACATTTCGTAAGAATGTTGGTAGGTGGCACCACCGTCGCCCTTTAAGACGGATATAAAGAGAAGGAAAATTTTAAATTAATCAGGTGTGGCTCAATAGCTCAGTTGGAAGAGCATTCCCCCTGTAAGGGAAAGGGCGTAAGTTCAAGTCGCACATGAGGGTTTCATTTTTTCCGATGTTTAACAGTAAAATTGTTTCGATAGTATTTACCATATTTTTTAAAGCTTTTTGAGGATCCGATATTTCGTTATCACGGCCCCCAGGTTTACAATGGCACACACCAATGACTTTTCGATGCTTTTCGAAGTTATGTGTGTATTTATCGCAGGTTTGTAAGTGCCCGGTTAATGGCAATAGGCTCGCCACCTTACATTGGGACCTAAACATAAACTGGCGAAATGTGGGTGCTAGCACCTCTGCCTACCCCTTCGGGGAATATAGGCGTGAGTTTATGTTATGTATGTTATTGCTATTATGTTAAATATCGGATCCTGAAAAACTTATAAAACATGGTAAATATCCTGGGGAGTGTTTTGTTATCGATGTGAATGACCATGTCAATCTCAAATAAAATTGTTTCTTATTGCCATCAATACATAGCATACAATGTCATAGGTACATAGCAAAAGAGGCTATTTGACTAAGTCGTCGATTCTTCCCAATACTACTTAATATGATAGCTTGATATGAAAAAATATGCCTTGCAAAATAAAATATTGCATATCTACCAGTGGCGAAGGGTGGATTTTTTTAAAAGGGAAGCCGAACGTAAGAAAAACCTTACCATGGCCTATTGTAATGTGTAGGTACTCCTTTCAAAAGCTGTGACTGAATGGGTCGAGGCTTAGGTCCAAATGGTTGAGGAAATTTCAACCCACATTTACTATACGTGTAAGCACTGATGATTATTATAACAGTGTCTTTCAAGTGTAATGAAAGTGGATTTGAAAAAATAAGACTTCAGCAGTTCGACTACCACTAACGTCGTAAAATCCTAGAAATCGTTCTTCAATGCCAGTTTCAGTTAAATATATAAATATTACAGTTAGTTGCTCCCTATGGCTTACGTCAGGTGTTTCGTCAATCATAACCGATACAAATTGAGCTTTATCTATCTCTAATCTAATACGATCTCTTAAAACGGATGCAATGCTATGTATTAAATCGTTTTGAATGTCGCTAGAAAGACCAGAAAATACGGGATTTTGCATTAAAGAACATTGTTCTAATTGTGAGTCCATTACTGAATCGTATTTACTTAAATATAATAAGGTTTCGATATAATTCCCGCGGTTATCAGAACCTGAACTTTCATCGTGACCGCGAAAAGCTAACTCTTGTTTACCTAAAAAAATTACTGTAGGTATCTATAAACCGTTTCATTGGATTTCTATTACGATCGACTTTTCGATTATGTACTTCATAGGTATTCGTGAAAAATGTTTCGATTCTAGTTGTCCCGAACTCATGTAAAACTATACAACTACGGATATGTTTCTCAGTTTGAACATGTTTTTTTGATGAATTCGATAAATTGTTTATGTCACTATATCCTAAATGACTCCATATACTCTTAGAATCTGAGAATAAAACAATACATTCTATTTCATTTACAACTGCCTGTGAGCCAGTTATATTTATCGTAATGAGATATATTAAAATGTTTCGTAAATCCATCGCGCCGTTTATATTCTATATTCATGACCGGGCGGGCTCGGCCTAACTGAACTAAATGTTTCTTATTTTCATAATTTAATTTCGAGAAAGATGTTTTCTCACACAACAAATAATCAGTCAGACAACAATCTAATGCTATTAACGCAGCCATTATAACAGCAAAATACACTACAAATGCATATAATACAACGACTACTTACCAAAATATTACGTAGATACTACGACAGTATAATGTCAATCAATGCACAACAGTCAATACACTACACAACACAAGCACAAATTATACTTAGTAATAACTACTTTACACAAAAAAGCGAATTCTAACTTATTTATAACATAATAATTATTGATGAAATCAAAAATGAATGTCAAAATTGTGGTGAGCAATTGAATTTGTATTGTTTACATCGCTCATTCGCCTCAACTTCAGTGTATGTAAACAAAACAAACTTCACATTAATGCTCTCTCGCTCTCGCAAATTCTTATCGTATATTCTCTCTCTGTCATAACCCGTTGAACAGCGGCTTAATGTCGCTACATATTTCTACGAACACTACTAAGAAAAATTGCGCATGTGTGCGTGCGACTGCGTATTATACAAGAGTTACAGATTCAGATTTTGGCAGCCGGCTTACGCGCGCGTTCAGACAGAATCATACAAGAGGTTTCCTTCCTTAATTGAGAACTAGATGGCGTTATGAGAAATATGTGTAATATGTATTGTATGTAAATAATTATTATATTGCGATTTACGTAACAGAATACTCTTTGTTTTATATTTTTGTGTAATGAATAGATGTGGTTTCATTGATTTATAATTTATTAATAGACAATGCTTAGGGGTTTTTGCAAAGGTAAGCCGGTAGGAATCGGGTTATATGGACACTTCGCCACTGATATCTACACTGAAACTATGATTTTTCATTACTTGAAATTCCCAAAAAAAGTCAAAATATAAGCAATCAAATTCAATTCAATAAATATAACTTTTTAGATTCCTTAATAAATTTTAAATAACTTTTATTATGAACTATGTACGTGTAAACCCAACGTAGACCGAGATAAATGCGATATTCTCTTGCACCCCATACATTTGCACTACGCGCTACGGAAGCGTGACGTCACAATTACGTACGATTTTGTATGGACCGTTTTCGGGCGGCGCGACAAATTGCATTTTTCAAAATCAAACATCTTGAAAACTATTTGTCGTACGAAAATTTTACTTTTACAGTTCATTATAAGTGGTCATTTTTCGAAAGTAAAAAAAAATTCGTCAAATAGCCTATTATGCATGTCGTATGCCTCTTTTCCCTAGAATATATTGTTTTGTTAGAGTAAGTGTCATACGACCACGGCTATCCTTGATATTTTCTTATTTGCCACTTTTTAGAGCGTGATTTTTCGGTAGTCGGGTTTTAATTTTAAGCTTTTATAAGCCTCCTACTATCAGTTATGAATGTCACGGATGTTCGTAAAACACAAAAGTACTTACAGTTGATATCCGGATATTTTTCATACGCTTGTAATATATTAGCTTGAGACAACTGCACCAATTTTGCAGCGACACTGGTCGAGTTACACTTGAAGTAATATATCTGAAAAATGGGGTACGAACGCTAAGAAAATATCTTTAGTATATATAAAAAACTAATAGATGGCTCTAGTAGTCTAATTTTAAGAAATAAAAAAGTTAAAACACTTATTTCCCTAGTTAGAATCACGTAAATTATTTCAAAACTTTTAAACATGATGGTGTAAGCATTTAAGCATATAAAATTTATTGGTAATATAATAATAAAGATTTCGTGACAAAAGTGATAATTTAGGAAACCGCCATCTAGCGATCTCCATCTAGCAATTTTGTCGATTCTATATTTTTTGCTTGTTTCCACAATAACCACAAAAAAATATCGAATTAACAAAACCTGCCATTTTAAAAATAATAAGAATAAAGAGTTCTTCTGCTCTCCTGTGAAATTGAAGAAACACTATCAGCTTCCCCCTTCCAAATGCATTTACGTACTAGCTGTTGCCCGCGGCTTTACCCGCGTGGTTGTCGGTTATCGTGACCAAACATAGCCTATGTTCTTTCTCAAGTTCTAATCTACCCCAAAACCAAATTTCATCAAAATCGGTTGAATAGTTAAGGCGTGAAAGCGTAACACACAGACAGACAGAGTTATTTTCGCATTTATAATATTAGTTTTTTTTATCGTGCGAAAAATCCCCACGGAGCCAGTGGAGGTGGTTATGTCGGACTCGAACCGACTAAAAAGCACGCCGTCTTGGGTCCTTGGTTGCCGAAGAGATTGCCGAAAGCAGGACCCTACCCACCCAGGACCATTTCTATATATTAGTATGGATGTCAACTGAAACGCGACCCTAACTGGGTTAGAAAGACTGATAACTCACAGCTACATCTCCTAGGAAAGCCAGGGCCGTCTCCAGAGTATCCTCACAGCGTAAAGCATCGCTACAACACTCGCTTGCCTGCGAGATGGGGTCTTTAAGGACATCAGGTGCTGTTGTGTGATACGCTAGAACCCCAGCGTTGCGAATATACGCCTCCCTAGAACACATACATAAGATCGAATGTTTTTAATACAACTTAAGTGCGAAAATATCCTCCGTGGTTTGGCGGTAGTGAACGCGACTGCTACGCAGAAGGCGCGGGCTCGATTCCCGCTCAGTGCAAATATTTGTATGCATGAATATGGCTATTTGCATTGGTCTGGGTGTTTCTATGTATAGTATGTATGTATTTACAAATAAAAAAGTATCTAAGTATGTTTATCCGCATTCTAGATTCCATAACACAAGCTAGTTAAGATAAGCTTACCATGGGTCTAGATAGCGTTGTGTGGAATGTTGTGGAATATTAAAAAAAAACGGGAAAAATGAAATGGAGCCTCCTACCAACTTTCTTACGAACTCGAATACATAGGGAAAAAAGAATCTTCTCGGGCGGGACTCGAACCCGCAGTGTTTCCCTTACAGGGGGAATGCCTTGACCAATTCGGCTACCGAGACACGCCCGATATGATTCAAATTTCCCATCTTATACGTCTTTAAGGCGACGTAGCGTCATCTACCGATTTTCTTACGAAATTCGATTTGTATAGTTAGCATACTTAATGCTGTAAAAATTCTTTCTTACGAACTGTTGGAACCAATGAATGATTTTTCAACACTTCGTAAGGAAGTTGATAGATGGCTTCACCGCCGCCCTTAAAGACAGATATAAAGAGAAGGGAAATTTAAAGTGATTCAGGTGTAGCTCAATAGCTCAGTTGGAATGGAATAGCATTCCCTCTGTAAGAGGTTCAAGTCACAATTGAGCATTTCATTTTACCCAATGTAAGCAACAGCAAAAGTGTGTGCTAAAAGCGTGTTATTTAGTTTTTCAAACTATTATTTTTATTTTATACTTTTTAGTCTTCTTATTATTCAAACTTAATTTTCTAATTTTTCGTATCCCATTCATTTAATACCCATATCATGGGGGTACATTTCAAATAGCCTGACCGCCATCTTGGACGTCCGCCATATTGGATTTAAATCACGTGACTATTTTTTTTTGTGTTCCTGACAGCAATTCATGTGGGTGGATTTCAAACAGCCAGTCCGCCATCTTGGGGAGGCCGCCATATTGGATTTGTAATGACGTTTCTTAGCTAGTCATGTATTGTCATCAGAACTCAGAGCGTGTGCAAAATTTTATCGTAATCGAAGACCGGGAAGTGGGTCAAATTTAGATTCCAAGATTTTCTTATATACATAATTAAATAAATAAATAAATATTTTACAACATTCTACACAACGCTATCTAGACCCATGGTAAGCTTTTTATAGCTTGTGTTATGGAATCTAGAATGCGGATAAACATACTTATATAATTTTTTGTGTAAATACATACATATTATACATAGAAACACCCAGACCAATGCAAATAGCCATATTCATGCATACAAATATTTGCAATGAGCGGGAATCGAACCCGCGCCTCCTGCGTGGCAGTCGCGTGCACTACCGCCACGCCACAGAGGATCAAAGTTAGTTACAAGTGAAGCTAATAAAAGGGTATAAAAAAGCAAAGTTAGCAACTTAATAACGGTAGTCCAGAGATTAGCAGCCGCCATTTCAGAAGCTATTCCCATCTCAACAACCTCGATAGATGTTGGATCGTAGGTTAAGTTTGCACATTGAATTTACATTAAAACATTTTTTTATTACGATATTGGTCTTCAGTGCGCATTCCTAAACCGCACCATAAAGACCTGGAACTCCCTGCCAGTTCACGTGTTTCCTTCTTCCTACAGTCCCGGGTCCTTTAAGCGGGGCGTGAAAAGGCATCTAATGAGGCCGTCAAGCGGAGTGCCACCATTGGTAACATGGTACATGTTTACGATGGTGACACTCTTTCCGAGACTTTGCCTTTAGCTTACCGTCAAGCGAAATTGACGTGTCCTTTATTTAAAAAAATGGCGGTGTACATTTGAGTGTAGGTTTGATTCCGAGGTGTTGTTAACACTTACTTGTGCCCAGTATGTTGAGCGACCAGGCAGCAAACATGAGCCAACTGCAGTCCATGGGCCAGCCTGCTGAAGAACAGCAGATGATGCACAAATATCTCTGCCAGGCTCAAAGCACTCTGTAGACATGCGGTTCTGGTCACTGGAAATATAAATATTAGGTTATAGAGTGTCTGAAGCCAGGAGATAGGATATGACGGTATTCCTTGCGGGTTCGATCCCCGCTCAAATATTTCTATGTGTTACCGGAAATTTATGAAATCAAGGAATTGTATACAAATCCTAGGAAATGTGTGTTAATACATAGAATGCCTGCAGTTCCACCGGCAATGTGTGAAATAAATGGGTTATTGTCTATATTTGCGGATGATTTTGTGGAAAATTTATATTTTTGAATGAATAAAAAAAAATAACCACGAAGATTAATGCGGGAGCTTCGCTCCGCTCCACTCCCGCATTAATCTTCTAACCTAATCTATCCAAGTTCAATTGCGTGGTGTGGACACTGCGCCCCGTCCTGGATATATTATAGGTTAGAAGACTGAAGCGAAAGCGAGGCTCCAGCATTAGCCTAAGTGGTTGCATTTTTTATAACCACCGTCAATATTCTTTGATACCATTTCATACATTACCTGCTGCGCACTCGGCATTGTATAGAATTCCTAGGAATTGTATAGAATACCGGATTATACACATTTCCGGTAACATATGCATGAATATGGCTATTTACATTTTTGGTCTGGATGTTTCTATGTATAATGTACTACCTTTTTGCCTTTTAAAGGCTTGTAATGCTTTGTCTTCGGCACTGGTGGCACATTAAGAAAAGTGTTTTAATAGGCAGTTTTTTTTTCCACAACCTTCCACATAACGCTATCTAGACCCATGGTAAGCTTAACTAGCTTGTGTTATAGAATCTAGAATGCGGATAAACATACTTAAATACTTTTTTTTTTTGTAAAGACATACATATTATACATAGAAACGTCGGTAACTCAGTGGTTAAGGAGTCCGCCGGTCGAGAGGTCCCGGGTTATAATCCTGGCCATTAGACTGCCGACGTGAACCTACTCCTAGCACAAGCAATTTAGCTTAGTTGGAGGGGTTAGAGGAAATATTAGTAGCTTCGGTACTAATGTTTAAAAAAAAAAAACAAGCCATATTCATGTATACAAATATTTGCACTGAACGGGGATCGAACCCGCGCCTCCTGCGTAGCAGTCGTGTTCATTACCGCCACGCCACTGAGGCTGTTTATTGGGGAGTTTCCTGTCAGTGGGAAGACCAAAGGCTTATCCTGCTTTGTCTTCTGCACTGATGGCACAGAAACTCTCTGTTCTTACAGAGTTGGTACGAGTGTGTCTCCCCTGGTGTTGTACAAGTCTATAGGCCACGGTAACCACTTTCCATCAGGTGTGCCGTGTGCTTGTCTGCCACCTTGGTATATAAAAGGTGGTATGGCAGGCTTGCATGGCTTGATGATAGAGCTAGTATATAGTAGCTGACTCAGCGAACTTCGTACCGCCAATTTTTTTCCGCCCGCGTGGCGTCTGATCCCGTTCCCGCTGCACACTCAGATATTAAGCATGTATTAAACATATAAACCTTACTCTTGATGCACTCTTTTCTATTCTTCTCTATTCTGGCAGAATATTGTTTTAACAGGTGACATGAATATAGATATCAAACTAAACAGCATAGACGAGCGGAGACGTGAATACCTAACTCTAAACGTAACACATGGACTACTGCCCACCCATCTCTCCCTCACACGCCTTGATAAATGTTTCGATCACACATTCATCAAAACTTACTTACCTGTCACTACTTTAGTTCTAGACTCTGACATGACTGATCACAAACCACTGGTCCTATCCATAGCAAACGCCAATCCTGAACAAAACAGAACCCACTTATCCACCCACGTTAACTATGACGCAATTACGGCAGAGCTATCAATCACGGACTTTTCTAATTTATATCATAATGGTGACCCTAACTTTCTAATGAACACTTTCATAAATTTATTAATGAACATAATATCCAAACACACTACATCCAAGAAGCTCCCTAGAAAGCAGAATATAAAAAAACCGTGGATAACTACAGGACTCCTGAGATGTATCAGAAATCGAGATAAGTTACACACACGATCAACTCAGGCTCCTGAAAATCTGATTCTTAAAATCACATACAAGCGCTACCGTAATTTCTGTAACAGTCTTCTTCGCAAATTAAAAACTACATACGAAAATACAGAACTCGAGAAAGCGAAAAATAACCCTAAAGTCCTATGGAAAAAAATTAAAGAAATTACTCATACTCAAAAATCTAAATCCAGTCCCATTGAGCTGCTTAGCATACTTGACAGCCCTAAGTCCTCCATAAATAAAGTGTGTCGCACACTGAGCACTGTGGGTAAAAATCTAGCGGATGCAATCCTGTCTAGTGGTGATTGCCAACGAAAGTTTATCCCAGATGACACACACACCCCTCATCTCCCCCCCTGCAGTTCACTTGTTATGTTAGAGGCGGATGAAGAAGAAGTTGAAACCCTCATTCTTCAGTTACGTGATGATTGCGCTATAGGCTGGGATGGAATTTCAGCCAACGTACTGAAACAAAGTAGGGACTACCTTATACCGCCGTTAACTCACATAATCAACACCAGCTTGAGAAAGGGTATATTCCCGGATGCACTGAAAAAAGCAGTTATATATCCCATTTATAAAGGAGGAGACAGAGGTAGTGCAAATAATTACAGGCCCATCTCGGTCTTATCTGCCCTCTCGAAGATTCTTGAAAGGGTCCTGGGCAACCGGTTGAAGACCTTCCTCGAAACACACAATATTATATCTACTAACCAGTATGGATTCCGCACGGGTGTATCAACTGAGGATGCTGTCTTAAATTTGACGCAGCTGGTTGCTAGGAAGCTGGATAAGAAAACCAAGTGTATCTTTTTAGACTTAACCAAGGCCTTTGATACGGTCTCAGTTCCCTCACATATTTTGAAGCTGGAACGAGCAGGCGTAAGAGGAATTACCTTGGACATTTTTAAAAGTTATCTCAGTAACCGTACCCAACGGGTAAAAATTAATCATCATCTTAGTGACGAAGAACCTGTCTTATACGGAGTCCCTCAGGGAAGTATTCTAGGGCCAATCTTGTTTCTAATCTATGTAAATGATCTATGTAATATGACACTCCCAAATGCACAAATGTTTGCTTATGCTGACGACTCAGCTATCATAGTTTCCGGACCAACTTGGGTCAGTGTCAAAAATAGCGCAGAATTAGCAATGATAAAGGTAACAAATTGGCTCAATACAAATCTCTTAACCCTTAACTACCAAAAAACTGCCTACATACCTTTCTTTCTCCGCCAAATCTCCTCCCCGGACTCTACTTTCTCATTAACAGCGCACACGTGCCCACAACAAGCAGCACCCTGCACATGCCCGAAACTTAAAAGAACAGAGGTTGTACGATATCTGGGAGTAGGAATTGATACAGGGCTAAAATGGGATGAACATCTGGAAACATTAACCACCAGAACAATGAGGCTTATACACGTCTTCAAGTCACTCAGAGCTTCAGCAAACTTTGACACTCTAAAAATGGTCTTTAAAACGCTGTGTCAATCAGTTATGGGATATTGTATCCCGGTCTGGGGTGGAGCAATGAAGACCAACCTACTGAAGCTCGAGAGAGCTCAGCGAGCAATCTTAAAAGTCATGAGTCGAAAACCTATACGATATCCCACAGATCAGCTGTATAATGATTGCAACGTTCTGACGGTCCGTCAACTATACGTGCTCCGGTGTGTCCTAAGGAAACACAATAGCATTCCCCCTTCTAATCCCAGAAGACGAACAAATTATCCTTCGGGCACGCTTCATAGAACTACCTTTGCTAAGCATCAGTTTTATATCATTAGTACTCACATCTATAAACAGATTCACAAAAAACTACAGATCATTGATTTAAATAAAAACAAGTTAAAATCCAACCTAACAACATGGCTTCTCCAACAGGACTACGCACAAACCGAAGCCTTAAGGGGCCAGATCGTGAAAATCACCGAAAAGAGTGTTACGATTTTTCATATTTAACCTATTTAGATATGATTGATATCAATGATAATTTGTATATATTATAATCAAAGACCAAAAAATTTTGTGGCGATTATATAACATCTTAAAACCTAATAGTTGTTATGTAATAAACGTCAACAAACGCACAAAATTGAGAAAAAATGCAAAAACATGGCTTCGTATTTTTCAGATTTAACCCAATAAATCAACACAAATTGATAAAAAGAACCACTTTTTGAACACTGAAGAAACTAATAAAATATAGTATGTACTTTTTTTGTACCTTTACAAACAAAAGACTTCCTCTTTTAAAGCCCTAAAATCTAGATATATTTTACGTAAATTCTCCATAGAAAAATGTATGCAAAATCACGCGCAACACGATATTACGAATTAGTACTCCGCGTCGCCACTAATCGCCAGTGCGTTTTTGTATTTCAAGGTGACACCACGCGTGTCGGATGCGCCAGCAAAATTACGTGTTGTGAATTTGTGATTTTTGTGAAAAACTGTAAGTATAACATTTTTATAACTAATTTACTTTCAGTAAGTAGAAAGTACCGATATAATGAATGTCTGAAAGAAAACCATGATGGAACTAGATATAAATCGCAAAACATACAAAATTATTTAGATACTTTGAATAGTTTATTTTATGAACCTTGTAAAGTAGGTATCAATTCAGGCTTGAAACAATCAAAGCCCTGCCCACTTTATTTTCTCGAGATATGAACTGGCGGGGAATGACTGGGTATGACTTTCAATCATCTTCTAGTTCTCTGCAATATCATAACGTACCAAGTCGGTAATCGAGGGTTTTTTTCACAGGACTGATTGAATTTGAATTTGCTGAGTGCCATGCCAGGGAAAAGAAAGTTTAGTACGCATTATCAAAATATGAAAGCCAAAAGATCTCGGAATAAAATGTAAGTTCCTCCCTATTTATTTATCTGCCTACTTTACTACGTCTTGTCCTAAATACCTAGAAAAAAATTACGAGATTTGTGTGAAAATGTCATGTAAAAATCCTAGTTTCATTTGTGTGCTTATCATGTCTAAGTAGTAATCCATACTAATATTATAAATGCGAACGTAACACTATCTGTCTGTCTGTCTGTATGTTACGCTTTCGAGCCTAAACCACTGAACCGATTTTGATGAAATTAGTAGATTAGACCTAGAGAAAGGACATAGGCTATGTTTGGTCGCGATAACCGACATCCACGCGAGCGGAGCCGCGGGCAAAAGCTAGTAATAATATAATTTATTTGCATTTGAACAGGGTAGATTACAAAGCTAATACAATATGTCATATGATTTAGATCACCTGATTCAGACATTGTATTATACTCGTAAGTAGGTAATAAAGTCAATTTATATAGGAACTATTTTCATAATAATAATTTTTATTACATAATATACCTAGTATTCGTTTTTATGTTCATCATATTGTCTAAATATCAGATTGTGGAAGTAGGTATGTTTCCTATCAGAAATAGCACGGGCGCGCGTCTTTGTCGACATACTTACCGCCAAAGAGGCGCGACGCGCCTAGGGTCTGGCTTAGGGTTGTGCACAAATTACAAAATAAATAAAAAGTGGTTATTATTGATGAATAATATTTCCAGTATTGAAAATAAAGAAAACCTTCAGGCTGAGACTCCGAGCAACTCTGCTACGTGCTGTATAGAGGTAAGTTGTTATACGTAATTCTTGTAGGCTTGTTACATAAATAAACAAACTACCTAGTTAGTGATGGCCGAAGACGAAATCTCAGTACCTATAGATTTTTTTCTTGCAATATTTATTATTTTCATTGAGAGGCCCTTAGTACCTAAATACTTCTCAATTACTTTCTCAAAAGAAAATTCACGTTTAAATCCCGTATTTTACCAGAATCAAGTTTTTTTTTTCGTAAAATATTACCTTTTACGTGACTGCCCAAAAAAAAGAAGTATACCTATTGTGTTCAGGGTGTACGTATGTATTGTATGTATAAAAGTAATATTTCTCTGTGACACGATGAGTTCAAAATTATTGAACCGATTTTGATGTTTTTAGTATCATTAGAATTGTCTTCTAAGCCCGAGTGACATAGAATAGGTGACGTCATTAAAAACTAATACCTATAGCGAAAAGGAAATTTATAATTTCTGTTCATCGGGAACCTAATATTGTATGAATTCTTTTGCACTTTTATAATTTGTCTTCGTCAGTTATGAATATAAATAAATAAATAAAAATTTAAAAATCGACAGATAAAAAAATGAATTGAACTATGTAACAAAAATATTTATATATTTCTGCTAACATGCGATCGGTCCCTGGACCATAAGCTTTCCTGTCTTTATAATTGAGGGTAGGTTTGGAGTGATAGATTTGGAGTTATGTGAACCGTCACTCGCGAAATTGTTTGCACTATTTTCAATATTAATTTAGTGTTTCACACGAGGATAACAATGTCACACATTCCACTAGTGTTTATTTACACAGTCACTGTATTTTCACACAGGAAATCACTGTTTTTTTTTCAATAATTAACATAGTAATTCTTTGAGAGCAGTTTTGCTTTCGATGACAGATGTCACATACTCTGTAAAGTACTGTACTAGTAAAAATAAATAACAACACCATTGTAATATAGCGTATTTAGCAGTCGGGGCCTATTTCTAAAGGAATATTTAGCTAGTCAGGAATATCTTCGAGCCTGTGACGATTTCAATGGGTCTCGACTGTTGAATTCGATTTATTACATAACATAACATAATTCAAAACCTCAGACTTGTTTTCTTTTTATCTTTTGAGTTTTTAAGTAGTCAGTTTTATGTATTTATTTTTTGACGTGATAACGTCTTATAAATCGATGAACACCGGCAACACGCACGAAAAAGTGTCCCATTATGTCACGTTCTCACGTTAGGGTCAAGCGAGAGCGCGGAACAAGCGATGGAGAATAATATTATGACGTTATCCCGTAAAATTATTATCCTAAACCGACTTTACAAACAACCAGTTTTTTATTACGTTTATTTAAATAAAACGTTCAAGATTTAGATCTAGTGTTATGTGTTTCAAAGATGTATTCTAAGGGAATTCTTAGCTATGTTTGAAAAAACTGGGCCCTTTCTTTTTGACTTATTTTTTATAAAAAAACAATCAAGCCATTTTCTTTCTTTACAGGAACTACTTATTGAAAATAGTCAAGAGGGAAAGGTGGATGAAGTGGAAGTTGGGCGTAGAGTAGTAGATATTTCTTTTTTTTTTAAAGCTCTTCAGGCCATAGGGGACCACGGTCCAATGGATTGCAAGTTAAGTTACCTCAGTATAATAGGTGAAGTAAAAGTTGGTCTGGACTCAAAACTCATCATGAAATGTAGTATGTGTAGTATGAAATTTACTGTGTGTTTGGTTGAAAAGAAAGAAGATAGCATGGAAGTGAATCATCAAATTGTATCTGGTATCATATCATCTGGTGGGAGCTACTCTCAGTTAAAAACAGTAACTGCCGCAGTAGCCCTACCAATCATGTCACCTTCATTATACAATGAAATTAATAATACGGTTTGCGATTGGTGGGAAAAGACAGCAGCACATTCCATGGCAGAAGCTGTCAAGGAAGAAGCAGAGTACGCAGTGTCTATAGATAGTGTTGATAAAAATGGTACACCATTAATATCTGCTGCTGTTGACGGTTGTTGGAGCAAGAGATCTTATGGTAAGAATTATTCCGCCTTATCCGGCGCAGCTGCGATAATTGGCATTAAAACTAATAAAGTATTGTTTTTTGGAGTTAAAAATAAATACTGCGTAGTCTGTGCACGAGCCGCAAAGAACAACAGTCAGCCCCCGGAACACCATTGTTTCAAGAATTATTCAGGATCATCTACCGGGATGGAATCGACCATAATAGTTGAGGGGTTTAAACGTTCCATTGTTGATCACGGTGTAATTTATAATAAATTTGTAGCAGACGGCGATTCCAGTACTTATAAAAAAATATTAGATTCGCGTCCGTACGATAAATTTAATAGTAGAGAAAATTGAATGCAAAAATCATCTTTTACGAATCTACTGCAATAGCTTGGAGAAACTGTCGAAAGACACTAAGTATCCTTGCGAATTGCGGAAATTCCTAAAAGAAAGGTATTTGCGTTTAAGAACGGGTGTAAAATGCGCTATTAAATATTGGGGGGATCAAAATCAGTCACTCGAAGAAAAAATAAAAAACCTTAGTGAAGATATCCTAAATGGTCCACTACACGTATTTGGTAATCACCAACATTGCAAGGAGTATTTCTGTAGACCTGATACTCGTCGAATAGAACCTGTTGGGTTACTTCCAGCAATTGTTGGATGCGGATTAAAGGACGCGGTAGAAATTTTAAGTAAAAGACTGTCATATCATTCTAGAAGTTTAATTCATAATTTTACAAGCAATATAGTTGAAAGTTTTAACGCAGTAATTGCCAAATTAGTTGGGGGTAAGCGTGTAAATTATTCTTCCCGTGGTTCTTATGCGGGCCGATGCGCAGCTGCTGTTGTGTCTTTTAATACGGGATCGATTCATAGTAAAACTCATGAAGTCATATTTAAATCTAGTCCGAATCCTTTGATCGCGAAAGTGGAAAATTGTAATCGTAGAAACCGTTTAATTGCCAAACCTAAATTAAGATTGAAAAAAAGCCACAGCGCTGTATCGAAAGACGCTCACTATGGACCAAACTGTGAAAAACCTGATCTGAGTCCAGAATTATATGAGAAAGCCAAGTCATCTTTTTTAGCCGATTTAAAGTTGTCTTGTGCTGAAAGAGAGGAGCTTGAAAGGTCGACCCATTTGCAAAGAAGTAGTGCTGAGTGGATGAGTACAAGGAGAAAATTACTAACCTCATCATCATTCGGGGAAGTTTGTAAAAAACGAGAGAGCACCAGTTGTGCTGCTCTTGTTTGTAAAATCGTTTATGGTAGTAATATCTCCAGTTTGCCTGCTGTACGGTACGGTATCGAAAACGAAGAAACCGCAATTAGACAGTTAGAAATTCAAGAGAATATTAGTATACAAGGTTGCGGTTTGTTCGTCGACGATCAATTTGAATTTCTTGGTACTACACCAGATGGCATTTTTGCAAACGGTTTAATTGAAATTAAGTGCCCACATTCTTTAGCTGGCATGACTCTTGATGAAGCAATGGCCAAACATACCTTTTGGGTTAAGGACAAGGCTTCCAAGGGTTATGTCATAAATAAAAATCATAACTGGTATTTTCAAATTCAGGGACAGCTACATATTACTACAAGAAACGTTTGCATGCTTGGCATCTGGTTTGGTGCTACTGTACCTATGAAAGTTTATATTATAGAAAAGGACGACAAATTTTGGAAGGAGAAAATGGAGATGAAATTAGTTCGGTTTTATTACGATTGCCTACTTCCAGAATTAGTTGATCCTCGGCAGTCACGAAGCATGCCCATTCGTGACGCGCCCAGTATCATAGAGGCTATGAAAGAGAGGAAAGAAAGAACTTCACGTGTTTTGAAAGAGAAGAACGCCTAATGATTTTGAAAGAGACTGAGGTAACTTAACTACCCAGCCGGTCGATTCACGTAAACACGGCAGTCCAAAAGTCGTTTTAACTTAGAAACTTAGAAATCGCCTTTTGGTTTTCTGTTTCAAACGCACTTACTTATCTAGTCTTGGATTGTCGTAAATCTTCCAATAGCTCAATTACTATACAATTCCTATACGATTTTGAAGAGTTACCTGGTGTAAAGAATTATCAAAATCGGTTCAAAAATACAGCGAATTGAGAATCTTCTTCTTTTTTAAGTCGGTTAAAAGGGCTTAATTTGCAAAAAACGAAGTGACATTTTTAAGTCCCTACGCTACGGTTTTTATTACGTGAATCGGGCAGCTGGTAACATTTTCATTCTGATAGGTTTTGCAATAGCAATTGATTTTATATTCAAATTAGCAGAAATCAGAATTTGATCAGTAATCGTTAAAATGAAAAAAAAAACATTAGAATTTTGAACTCATATTTTGTTATTGTTTACTTACTTTTAAATGGTATATTAATAATTGAGCATGGTGCAGGCCCCTCCTAAATTGCTGTAACTACGGCATAATGTTTAAATAGGAACGCGAACTTCTTTTTTTTATTTATTTTTGTTAACTTAGGTTAATTATTTTATTATAAGTTTTTTTTTATATACTTTAATTATCTTGACACGAGACATATGTACATTCATCCATATTTAGTCTTAAGAACTTACTTTTATTTTTGTAAATTGACGTCCAGAAAATGCTACAGTGGAGTTTGTTGCGCCGTTTCTTCTCCACTGGTGCCTAGGAAGCGGTGGTAAACTTAGTTTTAAGCAGAATTTGACGTCAAAAAGCTGTAGTAGTGCTACACAATTTTGAATAAATGAGTTTGAGTTTTGAGTTTTGAGTAATAATTTATAAACTTGTGTTTCATTTATTAACTAATTTTTGTACAACCCTAGCACGCTTTTTGGATGGCGACTCATATTTGTTATTGTTTACTTACTTTTAAATTATATGAATCATTTTTATACTTGTGTTTCGTTTATTGAAATTTTTTTTGTAAAACCTTAGGAGATTTTTTAGATACCGAGGTGATCGTAAACAAAAAGTAGGTAAGTATTTGAGTTTACGCAATAGGCACATTTCCTTGCGTAGAGATAAACACTAGCGAGGAAAGGCTCGATGTTATTTCGACCGTACTTCCTACTGAATTTGCAATTATTTTATTGAATGAATATTTTACGAAATAAGAATAAACTTTGGTAGTAAAATTACAAATGAATACATAGTTGGAATTTTAGGTAAGTAGAATACAAAAAGGTCAGTCCGGACCTGCTCTTGATTGTTTATTATAAATAGAAAAACATAAAAATTGTGTCTCAACTACTCCTATTAATCTAGTAATTACGATCATTTTATAACGAAAAACTACTCTCAGAATATATTACAGTCGTTGTTTATTTCCAATAATTCAACATTTTTGTTATGCTGTAAATATTCAACTTCAATAACAATTTAATAATAATAACTCAACGTGGAACGTTTGTCGCAAAACATTTTGAAAATCGCGCTCTCTCTGGTCATTCACCCGCCCCGTCGGTTGTTTCAGTAAACAGTAGCGCTGCGGTCGCTCGAAATCGATGTTGCGTCTACGCAATCTGGGCCCTTAATGACATACATCGTCTAAAACTACAATCCAATCATGCGAAAAATCAACACCTACTCACATAAAGCCACACACTACTATACATACACATATACATACACACACACACACTCTACGCACACACACACACACACACACACACACACACACACACACACACACACACTCACACACACACACATACACCAAATCTTAATATATAAATTTTAATATTTAATATTATAACTAGTGCATCACGGGTCGAGCGACCGAGCCTGTTGACTGTTCTCTGGTAAATGAATAATGTAATGTTTAAATAGCCGAACACTGTCTCCTAAGACACAGGATATCCTAGTTTAGGAGACAGGGTACATCAAAATTATGTTAACATAATTTACTTTAGATTAGTTAACCCTTTTCTTGGTAGTGTGCATTGCTATGCACACATGTCTTCAAAAAATTCTAGACAGTAAACTATTACATATACATGTATAATTTTATTTTAATACTTTGATACATATAATTTATTGTAAAAGAAAATATACTGGAAGTTCCTGGCAAAACTAATTTTGGCAGTAAACGCCAAAATGGCAAGCCGTGCGCGTGCCTCTCCTCAACGTAAGGTAAATATCATCGTTTTTGAAATGTTTATTTAGTTATTGTCTCAGTAAGTAGATGTTATTATGTCGATGATAGTATTACCTATATGGAAATGCTATTTTTACATGGATATACCTTACAATCGCATTTTATTCTACTGGTTTTTCGTATGTATCTTTAAATGCACACGGCCCGGTTTGTTAAGAAATAAAACTTTTTTGTCACGTATCCACAAAGATACACTGCCATTTTATCCAATAATTATTGATTTAAGATTTTTATGTTTATTTAAAATGAATTAAATTTTTGGGTGTGTAACATGTTATTTTTTCTTTGTCCAAAAGAACTTTATTTTGTGTAGATATTCAAAATGTTTTTAGTTGTATAATTTTTGTGATTATTACCGATATTTTTTTTTATGTATTGCAACTTGGAATCCAGCAGCAAAATAGATCCCGTTTATTTTTTTTTATGTATTGCAACTTGGAATCCAGCAGCAAAATAGATCCCTGTTATCCGATAGTGATAATGAGGTAATAACATATTCTCAATAATTTCAAGAATCCAGCCCCGCTGTTGTTTGCTGGCCATTACTAGTCATTACTATACCAATTCCAAACTGGTATCATTCCACATTCGCCGACTCCTTCCCCGCATCAAGTACTTTTGCCACAAACTACAATTTGCCTCAACTTCAGTTGTGCTCTGTTCTTACACGAATTTTTCGCGCTTTCATTCTCTGCGAATTCCAGCTTTGTGGAAGACCGTATACGTGCATCCTGTGCCTAAGAAAGGCGACAGGACAGACCCGTCCAATTACAGGCCTATCGCTATCACTTCCCTTCTCTCGAAAGTTATGAAGCGTGTCATTAAGGGGCCAGATCGTGAAAATCACCGAAAAGAGTGTTACAATTTTTCATATTTAACCTATTTAGATATGATTGATATCAATGATACTTTGTATATATTACAATGAAAGACCAAAAATTATGGTATGCTTATATTAAACTCTTAAAACCTAATAGTTGTTATATAATAAACGTCAACAAACGCACAAAATTGAGAAAAAATGCAAAAACATGCCTTCGTATTTTTCAGATTTAACCCAATAAATCAACACAAATTGATAAAAAGAAACACTTTTTGAACACTTAAGAAACCAATAAAATATAGTGTGTACGTTTTTTGTACCTTTACAAACAAGGACTTCCTCTTTTAAAGCCCTAAAATCTAGATATGTTTTACGTAAATTCTCCATACAGGCTAAGTGAAATAGGCTCCAGTTTTTGAGTAAATTCATATTGAAAATGAGTGATTTTAGCAATGAACCGGTATACATTTGAAAGTCAAAGACTTCTTGATAGGGAAGACAAAACTTATATGATGATACATTTAGTAATCAATCTAAAAAATCAATTCAAAGTTACTGAAAAACGCGTAAAATAGTGTCTTTTTTCTGCCATATTTATTCTCATCGCCCGTCAGTCGCCCACGGGCCTTCGAAGCAGGAGCACGTCTCTTTGGCGCGTGATGACAGTTCATGCATACACAAATAGGCCTACCAAGAAATATATGAAATGAAAAATGGCGCCACCGTCTTCATAATCATTTGGACAGCAATAAAATAGTATGCATTTTACAGTGACAACCATAGTTCCGATTTTAGCCATTTCACACTTTCGTTGGTACATTTATAGCATAATGTATCAGATTTTGACATACTTGCTTTAAGGTTTGAACTGTAAAGTTGGGGATATACCTAGTTAAAATATTTTTTGTAGAAACAATATTTTTAGGTTCTGTTGTAATGAAATTATAATTAGATACTAACTTCATGGTCTATTTTATATGATTGTATAGGTAAGTAGGTATATACATATGTATATTGTAAAGTAGCTGTTTCCGTACATATTAGTAATAATAAAGTTTCGTTGGCTTATGTTATATTAAAGATACTGATTCATATTTAGCAGCATCACTAGAGTCGCAGGAGTCGCGGGTATCAGTTAGTGCGACCACCAGTAGACCTGGTGCACTGGATTAGAAGCCTTATGTATCGCAATGTCGCAGATACGCAAGAGAGCCGCCTTCGTTGGTACGATCACGTCAATCTGCGTCTGATCGATAAGGAGCGAACGTCCGAGTGCCATCATTGCGACGCGAGCGACGTCACGGGACTGCACACGCTCACCGAGTGGCCGGCAAGGTAGGAGCTCGTGGCGGCCCTGGGAGTGAGAGTTCTCATCCTCGCCACCTCGCTCACGGCGATGGTCCGCTGTGCGGACGCGTGGGTGGCCAGCGTCTCCTTCTGCGTCCTCCTTTTTTTTTCTTTCTAATGGTCGTGAAGGAGACGGCGGAACGGGAGTGGCGGCGTGAGAGAGAGAGAGACTTACAGATCACACCACCCGCGTGCGCAGGCAACTCTGACGGATAGAGCCGCCTGTCACCCCAGCAGAAGCAGGCCACGGCGGCGGCGTGCTAAGAATCGCGCCTCCCCACTCTAGGGCGAGTCCTGGTTTTCGTCCTCCCGAAGAGGGCCAGACCGCAAGGGATGGCCCTGATGGTTAGCCGGGGTGCGAGGGATATGCCAAAGACAACCTCACCTCCGGCCTAGCACCACGACCCTCAGTCGGCGTGCGGTTTTAGTCGGTTCAAGTCCGACATAACCTCCCCACCCGGCTCCAGCCGGGGAGGAAATGTAGGAAGAAGAGCTGCAAGACGGACCCTGAAACTGTGCAATTGGGTTGCTAGGTGCCTGCAGGATCGCCGTATTCGAGTCCTCTCTCCCCATCACTCTCTTTCTTCAGCTTTCATTGCTATGCAGATGATAGCACCTTACACGAGAGTTATCACGGAAATCCTGCGGCTACACAGTCTGATATCGATGAAAAAGGGTAGCTTCGTATCACTGAGATTGTCCGGATCGTGGATCACATTTTGCAATGGCGCTCTGAGAACTTGGTGGAGTTCAATGCTAAGAAGACGCAGGCGCAGCAAAGGTAAATGCTGGCGTGCCGCAGGGTTCCGTCTTATCTCCCACTCTCTTTCTTCTGCATATCAATGACATGCTCTGTAACGGAAACATTCACTGCTATGCAGACGAAAGCACCTTACAGGGAGTTATTACGCACATCCTGCGGCCAAGCAGTCTGATATCGCGGAAAAAAGGCAGCTTCTTGTCACTGAGCTGGACCGGATCCTGGACCACATTTCTCAATGGGGCGCTAGGAACCTGGTCGAGTTCAATGCCACGATGACCCAGGCATGTGCGTTTACAGCAAAGGTATCTCCTTTCCTTTCCCTTCCCACTCTTCAGAGCACACCACTGCCACTGCAGGATCACCTCACTATCCTCGGTATGGATGTTCGCTGCAAACTGAATAACAAAAACTATATCGAGAGTATCATCAAATCAGCCTCGCGTAAACTCGGAGTCCTGAACAGAGTGAGACGTTTTTTCACGCCGGAGCAGCGGTGTCTTCTATACAAGACCCAAATTCGTTCCTGCGTGGAATACTGCTCACATCTCGGGGCCGGCTCCGCAAAGTACTTATTAGATGCTCTCGACAGGTTGCAGCGACGTGCGGTCCGCATTATTGGGAATCCTGAGGTCACGAACACCCTCGAGCCTTTGCAGATGCGTAGAGATGTTGCGTCTTTGGCAGTTTTCTACCGTCTCTACCATGTTCTGACGAGCTCTTCCAATTAGTCCCACCCTCCTCTTTCCTTCACAGGACGACACGTGCAGGGCTAAGATACCATCCATTTACGGTGCCGAGTATACCTGCTAGAACCAAGCGTTTCAGTGATTCATTCCTCTGCCGCACCACTAAGACCTGGAATTCCCTGCCAGCTCACGTGTTTCCTTCTTCCTACAGTCCCGGGTCCTTTAAGCGGGGCGTGAAAAGGCATCTAATGAGGCCGTCAAGCTGAGTGCCACCACTGTTAACATTGTAAATGTTTACGATGGTGACCCTCTTTCCGAGACTTTGCCTTTAGCTTAACATCAGGCGAGGTGAAGTCAAATTGACGTGTCCTGTATAAAAAAAAAAGCTATTTTCTTTTCTTACACCATTCCACTCTTCAGAGCACGCCACTACCACTAAACGACAATCGGATCGGCATCTAGTAAGGTCGTCAAGCTGAGTGCCACCATTGTTAACTAAGTACGTGTTTGTAATGGTGGCCCTTTCTTAACACTTTGCCTTTATCTTACCGTCAGGCGACGAGAAGTCAAATTGTCGTGCTCGGCTCCTATACATTTAGATTAATATGCGCGCTCTATACATAAAATATAAACTAATGTGATCTTCGGTATCTCGTAGTTTGATATTTCGTACAGGTTTGAACTTCGGAATTTTGTAATTCGGGCTTTTAAATATCGTTTCTTTTGTACGTAACTGGCAGGTATGGTCTGTCTACGCGGTGGGCATATTAATTTTATGAGTATTTTCAGTATCCTCAAATATCAACAATTAGGTATAGGTATGTCCCCAGCCTTATTTTGTTCGAAATCTCATAATCTCTGTGAAAAGTTGAACATGCTATGTATGACACTGAAACAAAAGACATGCCAATGACGTCACGTAACATAATATGACAGGGATGAATGTATAAGAAGAAAAGAGATACGAAATGTAATTGACAGACGTAATACGTCACAATAAATCATATTACTCAAAAATGCACTCTAACCACAAGGCTTAAAATAGTTTTTTCATCATTGGTAAGACAATTTTCACCATTATTTTGACTGGTAAAGAGCGTCTTGCAGCCCACTGTGCATCTCGGTGATGTGTGCGTGCACGGCTGCGTCTGTATTTTGACAGATTTTGAGTCGTGCGCTCCGCGGACCCGGTCCTTAATACACAGCTCCTGGGATACCTTGACGGTAATGATCTACTGAATGACCGACAGTAGGTACGACTTCCACCAGGGTTGCTCGACCGGTGTCCTTCTTGTGTATCTCACAAACCGGTGGGCGCAAGCCATCGATACTCACGGTGAGGCACTAGCGGTCAGCCTCGATATAGCGAAGGCCTTCGATCGGGTATGGCACAGAGGTCTTCTTGCGAAGCTACCATCTTATGGACTCCCTATGTAATTGGATTGTCCTCCCTGTGTGATTGGATTGACCTCCCTGTGTGATTGTAATCTCTCGGGAGTATCCGATTGGGAGCGACTAAACCTAGTCCAGTTCAATTCAACCCCACCAATACATAAGTATGTGTATTCACCGTTAAGAAATCCTCACTTATTGTAGAGCCGCAATTCCTGGGCACACGGCTTACCATTTCCTCGAGTATCGGGATCCTAGGTGTCAACATTTTAAGTGGCGTCAAATATACCACATTCATTTAGAAGATAAGGTCAAAGTGGCATCAAGGAAACTCAGAGTTCCAGCTTGACCCCTTCAACTCAGTGCAAAACCGTGCGTTGAGGGCTCGTCGACAGTCCCATACTCGCAGGCGATGTAGAACCTCTCAGCCTCAGGAGGGACTTTGCCTCGCTATGTATTTTCTACCACCTATAAAATGGTTTGTGCTCAGATGAATTGTTTGACATGATGCCCAAAGCTACATTCTATCATCACACCGCTCGCCATAGGCAGGGAATTCCTCCCCATATATTGCATCCGAAAACGGTGCGCACTGTTCGGTATGAAAGGATTTTGTTTCAAGGAAGTAGATATTTGGTTTCATTTATATTTTTGTTTTTTTATAGAAAAGTTATTTATTTGATTGTGTTAAAAAAACCGTTTGTAAGAATTTAGATTGTGTTTATTTTTAATATTTCGAGATGCAGGGCAGTGTATCCTTAAAGATACACTCAAATTAAAAAGTTGATTGTTATGTATCGAACAATGTGCATTTATAGATACATTAAAAAAACCTTATTTGGGGGTTTCCTAGATTTTTAATTTTATTTTTCTACCTTAATTTAGACCCCATTGATCGTAATTATGTTAAAAAAAATATAATTTTCGAAACAAAAATATCCTGCCAAGTAAAGGGTTAACAATGTATATTTTTAAGGTCAATAAAGTTTTTATTATTTTATTATTATTCTCTTTATTTCATTATTAAACTTATTAATTACATTTTTAAATACATATATAAAAAAATAAAACATATATTTAAAAATATAAAAAATAGTGCTCCACCGGTATCGGATACAGGGACCAAGCTACCGGTGGTTAGGGCTCCAGAGAAAGGAACTTCCTCACGATGCGCGCCGTATCAAGGAGTACTGCCTTCTGCATCTGGCCCTTGACCCAACCATCCAACCCGAGCCTCTTTAGATGTTGGTCGAGGCTCTTTGCTATCAGTCCGTTGACTGATACGACTATCGGTACAATGATTGCTGAGTCAACATTCCACATGTCGACAACCTCGTGAGCCAAGTCCAAGTACTTAACTTGTTTATCTTTCTCAGCTTTCACGAGATTCTCGTCATGAGGAATGGTGACATCAACAATCAATGCTCGGCGTTCGGATCGGTCTATCACCACAATGTCAGGCTTGTTAGCTACAACAGTCCTATCAGTGATGATAGATCGATCCCAGTACAATGTGATATGACTATTTTCTAGAACTGGCTCAGGAACATACCTATAGTACGGTACCTCAACTTCCACAAGGTTGTATTTCAGAGCAAGTCGCTGATGGATTATCCTGGCTACTTGATTATGTCTGTGCAAGTACTCGCCGTTAGCAAGACGAGAACAACCGGAAGTAATATGCCTGAGGGATTCACCAGGTTGGTGACACGCTCGACAAATATCAATTGTGCCATCCTTCATGATATACCTCCGGTAGTTATTCGTCTTGATAACTTCGTCTGCAATTGCACAGACAAAACCTTCAGTTTCCCCAAAAAGGTCACTGAAACGTAGCCAGGACACGGATGCCAGTAGGTCTACTTCGGGCCTGTGGAGGGCCCGATAGAACCTGCCATGTAGCTCCTTACTCTGCCATACCTCCCTGCGGCTGTCAGTGCCAACTATTGTAGGCCTGCGCCAGTTCTCTTTAGCCAAACCGAGCGGGGTTAGCCCGGTATCTACGTTGACTACATCACGATGCATTTCCACGTTCCACTTTAGAAAGTAGTCTCTGAGATTGCACACCTCGCGATTATGAAGGGTCTTAGCATTTAAAAAACCTCGACCCCCACATTTCCGCGGGATGTACAATCTCATGACTGACGACCTTGGGTGGTGCATTCGGAATGCAGTCAACTGAGTCCGGACTTTCCTATCGATGGTATCGAGTTCAGTCTGAGTCCACTTGAGTATGCCAAAAGAGTACATCAAGAGTGGCATGACCCAACTGTTACAGGCACGCACTTTGTTACCACCTGACAAAAGACTGTTAAGTACCTTTTTCAGGCGGCCAAAGAAACGTTCCTGTAACATTTGTTTCATGTCGACCTCTTTAATGCATAACGCCTGTGACATACCCAAGTATTTATAGGTCTCAGTTACGAGGAGTGATCTTAGGTTAGTGGAATCAGAGAGTTGTATACCCTCTGACTCCACCACCCGCCCTCGCTTTACATGAATGACTGCACATTTGTCCACACCAAACGCCATTTTAATAGAATTACTGAATGTTTCAGTTACCTTCAGTAAAGCTATTAATTGAGGGTTGGTGTGGGCGAATAGCTTTAAATCGTCCATGTAAAAGAGGTGGGAAACCATCTGACCCTCTCTTCGTAACCTATAACCTAACCCTGAATTCACTAGTAAAGTACTAAGTGGGTTCAGGGCTAAGCAGAACCAAAGGGGACTCAGACTGTCCCCTTGAAAAATACCCCGCTCTATTGTTATCGGCTCGCCACTACCCAAAGCCTGGCGACACCCTGGATAGAAAAGAACCGTCCTCCATTGCCCCATACATGACCTTAGGAAGGTACATAGAGTTGTATTCACTTTATACAACTCCAGCACCCTCAAAAGCCATGTATGTGGCACGGAGTCAAACGCTTTCTTGTAATCTATCCAGCATGCCGCCAGATCCTTACGATTGCGGCGAGCTTGTTGGCTAATAGTCATATCAATCAGGAGGAGCTCCTTAGTACCCCGGGCCCCATTCCTACATCCATTCTGAGAGGCACACATAATAGAATTATTGTTTATATGATTGTTAATCTTAGCTCTCAGGATGGATGTAAGAAGTTTATAGACCGTTGGGAGACATGTAATCGGTCTATAATTATTGGGCTCCAGGGTACTACCAGTTTTATGGAGCAGGTGAGTAACTCCTGTCGTCATAAAAACTGGTAGCGTCCCAGATTCTACAGCGGATTGAAATTGTGAGGCCAAAACAACATGCGAACTCCGTAGCCATTTTAGCCAGAAATTGTGCAGTCCATCCGGTCCTGGAGATTTCCAGTTAGACAGCGAACGGACCGCACAATCTACATCGGTGGCATCAATGTAAATTTCTTCCATTTCAGGAATAGGTTCGCATGCTCTTTCTACCTCACGCATCCAATCGCCTTCAGTGTGGCTGACGGGCACCGACCAGATACTGCGCCAGAACGCATTTGTGGCTTCAGCATCCGGCCGTCGCACGTCATCCACACTTTCATCTGTTCGCTCCCAGCTTCTATATACCCATTATTATTATTGTGTTTTCATTCTTTTAGAAACTCGGCTACTGCCGGTTTTTTCAGATAAACACGGGCCTAAGCCAAGTGTTTACCTACTGGTGAGTCTGTGTGGGTGAGTGCGTATTCGATGTATTGTCATTATTTAAAAACTTTCGTACTATTCGACAAGTATTGAGTATCACTGCTTTCTGCAAAATCTTATAAATGGAGCAAGGTAAGTCTATGGTTTTAATTGACTGGTGTAGTTGAGCCGGGATTACTCCTGTAGTGGAAAGCACGATTGGTATTATGGTCGCATTGTTTAGTCGCCACATTCGGGTCACTTCCATTTTCAGCTCTACATATTTGGATAGCTTTTCTGATATTGTGGTCTGTAGGTTGTGGGTGTTAGGTACGGCAATGTCTATCAACTGTGCAGTTTTGTTTTGTTTATCAATCAAAGTGATATCTGGTCTGTTATAGTGTATAGTTTTGTCAGTCAGTATAGCACGGTCAAAATATAGTTTGTGTGTTTGATCTTCCAGTACGGTTTCAGCAACATATTTGTAATAAGGTAGTGGTGTTGAAGTAATAAGATTATATTTTAGAGCTATTTTCTGGTGTATAATGTTGGCTACTTGGTCATGTCTGTGTTTATAGTCGGTCTGCACTATTGCTTTGCATGCTCCTGTTATATGTTGGATGGTTTCAGAGGAACTGTTACACCGTCTGCAAACATCTGATACAAGATGGTTTCGTATTTATTATTACTCTATCTATTCTCTATCTATTAAAAAAACCGCATTAAAATCCTTTGCGTAGTTTTAAAGATCTAAGTATAGGGATAAACGGACGGGGAAGCGACTTAGCTTTACATATAGTGAATTAGCACTTTGGTATCATGGACAATAGTACAATTGGTCATTATGATATTGGTAATTTCAGCACCATGGTAATTTTAGCACTATGGTCATTTTAGCACCTTGGTCATTTCTCCCCGAAAGGAATGTATACAGGGTGATTTTAAAGTCATTTTTGATAAAAAGAATTTGGCCACAGTTTTCATAGCAAAATCACCTGGGAGTATTAATTTGGCGAAAGAAAAACATTTTTTTTTTTTGACAATGTGTGGGAATAATGTTCAGGTGAAAAGAAAAATGTATGGGGGTTTTAATTTTTATTTTTCTCGTAATTAATACTCTCAGATGATATTGCAATCGAAATTGTGCCTAAATTCTTTTAAAATTCGAAAAACATTGGAAAAAATTAAATGCTCAAGTGTGACTCGAACTCACGACCTTTCCCTTACAGGGGGACTGCTCTGCCAACTGAGCTATTGAGCACCACTTGAATCATTCCAAATTTTCCTTCTCTTTATATCCGTCTATAAGGGAAAGGTCGTGAGTTCGAGTCTCACTTGAGCATTTCATTTTTTCCAATGTTTTTCGAACTTAAAAGTTAGCATAATAAATGCTATAAAAAATTCATTCAAATTCTTTTAAAATTATTTAATTATTTTAAAAATGGTTGAAAAATCATTTATTGTTTCCAACAGTTTGTAAAAATGTTGGTAGATGGCACCACCGTCGCCCTTAAAGACGGATATAAAGAGAAGGAAAATTTGAAATGAATCAGGTGTGGCTCAATAGCTCAGTTGGAGAGCATTCCCCCTGTAAGGGAAAAGGTCGTAAGTTCAAGTTTCACTTGAGCGTTTCATTTTTTCCGATGTTTTTCGTACTTTAAAGTTAGCATTGAAAATGCTATAAAAAATTCAGTCACACCCAGTATAAGTTTACCTGTATTAATTTCTATAGCCACTTCGGTCCATATTTCGACTGCCTTCAGAGCACTGCTCAATGCTTCATGTTCTTGTTGAATGGTTCTCGTCAGCTGCACTTGGTCAGGATCTGTGTTCTGTAAACATAAGGTGGTGATGAGACTCGGAGGAAGCAAGTTGAGCTAGCCACAACTGCCGAAAGGCCGATGGCGTAGTGTTAAAGTCACAGAATGTCCAACTCCCAAAGTCTCAAAATAGCAGGATGTCTAACTCTTGAAGTATTTAAGTGAAAGAATCTAGTTAGCAATGTATCAAAGACATAGAATGTTCAACAAGCAAAGAGCCAAAGTCTGAAAATGCCCAACAGATAAAGTATCAAAGTCACAGAATGTCTAACTAGCAAAGAGTCAAAGTCCCCGAATGTCCAACTCGCAAGGCGTCGAAGTCTCAAAACGTCCATAACACTATTCAAGGTTATGAATTTTTATAGCATTTATTATGCTAACTTTAAATTTCGAAAAACATCGGAAAAAATGAAACGCTCAAGTGAGACGACCTTTCCCTTACAGGGGGAATGCTCTTCCAACTGAGCTATTAAGCCACACCTGAATCACTTCAAATTTCCCTTCACTTTATATCCGTCTTTAAGGGCGACGGTGGAGCCATCTACCAACAGTTCGTAAGAATGTTGGTAGATGGCTGAATTTGAAGTGATTCAGGTGTTTTGTGTTGTTTGTTTGTTTGTGCAGATGTTTTTCGAAATGTGAGTATATCATATATACTTACAATCTCAGTAATTTTCCATCCATACTTCACGCTAGCGGCCGCTATGTCGTATTCAGCTTTTAGGAACAGCAGAGATGTTTCAACTACTCTGATATCCAGTGGCACAGGATCCTGTAACATAAATATCATTTTATATCACAAGCTAATGCCTTTTTTTCGTGCAGAAATCCCCACGGATACCTCCCCCGCCGGAGCCGGTAGAGGAGGTTATGTCGGACTCAAACCGACTATAACCGCCCGCCGACTGTGGGTCGTGGTGCTAGGCCGGAGGTGAGGTTGTCATCTACGTATTCCTCGCACCCTGGCTGACCCAGGGCCATCCCTTACGGTCTGGCCCTCCTCACAAGCTAATACCCGCGTGGATGTTGGAGATTTAAATTGTATTAGTGTCCGAAATAAAGGTCTAATAGTGTACAAAATATCAGAACAATCTGTCAACAGGAACAGGGGACTTTCAAGGTAATTTTGACAGCCTCTGTGGCGCGGCGGTAGTGAACGCGACTGCGACACAGGAGGCGCAAATATAACAAACAAAAAACTAATCACAGTCAGGGCAATGAATGTGTACGGTGAGAGAACCACAATGTACCTTATTCCACGCTTGCTAAATAAGCTAAGTCCATCCTTTGTACAAAGCATCACTAGAAATAATATTAAAAACAAATTAAAACATTATTTTCTGAACAGCCTGTAGATGCATCTTGTAAACCGGTTTCATATGCGACCATCAGCTCGGGCGATAACGTGGCTGCCCGGCACTAAAGACTATGAATGTAAATATGAAAAGCAAAGTTTTTATATTGTATAATTGTTTATAATTGTTTATAATTGTATAATTGTTTAGTTATAAGACGGAATGCATGGCACTCCGCACAAACCCTTTGTGGTTTTTGGTGTGCTACAATTAATATTATTTGTGTTTTGTATGATAATAAATAAATTAAAAAAAAATTGTATGCATGAATATGGATATTAGCATTGGTCTGGGTGTTTCTATGTATAATATGTATGTATTCTAGATTCCATAACACAAGCTAGTTAAGCTATGCTTACCATGTGTCTAGATAGCGTTGTGTAGAACGTTGTGGAATATTTATTATTCTAAGTACTTTGCTAGTCAAGATTGATCTGATGTTGACTTGTTTTTTTTTAATGATTTTATGACAATGGTAGCTAGACCTTTATGTCAAGTCTTATTTTGTATGATATAACTTTAGTTAAAATGATTGATGACGATGATGATAATGGGTTAATGATGCTGATGATGATGATAATGACGATGAATGAGATGATTGCTGCCTCAGTAAAGTTGTGGGGACTTTCTGGGGAGGTTTGGATTGAACACGTAGAGTTACAATTCTCTGTAATATGCCACTTTCCTTCACGCGTGTGAGTTGTCCAAGACGTTATGTCTAAAAATCCACCATTTTTATACATAAAAACTCAAATTCACACCAATTTCAGAAAATAAAATAATACCGCGATGCGTCCTCTACGCTTTCCCGCCAAAACTCCGATGGTGTCTTCATCGATCTAGTGTTGCCATATGCGAAAAATTACAACTTACAGGCATTATATCAATTCTGTTCAGCATTTTGTTGACTATATCTTCAAGGTGATCATTGTTTATCGTTCTGACAGCGGCTGGTGTTAACGATATCACTTCTAGAAGCGTCCAGAGTAGTGTGTCTTCATTTTCAACTGAAACAATAAAACAGTTTGTAGATACAGTTTTTGGACCCAATATCCACAACAGGACATTCTTTTTTTTTTATACAAGACATCAATTTGACTTCATCTCCCCTGATGTTAAGCTAAAGGCAAAGTCTCGGAAAGAGAGTCACCATCGTAAACATGTACCATGTTAACAGTGGTGGCACTTAGCTTGACGGCCTCATTTGATGCCTTTTCACGCCCTGCTTAAAGCACCCGGGACTGTAGGAATAAGGAAACACGTGAGCAGGCAGGGAGTTCCAGGTCTTAGTGGTGCGGCATAGGAATGAGTCACTGAAACTCACAATCACTCCCATTCTAGAGGAAATACTCTCACCCACCGAACTACCTGGATATGATCAAACAATTAGCCCCACTGCATTCCACTGCTGAATATAGGACTCTCCCAATATGCCCACGATTTTAGTTAAAGAATTATGAGTGGTACTACACCTCCGCATTTAGAGAATCTATCTCAATGTGGCGCCATCTCACACGATCCTCCACCTTGCGCATCCAGTCTATCCCAAGCACCTTTTTCATCCATCCATCTTGTGATGGGCACAGATGGGCAGTGGAGCAATCGAGTCTCGGACTGGATGCCCCTACAGTCTGAGACTCGATTGCTCCACTGCCCATCTGTCGATCAGTAGATGTAGCCAGGCCAATGTCCAACAGTGGACTGCTTTTTTCTTTTCGTGCCGAAATCGCCTCGGATATCTCCCCTACCGGAGCCGGAAGGGGAGGTTATGTCGGGCTCGGACCGACTAAAACTGCACGCCGACTGTGGGTCGTGGTGCTAGGCCGGAGGTGAGGTTGTCTTCGACATATCCCTCGCACCCCGGCCGACCCAGGGTCATCCCTTACGGTCTGGCCCTCTTAACAGTGGACTGCAACGCTAACAAGAAACTCTGAAGAATCTTAGAACATACCCGTCATCCAATCTTCTCTGTATCCTTCAACAAGGCGATGCAGAGCTCGCCACACGCCGGCTATAGGCATGATTGAAGGCCATAACTTTGTGTACATCAGGAATTCATGTTTCAGAAGGGTACTGAAAAAAAAAACAGTTTTATTGATATTGCCTGATAGCTGATGCCTGTCGCGTGGTTTTCGGTTATAAAGCCTCCTTTTTCCAGGGTTCAATCAATCAATCTAAAGCGTCGGCAGCTTAATGGTTAAGGAATAAGCCTTACGATCAAAAGGTTCCGGGTTCCAATCCTGGCCATTAAACTACCGACGTGAACACACTCCTAACACAAGCAATTTGACTTAGCTGGAGGGGTTAGAGGGAATATTAGTAACTTCGGTTCAAATATTCTTTAAAAAAAAAATTGCGAGTAGGGTTGCCAGATCGCCGAACCTAAAACCTACCCTACATTTCTTCAAATTCTACATAAACATTTATAACCATTTTGAAATTCTTCTTATATTCTAATGATATTAATTGAGTAGGGTAGCTACACACATAAGCGGGCCGGCATTAATCGGCAAGGCCGGGTGGTAAAATGTAGATGAACGTTCGGGAATCATAAGCCGCTCGGCTGCCGCATATCATCGCTCAGCTTGGCAATTGCCGAATTGTGCCGATCGGCACAAGCAGAACGTTATTTAGTATAGGGTTGCCTTTTTCACTCTGCAATACTGCCGAATGGAATGATGTGTCGACCCGAATGAACAACTCGATCGGGACTAGCCGATTGAAGTCGAACAAGTGCAGTAAGTGCTTCGGGTCGGCTTTGTTGTTCGACAAAATACTGCCGAACCGACAATGCCGGCCCGCTTATGTGTGTAGCTACCCTAAGTCTCCATGACGTGGCGGTAGTGAACGCGGCCGCTACGCAGCAGGCGCGGGTTCGATCCCCGCTCAGTGCGAATATTTGTATACATGAATATGAGTATTGCATTGGCATGTTAAGCCGTCGGTCCCGGTTGCTATATGAATATGTCGTACAGTCGTTATCGTTACAGGGGAATTGGGTGAAATGGCGCCACATAAAAGGGCTGATCACCTGTCCGGTCAAACAGCGTCCCTATTGGCAGTTGTAGTAAGTCATCAAGTCAGCCAAAAAAGTATATATGTATGTTTATCCGCATTCTAGATTCCATAACACAAGTTAACCATGGGTCTAGATAGTGTTGTGTAGAATGTTGTGGAATATTTATTTATTTATTCAAAAGTTTGCCTGTTTGGCAGTTTGGCAGTAAAAGTCTAAGATTGAATCTCATTTTGTAGAGTACATGAAAATCTATAATAAACTCTTTTTATTATATTTTCAACTTTAAGAATATAGCAATAATGTCTAAAATTTGGTGGGTTGTGTGAGAATAGTAGAAAGTTGGGTAATTTGAAGCAACAACATACCTGAACTTGACATCTTTAAAATATTCTTTAACATTTCCATAGAGTTCCTTTTCTAACACAATTCTGCAAGCGTCTAAAACACTCATCAATTGCAAATGATTATTCTGATCACCATCCTCTTCATTAGTATTGTCTTCTTTCAATGATTTAGCTTTTATATCCATCACCAAACTCATGTGCTTCTCCGAGGAAATGTCTTCAGAAAATACTAAACTCATATAGGCATCTAATAAAGCTAATTCATGTTTTTTAAAATCCAATTCACATATACTCTTGTTATAGAATGCTCTTGCTATATTTTTAGATTCAATTTCATTTTTTTTACTATTCACCAACTCATTTTGGTTGTTCACCAACTCATTACTATTATTAATCAACTCATTTTTTATGTATATTTCGAATAAGCTTATAGAAAATTCATATTTTTTATACTTATTTAACAATATAGCTGTGTTATGGGTATCAGTTTGTAATTTTTGGTAAAATTTCTTGCTGTTAGCACATTTTAAGTGTTTTAATTCACTCATAATGTTATATTGAGCATTAATGAGTTTGTTATATATATCAGTGAGTGATGTTATATCAATATTCCACTGTAATGAGTTTGTTGTGAAGTGTTTTAGTAAAAATGAGAGCCTCAAAGCATCATGTAAGGCAGATTTAACATTACAATTCTCACATTTGATTAATTGGTGACTGTTTTTGAGCATATTTAAAACTTTTAGCATGAAATTTAAGCAATTTTCTTGTATTTCGACAGAAAAATACTCTTTCATTGAATTACTGACTGAATATTCTATGAACAGTCTTACAAACTGATTCAAATATGCGTAAGTAGACCACATAGTCTTTTCATAACCTAGTTTTTCTGTAATCTCACATGAAACGGTTAAACTTTTGAATACAGCGTCCACATAAGTAGTTTTATTCTCAAATATATCACAAAATGTGTTTAAATAAAACGTTTGCAGACAGTGAAACATATCTGGTCGATGTCCTAGCAACGATATAGCACCACGGACTGCAGTACTGAGTGAAGATGCTTTAAAATGATTCTTGGATGCGTTGTCAGCTACTACATACAAACAATCACAGATTTTTTCATATAAATCTAATACTTCATCATCATTAAGTTTCTTTAATCCATTAGAATTGTTCTTGCTGGATAATTTTTTGAATATTTCTCCGTATAACACGTTTAGTTGTTCTGAGTTACTTTCATTATAAATAGAATGTAGTTTTTTAATCAAAAATACTAATACATTAGTGCAAAATTGTACTGTATCATAAATTTCTATAGTATTAAGAATATCTTCGGTTAATTTTGGTAATAATTTATGTAACGATTTTCCTTTTAGCTTCTCGATATATATTAGACGGTCTGCTAGAATGTTCCAGTAAGTTTTACAGTATTCTTTGAGAAGGTTCCTTGCCTCTGTCTCGAAAGCCATGAAGGATAGCTTTAATATGAGTTCTGGTGGTATTGGTTTATTCTGGAAAGAAAAAAAAATATTTCAATGCATAGGCTAAGCTTCTTGTTAGAGTTCCATACACAAAGGATACAAATAAAACCATAGTAGAACCAGTCTAATAACTAAGTCACCCGGCCATATCTCGAGGACCATAAAAGCTGTAACCGTTCAAATCATGTATTTCTGCTACAGCTACAAAAATATTACCCTCGCTGGCACATTCGGGTAGTATTACTAAAACAGAATCAAATATATTAAATGGGGCTGCCATCAGCCTTTGACTGTATGGACACTACTTCCATTTGGCCAGTTTTTTGATCTTTATTCCAAGCTCATCTTAAATAAAGACTTGAGTCAACAATAGTACCTGGTATATAAACGGCAGTAGGGTCATCCCCTTTTTGGACTCAATACAATGATTGGTGATATGTGGGTGTTACTTCACCTCTGCCTAACCCTCCGGGGTTTAGAAGATGAGCCTAAGCTAGCAGCCAAGATTGTCAACAAAATTTTATTATAACAGCCAAACACATATTTCTACAATTTAAAGAAGTTTCACTATCATTGAAATAAAATCACTTTTTACAGATTCTATTGCGATAAATAATAACAAATATATCATTATATATAATTATATATAATATATAATATATCATTATTGCAATTTTTTTTTCTTTATTTAAGGACTTTATACAATAAGTATATGTCGCCCTGCTAGTACATATTGTATTATCTCTACAAAACAAGTATTAAAAACTAAAACATTAAGTAGGTACTATAGAAAGCATTCTATATAAATAGAATGCTTCCTCCGAATTAGGAGTGGTCAGTATTCTGTGGAAGGCACCTATGTTTTTATTACAATGAGTCACATTTTGCATAAAATTTAGAAAATATTAAGTGATGATGGTGAACATCATCTTCATATTGCTGCTACTTGTATAGATGTTGGCTTACGTTACAATTTTGGGGGCCAGTTTCAGCCACATGTTTAGAAGAGGACTTTATCACACAAATCCATACTAATATTATAAATGTGAAAGTAATTGTCTGCCTGTCTGTATGTTACACTTTCACACCTAAACCACTGAACCGATTTTGATGAAATTTGGTAAAGGGGTAGATTAGACCATGAGAAAGGACATAGGCTATGTTTGGTCGCGATAACCGACATCCGCGCGGCTGGAGCCGCGGGCAAAAGCTAGTAAAACTTAAATTAAAAACGAACAATTGACAGGCCTACCTTCCTCACAACATATCTATGTATATGGTATATGCAGGCCAGCGTTTTCACCTGGTCTGCCTTGTTCAGTCCTCGTGTCTCTCGGATACAATCTATGCTTAATGTTAACAAATCTTTGGAGTCTATGGCATCCTTCCATGATGGTACTTTGTCTAAATTCCTATGAAGAAAAATGAAGATGTAATTATATCTTACGTATGGATGAAATGGGCCACAGAAGTCAAGGATGTATCATCTGTCTGGCCATCTGGGGTCCCCATAGTGAATATCTTAGTAGGTAAGAACTTTGACAGGGTGTATGTTGCACCAATAAAGTTTTTGGGGCCCATACAAACCTCAGTTGCTGTTTAGACGAACTTAGTAATTTACGTTATAAAATTAACATTATTTAATATGTTTTAGGCACTAGGATGATAAAATTTACCTGCATAATAAACACAACACGTTCAAAGAGAAAGTGCCTCTGTCTTTGGTGGATAATTTCAGTGAAACATTCTTATATTCGATGTACACTTTTGAGAGGTCATCCCAGTCTTTACTGTTGCCGTTCGCTTTAATTTTCGCAAGAAATTCATTGGCTTCCATTTTAATGTTTCTTAAGTATTACACGGTTGTTTCTTATTGTAAAACGTTCAAAATATTATGAAGTTTTAATAAAATTTACTAAAAAAAGTTCAAATTAAAACGTAACCGTTAAGTTTCAAATCCAAGTCAAATTTTGTACAATGTTTTTTTTTTGTTAGATAAATTCGTTCTCAATGTTCATATTTATGATTATTTATTTTGACTGTTCATGTCAAATTCAAACTGTTATCCAATCATTGTGGGTGTTTTGGTATTTATTTTATAGTATCTGTGCAGTGTGTATAGAACAGACTTTGCGCTCCGTTCCGTTTTTCCGTTCTCGAATAATGAGCACATTATTGGATAAAGAATTATTCTATTAATCTTTTTCGGTGTTATGTCATTTAACTGAATAGAGAACAAAATACAAATTCAATTAACTATGTACAACAACCGCGGAGGTTGTGAGCACATTTAACTTATGCTTATGGCAAGCATTTTTGCGTTAAATGAAATGTATAAGCGTTTAATTGTTGCTACGATGTTCCAAAATAAAAAAAATAAAAAAATTACGGAACACTGGGTCAAATGTTTTGTTTATAGTATTAATGTTTAATATTTATTAACAGTTCATTTTATTTAATGAGGGTTTGTTAACTTTACAATATTAAGAATTTCTCTATAAACAATAATTAAAGCTACATAGTTTACGTTTTGTTTACTTAAATAAAGTTAATACGATGTGTCAAAATAAAATATTACTCAAAAAAGTCGCGCCATATGATCTGTCTCCTATTTCATGTTTAATTTTATGCCGGTCTGCTTAGTTTTGTAACGGATATTAAATCAAAACTATCAACAATAGCTTGATATACGCATGGACAAACAAGTTACAGTGCAAACTGTAGTTGATTACAATAATAATTGCCTATTGGTGCATCAATAATAGCAATATTATTTGTGGGTAATGTATATTTTTAACAGCTTTTTAGCATTTTTGCGACTGATTGTTTTTGTTGGGTTACTGCCGAATTGCAATGTCTTCTAATTATTCGGAACGCAAGTTTTGTGGATATCAAATAAATAAGTACTCCTTTTGTAAAGTAAATCTTGATAGCTCATAACGATAACCTAGCACACTTAACATAGACTTTCGACACTGCTATAAGCATTGTTGTCTGCTTTTGAGCTCCACAATCACAGTCCGGCGCTTCTTTAAGTCCCCACTTCCGAAGATGGTAGCTGCATCTCCCATGTCCAGTTCTAATCATGTATTTGTCTGTATGTGCATGTGTGTATGTATGTGCGTGTGTGTGTGTATGTTTGTGCATGTGTTAGTGTGTGTGTTGAAATGCCCCAAGGTAGAAGAAATAATAAAATGAGACTAACTGGTGCTCAGAGCTTTGCAAATGTAGGGTTTTGATGCCATTTCTGCTACCCTTTCTTAACCTATTCTATGAATGAACAAACTAATTTTGTGACTGATTATAACAGATTATTGACAAGATATTTTATTGTTACAGATAACGGACAAAATGGTGGAACGCTACATAATAAAATATTATACTTACTTCACATTTTTTCTTTCATCATATGTTGCAATATCGATGTTGTATGTCTTTAAGAGACTCAACGAGACCCCTGGAGTCATAGTCGATGAATTATTCCATATACCGCAAGGACAATTATATTGTAACGGAAATTTCTCGTACTGGGACCCAAAGATTACAACATTGCCTGGATTATATTATGTATCTACCATCGTCGGAACATACTTCGAGTGTAATACATACAATCTACGTCTTGTAAATCTTATTGCTTCATGTGTAAATTTTGCGTTATTTGCGAGTATTCTAAAGTATGTGTATTATAACCATTACCTTCCTTGTAGAGTGCTTGTTCAAGCGTTGAGTTTGTCAATACTACCTCCCTTATACTTCTTTTCACATGTTTACTATACTGATACATTATCGTTAACTTTTATTTTACTATATTCTAGGTTATGTTTCACTAATAAACACAAAATATTCATACTTTTATTTGGAATTTGTTCAATATTAATGCGTCAGACAAATGTGGTGTGGGTAGCAATGGTTTTTGGCCATAAATTTTTAGATCATCTTTTAAAAAGCTCTAGGGTTTTTGGTAACCAAAGCATAACGGATGTAAGACTCAGTAAAGAGTCTTTAATTGCCCATGATGTTGATAGTTCAAAAGTAAAACGGTATTATGGTATTGTTGACTTATTTTACGCAATAAAGTATCACTGTGGTACAAAGTTTATAACATTTTTTAAGTTCTTAACGTTTCAAGATTTCCTTGCAATGGCCACACATTTAATTATTTTAATTAGCTTTGCTGCATTTGTTTATGCTAATGGGTCTATTGTTGTTGGAGACAAAACCGCACATGAGGCTACAATCCATACACCGCAATTACTATATTTCTTAATTTTCTATGGGGTATTTGGTCTTCCTTATGTGATTTATCATCTTAAACAAACCTATATATTCATGGAAAATAGAAAACTCGCAGTGGCTGTTATTGCTATTTTATTTACAGTAATGGTACATTTTAACACAGAAGTACATCCATATTTGTTAGCGGATAACAGACATTATACGTTTTACATATGGAACCGTTGGTACGGAAAATATGATTTTGCAAAATATGCAACAATTCCTGTCTATGTCTTTCTGTTTTTCAGCTTGTACTATAACTTGCGAGAAAATAATTGCATATCATTTCTTTTACCGTATACAATTAGTTTAACGTTAGTGCTCGCATTGCAAAAACTTATAGAAATAAGATATTTTTTGGTGCCGTACTTAGTGTTAAGGCTCCGTTTTGGGAAACCAGAACTTTTTATCATTTTATCTGAGCTCTTTTGGTATGTTTTTATAAATTATGCAGTATTTAATGTATTCTTCACCAAAGAAATACAGTGGAATGACTTTGATTACCCTCAACGAATTATTTGGTAATAGAAATAATGATTTTGGTGGGTAGTGTCACAAAATCTTAATTTAAGTATACTTTAACCTTTTCTTATTTAAATCAGTTTAAAAGTGTGCAACGGCTAAAAGGATGTTCAAATTTTTTTTTAAGGTACTGAATTTATTCTCCTTTTCTTTCTTTTACTATACATAATTATGCTCAAGCCATTCTGCTTATGGGATAAGCAGAGTGTCCTACCATCTGCTTCTACCTAGTATTTAAAACCTTAATTTTAATAATATTTCTGATATTTTCATAATTAATTATTGAATTTTTGAATTGAATACATAAGACATTTTCATATTATTATCAACATTAAGTAACATTAAAATTAATGAATTATTTTAATTGATTTTTATTAAGAGGCCAAAATATGCTGTGATGTGAACAATATCTGAAATATCGCCATGTTCTTTTATTATTTTGGTCAGTAGCATTGTAAAGATAACCATTCGTTGACTGATATGCCAGCCGCCAAAGCGATTTACAAGTTGGCTAATGAAGGGGTTCGTTTAGATTAAGAATACAATAATTGTGTTATAAGCAATGATATTGCAAACTATAGATGGGTTGTTCACGCTCTAAAATGTCACCAAAAAGTGATGACATGGTCATAATTTTTTCCACCGATCAGTGACACGCCAGAGCGCTGCAATGAAAAAACTTTGTAAAAAGAAGTTCTGAGCAGTTGTGAAAAGTTGCGAAAGACATGTAAATAATGCCGTCGTGTATATTTAAAACAATGTACAAATCGCGCTAAAGATTTTTATCTTGTCATTTCATCAATAAGTTTTAACAGAAGTAATAATATTTAATATTCGGTTTGATTTTACTTTTTCCCGCTCTTTCGACCCGGTCCTAATGGCGGCTGTTATGCAGTAACGTAACTAAGGACGTATATTCATCTCCCTCTAACAACTGGTAACGTTACTGGCATCAAATATTATTTTCTTTCCCTTTCTTCCCGCGAATATTTTTTGCGCTGTTTCTGATAATGTTCCTGGATAACCCGTCTATTATTGTAAAACGTCATTGGTTCTAAGATTGTTTTTTAGCATTAGTTTAGCGTTCCTTTTTTGCATTTATATTGTTATATTTTGCTTCAAGATAAACACTGGATTTCACCAGTAAATTCTGTTTAAGTAACTTAAGATCTCAGGTTTTACTCAATAAAATTCTTTGAGTACCTAACAAATTTAAAAAAAAAATAAAAAAATTGTGGTAAGTTCGAAATGACTTCAAATTTTCAACTACCCACATAGGTATCTATTTTCTGAGGATTATTTAATTAGTTTATTATTCTCAAGAGTAAATGTAATTTGTAATTTTTGTAATCCTTTTATTTTTCTCAATTTAATTTAATTTTCTATATTTAATTCTGCATACTTAATAACTTTGGTAAAACCATATTTCCGAAAATTTGTTAAAATTAAACATAAAGTGACAATTTTGTAAACAAATTTTCTAGTCTGGAGTTTGGGTTGTAAACCTAATGTCTCCCGTATTATAATGAATATTTGTAAAACAAATCATTAATGTAAATGTAAACATTTCTATTAATTTGTAATATTAAATCGTTTTTGTATTGTCAATAAATTATTCTTGTTATAAATTGAATGGAAATGGCTTTTTTATTCACACTATACAGGATGATTTTATAATCGTATCAGAAAAAAAAATTGCTCACAGTTTCGATATCAAAATCATCTGGAAGTATTAATTTGGTGAAAGAAAACAAAAAAATTTACAATCCCCACAAATTTTTCCAACCCATACATTACAAAAAACTTTTTTTTTTCTTTCGCCAAATTAATACTTCCAGATGATTTTGCTATCGAAACTGCCCAAATTATTTTTCCCAAAACGACTATAAAATCACCCAGTAATATAGTCTCTCCCCTTTTTTTTCCGTGCGGAAATCCCTTCGGATACCCCCCCTTCCGGAGCCGGAAGGGGAGGTTATGTCGGACTCGAACCGACTAAAACCGCACGCCGACTGTGGGTCGTGGTGCTAGGCCGGAGGTGAGGTCGTCATCGACATATCCCTCGCACCCCGGCTGACCCAGGGCCATCCCTTACGGTCTGGCCCTCCTCTGGAGGAGGGACAAAGTATAGTCTCCCCCGGCAATGCCTATATAAAATAAAATTCATTTCTCCAGCAACAATCGGCACAAACATTTCATTAGCAATAGAGTGGTGAGAGCGTGGAACAAGCTCCCAGAACACGTAGTCTCAGCTGACTGTATCAACCAGTTCAAAAACAGACTTGATACTATCTACCAGTATAATTATATGTATTATCTATGATATTATCTGAAACTACTGAAATAGAAAGAAAAAGGGAAACTGGATACATTTTTTCTTCGTGCGGAAATCCCCTCGGATACCCCCCTGTCGGAGCCGGAAGGGAAGGTTATGTCGGACTCGAACCGACTAAAACCGCACGCCGACTGGGTCGTGGTGCTAGGCCGGAGGTGAGGTTGTCATCGACATATCCCTCGCACCCCGGCTGACCCAGGGCCATCCCTTACGGTCTGGCCCTCCTCTGGAGGGGGGACAAAGTATAGTCTCCCCCGGAAATGCCTATATAAAATAAAATTCATTTCTCCAGCAACAATCCGCACAAACATTTCATTAGCAATAGAGTGGTGAGAGCGTGGAACAAGCTCCCAGAACACGTAGTCTCAGCTGACTGTATCAACCAGTTCAAAAACAGACTTGATACTATCTACCAGTATAATTATATGTATTATCTGAAACTACTGAAATAGAAAGAAAAAGGGAAACTGGATACATTTTTTCTTCGTGCGGAAATCCCCTCGGATACCCCCCTGTCGGAGCCGGAAGGGAAGGTTATGTCGGACTCGAACCCACTAAAACTGCACGCCGACTGTGGGTCGTGGTGCTAGGCCGGAGGTGACGTTATCATCGACATATCCCTCGCACCCCGGCTGACCCAGGGCCATCCCTTACGGTCTGGCCCTCCTCAGGAGGGGGAACAAAGTATAGTCTCCCCCGGAAATGCCTATATAAAATAAAATTCATTTCTCCAGCAATAATCCCCACAGACATTTTATCAGCAATAAGAGTGGTTAGAGCGTGGAACAAGCTCCCAGAACACGTAGTCTCAGCTGACTGTATCAACCAGTTCAAAACAGACTTGATACTATCTACTAGTATAATTATATGTATTATCTATGATATTACCTATCTGAAACTACTGAAATAGAAAGAAAAAGGGAAACTGAATAGGTACATTTTTTTTTCGTGCGGAAATCCCCTCGGATGTCGGAGCCGGAAGGGAAGGTTATGTCGGACTCGAACCGACTAAAACTGCATGCCGACTGTGGGTCGTGGTGCTAGGCCGGAGGTGACGTTGTCATCGACATATCCCTCGCACCCCGGCTGACCCAGGGCCATCCCTTACGGTTTAGCCCTCCTCGGGAGGGGTGACAACGGTGGCCCCGACTCGCCCCCGAAATGGCGAGGCGCGCCTCTCAGCGCGCCGTCGCCATGGCCTGCTTCTGCTGGGGTGACAGGCGGCTCCACCCGTCACCCCCAGGGAAACTGAATACAGGCACTATCAATCGCCCACGACCGGCCTGCTAAATCCATACTAATATTATAAATGCGAAAGCAACTGTGTCTGTTTGTTTGTATGTTACACTTTCACGCCTAAACCACTGAACGGATTTTGATGAAATATGAGAAAGGATAAAGGCTATGTTTGGTCGCGATAAACGACATCCACGCGGACGGAGCCGCGGGCAAAAGCTAGTAAATAATAAAATAATAATAATAAAAAATACTCAAGCTTAAAAGTGCAACCTTTGCACGCAACTCGAAAATCGTTATGAGGATGATTCTGCCATCTGGTAACCCTAATCACAGCTTTAACAAAAGAAAACTTTTAAAACTACCTATAAATAAAACAATAATATTATGGAATGAACTGTTTTTTATTTATCACATAACAATTAGAAAATATTCCACTATTATAATATTAATAATAAAAAACAATATTAAGTACATAAAGTATCACTTAATAATTGGGTACTTTCTAGTGAACAAATGATTTAACTGAGTTTTTAAATTTAGAATGGTAAAAGAGCGGTAAAAGTTGCGTCTGTTGTCGATTTTATTTAATATTAACATCCACCCAACCTTTTTTAGTAAGTAGTTGACGACCGTTCCCAATAACGTGACTTACAGTTGAAGATAGATCGCAACAGTCAAATTTGACGTATCGGCTGTTTAAATTCAAAACATGGTAACTCATTTTTTGCGGGAAAGTGCATAGCGGTATAATTTTATTTTCCGAAATTGGTGTGAAATAGGAGTTACTATGTTTTGAATTTAAACAGCCGAGCACTTTATCCGTAGATGCGATCCATCTTTAACTGTCAGTATGTTACTGGGAACGGCCGTTAGTAAATTATTTGACAAAAGTATTACGTCATAGTTCTGTATTTTATACAAGTTTCCATAAAATTTACCATTTTGACGTTTAGTAAAAAGTAACTAAATTGACTAAACAGTCAAGTACCCAATTATTTTCAAAATAAACCTTGTTATAAGTCATAACTATTTTTATAGACCCGACATTTTGTTTATAGACCGGGAGAAAAGGTACCTACTAATAACCTGGAAAGTGTTAATATCTCCCGGTCTATGGGGCTGTCCAATAATCACGTGGTGTACTTAGCAATTTCTTAACCCCCTCCCTCGTGATGATAAGTTCCCCGGGCTGTTAGACTAGGTACCATTCCCTACCATACTTTTCTTTTTATAAAGGACACGTCAATTTGACTTCATCTCGCCTGATGGTAAGCTAAAGGCAGTCTCGGAAAGAGACTCACCATGTACCAATCTACCACATATACCATGTTAACAGACCACTGTTAACATGGTATATGTGGTAGATTGGTACATGGTGAGTCTGCCACCAGGCACTTAGCTTGACGACCTCATCAGATGCATTTTCACGCCCCGTTTAAAGGACCCGGGACTGTAGGAAAAAGGAAACACGTGAGCTGGCAGGGAGTTCCAGGTCTTAATGGTGCGGCATAGGAATGAGTCACTGAAACGCTTAAATTACTTGAATTTTTTGTACAAGTTATTTCAAATATCATTCGAGAGTCGAGGTCAAATGTCACGCACGTGATTTCTATTAAACCCCTATCTCTCGCTGGTGATATTTCGTGATTTTTTTAACACCCATATGAGCCTCACGTTGAAAATGGACAGCCCCATTATGATTACACAAAGGTTTTCAGACAGAAGTCTAACTTTTTTTAACTAAACAACACATTAAATAAAAAAAACATCTAATATTCTTATACAAGTCATGAATTTCCTAATAAAATAATGCTTAATTTGAACATTTCTACTTACAGACATAAATGCATTTACCATTTGTTCAACTTATATATATATATCACATTGGACGAAGGAATGTTATGCTTACGACTTTGTCAATAAAAATAATAATTATGTAATATATTTATTCTTTTTAAGAATTAATTATAAATGGAAGAAAAGTCAAAAGTGGACATATGTTTATGTAAGAAAAGATAAATACTGCCCAGACTCAGCCTCAGATGCATGGCTCGACTCAACAATAGAGCCCAGAATACGGCAATAGGCTCACTCGCTATTACGTGGGACTGAATACAATGAGAGAGAGAAAGAGAGAGAGATATGAAGTTATACACCCTATATAACGCCTTACGGCCGGCGCCCATTATCGGCATCGGCGAGCTTCAGGATTTTTTTGGCCAAACATTATAGATTTTATCACTATCATCATAAAATTTAAATTTCAATGACGATCGTCGACTATTGTCGGCATCGATCGGCATTCTGCAGCGTTATGGTTACCAATTAAAGTTCAACCTTATATCTATAACAATAAGATCTATTGTTATTCGATATCTATAATACAAATCCTTATGCTTGCCGATGTCGACACTGAGCGCCGGCTCTTACAGGAATTTGACACAAAGTTTATTTAAATTAAAAAAGAACTGATTCGTCTAAAAACTGCTATCTAATTTGATATGACATTTATTAACTTTATACTCATCTTTGGATGGGCGACATATTAATAACGAGAATATAAGATACAACTATTAGAATTCTAACATTCATAGTTCAATATTTGCAATAATACATATTAAATTTTTTTTTTTTTGCTAAATTAATAAAAATTAAAACTAACAAGTAATTCTGGGGTAAAAGGTAGCAATAATTAAAAGTATGTAGTGCCTGTATTCTATAAAATAATAATAATATTCCACAACATTCTACACAACGCAATCTAGACCCATGGTAAGCGTAACTAGCTTGTGTTATAGAATGCGGATAAACATACAGAAATACTTTTTTTTGTAAAGACATACATATTATACATAGAAACACCCAGACCAATGCAAATAGCCATATTCATGCATACAAATATTTGCACTGAGCGGCGATCGGACCCGCGCCTCCTGCGTAGCGGCCGCGATCTCTATATCGCCAAAAGAAAAAACTAAGGAATTGTAGTCGGTAAAAACTGAAATTGAATCATTACATAGTGTTTACATAAAAAGTCGCTATAACATAGTTTATCTTTAGTAAAATATCTAACCACATAAAGTATAGATTAAAATAAAAATAAGTGACACTAATTATATTTGTAAAGATATTTATGCGTCGTTTTACCCCAAATAACCTTCATAGCACAATTTGTTTCATAACATACATACATTTATATATTTATACACTTAGTACATATAATATTTCTATAATTGATCTATTAAATTTAAAAAAAAAAGGAAATATTGAATACCTAGGTTTATTTTATATTTCACCATTATATGGCGGATAAATATATACATTCATATTAAATAAAGAGATCCATATTTATTAGTATTATTAATACAAAATTGTATTTACATGACCTTTCCCACAGTTGGTGCATGCAAATACTAATTTATGATACTTTGTTTGTCTCCAATGCACGTTCGTACCAATTTAAGATACTTTGTTTGTGTCCTATGCATGCACATACTAATTTATGATACTTTGTTAGTCTCCTATGCTTGCACATACTAAGTTATGATACTTTGTTTGTGTCCTATGCATGCACATACTAATTTATGATACTTTGTTTGTCTCCTATGCATGCACATACTAAGTTATGATACTTTGTTTGTCTCCTATGCATGCACATACTAATTTATGATACTTTGTTTGTCTCCTATGCATGCACATACTAATTTAAGATACTTGGTTAGTCTCCTATGCATGCACGTACTAATTAATGATACTTTGTCTCCTATGCATTCATTTATGATACTTTGTTTGTTCCTTGTACGTGTTTATAGCAATTAATTATTCATTGTGTCTGTCTGTCGAGCAGGTCTTGCTTATAAAATATTTAGTAATTTTCTCTTATTCATGCAGTCTCATTAGAACTATGATGATGTTGTGCGCAAAATTAGGAATGTCTCGAACTAAATATATATTAAGTCACATTTTTAATATTAAATAAATAAAATTATAATTAATATTGTGCTAGTATTTCGTACCTGTGGTATTAATTCTGCCGTGTTTATCGACATGGCAGAAAGTCAATATTTGCATATCAAAATAAATTTTGACATTCATATGAGTTACTCTTGACATTCATATGTGGTACTATTGACGTTCATGCGTGTTACTATGTGATCAACATAAATAAGGACTTTCAATTTTAAACAAAATGAAGTGATACTTGATTATTGCAATATAATATGAAGTTTTATGTGAGAAGCATCATATTACGCGGGGTCGAAAATAGCTGGCAAAATGTGGGGGTAAATAGTAAGTGCACCACTGCCTACCCGTTTTTGAGAAATTCTGTATTTAGATTTACTTAGACAATTTGTTTAGGTTAATATGAAAGTTCTTAGAGTCAAGGTGATATGTAATTTGCTATATTTTTCGCTGACCGTATGAATATTATCTTCATTTTTTAATCAGTTGCTGTACGACTTTTAACGTTTCGTAAGTTCCGTTACTTCGTAATATTCGCGTAAACTTTGAAACAATATCAACTTAAAATACATATAAGTACTTAAAATGTACAAAATATTTCTACTAATATAATACATAATATAAATTAAGTATTCTAAACTGCTTCGAATAAATTACTGAAAAGTTTCACTTTAAACTTGAGTAAGTACATTTAGATCCTCATAAGTACAGGAAAAAGAAAAAAATACTCATGGTAACAGAAAAAGTTAAGTCCCATCCTAAATAGGTAACAAAAAAGTTAAGTCCCATCCTAAATAGAAAATCTATTAAGTCCAAGCCTAACAAAAAAATCCGTTAAGTCTCATAACTAGCATTTTTAAAGTTCCATCTTAACTAGAAAATTAGAATATTTTCTAAATAAGATGGGACTTAAAGTACTATTTTAATTAGAAAAATCTTCTAGGTCCCATCCTAAACTATACAATGGGACTTTAATAAAATTCATCACATAAATAAATTCTACGACAATTTTAAACTTACATAAATGCAATCTCAGATTTCAACTCGTTTTGGCACAGCAAAATATATTATACAAAAAGCTTTGTGAGATTTCTGAGAGTTTCCATTTACTTTACATATAATAAATAATAGTCATCATTCATCACGCATCTATTTTAGTTCCACTATTTAAGGCCGTATTCTAGAACGGGGTGGGTTCTAGAATAAACCGCCTTAAACCGTTATGACGTAATCAAATTTTGATTGACCGCCTTTCCTATCACTGGTGAAACCCGTTTCATTTTAAATCCATGATCCACATGAATAATCAAATATCTAAATCATTTGACCTCTAAACATGATCAGAAAATGATTTTGATATTGGAAGCGTACTATGAATCAAAGAGAAGCTTAAAATTACAAAATAAATACATACAGACTAACACAGAACCTCCGTTTTGATGTCGGTTAAATCTATAAACGATTACACATCCCTGTACATCTAGATAAATAATTTTCATTTGAGAGCGCCTGCGTTCTTTCTAAAGTAAAGCCAACGAGACAAGAGAAAAACAGGTAAACAAAGCGACCATTACTGAGTTACGTTGCGATAACTAGCGATTATTTTCTCTGTCCTTGTCGCACATGTCACACGTACGCGACAATACCCGAGCGACAGCTGTCGTCGCGTGTTTCGTAGTACAGGAAAGCTGCCAGCACAGCGGTTCTAACCTGTCAGATCCTCCATCTTATGAGCAATTTCATTCCTGTCTGGAACGCGCTTGAAGTGATACATAATCATTTTCAAATAAAAAAGTTTGGAACCGCTGAAACTTTGTTTACCTTTTTTCTCTCGCTTCGTTGGCTTTTCTTTAAAACCATTTAGGCTGAGAATCTTGCAAAAATATTTCACAAGTTCCATTTTTAAATCCATTTATCATCTTTCTTTCCGTTCAATAACGGTGTTTCTTCTTTTAAATCTTTCACGGGACTGTCCGGCTTTCCGTTGAAAAATTTGGCCGAGTTCACAGACGATACTATATATGGAATACCGGCTAGTTCCGATGATAGCGGGTTGTAGTACTGTCGGTAGCAAAATATGGCCACGGTGTAACCTAATAAGGATCCAGCGAGGATATCTGAAAAGAAAATAGGCTATTTGACTAATTTTTTTTTCACTTTCGAAAAATGACCACTTTCTTATAATATAATAAACTGTAAAAGTAAAATTTTCGTACGACAAATAGTTTTCAAGATATTTGATTTTGAAAAATTCAATTTGTTGCACCGCCCGAAAACGCTCCATACAAAAGCCCACGAAATTGTGACGTCACGTTTCGGTAGCGCGTAGTGCAAATGTATGGAGTGCAAGAGAATATCGCATTTATCTCGGTCTACGTTGCGTTTACACGTATATAGTTCATAATAAAAGTTATTTAAAATTTAATAAGGAATCTAAAAAGTTATATATTTGAATTGAATTAGATTGTTTATATTTTGACTTTTTTTGGCAATTTCAAGTAATGAAAAATCATAGTTTCAGTTTAGATATGCAATATTTTATTTTGCAAGGCATATTCTTTAAGAACAAGCTATCGTATTAAGCAGTATTGGGAAGAATCGACGACTTCGTCAAATAGCCCACTATAGGTTACTACAGGAGCAGACCTATAAAGAGGCGATCAGACCTTGGACCGACTAAAACCGCACACTATTAGGTATTGGGGTGGTGGCAGATACGCATACTGCCAACTTGCTGGAAAGTGGTTACCGTGGCCCATGGACGTATGCAACACCAGGGATGTCACACTCGTGCTGCCAACCCTATAAGAACAGAGAGTTTCTGTGCCATCAGTGCAGAAGACAAAGCAGGATAAGCTTTGGTCTTCCCACTGACAGCACAAAAACTCTCCAGTGAGCTCTGGCTACCCTACTCACCGCCGCCGGGAACACAACACGAGGATATTATGGCCGCGGTATTCTGTAGGGCGGAGGTACTTCCCCAGTCGGACTGTCGTGTCCTACCTAATGGAAAGTGGTTACCATGGCCTATGGACGTATGCAACACCAGGGGTATCACACTCGTGCTGCTGACTCTATAAGAACTTTTTAAAAAGTCCTTCTTGAAGACCCCATATTGTAATCGCTTGGGTAAGCCACGGCAGGTAGTTCAGTCCACAACTTAAGCGGGGGTGAAGTTACCAGACTGACTAAAGTGGCCCCATAAGACATTTCATACCCCTGGCTAAGATTTCGAGATAGCTCCCTCGTGTGTGGGAAAACCACGGTGTTGGTGTCATTTGGGTGTTGGTGTGTTCCAAATGACCTGCATCTGCTAGCAGAGGAGGAGGTGGGGCCACTTGTATGCGGTCAGCCCATAATGTTGCTAAGGTACCACAAGACACCTTAGCAACTTTATGGGCTGACCGCATACAACAGCAACTGCAGACTGCTCAACAGCAGACGGGATTGCTTAAGGGAATACGGGAATTAAATGTTATAATATTGTTTATTGTTTTATTTAATTGCGGCTTCTCAATGGTGCTTTTTACCCGTATCAAGTTTAACAAGTAATGTATTTGAAAAAAATAATATGTGTAGCTATTAGAGAAATTAGCGGATAGCGGAACTGATACTAATGGCACTTTTTTATACCCTAAGTTGGCAGAAAACTACACGGTCTAACTCATAGAAAGTGTGTAACACCAGGGTAGTCAAACCTACGCTGCCGATCCCCTTTAGAACCCTCTAATGCCCTCCTTGATCTGAGGCATTTAGGGGCAGTTTTCGTTATTCAGCTTCTAAAATATGGAATAATCTTCCACCACCGTTGCGTTGCATTAAAACGATTACCACATTTAGGAAACGCTTACGATTGTTCCTGTTGGTAGCTCAAAGGAGGCTGGATAACCTTAACTCAAATATCTCATTGATCTGACTTGGTGGGCCTTCTCAACAATTGTATGGTACCGTTATGTATTTTTATGTATTTTTTATTTTCATTAACTTACCTATAGGTATGTTTTGCTGCGGTCATTGTAATATATTTACCCTCTACCCCTATATACAAGTATGGTGGCGAAAATGTTGCCCACATATGGTTACAATTATTATGTGTGGATAGTACATTTGATTGGAATTGTGTGTGGATGGTACTGTGTTTTATGTAAGATATTGTCATTCCTGTAATTGTAATATGCATCGCTTCTACATACCTGCACCTGCACGGGCACTGTTTTACACTCGGCATCGATGACGGTTCGGCGTCCGTGTGTCACTGCCCAATCGGGGTCCAGTTGAAAACCAGCGCCAGGTTTCTACCTGGCACATGCTGAACTGGACACCCATTTGGTGTATTGGTGTGTCAAAACTTTGAATGTTTTTAGTATTGTTTGTTTTGTTGTATAACTTATGGCATAATTTATTGATATTGTTATTACTACGAGTAATTGTTTGTGTGACCACCTTGCACTGAATAAATGTTTCTTTCTTTCTTTCTTTCTTTCTGTTTCTTTCCTTGAAGTACTTGTACTCTTTTATTTCTATGAACTATTTGCGGTCCACTGCTGCTGGATGCGGTCGGGTACCTCTAACCTGTGGGTACATGGGGCTAGATGGGGACACCAAGGTCCCCACAACCCGAAGGGGGCCATCTCGAAATAGATGGTCCTGGGTCTGCCGGGGTGCGAGAGATATGCTTTCGGCAACCAAGGACCCAAGACGGCGTGCGTTTTGGTCGGTTCGAGTCCGACATAACCGCCTCCACCGGCTCCGTGGGGGTGGTATCCGTGGGGATTTTTCGCACGATAAAAAAAACCTGTGGGTACATGGTACATACCTTGCCAATGGTGATGGTAGTCGCAAGTCCTAGACAGTGCGACGCAAGCTGCCATCATGAGGGGGGCGAGGCAGGTCACCACTCTGATGCCGGAGCCCCTGCGTCGGGATAGCACTCCGAGGCGGCCGCACAGCCAGGCGGATGCCACGCCCAGAGAACAGAAGGACACTAAAAAAAATATTTAAAAAACATTTGCTTACTATTTTATCTTATATTATACTAGCTTTTGCCCGCGGTTCCGCCCGCGTGCCTATCAGTTATCGCAACCAAACATAGCCAATGTCCTTTCTAATGGTCTAATCTACCCCTATACCAAATTTCATCAGTTCAGTGGTTTAGGCGTGAAAGCGTAAGATACAGACAGACGGACGGACAGACTTTTGTATTTATAATATTAGTATGGAACATAACATAACATTAAAGTAGAATTAAAAATAACATTTTTTTTTTTTTCAAGCCACTACAGATTTTTCATCAAGTATAGAACGATATTAAATTATCTAACTAATATTATAACCACGAAAGTTTGTAAGTATGCATGAATCTTTGTTACTCTTTCACGTATAAATGGCTGGAGCGATTTTAATAAAATTCGGTATGGAGTTAGCGGACGCACATCCACGTGGGCGGAGCCACGCGGCAAAAGCTAGTATTATACTATAATTATTGTACTACTAACGCCATCTGGGAGAAAATCAAAAAGTAAACAACGCTGCAATAGAACTGAACTCAAGATTAAAATTTCTTCATCTACCTACGTGAGCCTTCATAACTATAATATTTCAAATTTTTTATAGTAATAACTAGCTGTCCCGGCGAACTTCGTACCGCCAATTTTTTCCTACCCTCGTGGCGTCAGATCCCGTTCCCGCTGCACCATTTAGGGGGATGAAAAATAGATAATAATTAAATGACGATTGATCATTTTTCTACCGGAAAGAAAAAATGATTGAATTACTAAAATGGCTATTAAAAAATAAGGGTTGATCGTAGAAGGGTGAAAATTGAGGATTGTATGTATTTTTGTATGTTGTATCATAAAAAAATTGAAATTAAATATTTTGTCTAAAAAATAAAGATAAAAAAATTTAGTGGTGGACGGACTACCCCTAACATTTAGGGGGATGAAAAATAGATGTTGGCCGATTCTCAGACCTACTCAATATGCTCACAAAATTTCATCAAAATCGGTCAAGCCGTTTCGGAGGAGTATGGCAACAAAAACTGTGACACGAGATTTTTATATATTAGATATTACTATCGAATTATGGATTATATATTTTTTAGTTCGAAAAAACATCGGAAAAATGAAAGTCTCACTTGAGCATTTCATTTTTGCGACGTTTTTCGAACTTTAAAGTAAGCATAATCAATGCTATAAAAATGTCATTAAAAAAAAACATTTTTTAGTTTTTAAGTTTCAAAATAAAGTTAAAATGTCAAATCTCATTCACATCAAAATTTTGTAGAAAGTTTCTTTGATTGATATTCTATTTTATCTACGTGATAGCCACAGTTTAAAAATAGGTCATTCACTTCAAGAATATTAACAATAATGACTACTTACAGCTGCTATGTCCACTAGGAAAAGATTTCCTCCCATCCATAATGTCTCCCGGATCTCCGGTACATTTGAAGTCAGGTGTTTCTACGCCGTCAGGAAAACATCGGTAGTAAAAATCTGGGCGAGGACGTCCTGAAACACAACAGTTATAGCTATTTCAGCATTAATGAACCTCTCGCAGTCCATTGCTGGACACAGGCCTCTCCCAATGTTGGAAGGCCCTGGCCTACTGGCTCCACGCTGGCCAGACAGGTTGGTACAGGGTTTTATTTCGAGATTTCTATGTCTCGCAGTGATATCATCTTTAAAAAAAAAGAATATTAGAACCGAAATTACTAACATTCCTTCTAATCCTTAAATGATAAAGATGCATGGTCATCCTAATCTCATCTCTTGCTCGCACTGTAAAAAATTGCTATAAATAAAAGCATATTTAAAAAAAAAAGAAGGATAATCGAGTTCACCGAGTTTCTTGCTGGTCTCTTCTCAGTTGAACCACCTACCGAACCAGCGAAAGAATCATTTTCCAATGATTTATTTTATTAATTTTTTCTGTGATTGACATTACTTGTAAAAATTCTGACGTTCATATGTGCTCTTTATGTGCCTAAACTGAATAAATGAAATTGATTCTTTGATTGAATCCCTCCAGCTAAGCTAAATTGCTTGTGTTAGGAGTACCCACTCCAAACACAGTTCGAACCCGGGACCACTCGATCGTAAGGCCGACTCCTTAACCACTAAGCTACTGCGTATTTTCACGGAGATGCGACACGACGGTATTCCCCTCCCAATTGAGCAGTCCGACTGGGGAAGTACCTCCGCCCTACAGAATACCGCGGCCATAATAACCTCGTGTTGTGTTCCCGACGGTGAGTAGGGTAGCCAGAGCTCACTGGAGAGTTGTTGTGCTGTCAGTGCGAAGACCAAAGGCTTGTAATGCTTTATCTTCTGCACTGACGGCACAGAAACTCTGTTGAAGGAATTTTTACAGCATTAAGTATGCTAACTATACAAATCAAATACATAGGGAAAAATAATCTTCTCGGGCGGGACTCGAACCCGCAGTCTTTCCCTTACAGCGCAGGCGCAGTTATCAAAAATCAATGTTAAAAATGATTGTAACATCATTCATTGATTCCGATAGTTCGAAAGAAAATCGGAAGATGACGCCACGTCGCCTTAAAGACGTATAAGATGGGAAATTTGAATCATATCGGGCGTGTCTCGGTAGCCGAATTGGTCAGGCATTCCCCCTGTAAGGGAAAGACTGCGGGTTCGAGAAGATTCTTTTTCCCTATGTATTTGATTTGTATTTGGACAGAAACTCTGTTCTTACAGGGTCGGCAGCAGGATCGTGACTCCCCTGGTGTTGCACACGTACATAGGCAATGGTAACCACTTTCACTCAGGTGGACAGTGTGCGTGTCTACCACATAAGAGGTATAAAAAAAAAATCTCTTACCAGCTATCAGTTTCACCATGTCTGTCAGCACCCCATTGATGCCAAGAGATAAGGACCACGCCAGAAGTATCTGTAATCAAAGACCATCAACTAAAGTAAAGCCAACGAGACGAGAGAAAAAAGGTAAACAAAGCGACCATTACTGAGTTACGTTGCGATAATTAGCGATTATTTTCTCTGTCCTTGTCGCACATGTCACACGTACGCGACAGTGACCGAGCGACAGCTGTCATTGCGTGTTTCATAGTACAGGAAAGCTGTCAGCAAAGCGGTTCTAAACTGTCAGATCCACCATCTTATTAGGAATTTCATTCCTGTCTGGAATGCGCTTGAAGTGATACGTAATAATTTTCAAATAAAAAAGTTTGGAACCGCTGAAACTTTATTGACCTTTTTTCTCTCGCTTCGTTGGTTTTACTTTAGTACTAAATTATTAGCAGAGAGAGTTCTGCTTACTCCAAGTTTCAGTTATCGCGATCAAAAAGCCTATAATCATTTCCCAAGGTACCTATAATCGATTTTTGTACAAATGTAAAATCGGTTAAGTGGTTTAGGCGAGAAAGCACCGATCAGTCAGACAGATGGAGTTACTTTCCCATTTATAACATAACTTGCCCGCGGCTCCGCCCGGGTGGTTATCGGTTATCGCGACCAAACATAGCCTATACCCCTTAATATTTAAAAAAAAAAAATCTGTAGTCGATATCGATTGTGACATTTTCAAGTTATTATAGTAAAAACACAGTCGATCGACTAACCACATCCCTAAAATTGATTTCTGACTGACGTGACGTTGAAAATGAAAAATGACGTATTGGCGCCTAATTTTTGTTAGGATTTTCAGGTGTTGACGCTAGAACAAAGTTATACCGGCTACAGCTGTCAGTGAGCTGTCTAAAATACAATAATGTAATGTATATGTCCTTTCTCTAGATCTAATTTACTACTATACCAAATTTAATCAAAATCGGTTTAGTGGTTTAGGCGTGACAACGTAACATACAGACAGAGTTACTTTCGCATTTATAATATTAGTATGTATAGTATGTATACTTATTATTCTAATATGGATTATTACTAACTAACCCGGTGAACTTCGTACCCCCAATATATTTCCGCGCGCGTGGCGTCATATACGATCCCGTTGCACCCTCTACTATATTAAGCATGTTTTATAAAATAAAATAAACAAAATATTTTTTTTTAATGAATTTTTTATAGCATTTATTATGCTAACTTTTAACTTCGAAAAACATTGGAAAAAATGAAATGCTCAAGTGAGACTCGAACTCACGACCTTTCCCTTACAGGGGGACTGCTCTGCCAATTGAGCTATTGAGCACCACTTGAATCATTCCAAATTTTCCTTCTCTTTATATCCGTCTATAAGGGCGACGGTGCAGCCATCTACCAACATTCTTACGAACTGTTGGAAACAATGAATGATTTTTCAACCATTTTTCAAACATTGAATTTTGATGACTGCGCCTAAATATTTGAATGAATTTTTTATAGCATTTATTATGCTAACTTTTAAGTTCGAAAAACATTGGAAAAAATGAAATGCTCAAGTGAGACTCGAACTGACGACCTTTCCCTTACAGGGGGACTGCTCTGCCAACTGAGCTATTGAGCACCACTTGAATCATTCCAAATTTTCCTTCTCTTTATATCCGTCTATAAGGGCGACGGTGCAGCCATCTACCAAGATTCTTACGACTGTTGGAAACAATGAATGATTTTTCAACCATTCCTGCTCCATACCATGCTCAATAACCACAACCCCTATAAGGGAAAGGTCGTGAGTTCGAGTCTCACTTGAGCATTTCTTTTTATGCAATGTTTTTCGAACTTAAAATAAAATTGTTTAATTCAGGCATTGCCCATAAGTGTTAGTTACAGAAAGCCTTATGATCTATGTTAGGAAACTTAGTACAAAAACAAAAACCAAACTTAGTCGTAAACATGGACATAATTAATGTGTGTCTTTGGCAAGGTGACCCTGTGTCCAATGCTACATAACAGCACTGTCCACGTGAAGCCTTGCCGCAACACACTGCAGGAGTCTGTTGAAGCTGCCCCGCACACGATCGATCAGGGATGCAATGCGCTGTCTTACGATGGCTGCAAAGCTATCAACGCCAGCCTCTGCGAACATCCCTGAAGCACTACAATAGCGACGCAGCCCCATCAGCATCCTGAACGCATTATTATTTATACACACAAACCATCCTCTTGAATCACTCGATCTATTAAAAAAATCGCATCAAAATCTGTTGCGTAGTTTAAAAGATTTAAGCATACATAGAGACGGATAGACAGTGACAGCGACTTTGTTTTATACCATGTAGTGATTAGGATTTTTCAATTTATCAGAACTCTATTTAATTACCATAAACTTAATATATTATACATATACTGACGTAAAATAATTACCTATTATCTAATTTATCTGTTTGTCTTATCTATTTTATCTATGTGCTGTTAATTTGCTGGTATACCTCACTGAGTTATCTATTAGGTAGTAGTTAACTATTATTACTTTTTGATTAACTGATCTACGTAGGTCTGTATTAAAGTTTTTTTTTTTATACCACTTAGGTGGCAGACAAGCACACGGCCCACCTGATGGAAAGTGGTTACCGCGGCCTATGGACGTATGCAACACCAGGGGCGTTACACTCGCGCTGCCTACCCTGCGCTGTTTACAGTGAAATGAATTCTAAGAATACACATATTGAGAACACTTGTACCTTTTCCACTGTATTTATTCTACTAGCTTGATCGCGGCATCGCCCGCGTGCCTCTCGATTATCGCGACAAAACATTTCAAAAGTTTATCACCTATTTTACCCTCTTAGTAGTAAAATTTTGAAAAACGCTGATACACGTGTTCATTTATTTCTTAAAAGACACAGGTTTATGAAATTTAGTGCATCTAGCTCTGAAATTGACGGACTTTCATACAAACTTCCATCCCTTATTTTACCCCTTTAGTAGCAGAATTTCCAAAAATCCTTTCTTAGCGGATGCCTACGTCGTAACATCTACCTGCATGCTAAATTTCAGCCCGGTCCATCCAGTGGTTTAGGCTGTGCGTTGATAGATCACTATGTCAGTCAGTCAGTCACCTTTGAGTTATATAATATTATATTTAGATTACACCTGACCGGTTTCGCCTTACGGCATTCTCAAATGGTTTTGGATGTTGATGAATGAATTCCACCAAGTGCCATCAATCAACAGTATCCATTCTAATATTATTAATGCAAAAGTATCTTTGTCTGTCTGTCTGTCTGTCTGTATGTTACGCTTTCACGCCTAAACCACTGAACCGATTTTGATGAAACTTGGTATAGGGGTAGATTAGACCATGAGAAAGGACATAGGCTATGTTTGGTCGCGATAACCGACATCCACGCGGGCGGAGCCGCGGGCAAAAGCTAGTAATATTATAAATGCGAAAGTAACTCTGTCTCTCTGTCTGTATGTTACGCTTTCACGCCTAAACCACTGAACCGATTTTGATGAAACTTGGTATAGGGGTAGATTAGACCATGAGAAAGGACATAGGCTATGTTTGGTCGCGATAACCGATATCCACGCGGGTGGTGCTGCGGGCAAAAGCTAGTAAATAATAATTCTAAGAATCTTCTTCATATCAGGGTCGCAGCCGAAGTCTTCTTCTAAAAGCATGTGGGTGTTACACATCTGCCTACCCCTTCGGGAATTTACAGATGTGAATAGACATATTTCGTCGTTCGTCTACAAATTTAAATAAAATTCATCCTTCCTTGTCCTTGTCCTTGGTTGAAGAAAATACGTAATAGTATTGTTTTCAAAAGAATAGATGACGTCTAATAATTATTTCTGCATCTTGTTGTGTAGGTAGCTATTAAAATAACAAAGCATTGAATAATAAAAGAGCTAACGTCCCCTGAGTGACATTCTTGTTAAACTATGTACAGTCAGTGTCATAAATATCTTGACGACGAAGTCTCAAAATGATCTTAAAACTCTCGTATTAAGAACAAATCAAACTGTTTTATTGATTTATATGGTATTGTTGTCCGAACTAAAGGTGTGTACCAAATAGCAGAACAATCAGTCAACTGGAAGGGGGCCAAAAAACGTTAATAAGATCATTTTATTTATTTATTTATTATTTATTTTGAGCACTCTATTCGTGAACATCTTTCTGATGCTGACTGTACTTACCAGGCCAACGAGGGCTAACGAACTCCAACGAATGAGGTTCGTTGGCGTGCGGTGGCGCGTGTAGGAGGGGGAGGTTATATCGGACTCAAACCGACTGAAACCGCACGCCGTCTGTGGGTCGTCGTGCTAGGTCAAAGATGAGGTTGTCTTCGACATATCCCTCGCACCCTTACGGTCTGGCCCTCCTCGGAAGGAGGGACCACGGAGCGCGTCATCGTCACGGCCTGCTTTTGCTGTGGTGACAGGCGGCTCCAACCGTCACCCCCAGATCCATGCTCATAGGGGAGGGTGGTCATTCAGCGACTTCCGACGCTCGAGTTGCCTCTACTCGCGTGCAGCGAGTTCTGCGAGTCTCGTTCGCTCTTGCTGCCGCCGCCGCGGGGTGAAGTCACAGGAAATCGACCTATGACTATCTCTATCAAGGACAGTCGCAGCGCTGTTCTTGACGTCACAAAGAATTGTGTATTCTCCTGTAGTTAAAATAAATTATCTACCCGAGACCTGAGCTCATTCTTTTTTTAAAGAATATTAGAACCGACTCCAACTAAGCTAAATTGCTTGGGCTAGGAGTGGGTTCACGTCGGTAGTGTAATAGCCAGGATGCAAAACCCGGGACCTCCCGATCGTAAGGCCAACTTAACCACTAAGCTACCGACGCTTAAATTAAGAATTGTAATTGTAAATATAATAGTAAATGATTTGACAATAAAATTTTATGACGTCACAAAAATTTTTTTCATGCAAGTTTATTGCCCGCGAGTTGATGAATGACTCAAATTTACCGTTTTGACGTTTTAGTAAAAAGTAACTCATTTTACTAGTCAGTACAATACCCAGTTGCACAGCTGGATCTACCGTTGAAGGTCAACCAGCGAGCGATAGCCAACGCTGAATATCGTTCGTTAACGTTCATTGGCTCAGTGTGTACACAGCATTATACAAATTCGACACAGTAGTAGGTAGTCTATTATCGAGACCTTGGTGTAATCCAGCGTTAATTTTATTTCTAAATTTGTATTACTAGATAAGTAACACGCTTTGGTAGCTTGCAACAATCTGCGGTAGCCTAGTGGTATGGGTAATGGACTGCTGAGACGAGATCTCGGGTTCGATCCCGACTTTTCGATGCTTTTCGAAGTTATGTGTATTTATCGCAGGTTTATAAGTGCCAGGTAATAGGCTCGCACCTATTACATTGGGACCAAAACATAAACTGTCGAAATGTGGGTGCTAGCACTTCTGCCTACCCCTTCGGGGAATACAGGCGTGAGTTTAACAGGAACTTTTTTTAAATATTAACTGAAATTATTAGTCAAATACATTAGGAAAATTAATGCTCAAGTGTTCCAACAGTTTGTAAGATTAAGAGTAAGAAGAGTTGGTATAGCTCGTGCGAGTTAACATGGCATCTGCCTCGAAGACACCCACCTCCCGCTTCCCCGCGCGCGACCCCGCTCTCGCCGTGCGAGGCTAGTAGCGTCAGCATACACCCCTCCCGCTCCCCCGCGCAAAGCCCCGAGCCAGGTGCCATGTTAACTCGCACGAGTTGTAGATGGCTCCACCGTCGCCCTCAAAGGCAGATATAAAGAGAAGGGAAATTTGAAGTGATTCAGGTGTGGCTCAATAGCTCAGTTGGAAGAGCATTCCTTCTGTAAGGTGATATGGGTTTCCAAGTATGCCATAAATATGAAAATATGTGAATATCCAAAAATAGATCCCCTGTTCGTTAGCAGCTTAGTGGTTAAGAAGTCGGCCTTCTAATCAAGAGTTCCAGGTTTGAACCTGGTCATTATACTTTGAATATTAATTCACTCTTAATACAATCAATCTGACTTAGCTGAAGGGGTTAGCAGGAATACTAATAATTTCAATGAATTTTTATAGCATCTAATAAGCAAACTTTAAAATTCGATTACATAGGGAAAAATGAACCTTCTCAGGTGGGACTCGAACCCACGAACTTTGTCTTATATGGGGAATGCCCTGACCAATTACCCACCGAGACACGCCCGATGTGATTCAAATTTTCGTCCTATTTTTAACCGTCTTTAAGGCGACGATGGAGTCATCCACCAATGTAATCCATACTAATATTATAAATGCGAAAGTAACTCTTTCTATCTGTCTGTATGTTACGGTTTCACGCCTCAACCACTGAACCGATTTTGATGAAATTTGGTATAGGGATAGGTTAGACCATGAGAAAGGTTATAGGCTATGTTTGGTCACGATAACCGACATCCACGCGGGCGGAGCCGCGGGCAAAAGCTAGTAATAAATATAGTATAGATAAGAATTAGAACCTCTTACCTCCAAAGCATCATTACAATCGCTGCACCCGGCCCAAGCTATAAGTGACAGGACACATGGCACCGACAGCACTAACGTCCACAGAGCACTGGCGGGGACATAGGAGTCATGACGAGGGTACATGTTCTCTAGTTCCATCGTCTGCTTATGCAGCACTCGTGTGAACGGCTGCATGGTTTCCATGTAACTGAGGACATATGAGAATTTTAATTAGCGGATAGCTAATGAGCAGAAGGAGCAGCAAGGACAGGAGCAGTAGCTCCCCTCTAAGAAGCGGGATGACGCCCAAAAACCCCCCATAGACATGGGATAGCACCTGAACCACCCCCTAGGCGAGGCCGCAATTGTAGCCGTAGGTCTGATGGGAGTCCTGGGACATCCTTCCGAGGGTTTACCCGGGGCTCTCAACCATAGGCTGCTGGGTGTTACCGTGGGGGTTTTTAGTTGTTAGGAGTCCGGCATAACATCCATGAAGGATTTTCCCCCACGGTAAAAAAAAAAGCAGATAGCTAATGACTATTTTTGGGGACACTACAAATCGACACCCGCCTAGATGGCTCTGGGACAGCCAACGAGAGATATGCCGCAATCTCACCCCGGCATATGATGGCCAAAGACGTCGTGCGGTTTTGGTCAGTTCGAGTACGACAAAACCACCTCCGCTGGTTCTGGCGGGATTTTCTCTCGTATATGACTCCTACCTGTATAATACTGACTCCTACCTGTATGAAACTGGCACCTACCTAATATTTCACTGGTCTCGAAAAGTGAAATAAAAATATTTATTTGAAACGTAGCAAGGTTAATATTTTTTACTACTATCTAATCAACTGTGCAATAACACTCATAAAAACATAAGCGGGAATATTTTAATTTTATAATCGCACCGCAAAAAAACTGCAGTCATGTTTTTATATTTAATAACAATAAAATTCGCATTTTTAGCAAAAATTTTAGGTCAATGTCGAATGGTGTAATTGAAAGTCGTGTTCAATTAGTGCGAACTGCCGAGACAATACATATTTAATTGATAATTCTGCGAAAATATTTTTGTAAATAAAAGATCGAACATATGGTTGTTACTTACCAAAATGCTGACACTAATATTATACGCACAACAATTTCGACGAATAAATTAAAGTTCGCAGAGCGTATTAGAGGCATTTTGTTATCAATTTCTGTAAATTCCTTGAATAAATTCCAAGTTTACACAGCCACTACCACCTTTTCAGTATGAAAATTTTTGATAACGAATGACGTCAAAGTTTACGTTTAGAAATCAAATCAACAATATTGACATACTCTAAGCATATTGTCCATGGCAGCGCAGCGAGTCAAAGATAAATACGTTTAGTTATTAGTGTAAGTAAGTTTTTTAATGAAAATTCGATTAAGATTTTAGATATAATAAGAAATAATAATGAAATTAAAGTTATTAGAATATTCATAACATATTTTATTTTTCTATGTTTATAATTCCGTGATTAAGACGCAACAAAGTTCCAATAAATTCAATGTAGGGATGTCATGTACCTAGTCGATATCACTAATCGAGGATTTAGGTATTTTCCATAATACTCAACTTCTGGTACGGGAGCTAGCAACGTTTTCGAGAAAGAATTTCAGGTCAGCTGATTTTGTGATATGCTGTCCTTCTTGCTCTTTCGGTTAGAGTCTGGGCTATCTGGCTGGCGGGAGCGGTTGCGTTCATTACTGCGCATCCTACCTGTCCAGGTGATAATCCTGTATTTTCAAAACATTTTAAGAGGCGTAATTTTTAATTTTTTGTTTTTAAATAAGACTACCTGACATACTTTTTGTATTGCCAGACATTTCTGACATTGCTAATTATGTGCCATACGCGATTCTTTTAATTTTTTTTATAAAAATTTAAAAGTATTTTATAATGTCTGTAATTTTAACATTATGTTATTTAAGATAAGAAAAGCTTAAAATTAATTTGCCAGACATTAATTCGATTGTTAAACCTTGAATTAAAATAAAAAAGGCATGAAACATATTGCAGTATGATACTAGTAGTTCGAAAGAGACAGTTACAGAATAAGCTGAGAATAAGACAGAGAACCATTGCAAATATACCATTGATATTATCTGACCTCCTCCTCGTAACCTGTAGCCTAGCCCTGAATTCCTCAGTAAGGTACTGAGAGGATTCAGTGCTAAGCAGAACCAAAGGGGACTCAAACTGACACCTTGGAAGATGCTTCGCTCAATATTTATTGGTTCGCCGTTACTGCACACCCCTCGACATCCTGGATAGCTAAGAACTGTTCTCCATTGCCTCATACATGACGCCAAGAAGATGCACAGAGTTGTATCTATTTTATACAACTCTAGCATCCTCAGGAGCCATGTATGGGGCACAGAGTCGAACGCTTTCTTATAGTCTATCCAGCATGTCGATAGATTCTTACGGCTACGGCGAACTTGTTGACTAATGGCCATATCAATGAGGAGGAGCTCCTCAGTACCACGGGCCCCACTCCTACATCCATTCTGAGAGACACTCATAACAGTATTTGTAGAGATGTGCTTTGTTATTTTATTTCTCAGAATAGATGTAAGAAGTTTATAGACCGATGGTAAACACGTGATCGGTCTATAGTTACTGGGGTTCGAGGTACTTCCTGTCTTATGGAGCAGGTGGGTAACACCAGTGGTCATAAAAATTGGCAACGTCCCTGACTCGATAGCAGCCTATTATTATTATTATTTTGTTTCTCTGTTCCGTGATCTTGGGACTATGGAGTCCCGGGCCTTTGGAAGCTTTGGAAGGCGTGCGTCGGGCCGGTGCCAAAACCTAGAGGCCCTTATAAGTGAGTTTAATATGCTAGGGATAGTCACACATGGCGGATACCATCCCCGGGTGTATCATATTCTGCGCTCGAGGGAAAATATAAATATTGAGCGAGGCATTTTCCAAGGTGTCAGTTTGAGTCCCCTTTGGTTCTGCTTAGCACTGAATCCTCTCAGTACCTTACTGAGGAATTCAGGGCTAGGCTACAGGTTACGAGGAGGAGGTCAGATAATATCAATGGTATATTTGCAATGGTTCTCTGTCTTATTCTCAGCTTATTCTGTAACTGTCTCTTTCGAACTACTAGCATCATACTGCAATACTTTTCATGCCTTTTTTATTTTAATTCAAGGTTTAACAATCGAATTAATGTCTGGCAAATTAATTTTAAGCTTTTCTTATCTTAAATAACATAATGTTAAAATTACAGACATTATAAAATACTTTTAAATTTTTATAAAAAAAATTAAAAGAATCGCGTATGGCACATAATTAGCAATGTCAGAAATGTCTGGCAATAAAAAAAGTATGTCAGGTAGTCTTATTTAAAAACAAAAAAAATAAAAATTACGCCTCTTAAAATGTTTTGAAAATACAGGATTATCACCTGGACAGGTAGGATGCGCAGTAATGAACGCAACCGCTCCCGCCAGCCAGATAGCCCAGACTCTAACCGAAAGAGCAAGAAGGACAGCATATCACAAAATCAGCTGACCTAAAATTCTCACTTTCAAAACGTTGCTAGCTCCTATACTATTCCGTTATGAAACTTCACTATCATATCATCATCATCACTTCACTAAATAGGTATAAAGCATAGTCACTGTGCGCGTCTGTCCGTCCCTATGTATGCTTATATCCTCAAAACTACTCTACAGATTTTGCCCTCTGTCCCGTAGGATCCACTATCTCGATCCACCGGTGGATTGAAGGCACACCGAAGTTCACTATGATCCACCGATTCTCTCGGTGGATCCTGTGATACTTGCATCTCCTAATATGCTCCACTAGTGGATCGAATGTAAATCAGGGAGTTTGGTAAGATACACACTAGAGGATCGAATAGCACGCCGAAGTTCACTGTGATCCACCAATTGTAGCGGTGGATCCTGTGGTACTTGCGTCTCCTAATATGCTCCACCAGGGGATCGAACGTAATTTAGGGATCACTTACCAAATTGGTTGTAGCATCTAAACTACGATGAAACAGAGTTCCAAGCTGAAAGTCTCGCTAGGTATAACTGATCCATTGGTGTAGTTTGATTTTTGTTTTTAACCCTCGACGCAAAAACGACGGGGTGTTATAAGTTTGACGTGTCTGTGTGTGGGTGTGTGGGTGTGTGTGTGTGTGTGTGTGTGTGTGTGTGTGTGTGTGTGTGTCTGTGGCATCGTAGCTCCCAAACGGATGAACCGATTTGGATGTAGTTTTTTTTGTATTAAAGGTATATTAGTCGGGAGTGTTCTTAGCTATGTTTGAAAAAAATCGACCCAAGATGGCCGCCGTCACAACATGTTGGAATACATATTTCTACCTAACTCCCTCAATATGGGTATCAAATGAAAGAGCTTGACTAGTAGATCACTTTAAAAAGTATAAAATAAAAATTAAATTTAAAATTTAAAAAACCCCCGACACAAAAAACACCTCCAAAAAGTTGAAAATAAATAAAGTTTGGCTCTTAACTTTAACGGTTGCCATGTCGTGGGACCCTAACTAATTCAGCACTCAGTTATATTAACGGAACAATTCAAGGTCTCCCGACATGGCAACCGTTAAAGTTAAAAGCCAAACTACTTTTTGGAGGTGTTTTTTGTGACGGGGGTTTTTTAATTGTTTCATTATTTAGACGTGATAGTGTAGTGACGTATTGTACTTTACTCGCACTGATCTGGTTGCGTGGGTTTCCTGGTATCCTATAAAGACAGATACAAACTGTTGTATCTAGTTTAGGCACCAGTCTCACAATTACAGTTTTTGTATTGCCATTAAGATAAATAAGAAATAAGCTCTAATTGTTTGTATTTATTTTTGTGTTTGTAATTGTTTCTGAGAAAAAATATTTTTATTTTATTTAAAAGCTTTTACCGAGGCTAACCCAGATACCAGTGGACCCTATATACTTATATAAATTATACCATAGGTTCCACTGAGATCAGTGGTGGATCTTACCAAACTCCCTGGATTACGTTCGATCCCCTGGTGGAGCATATTAGGAGACGCAAGTACCACAGGATCCACCGCGACAATTGGTGGATCACAGTGAACTTCGGCGTGCTATTCGATCCACTAGTGTGGATCTTACCAAACTCCCTGATTTACATTCGATCCACTAGTGGAGTATATTAGGAGATGCAAGTATCACAGGATCCACCGGGAGAATCGGTGGATCACAGTGAACTTCGGCGTGCTATTCAATCCACTGGTGTGGATCTTATCAAACTCCCTGAATTACATTCGATCCACTGGTGGAGCATATTAGGAGATGCAAGTATCACAGGATCCATCGAGAGAATCAGTGGATCACAGTGAAATTCGGCGTGCTATTAGATCCACTAGAGTGGATCTTCCCCAACTCCCTGAATTGCATTCTGCTGTGCTGCTGAACACAGGCAAAGAAAATATCTTTTTATTGAAATAAAAGTGCCTGTAATTAAATGTACAGTCAACGCCATAAGTTGATTAACACTAAAATATTATACAAATCTTTTTATAATGGAATGCATCTGTCTATAGTAAATGTAGTGTTATGATTCCCAGAAGACAAACTTAATTTACATATTCAATGTTTTCTTTTCACAATTTTATGTAAGGTTTAGGGGCCACAGTGTTCAGTAAATTAGAATGTGTTAAGCTACTTTTGTAGTTGACTGTACATGCTTAAGTATTTTTGTAGTCTTCTTCACAGAACATTTTAAATAGTTAAATTTTATGATTTGTTTATTGCAATATGAAAAGTTTTGGAACTTATCTACTTATATAGTTACTCACAATAAAAAGCATTTTAGCTGATATTTTCTTTAATGACTTAAAATCTAAAATAAAACAATATAATTATAAGTAAATATTATTTTGTACGTTTTAGTATATCATAACTACATAGGTACATCTTGATATGAAAAGAGCACTTCATGAATATTTAATATCTATTAATCACTTTATATTTACTTTTACCAAAATTACAAATAGTTAAATATTGGTAAATTAGATAAAATAGAATCAGGGATTCATCCTAGGGACATAATCTACGTGGACCCGTCCAAGTGGATCAGTCACTTGGAGATATTCGTAGCTGAAAATTAAAACTCCTGTCCCGAATGTTGAATTTTTACATTCTAAATCCACAAAATTAATTTGACTGCATGCTTAACTATAATTTTATGAGCAGAATGAAAAAAAAAACAAAACAATCTTAATATGAAAAAAGCACCAAAAGTTACACATAAAAATTGCAATTTTATATCTTGCACAGGTTGCACTGAAAAATAAATTGTTCATCTACAACCAGTTGTGAATTTCAATAACAGAATTCGAAAAAGGTTTGCAACTAAACACTCGTTACTAAATAACACAACTCATAGTAAGAGTATAAATAATAAATAAATATTTATTCTTTTAACACAAATAAAATTGCAGATAAATAATAAATAAAAGAAAAATATATTCCACAACATTCTACACAACGCTATCTAGACCCCTGGTAAGCTTAACTAGCTTGTGTTATGGAATCTAGAACGCGCATAAACACATTTAGATACTTCTTTTGTTGTAAATACATTATACATAGAAACAGCCAGACCAATGCGTTCAAATATTTGCACTGAGCGGGCATCAAATCCCCGCCTCCTGCATGGCAGTCGCGTTCACTACCACCACACCACAGAGGCTGTCAAAAATATCTCCAGGGTTACAAAATTCGGTTACAATTTCGGTCTGGCGGTAGAAAAAATTATAATACAGTATAATACAGTAGCAAAATTTATACCCCTAAAACTCCATATAAATCTAATAATATGACCAGAATCTAGTTCCGCGTTGCAGACACTTGCTTTGCTAATTTTCGTGATGAAATAGGTATAATGTTACCTACAGTTCTATAGCAACTTATATAAACATTTTACAAATCTTTTTTTATCAAATTCTATCGATATCGTGCTTGGGACAACTCTACACCATAGACACACTTGAGTCGACGACCATTTTTATTCTACTAATACCAATCACCCGCTTCATGTAATGTTGAAATTAATGACTTCTTAACTTAATTTAATTAAAAATTATTGTAAACTTCAATGGAATCCGTTGAAATTTGTTTTAAGTCACTAGTAATATTTGTTTAAACTTTTGACAATATCGTGACTAATATAATAATTAAAAAAATACCCACCCGCTGTGAAAAGGCGTGACCGTGTGTATAAAATGAACTATTTTATACATTCTGAACTATTTTCACATATTGAACTCTAAATCAAAGTGACTTTTCTTTTAAATTATTTGCACACGAATTTATTGTTCATTTATCAAAGAAGGCGAAGAATGTAGCATTATCAATGCATAAAAGTGCCATAGAGAGGGCCAGTTAACTATCGATGAAATATATCGACAAAAACATATTAATTACTATAATCATATTGCAGAAAAATGACAATCACAAATCGAATCGCATCATATCGAACATTATTTGACTAGCTTACATCGATTTCATATTTGAATGATAATTTAGAGCCGTTATAAATTTTGTAAAGCATAGAGTATTTATTACATTAAACACAATAATATTTTTTGAAGATTTTAAGTACATTTAACTTAATTTAAAAATAAACTGGAAGCATCCCTTCTTTCACACCTAACAGATATGATAATGCGATATGGCTAATATTTAAATTCACAAAATAGTGAGTTTTTCCTGCCATATATCCTCAAAAGTAAAGTCCATAGAGCTTCCAGTTCATAAACGTAAAATAATCTTAAATCTAGCAAGATGTATTACTATCATAGATATATACCAAGTAATAGATTTGAAGCTACTACGAAATTCATTCATCAAAATTCGCGCCAACCGCCATGTTTCGTTCTATCGTAGTAGCCATGTAGTAGCACCTGATTGGTCCAATCATTGTTATTTGACCAATCAGATTACTGGATTCTCTACAATGTCGCCATCTTCCTTTCTTTCCATTTATGAAATCCAAGTTTAGGTAGAGATGGCATACCTACGAAAAAGAACTGTATATTTTCTTCCGTAGGTATGCCATCTCTTGTATAGGTACTTTAAATACTGGTTTCTGATTTTATGCACTCGGTTTCATTTACTTAACCTCTTTTTGTTGAGCGTCAACTTTAACAGACCCTTCATTTTGGAGCTTTAAGTGACTTGAATACATTTTTTTCCTTATACTTACGTATTACTTGAAATAAATATTGAATCTAACCAGCACCGATTTAAGTAAATATAAAAATTCAGATCATAATAAAATCACATAAATTTAAATGCAATACTTTCCGCCAAAAAAATCGTTATAAAATTTTGAAAAAAGTTCAGTAACTAAAAAATTTTTATATCTGAATCTATGCGTGACCACTTCTAGTCTAAAATTAGTATAGCTTGATTTATATATCTTGGACTTAAATCGCGAAATATAAAAGGTCCTGGCGCATGCAGATTGCTTTGTAATAATCTATACTTGGTGAATTTGAGCTCGTCCACCGCATTAGCACCCCGTACCATTTTCAAAATACATCCAAGAAATTTGTACTGCGCACATAGAGCTCATTTTGAGCATATTTTAGGTCCAAGATATTTGAATCGAGCTATAATGTACTAATCGAATACATAGGGAAAAAGAATCTTCTCGGGCGGGACTCGAACCCGCAGTCTTTCCCTTACAGCGGGAATGCCTGACCAATTCGGCTACCGAGACACGCCCGATATGATTCAAATTTCCCATCTTATACGTCTTTAAGGCGACGTGGCGTCATCTACCGATTTTCTTACGAACTATTGGAATCAATGACATAAAACATAACATAACATAAACTCACGCCTGTATTCCCCGAAGGGGTAGGCAGAGGTGCTAGCACCCACATTTCGCCAGTTTATGTTTAAATCGGTAGATGACGCCACGTCGCCTTAAAGACGTATAAGATGGCAAATTTGAATCTTAACGGGCTGTAAGGGAAAGACTGCGGGTTCGAGTCCCGCCCGAGAAGATTCTTTTTCCCCATGTATTCGATTTGTATAGTTAGCATGCTTAATGCTGTCAACTATAATGTACTATGAATATAAAATAAATGAAATATGAATATAAAAAATAAAATACTGGTAATACACAACGTGAAAGTAATATTTTATATTTTAAATCTAACGTGAAATGAAAATCAACTGTTTTAAGTCTCTCGACTAAAATTAATTAATCATAAATCAAATTATAATAAATTGTAAATGCGTTAAACGCAAAAAAATACTTCCTCCTTTTATTAAATACAAGAAAAAATGCTGTGATGATGAAAATTAATATGACCAAGGCTACATAATATTAATAAAAAATATACTATATAGCGCGAAGTAATAAGGCTTCCTTAACCACTAAGCTACCGAGACGCTTTATTCGTACTTAGTAAGAAAAGCTAGAATATACTTATAAATAATATCCCATAGAGTGTGTCCTTGCGTTTTTGTAATATTCAAAGTAATCTTGTGGTGAATTCGAGTGCTTCTTTACAACATCGTCTAGCTGCATTTGGTCGCCCCAGTCTGCCTGCAAAACCACATTATTGGATATATTAATAATAAGGACCATAGACCAATATTTGCTAAGGAAATATGTGTCACATCAGATCATAGACAACATAAAAAGCGATAGTGTTGGGACAGTGTTGATGAATGCTATCGATAAATTTAAGTAACATATTTTATTTTATTTTATTTTAATATTTCGGAAAACTTACAGCTAATTATTACAATAGCAAGGTCAATAGCATAATGATGGCCAATTAAAAGTTTTCACATATAGATTCAAGTACATACCTACATCTCGCTACAAAAGTATTCCTACATATTTAAACATGATTCATTTGAGAAGGAATAGAAAAGAAACATACATTTTATTCCTCACTTACAGAAAAATACGCACAGAATTTTCTTCAATTTGACAGTACTGGTTGTAAACAGATCTATGTCAATATCCAAGCAGTTAAGATTAAAATGTATGGTACCAAACTCACTTGGCGGCGGCTTGGCAACGTTGCCAAGTTGGAAACGTGGTGCCTTGATTCTATGTACTGATATGTGTTCTACAACGTCAATTTCTAATTATTATGAGTGAATACACTTACGAAATTAGGGAACAGATGCCTCTTTTCGTCAAACTTCCGTTCGTTGACGCACCGCAAGAGGTACAGCCTTTCAACCCATGGCCAGATCATGTAGTCCAGCATTCCTGGACGATCCCCTCCGAAGTAATTCGTACCTGGGAATCATGTACAAACATATTAAAAAGTTAAAGCGTCCCTCGGTAGGATCGATCAACCTTCAATCACAACACAGGATCACAACATAAAAGGCGCGTTGTACCAATAAAGACAGGTGTTAAAATTCATTAACCTATTGCTATGGTCTCGCGTCCGGTATTTCCTCTTTCATTTTCAACTCAGCACCGAAGTCACGGATTTAATTTTTGCTCTAAACCCCATTCATACATCCATTAAAACTAGAAAGTACTTATATAAAATAGTATCGATAAATAGGAATGACAGTATGGGCTCACCTCTATTTGCGAGTTCTTTTTCGAATATATCCAAAGTTTGAATTATTTGGTCACTGCCGAACGCGAAGTTTGTGTCGAAACATTCTAAACTGCCTTTTATTAACTGAAAAAAAAAACAATAATCTCTATTAGCAGTAATAATATAACATTTGACAATAAATAAGTCATGTAGGTACGCAGCCATCTAGACAAACTAAACGTAGCTTGTAATATTTCTTAATAAATGGCATTTTTTTATCTACACTGGCAACACCAAACTACGTTTGGTGACGCCTGTGTCGCTTCTAACTTACCCACCATTTTAAGTAGGTAGTTTGTATGATATAACTTTAGTTAAAATGATTGATGACGATGATGAAAATGGGTTATTCATGTTGATGATGATGATAATGACGATGAATGAGATGATTGCTGCCTCAGTAAAGTTGTGGGGACTTTACTAAAAGCCCCTGGGGAGATTTGGATTGAACACGTAGAGTCACAATTCACTGTATTAAGCCACTTCCCTACACGCGTGTGAGTTGTACAGAGGTTATGTCTAAAAACCACCATTTTTATACATAAAAACTCGTATTCACACCAATTTCGAAAAATAAAATAATACCGCGATGCGTCCTCTATCTACGCTTTCCCGCCAAAACTCCATGCAACTATTTGGTAGATAATATATGTTAGCAAATACTAATATTGCACTTAATAGAACCGCTTGCCATATGTAGGCACTGATTAATAATGGCGTAATTTTATAATACCTACTGTAAATAAGGATACACGGTCGGTGGGACCCCATCAAGTTCTTCGGGGTCCAAGTTAACCTCTGCAAGTAGGCACATGTGCTGCATTTTAAATTGATATCTAACGTGTTACCAGTATAGAAAAGTGTAGTGTCATTTAACGAGAAATCTATGGGGTGGTACAATTTAAAAGGCTTTACAATATACCTACTCGAACATCCCCTACGTAAAACGTACCTCATTGAACCTTTCGATGAGAAGCCTATCCTGGGCCTTGACGTAAGGATCCCTGGAGTGCAGCTGGTTCCTGGGATACTTCTCGTCCAGATAATCGCAAATGACCACGCTCTCAAACAAATACTTGTCGCCCTGATCCGTTGGGATTTCTAGCACTGGTATTTTTACTGAAACACAACAAAATTATGCATTTTTATTATTATAATTTATCGATCGAATATATCGGGCAAAATGAAATGGCGACGGTGGAGCCATCTACAAACTTTCTTACGAACTGTTGGAACCGATGAATGATTTTTCAACCATTTTAAATATTATTTTTGATTACTGCGCCCCAATATTTGACTGAAATTGTTATAGAATTTATTAAGCTGACTTTTAAATTCGAAACACATTCTTTTTCCAGATGTGTGTGGAGGCACGGGGTCGAGCTCTAAGAATTGGGTGGAGAAGGAAAGACTAAGTTACGAATCGAATTAATTATTTATTTTACTAGTGTGTATGACCGACACACAGCCCGACAAACCCGTGACTGGTGTTCTCGTATGAAATACAATTTTGCTTACTCTAATATAGAGCTGTGTCTTCACCGCACATAAGGCTATGTCCCCACAGTATTCCCCCCTTAAAAATTTTTACATTATAAAGGTAAAAAATATTATTATTAGGTCTAATTAAACATTTCATAAATATTTCACTGTGTTTTAATTACAAACTCCCAAAACCATGGTCATCCTATTCAGTTACAATAATTTTACAATTTGTCCTGAAAAAATTATGGTCACCCTATCATTACTTTATTTATAATATCATACATTGTAGTTGCACTTTGATATGCAGTCAAAGGAATGTGCTGACGCTACGCTTTTGGTGAAGTACACAGTCGCATAATGTATTGTTAGAGACTAAAATAATCTATATTACACTGTCTACTACTATTGTAGCAAAATGTTACTATACAGCTGCACTGGATTTCGTACACAATTTTATGTCAGCTGAAAACAGTAATACATTGAAAATACACAAATTTAAACTTTGACACATTATATTTTAGCTTAACACCAATACATTGAAAATACACAAAATTAAACTTTGACACATTATATTTTAGCTTAACACCAATACATTGAAAATACACAAAATTAAACTTATACACGTTATATATATTGTTCATTAATGGCTGCGACTTTGGGTGCGCGACCTTCTTCGACTTTCGTCACCAGGTTTTTGACAACTTTGTTTCTCAAATGCCCGCAGAACTTTCTTGCAATGAAATAAAATAAGATACTAAGTGCGATGGCAATTATCACAAAAATTAAAATTCCATATGTTTCGATTTTTCTATATAGGTCAGCTTTTGCTTCATTATCTGATACAGATATTTGAAAATAATTGACACAATTACATGTAACAAATAATTCACAAATTTCACAACAGTTACACAATTCATATAAGTAGGTAGGTACTTAAAATTATATAAAATTGGTATATAGAGTTATTTATTACTCTAAAAAAATTGTTTATAGGTATCATTGCATGTCTTGTATATTGACGAGCAAAGTCACAAAATAATGTTAGTGTTATAATTTTACGTCATGAATCGGACAGGCTGTTTAACGCTTCTCCCACAGCGTGTGGTGCGAGCGTTAAGAGGTTCGCGATTTGGAACTTCCATATTAGTCCGAGTAGTAAGGTCGTTATTCTCACTAAAACAATATGCTGGTTTTAATCGATCTACGGAAATATTAACCTTACGATCTAACATTTGAATTTTGTATACCTTATTTTTTCTATCCAACACGCGAAATGGACCGTCGTAAGTTGGTTGTAAAGGCTTACGAATTGCGTCATGTCTGACAAATACATACTCACAAGTTTCTAAATCTGGATGAACAAATATTCTTATATTACTGTTATGATGAAATATAGATTTCTGAAAATCTTGTATGTTTTTTCTCAAATTATTTACGTATTCACAAGAGTCATCAATGTCAGATTGCTTTGGGCTGCTATAAAAATCAGCTGGTAGACGTAGAGTAGTTCCGTACGTCATTTCCGCTGCGCTTATGCCACTATCGCTCCTGATCGCTGTTCTGAGACCTAGTAGTACGGTCGGTAACTCGTGTACCCATGAGTGTGCTGTGGTATTACATAAGCGAGCGGTTAATGCTGCTTTCAAGCATCTATGCCAACGTTCTACTATACCGTTGCTTTGTGGTCGATAAGGAGTCGTGCGTATTTTGTCTATCCCTAGTAGTTTCATTAATGAAGAAAATAGTTGGCTTTCAAATTGGCGTCCTTGATCACTGGTTAGCCTTTTCGGGCAACCGAAACGAGATATCCAACCTTCATAAATGACTTTAGCTACAGTTTCAGCGGTCATATCTATCGTAGGAAAACACTCAGGCCAACGTGTGCCTCTATCAATAATGGTTACGCAATATCTAAACCCTTCTTCCGACGTCCGTAAAGGACCAATTAAATCTACATGAATTTGTTCAAATCGATCACACGATGGAAAAGAGCTTAATGCGGACGTTGTATGACGACTAACCTTAGCTCGTTGACATTGTATGCACGTTTTTGCCCATTGTCCTACATCGCGGTTCATGCTAGGCCAATAAAAACGATCCTGCACTAATTTCCGTGAGGTTCTTATGCCTGGATGGCTTAAACTATGGATAGAGTTGAATGCTTTACGTCTAAAACTCTCAGTTAAATACGGTCTTATCTTATTATCAGTAATGTTACAGTATATTGATTTTTGACAACCGGGAATCAAAATTTTCTTAAGCCTAACCTTGTCATCATTAGAGTTCGATAGTTGCAAAATATAGGGATCTACCTCTTGCGCGTGGGCGAGTTCCTCGTAATTTATAACCGTGGGACATTCTACGGTCGCAACGCGGGATAAGGTGTCAGCAACAATGTTATCTTTTCCGCTGATGTGTCTTATGTCGGTTGTGAATTCACTGATATAAACTAATTGCCGTGTTCTCCTGGGCGTCTCATTTTCATTGGTACCTTTAGAATATGCAAAGGCTAAAGGTTTATGGTCAGAGTATACAATTAATTGCCGGCCTTCTACCATATATTTAAAATGACGGATTGCTAAATAGATTGCCAATAATTCACGATCATATGTACTATATTTGCGCTCGGTTTTTGACAGACCTTTGGAAAAATAGCCTAATGGTGTCCACGTGTTGTTTATACATTGTTGCAAAACTGCACCAACACACGTATCCGAAGCGTCCGTCATTAATGCAATCTCTGCATCCGGTACTGGGTGGGCAAGCGTCGCTGCGTTGCGCAAGCTCAACTTACATTTCTCGAAAGCTTCGTCAGCGTCCGAGTTCCAGACTATAGGTGTTTTGTCCTTCTTTTTCGAGTTATGTAGATAACTATTTAAGATTGACTGTGAACTAGTTGCGTTAGGAATGTGTGAACGATAAAAGTTTACCATGCCCAAGAATCGTCTTAATTGCTCGATTGTTTGGGGTTTCGGAAAGTTAACTATCGCTTCCACTTTGTCTTTCAGAGGATGAATCCCTTCTGATGTGACATGATAACCTAAAAAGTCTATCTCTTGTTTACCGAACAAACATTTAGATATATTAATGGTTATGCTATATTTACTAAACTGCTGGAATAATGCTTCGAGGTGTCTACGATGACTTACATCGTCTACACTTGCAATTATGACGTCATCTACAAAACTAAATATACTATTCCTGCAATCGTCATCTAAGCCTTGCAATATTGTGTGTTGCATGAATCTGGAAAAAGTCGCCGATGAATTCCGCAAACCCATGGACATTCGAGGAAATTCCCATAGCCCAAAACTTGTTATTATTGCAGTCTTTTCAACATCATCAGGATGCACAGGAATACAGAAATAAGCTTTGTTAATGTCTATCCTAGAAAATACTTTCTTACCTGCCAGATTATACGTGAAATCAGTCACTCGAGGGATTGGGTACCTGTCTGGCTTGGTTACAGCGTTCAATTTCCTGTAGTCTCCGCATGGACGTATCTCGCCGTTCTTTTTGGGAACGACGTGTAGAGGACTGGCCCATGGACTTTTGGACGGTCTGCATATGCCAAGTTCCTGCATCATATCAAATTCCTCCCTAACCTTCCTATACCTATCCGGTGCTAATGGTCTAGCCCGGGCATATACCGGAGGTCCAAATGTTTCAATGTGGTGAAAAACACCATGATTTGGTACATCGTTATAAGATATAAGTTTTGTAAGGTCCTTATATTTACATAATAATTCTTGATAAGGATGGTTATCATTCACTGTTTTCACAGTAGGTTGACATGAGTTAACAATAGAGGCTATAGAATTCATTTTAGTTAAACTATCAATTAACTTACGTGAGGCCAGGTCCACGATAATTCCGTGATGAGCCAAAAAATCTGCGCCTAATATTGGTTGTTTAATGTCCGCTATCACAAATGTCCATGTGTATGGTCTACGTAAATTTAAATTCAATTTCAGCGTTTTAACTCCGAAAGTTCGAATTTCCGTACCATTCGCCGCATAGAGTTTGTATTCGCTATCACTGCACACTTTACTCTTCACCTTAGATACAGGTATTACAGAGATGTTTGCACCAGTATCCACCAAAAATCGCATACCACTATTACAGTCAGTGATGCACAGACGGTTTGCAGGTGATATTGTGCAGACATCCGTCGCTGTCTGCACGATTTCTAGTTTTTTGTTTCTTCCTTAGATTGCCGTTTCTTGTACGCACACGGTTCTATACATTTGGTAGCCTTCTCCTTATAGCGAAAATGGTAAAAACACTGCCAATTGGGGTTATTCCTCTTCCTGGATTGCGATCTCCCGCCTTGATTTCCCTTATGCGATGATCTTGTCCTTGACCTTGACCTTTCCATTTGTTGTAAGCGTTTCGTCAACTGATTGATTTGGTCACGTAGGTCATTGTTCCCGCTGGTTCTAGTCTCGGCTACTTCCGCTATTTCACTGGCACGCGTGGCTTCCATGATTCTATCAGCTAATTCTGCAAGTTTTTCCATATTCACCACCTCACTAGCGGTCAGGACGGCTCGTACTGCGGATGGTAAGTGCCCTACCCACAGCATACGTAGTGTTTCATCCTTGAACTTATTTCTCGCCAGTTCACGCATTTTTCTAAGAAGCTGGGAAGGTTTTTGGTCACCCAACTCCTGCTCCTTTAGAAGTTTTTGCACCTGCCGTATCTCGGATTCCTCATATACTGCCAAAAGCCTATCCTTCAGCGTTTTGTACTTGTTAGCAGCTGGCGGATTCAACACAATATCGCTCACCTGTTCTATGTTCTCTTTGCTCAGTTTCGCTATAGTGAGATAGTATTTGCACTCTTCCGATAGCTTCTGATTCGCTAGAACTGCTTCGTATTGCACAAACCATAAGCGTGGTGCGTCTCTCCAAAATTCTGGAATTCTTGACGATACCGTAATTTGAGACATGGTATTTCCTTCGGGCTCGCCTTTGACACTGGCTGAAGATGGTCCTGCAGTTTCCGAGTCGTTTGACATTCTCTCCACCTTTTTTCTCAATTACTGTGATATCTAATTACTGTGATATTTTCCACTAAATGTCCAAAACTGTTTGTGTTCACTTGGATCGTCTGTCGTCGGGTCACCAATGTGGAGGCACGGGGTCGAGCTCTAAGAATTGGGTGGAGAAGGAAAGACTAAGTTACGAATCGAATTAATTATTTATTTTACTAGTGTGTATGACCGACACACAGCCCGACAAACCCGTGACTGGTGTTCTCGTATGAAATACAATTTTGCTTACTCTAATATAGAGCTGTGTCTTCACCGCACATAAGGCTATGTCCCCACATGTGTTTCGAATTCGAAAAGTTAGCATAATAAATGCTATAAAAATGTCATTCAAATGCTTGTGTTATATTACGACTTCATAATAAAGTTCCTTACATCTTGGGTTCTTGGTCCTAAACCACTCCGGTAGTCTCAGTGGGTCCAGCTTGTAGATCTCGAACCTTGCTTTCTTCGCCTCCAGGATGAGTAGCACCCGGTGGCCGTAAGGGTTCATGTCGACATGGTACAGCCGAAGCTTGTCTGATAGAACGGGGGGTGGCAGAGGTCCTGGTACAAGAAATGGTGAATTTGTAAATTAATATAGCCTGCTTGGGGTACTCCCACGGAGAAGGAAATGATCTCCTCCGTAGGTACTCCTCACAGCAAATCCATACTAATATTATAAATGCGAAAGTAACTCTGTCTGTCCGTTTGTCTGTGTATGTTACGCTTTCACGCCTAAACCACAGAACTGATTTTGAGGAAATTTGGTATAGGGGTAGATTAGACCATGAGAAAGGACATAGGCTATGTTTGGTCACGATAACCGACATCCAAGCGGGCGAAGCCGCGGGCAAAAGCTAGTTGTGCATAAGGTCATAAATTCTTGTTTTCTGGTGCTACTTGTTAGTATACCTGGTAACACCTTCAGCGAAGCTAAACAGCTTGTGGTGGGCAGATAGTGTAATAGCCAGGATTTGAACCCGGGACATCGATTTTCACTCTGTAGGTAACTGTGACATATCTGTTTTTTGGTCATATCTCCCTCAAACAATCAAATATACTTTACAATAGACAAAAGTTAAAAAAAAAATGGGTTCAACGACCTTTTTTAGGGATCCGTAAGCAAAGGGTAAAAACATAACCCTCTTAGTAAAACTTCAGTCATCACTTCATCAGGCTGTATCTCATGGACTGTGATGGCTAGGTAGTTGAAATTTTTCCAGATTATGTATTTCTGTGGCGGTTTTAACAACAAATACTAAAAACAGAAATACTACGGAGCCCTTCGAGCGCGAGTGCGACTCGCACTTAGCCGATTTTTTGAAATATCAACTAGCTGACCCGGCGAACTTCGTACCGCCATTTTTTTCTACCCGCGTGGCGTTTGATCCCGTTCCCGCTGCATCGTCTACTATATTAAGCGTGTTTTATACTTAAAAACCTTCCTCTTGAATCACTATATCTATTAATAAAAACCGCTTCAAAATCCGTTGCGTAGTTTTGAACATTTAAGCATACATAGGGACGGACAGACAGCGACAGCGACTGTGTTTTATACTAAGTACTTAGTGATGATGTACAGACACAACTAATTTACAATTTAACTATAGACTTTTTCCGATAAATACTAAACAGCATGGTATTTAAAATATCGATGCAACGAAAGAACCATGACCCGCTTCTGAAATAGGTTAATAGGACCGGCAAACGCAAACGTGCGACAAGGACGCCGCATCCTAATCGCTATGATAGACAAGGAAGGAAGTATTTAAGAGAATTTTATTTACAGCGTGTGTATTTTGAATTGTTTGATCTATATTCGATTTTATTTACGGAGAGCTACCTAATCCTACATAATCCATACTTCTACATACATCCATACTTAATATTATACATGCGAAAGTAACTCTGTCTGTCTGTCTGTCTGTATGTTACGCTTTCATGCCTAAACCACTGCACCGATTTTGATGAAATTTGGTATAGGGGTAGATTAGACCTTAAGAAAGGACATAGGCTATGTTTTGTCACGATAACCGACATCCACGCGGGCGGAGCCGCGGGCAAAAGCTAGTTACAAATAATGTGATAGTTCTTTCTGTAGCGTGGCGGTAGTAAGGCGTCATTAGGTATATTTATATTTTAGGTATAAGTATGTAATTTAGTAAGAATAGGTAGGTAAGATATGTTTATGAATGGTGCCCAAGCCTTGCTGCATTAATTCAACTACAAAACATGGATAACAGCTCTTTATCATATCTATTTTGATTAGGAATGGAAGTGACAATGATAATAAAATGATGTCTTCAATCATAAAACTCAACAGGAAGGCTATTATTACTAGATTATTAGCAGACGACCGCAGACCGCAAGGACGAAGAAATGTGTCACGTGTAGAGATGGGCGTCTTCCCTTCCCTTCCCTGGGCAAGAATGGGTAGGGAAGGTAAAAATGGGTTTTTTCCCATTTTTACCCATTTTTACCGGGTATTTTCATTTCTTCCCGGGTAAAAATGTTCAGGAGTTAATTCGGTGCGATTATTCATGTAGAATTTCACTTTACTTACAGTCCCATTCAAATTTTTTAGATTCACCAGTCTAAATCATACGTAGGTATATAGTATTAGCACAGTCTAACGATTCATACTACATACAGTCTGTCAACGAAGCCGTCTAGACAGAGCAATCGTGCAGGGGAGTGATGGGTGACGGGGTATTACTCGGGACGCCCATACATTTTACTCGGTACTAAGGATTCAGGGCTGTCTCATTTTGTAATCACACTAATCACGGGATAATTTTTTTTCATGACTCGTTGGTGGAGCGCTTATGTACTTTCTTAATTATTTCCCACACAATTTAATTGTATTTCAATTTTTGTAATTTAAAAAACCGCTTCTGTGAACGAAATAATGTTTGAGTATTGGCGCTCATTTGTTGACCACTTAGTGTTGAAGAAGGCCAATAGATGGCGCTGCGCACAGATTTTTCGAACTATATTTTGAGAATGAAGTTTCTACGAGCGAGACTCTCAAGCACCACGGCGGATCATCTACCCGCTCGCATTTTTTAATTAGTCGCTAACTCGCAGCAGCACCGAAAGGTGTCTATGACTCCGCCGCACCAAACGGAAGTTGAGTAATTCAACTCCTCGTTTCTTTTTCTGTGTAATTCTATAAGTTCCTTTGGCCACATTCTCAAGTCAGTATAAGTGAAGTGTATCGGAAGAAAACGACAAACTCAAGAAAATAACCGGCCGGTCGAAACTTACCTACCCACCAGCACGTGCCAGGAACCACGCCTGTCTGCAGCTGAATCCTCACGAGGTGGAATTCAGGTCAGTGCCGGTTCTCTTACGTTTTCATTCATAGAAGCGGTCACATGTGTCTTTTCTTTTCATTACAACCTAACTGCAGGTCATAGGTACTTATACGCTCTGTGTGCAAACACACCATTTGGTAGGACTATTTACACGTTCTACCATAATTTATGGTCCTTACGAGTCGGATAGGCCAGTAAATAACATATTCACGTAATTATTGGTGAATAATATTTCTTTCCTATTCATTTAATTAAAAGATTCACGTAATTTTGGTGAATTCTTTCCGCCATCTTAGTTTCATTACTTTCATTCGCTAACAGATTTACGTAAATTATTTGGTAAATTCTGTATTTAAAGCGCTAAATCTACGTAATAATTGGTAGATATTTATAATAGTTGGTGATTTACGTATTAATTGGTAAATACTCATCATTCTATTCACATACGCGTAACTTTGTAGGTACCTATCTAGGTACGTAGTTAGTTACATTCCCGCTCCGCTGTGCTACTTGCGCTATTATATAATAAGCCGTAGTACAATTTTCAATAAAAAGTAGGTATATCTAAACTGTTTGTGTTGAATTACTATTATATTATAGTAGGTACCTTACAGATAATCTTCTTGTTATATTTCAATAGGTAGGTCCTACCTATCGTTAATTTGCAAACATGTCGTCAGGTCAGATTATTATGTTGAATCAAAAAAAGGAATTATTGTTTGCACGCATTAATCGTTGGTATAAATCGTCGAAATCAGTTGTGTGTTTTGATATAACGACGCCAGCCAATGAAGATTTTCTGGCTGAGACCGAGACCATCGATGACGCTCGCGATAAGTTCGAGTCGATTGTAGATCAAATAAATAGCTTAAATTTATCATCAGAATCCCCTGTGGAATCCGACTATTCTTGCCTTGACTCATTTGATGAATTGTATTCGAGAATAAAACGCATTAGAAATAAATTATCTACGCCCAAGGTCAAGGAGGTCGCCTCACACGAGTCGAGTAATTCGAACGCGTCTGTAGTGGGATTGGAAATGCTTGTTGTTCCGAGTTTTGACGGACGCCCTGAAAACTGGAATACATTTTATCAGTCCTTTAAGGCCAATATTCATTCAAACAAACAATTGTCTGATTCGCAACGTGTGCAATACCTATTCTCAAAACTAAACAATGACGCATTAAAGTTCACTGCCGGTATTGTTCCGTCAAGTGAAACCTACAGTATAGTTTGGGACGCCTTGGTCAAGAAATACCAAGATAAACGTTCATTAGGTTCATATTATCTTAATAATATATTAGACTTAAAGAATTGTTCACCTAGTGTGAACTCACTTGATTCATTTATAGGTATATATTCCTCCTCTATCGCCGCGCTTAAAGAGTTAGGTATAAATGATTTAACGGACTTCATGTTTCTACAATGTGCCTTGAGGAAAATGGACACTCTAACCATCCAAGCCTTCGAACTTTCTGTTCGAGGTGTCGATATACCTACGACGCAACAGCTGATCGACTTTGTACAAGATTATGCTAAGATGATTGAAAGGTCAAACCCGCGGTCTTCGTCATATGCGAAGTCGTCCACTGCTGGGACGCCACAGTCTAATGCTAGGCGTGTACAGCATAATTCTAAGTCGTTTGTTGTCAGTGTGCCGATTAATAATAAGTCGAATACGCCCGCCGCAGTTGACGCGTCCTGTTGTTTATGTGGCGGCAGCGACCACCGACACCTGTATAACTGCGCTCAGTTTAAAAATATGCAAAATGCAAAGGCTAGATATGAGTTTATTAAATCTAAGCGTGGTTGCGTGAATTGTCTAAGCACATTACATAATCTCCCGCAATGTAAAAGTACGTCAGTTTGTTTCTGTCAGAAAAAACATCATAAATTATTGCATTTTTATAATAATGTTAATAATTCGCACTCGCATGCGACGACTACTGTCCCTCTCTCGCCGCCCCAGTGCGACAATGTTGGTCTCACTCCTGAGTCACCGCTCGCTTCAAGCACTGTGCATTCGTATGCCTCTAGCCATAAGGGTGATATTCTCTTGGCAACCGCTCAGGTGTATGCTCGCCCTAAAGATAGCACTGGAAATAAATCTGTAGTCAGATGTCTAATTGATAATGGCTCACAGAATAACTTAATAACATTGTCCTGTTGTCGTTTATTAAATTTACCAATAATACCAATGAGTAATTCTGTTGTCAAAGGTGTTGGTTCCACTTCGCACACGATAATAGGCTATGTGTATTTGGACATTGAATCTCGTATTTATGCAGATCATAAGTATACTATACATGCGTTAGTTATGAATAGCCTTACGGATCAATTGCCCTCGCAATGAATTAAGTGTGATCGCGAGTTAAATCTTCGCGATTTACCGCTTGCTGACTTAAGCTGGAACATTCCAGGAAACATTGATCTAGTATTAGGTGCACAGCTCTTCCCGTATATCTACTTAGGAAATAGAGTCGAGTGTGGTCCCAGTGCCCCTTGTGTACTATCAACCGCGTTTGGGTATGTACTTATGGGTGATTACCCACGTAAAGATGTTGTGCCTACAACCGCATCCTTTTCTGCGCTAGCACTAAATGATTTAGTGCAAAAATTTTGGGAACTTGAGGAAGTTCCTGTGAAGCGCCTATTGTCTCCAGAAGAAACCGAGTGTGAGAATATTTTCACATCTACTGTGACTCGCGATGACGTAGGTCGTTATTCTGTTGCGCTGCCGTTCTGCAAGGATCCCTCTGAACTAGGGAACTCGCGCGGCGTCGCTCACCGCCGGTTTTTGTCGCTCGAGCGTAAACTTCGTCAATCACCAACCGTACGCGAAAGTTACAATAAGGTTATTCAGGATTATTTAGATAACGGTTATCTTAGTCTCGTTGATGACTCTAATTTGTCTATGGATGGTTATTACATACCACATCACGCAGTAGTTCGACATGACAAACCGATGCCACGTATTGTGTTGGACGCGAGCGCTAAAACCCACACTGGTCTTTCGCTCAATGATATTTTACATATTGGTCCCAATTTACAGGCAGACCTGTTTTTATTATTATTAAATTTTAGGCTATTTCCTATCGCAATGAACGCTGACATAAAACAACATTATTTACGTATTGGCGTACCTGTTGACCATCGTAAATGCCTGCGCATCTTATTCAGGTTCAAGGAACTTTGGCTTAGTAAGAGTGATTGGGATGACCCTGCTCCAGAGCATATACGCTCACGCTTTTCCGCTCTCGTTCAAGAATTAAAATTGCTTGACACATTAAAAATTCCGCGATATACAGATGTCGAAGTTGATTGCGAATTACGTCTTGTCGCATTTTGTGATGCCAGCCTGAATGGCATGGGATGTGTTATTTATGCACATTGTACCTACCCATCTAGCATTCAAACTCGCATTTTGTGTGAAAAATCAAAGGTCACTCCGACAAAGATTACTACGCTTGCTCGATTAGAGTTATGTGATATTTTGCTTATGTCAAAGTTAACAAGAACTGTACGTGATTCTTATGCATTACGCATTCCCGTTACTGACATTTACGCCTTTTCTGATTCCACGATTGCCTTATCATGGGTTCACTCGTCACCACATCGGTGGTCGATTTTTGTTAGCAACAGGGTCGCTCAGTGTCAAGAAAACTTGAACGCTGAACATTTTTATCACGTCGCCAGAGCCATTAACCCGAGTGATTGTCTATCACGCGGCATGCTCCCCTCGCAACTTTTGACTTATGATTTGTGGTGGAACGGTCCAGCATGGATCCGCGGCCCCCCTGATGAATGGCCTATTAAGTCATTCTCTCCCGCCAACTGTTCTGACTTACCTGAGCATAAGGCAAATGTGTTAAGTGTGACAACAAAACACACAGAGTCGCCATTGTTATGTACATTAGCACAACGTGTTTCTTCTTGGCAGAAACTACTACGCATCATTACATACGTTTTAAAATTCGCACGATTTAAATTTAAGATCGAACCTCATTCTGTATCAGGATTACATCCTGTCCTTCTCCCTAAACGCGATCACGTTGTTGATCTAATAATTCAGCATTTTCACGTTGTCAATTGTCATACTGGACCTGGACTCCTCATGTCTATCATAATATATAAAACGCGTACTGGTACTTACAAACGCGCTGTAACCAAATTGTATCCTATCCCAACGCAATAACTTACAACGCTAATAGAATCTTAAACTTTAATTTTAACTCAAACTTTAAACATACTTTAGATAGAATATTGTTAGTCTAAGTTGTTATTTTAGCTATGTGTATTATTATGTTATACAAATTCACTATGGGCTCTAATCAGCCAGTGTTCGCTTGTTTGTTTCGTAACGTCTTGCGACGTTCCAAAGCCGGGTGCATGGTGGAGCGCTTATGTACTTTCTTAATTATTTCCCACACAATTTAATTGTATTTCAATTTTTGTAATTTAAAAAATCGCTTCTGTGAACGAAATAATGTTTGAGTATTGGCGCTCATTTGTTGACCACTTAGTGTTGAAGAAGGCCAATAGATGGCGCTGCGCACAGATTTTTCGAACTATATTTTGAGAATGAAGTTTCTACGAGCGAGACTCTCAAGCACCACGGCGGATCATCTACCCGCTCGCATTTTTTAATTAGTCGCTAACTCGCAGCAGCACCGAAAGGTGTCTATGACTCCGCCGCACCAAACGGAAGTTGAGTAAGTCAACTCCTCGTTTCTTTTTCTGTGTAATTCTATAAGTTCCTTTGGCCACATTCTCAAGTCAGTATAAGTGAAGTGTATCGGAAGAAAACGACAAACTCAAGAAAATAACCGGCCGGTCGAAACTTACCTACCCACCAGCACGTGCCAGGAACCACGCCTGTCTGCAGCTGAATCCTCACGAGGTGGAACTCAGGTCAGTGCCGGTTCTCTTACGTTTTCATTCATAGAAGCGGTCACATGTGTATTTTCTTTTCATTACAACCTAACTGCAGGTCATAGGTACTTATACGCTCTGTGTGCAAACACACCATTTGGTAGGACTATTTACACGTTCTACCACTCGTTTTGTTTGTTGAAATTGTTTTTTTTTTTCGTTTTCTATATTTAGCTATCCAAGATGGCGGACACGAAATTTTCACAAAAATCGATATGGGTTTCAGGTTTCGGGGTTTTTGGGGTCGCTGATTGCGAATATGACATCCATTTCGCGATCCAAGATGGCGGACTCGAAATTTTCACTTAAATCAATATGGGTATCGCTGAGAGGGTTTTTGGGGTCGCTGATTGCGAATATAACATCCATTTGGTGATCCAAGATGGCGGACTCAAAAGTTTCACTAAAATCGATATGGGTATCGCTTTCAGGGTTTTTGGGGTCGCTAATTGCGAATATAACATCCATTTCGCGATCCAAGATGGCGGACTCGAAATTTTCGCCAAAATCAATATGGGTATCGCTTTCAGGGTTTTTGGGGTCGCTGATTGCGAATATGACATCCATTTCGCGATTAAGATGGCGGACTCGAAATTTTCATCAAAATCGATATGGGTATCGCTTACAGGGTTTTTGGGGTCGCTGATTGCGAATATAACATCCATTTGGTGCTCCGAGATGGTGGACTCGAAATTTTCACTAAAATCGATATGGGTATCGTTTTCAAAGTTTTCGAGGTTGCTGATTACGCATATATTACTCATGTAGCAATCCAAGATGACTGTATGGATGATATATTCGTAATTATTAAATTTCCGCTATCTTTGATCGTCGTTAAAATGGTCGTCAATCCCGATATCAGATAATTGCCGGCAGGCAATCATACGATGGGAAACTGTCGACTATTTGTGACGATTTTTTTCTGACGCTTTCGTGTGTGAGCGCTGTCAACTTAGGACTGCAGGCCGCCCGATACGATCTGAAACTGCAGGCGGATCTTACAGTAGTTCATCGCGTTTGATGTTTGCGTAAATGCCGCCTTTTGCAGTTTTGTCAGGGTTGTCACTTCAGTTTTTATTTACCTATAATTAATTTTTCTGTAACATTTTATATATAACCCCTATTTTGATCTCTTTGTCTGTCAAAGCACATCAACTCACGCTAATATATATTACTAGCTGATGCCCGCGGCTCCGCTCGCATGGATGTCGGCTATTGCGACTTTTGCTTATATCTCTGGTTCTACTCAACCGATTATGATCAAGCAAATGTAATATTTTAACTCGTGAGTTTTTTGGATGTCGATTTCGGTTTCGGTTTCGATTTCGATTTCAATTTCAATTTCAATTTTTGATTCGGGTTCAGGTTCGGGTTCGGGTTCTGATTTTGCTTATGCTGAAATTTCGCTAATCGCCGGGATCGCTAAATTGATAATATATTCTTAAGGAGCCTATCCACGATCAGTTCGCCTGCAGTTTCAGAGCATATCGGGCGGCCTGCAGTCCTAAATTGAAAGCGGCCACACACGAAAGCAATTTTGGCCTGCCGGCCATTCCCTGCTGTCAGTTTTGCGGTTACACACGATCAGTTGGAAGTCGACAGTTTCCCATCGAATGATTGCCTTCCGACGATTGTCTGATATTGGAATTGACGACCATTTTAACGACGATCATAGATGTTGGACTTGAAATTAAAAAAGTCTAAGTTTTCTTGGTGACTAATAATAAAATCCATTTAGTGATCCAAGATTGCGGACTTGAAATTTCCCAAAAAAGTCAACATGGGTATCGTTTACGAGGTTTTCGGGATTGCTAATTACGAATATATCATCCATCCAGTCATCTTGGATCGCTACATGAATAATATATTCGTAATCTGCAATTCGATTCGATCGATTTTAGTGAAAATTTCAAGTCCGCCATCTTGGATTGCTAAATTGATGATATATTCGTAATTAGCGACCCCAAAAACCCTGAAAACGATACCCATATCGATTTTGGTGAAAATTTCGAGTCCGCCGTCTTGGATTGCTAAATTGATGATATATTCGTAATTAGCGACCCCAAAAACCCAGAAAACGATACCCATATCGATTTTAGTGAAAATTTCAATCCGCCATCTTGGATTGCTAAATTGATGATAAATTCGTAATTAGCGACCCGAAAAACCCAGAAGGCGATACCCATATCGATTTTGGTGAAAATTTTGAGTCCGCCATCTTGGATTGCTAAATTGATGATGTATTCGTAATTAGCGACCCCAAAAACCCTGAAAACGATACCCATATCGATTTGAGTGAAAATTTCGAGTCTGCCATCTTGGATCGCGAAATGGATGATAAATTCACAGTCAGCGACCCCAAAAACCCTGAAAGCGATACCCATATCAATTTTGGTGAAAAATTTGAGTCCGCCATCTTGGATCGCTAAATGGATGATATATTCGTAATCGGCGACCCCTAAAACCCTGAAAACGATACCCATATCGATTTTTGCGAAAATGTCGTGTCCGCCATCTTGGATCGCTAAATATAGAAAACGAAAAAAAAAATACATTTTAACAAACAAAACGCTTCATGAAAAAAAATCAAACACGTGATTAGTGTGATTACAAATGAGACAGCCCTGAATCCTTAGTACCGAGTAAAATGTATGGGCGTACCGAGTAATACCCCGTCACCCATCACTCCCCTGTTGGGCCTGCAATTACCGTAGATTTTTGAATACCGGTAATAAACGGTATTAGATTTTTTTTACCGGTAATACCGGTAAAACCGGTAATGGGTATATTTGTGGTAACGTTATTAAAGTAGAGTTTGATAGGGTAGTAAACATTTTATTTTAAGTTAAACTGTGATAGCTACTTGATAAACTAACTCGCATAATCGTTGTCAATGCAAAAATAGAGAATATGAATTAAAAAAAAATTTTGCCATGTAGATCAATCAATCAATTAGTCTATTGCAGTACACTGCTGAACATAAGCCTTTTCCAACCTTTTCCAATGTGCGCTATTTCTGTCGATGCGATCCAGTCTATCCCAGCCACCTTTTACAGGTCGCAAGTCCATCTGGCTAGGGGACGTCCTCCATTCGTTTGTCTCTAATGGCCATCGGTCCGTCGACAGGTGTGGCAAACCCACAGCCACTTCAACTGGCTTATTTTGCGAGCTATGTCGGTAACCTTAGTTCTTTATCGAATGATCTTGTTTCGAATTCTATCCTTCAAAGAAACTCCAAAGCCCACTGTGCAACTTTTAGGTCATGGACAAAACCCTCTGTAAGTGTTTTCAGACATTGCGGTAGGGGTGAAAAGAATACTCAACGCCGTTTCCCAATTGCTCGTTGGTCCAGTCCAGTCTAGTTGGATCCTTTTGACTTGTTCTTTCTCGAAGCTGTTTTAACCGAGCTGAAACCCAGGTACCTATATATATTTTTGAACAACTTCGAGCATTACCCCTTCGATGGTCATCGGTCTCGTTGCAAAATCTTCGTTGAACATAATCTTAGTTTTATCCTAGTTTAGCATTTCGCCTAGTTATTCTAACGACTCCACAACTATGACGATGCCGGCGACGAACCGAATATGCAATATACTGTAATGCGTTAGAGAATATTAAGTCCGTATAACATTCCCCTGCCTCCACACTGGAGGCTTCGTCTTCTGGTCTTGGAGCTGGACGGATGTTTTGGCAGTATTATACAAGAATTTTTATTGTGTCGATTGAGGATATCAAAGTGCTGGCACTTTGATATCCTCAATCGACACAACACCGCTGCAGGGCATCCAGAACCGCCCAGGTTTAGATGAAGTCGAAGGCTTTTTTGTAGTCCACAATTCACAAACCATACACGACGGCTGATTGTACTATTGAGTCTTTTCTACAATCTGTCGAACAGTAGTCTACGGTGCTAAAGTCTTTTTGAAACCCAGCCTGCTCCGGTGGAACGCGGCGAGCTTACGCGTGAGGCCATTTGTAACAACTCAGAAAAACAACACGTAGACATGGCTCAAGTCGAGAGTGAGATGGGCCTGTCGTTTCCCATGTTCTCTCATGGGGAATTACAAAAACCTATAATTGAATGTCATTTTTTTTGTTTTTTTTTTTATATTTATTATGTTGTATATTGACATTACATACATTATTTTTACACTAAATCAATTGTTTAAATTTATGTGAATTGTGAATATCATTGAATAACATTCCGGCAAAAATACCGGTAAAATACCGGTTTTAAATTTTTAATACCGGTATATTTCAGAGGGCCAAAACCGGCGGTTTACCGGTATTACGGTAAACCGGTTAACCGGTATTGCAGGCCCTACTCCCCTGCACGATTGCTCTGTCTAGACGGCTCGTTGACAGACTGTATGTAGTATGAATCGTTAGACTGTGCTAATATTATAAATGCGAAAGTAACTCTGACTGTGTCTGTCTGTCTGTATGTTACGATTTCACGTCTAAACCACTGAACCGATTTTGATAAAATTTGGTATAGGGGTAGATTAGACCATAAGAAAGGACATAGGCTATGTTTGGTCGCGATAACCGACATCCACGCGGGCGGAGCCACGGCAAAAGCTAGTAATATAATAAATAGTATCATTGTAATTGACAGAACACATATATTTATATTAAAAGTCATAATTTTGTGTGTAAGTATGATATAATTGGGTCAATCAACTTTTAAGTGTACATCAATGAAAAATTTAACTTTTTAATTTTATTAGTTTTTTTTAAATATTTTAATACATTTTCTGTAGATGATTACTTATATTTTAAGAATTCACATAGAGCAGAGCAATTTGTTTAAAGGAAATAGTAATTTTGACTCCGAAATCGACATGACTCTAGTTAAGATAGTCCCTTGGACAACTAAACTAAATAGGCTTCTGAACCATTTAAATTCAGTCCAATTGTAAACCGGCACTTTATTCTCACTTAATATAGGATGGATTTAAATTTATTTTCTATAAATAAATGACGCGACTTTTAATTTATAAGTTATTTCCAATATTATTGTCTCTTGGACAACGACACTTTAAAATGTAACGAACTTTTCATTTAACTTGTAAAATAATAATTAATACGTAATATTTAACTGTCTATGAATTTACTTTTAAATATTAAATTCATAATTGAAATTGTTGTAAACCTTACTGTTTTTTCCTAAAGTAATAATGACGATAATGTGTCTCTAGGAGACAGGGACAAAATGGTTGTCCAGTGGACATACGGTTGTCCATAGGACATTCTCGGGAGTCCATAGATATACTAGAATGTGTCTCGGTAGCCGAATTGGTCAGGCATTCCCCCTGTAAGGGAAAGACTGCGGGTTCGAGTCCCGCCCGAGAATATTCTTTTTCCCTATGTATTTGATTTGTATAGTTAGCATACTTAATGCTGTAAAAATTCCTTCAATTACAATATAAGTTTTTTATTCTTGTGTTAGCCTTTCCTCTTTTTACTCTTTCGCTCAGCAAATTTTTTGGGGTCTACTTTAAATTTTTCTCTGTATCGTCGTCTCGATTTTCTTTTTCCGTCAAACCCATTATCTAAAAATAATTTAGAATTGAGAACCATTAGACTATAATAAATTTATCATAAAAATTAAAAATTTAAAAAACCCCCGGCATTCCCCATCTCCACTTTAATCCTCATAACTTTTAAACGGCTTAACCGATTTTCACCAAACATGTCTAAGAACACTCGTAGATAAGTCGCCTTTAATCCAAAAAAAACTTCAGGGACTAAATATTGAAAGAAAAAGTATTGCTTTATGTTGATTCTACCGTTATTGTCCTATGGACAACCAACATGTCCCATGGACAACGGTTTTGGTTGTCCAAGAGACTGGTTGTCCGAGTGACATTTATCAGTTTTTGCGCTCCCTGGTAATAAATGATGATATTTTGAATTCGATCTCACACGCAGTGAAAAATATAAATTAATTGGAATATATTTTACTTTAATTAACTACGACATATCAAATACTTAAGTTTTTGTGCTGGTTGTCCGGTAGACACACCATAAAGCCACGCACTCTTTCAGAACACACTCGGCCGACTGACGTCGCGGTAAAAATAAATATCAAAATGGTGACTGGATGAGTTGTCACCAAAGGAATCGACTTGTTATGAAGGCACTGATAAAGTCATCTGTGTTTTGATTTCGGAACCTTTTTTGCCGTTGTCCGGTGGACGTCAGGAAAATAAATTAAAATAAGGACAAAACTGAACATGCAAAAAAGTCGTTAAAATTATAAAGCAAACAAGAATCGATATGCTAACAGCATAGTAGATATTGTAATTAATAATTATGTGTACAAGCGTAATTAATTGCCATATAGTATTTTTAGTTTAAAGTAATGTTTCACTGTACTAACCTGCTGGGGGACAAACAATAAACTACTTCATCAGATGTTTTGTCACCCGGACAACCATTAAAATTCCAGTATAAATAGTGATTGATTTAAAATAATTGACTCGTATGTTTGCTTAATATTATGATAAACGCGACATGTGCCAACAAAACCTATTTTTCTTTAGAACTACGATTATATTGGCCAGGGACAAAACATAGTACTAACAGGACAAGTAAAAGTTGATTGACCCAATTACATTTTTCATTTTTACCGGGTATAAATGGCAAATGGGTGGGTAAAATTGGGAATTTTCCCAAAACACCCAATTTTACCGGGTTAGCGCCCATCTCTAGTCACGTGTCACAATACATTTTCGTAAACCTAATGTATGTAAGGAAAAATATTGCAAAATTTCCAAGACTTCGTGACAGGCACTATATGAATACCAGAAATAAAAACAATCTTGTAGTTTGTGATAGCAGACTCCATTTAATAAGTAATTCTTTCCAGGGCAACTGTACTACTACTTATACGCTTTTTTAACAAGCTTCTTATTGAAATTAGAGATTTGCCTGTAAATAAATTTAATGCAGTTGAGTTAACTGTGCCAGAAAGGCTATTATAAAATCCAAGAATATCCATACTTACTATTATAAATGCGAAAGTAACTCTGTCTGTCTGTCTGTCTGTATGTTACGCTTTCGCGACTAAACCACTGAACCGATTTTGATGAAATTTGGTATAGGGGTAGATTAGACCATGAGAAAGGACATAGGCTATGTTTGGTCGCGATAACCGACCTCCACGCGCGCGGAGCCGCGGGCAAAGCTAGTAATAATAATATAATAATAAATATTCTATAACATTCCACACAACGCTTTCTAGACTAGCTTTTATAGCCTGTGTTATGGAATCTAGAATGCTGATAAACATACTTATATGCCTTTTTTTGTAAATACTTACATAGAAACACCCAGACCAATGCAAATAGCCATATTCATGTATACAAATATTTGCACTGAGCGGGGATCGAACCCGCGCCTCCTGCGTGGCAGTCGCGTGCACTACCGCCACTATTTAGATAAATAGTTCCCGGCAGAGTAAAATTTGGGACACCCCATCTCTTCCCATGCGGTGTCGTACAAGGCGACTAAGGGATAGGGCTGTTTAACATCAGACAGATATATACAGCCTAGACTCAGCCTCAGATGCACGGCTTGAGTCAACAATAGTGCCTGGAATGCGGCAATAGGCTCACCCCCTATTACGTGGGACTGAAATCCAATATTCACCACTGCCTAACCCACCGGGGATAAAGGCGTGATTGTATGTATTATTTCATTAAAAAAATGCTTTTCTTTGAACAGTAAGTATTATATCCAATACGGAAGGACTCATTCCTATTTATTTATTGTACAATTGTAACATAGTTTGTATAACAATAGATAACTGTTATCATACAACTCACTCACGTAACGGGTACATCGTTGATAAGGATGTAACAATTAATACTCGAGATAACATTCTTAACTTTCATTTGAGTTCAAATTACCTACCTACTTAAAAAAAGAAAATGGCGTAGCGCTTATCCGCGTGGTGATTTTATTTACATGGGAAAAATTCCCACGTATACCACCGAGCATTACTTGCTCGCAGAAGGAGGCGGCCGCACCCCAAGCGTTATCGCTGTGAGCAAAGTGGTGAGCGTGAGGACTCCCACCCCCAGAGCCGCCACTAGGACCCGCCTCGAGGTGTCCCACGCCGGGCACTCGGTCAGCGTGTGCAGCTCTGTGTCCTCGCTCTCATCACAGTGATGGCACTCGGACGTTGGCTCCTTCTTGATCTGATGCAGTTACTTCCACCAGTGTCCGGTAATCACCTACGTCAGCCGGTACGAGAGGCTGCCGTGTGGCCTCTCTAGCCAGTGATGATGGACAAAGAAAACAAGTATCACCACCTCATCTCATCCAAGGGGTGTCGTAAGAGGCGACTAACGGAAAATAGTCAGACGATATCACTGCGAGAGAAGGAACACTCGAAATAAAACCCTGCACCAACCCGTCTGGCCAGCGTGGAAACAGTAGGCCAGTGCCTCCCAACATTGGGAGAGGCCTATGTGTAGCAATGGACTGCTATAGGTTGATTGATTGGGCTATCACTTATCACCATCATCAATCATCATCACGACATTGAATCCCGATTACAGACTGATTTTGCCCCCTTTTTTTCTTGCGGAAATCCCCTCGGATACCTCCCCTGCCGGAGCCGGAAGGGGAGGTTATGTCGGACTCGGACCGACTAAAACCGCACGCCGACTGTGGGTCGTGGTGCTAGGCCGGAGATGAGGTTGTCATCTACATATCCCTCGCACCCCGGCTGACCCAGGGCCATCCCTTACGGTACGGTACGCCCGTGGCTAGTCCTTCCTGCGACGACTAAGCACTTAGGATAGGGGACTCTTTTTATCCGCACTTAGCCTATCTTCTTGTGCTACGTGAAGAGTACTGGCTAGATCAGCCAGTCTAGCTCCGCCCAGAAGCGCAGAAGCTTACTGGGGGTTTCACCGGCTTCGCGGAGCGACCTCACTGTGTCGAGGATTTGGGATCGTTGATTGGCTATTGCCTCGCAGTATTACGTAGGCGGCTGTTTTCTCGGTGCCGAAACACCCCCTGCAGAGGGGGCTGTCCGTGCGACTAAGAACTTTGTGGGTCTATCTAACTTTATCCAAATTCAAATAATTTATTACAGACGTCAGTCCATAGAATTAGTTCCAAAGAATACTTATACCTAATGATAGTGTTAGTCATTTAGTTATACATACATACATAATTATAATCACGCCTTTAATGTCAGTGTTAGTAATTTAGTTACATACATACATGTTATCACGCCTTTATCCCTGGAGGTTCATGCAGAGGTGAAGTAACACCCACATTTCACCAATAATTGTAGTCGGTCCCATGTAATAGGGGGTGAGTCTATTTTTTTTATCGTACCATAAATCCCCACGAATACTACCCCCACGGAGCCGGTGGAGGTGGTTATGTCAGACTCGAACCGACTGAAACGCACGCCGTCTTGGGTCTTTGGTTGCCGGAGGTGAGATTGCCGAAAGCATATCTCTCGTACCCCGGCATCTCGCACCCCGGCAGGGGGTGAGTCTGTTACCATAATATTCCGGGCACTTTTTTAAGGACACGTCAATTTGACTTCTCCTCGCCTGATGGTAAGCTAAAGGCAAAGTCTTGGAAAGAGGGTCACCATCGTAAACATGTATGTACCATGTTAACAATGGGGCACTCAGCTTGACGACTCATCGAATGCCTTTTCACTCCCCGCTAAAAGGACCCGGGATTGTAGGAAGAAGGAAACACGTGAGCTGGCAGGGAGTTCCAGGTCTTAAGAACGGCATAAGATGACTATTGTTGACTCGTGCCTATATCTGAGGCTGAGTCTGGGCTGTATACATATGTCTGATGTTAAAGAGCCCTATCCCTTAGTCGCCTTGTACGACACCGTATGGGAAGAGATAGGGTGGACCAAATTCATCTATGCCGGGAATCACGCGGCTAACGGGTACCACGTAATTTAGTTAGTGCTCAATAAATAGTTTAGTTAAACAATTTCAGGTGCAAAAACACATATTTTTAGTTAATTCAAGGTTATTTCTTTTCCATTTATTTTGCATCACACTTGCAATTTTCGTGAAGTACGGCAACACTTTTTGTTGCAAATTCCCGGTAGCCGGTCACCTTGAAAGTTCGAGTTTAAATTCTACTAATTGGGTAGTTTATTATATTTAAAATTTATTGTTTAAATAAAATAATTATTTTATTGTTCATAATTAAATTTCATTATCCACTCAATAACTAATACGATCAGCGCGAGGGGCGCCTTGTTCGAATATGTTTTTCCGGATAACTTAGGTTTTTTGGACACGTAAATTTGACTTCACCTCGCCTGATGGTAAACTAAAGGCAAAGTATCGGAAAGAGGGTCACGTATCATATTAACAATGGCCTCAGTGACTCAGCTTGACGGCCTCATCAGATGCTTTTTCTCGCCCCGCTTAAAGGACCCGGGACTATAGGAAGAAGGAAACACTGAGCTGGCAGGGAGTTCCAGGTCTTAATGGTGCGGCACAGGAATGAGTCACTGAACCGCTTGGTTCTTGATAGAATATTCTGCACCATACCTATACCTACGGGTGAGATCTAAGCCCTGTACGTGTTGTTCGTGTTGTCCTGTGTAGGAAAGGAGAGAGGGAGAGAGGGTGTCTTCAAGACTAGAGTGAATAGGTTACTTCTAGGCAAGCGAGCTTCACTGACCACATCGACGCTTACCAACATGTGAGAGAGTGGTCAAACAAGAGTCTATTAACTATAAAAAAGAGGTATTCTGTGGAATGAATTCCTGTGGTTTTTTCAAACGACTACAATTTTCCGGTTCTTCAAGAAGGGCATTGGAAGGCTCTTAAAGGGTTGGCAGCGCGACTGTGATACCCCTACTAGAAATAATTATTTGTAAACGCAGACTAGTCTGATGTTATCCGTATTAAGCTGCAGACGAGGTTATTATTCAATAAAACATTAGCATAATAAACAATAGCATGAATAATGGAGTCTGGTGCACTATCTATTGTCCAAATAAGAACCAGACGTTAAGGTCAAACTAATTTACACAGCAGTTACTAAACGCATTGCATATGACAAGGCAATGACATGACATCATACAAAAACACTAAAAACAGCTGTTTTATGCAATTGTATATCGAATAATTTATTTACACTGAAATACTTTTTATACCGGTATTTATTAAACACTATAATTTACTTTATGATTTTAAATTATCACTAAGTATAATAATATTGAACTTTTTATCTTCAAAATAATCATAAAAAGACATTAATAATACTCTTTTCATCATCGAATTTTCTTATTTTCACACATTTTCATTTCATTTTGGATCTTTCATTTTGTTTTGTACACTATTATTGATTTATTTACGTTGTCACTGTTCGTATCACTTATTGTATTTAAAAATACACTTACCAAGGTTCCTTTGCTGGTAATACGACATTTTTTTATAATTTTTCACGTTAAATTATAGAGAAAATTGTAGAATTGGCGTCACTGCGTTCGCCTATGGCGAAAACCGGTGTTGAAATAATAACGTCATTCGTAAAATTAAGCTGGAGGGGAAACATACTTAGCCTACATCACGGCCGGGGTGACGTAATCAATAATTATACTCACAGACGAACTATGTGACCAGTGGGTTTAATGTTGTTATTTCTCTTCCTTATACGGTGAGTAGCCAAGCAGGTGATGACAATCTGAGTTTATTTAAGCAAAAAAGTAGGTTAAGTATCTACAGTTAACGACAAAAGTGGCTTACCAAATTCTAAAGTGTCCAACACGCAATTTTTAATCACAATACAACACAAACTTCATCCTCTGACTCCTCTGAGGATTAGAAAGTTATTTACACTTCGAATATTAGGTATTGGTAGGTGTATGTAGGTGCTTCGTTGGGAACCTCCACCCTGGTTAACAGAGATAGCGGTGGTGCCACTCTTCCAAGGTGAGGGAGACGCTGCTGTCATCGGCTAAATCAAATCGACGCGCGACGTAGGAACAGCTCTTTTGAGGATTAGCGGAAGCTCTTTTTCTATCCCCCTTGTCAGTGGAGAGTGGGTGCAGGCCTATTATTGACTGTTGAGGTCACTCTATACCCCAAACTACTGTTTAGTGTGGTGTGAAATTTTGGAGACACTAGTTGCCATACTAATGAGGTCTGATAGCACCTCCTCTTGAGTTTATATTTCCCTACTAGCTTTTGCCCGCGGCTCCGCCCGCGTTGATGTCGGTTATCGCGACCAAACATAGCCTATGTCCTTTCTCAAGGTCTCGGTTCAGTGGTTTAGGCGTGAAAGCGTAGCAGACAGACAGACAGACAGAGTTACTTTCGCATTTATAATATTAAGTAATGGATTATTACCAACGTACGGTTACGTTATGTTTTGCTATCAACTAATGTAAGCTAAATATGTCAATGGCCCCTATTATGACATCATCTGTGACCCGATTATCAATAACCCGACCAAGTACGGTACACCAAAACATTTAACCTAAAGAGCATATTTCCAATGTGCTTTTAATTTAGTTGGGTATTAAAAGCAGAAGGCCGATTCATAGGTGAAGTAGTTTTTTTATGTATACCTACATTATTTGAATAGAAATGTATTCTAACATGATTCTAACGCTGATCACTGTCCGTAACAATGTTTTTAATTTTAGAAACTGAGTCATTCTGGGAAAGCAACGGTCACAGAAAACATTTAAGTAAGTACATGGATTTGTTTTTAAAATAGGTATGCTCGTGATTTTGTCTCTGTGGACTAAGATCTGGCTGAGGACTTGGTAATAAATGTAAATTGCGCCTTTCAATATCATCTATCTGCAAGAAAAATTCCCATCAAAATAGGTCCTGCTATTTCTGAGATTAGAGAAAGAAATACCTACAGACAATTTTGCAGTTTTTTCACAAATTTCTTAGGATTTTTTATAAGATCTTAGGTGGCAGACAAGTACACGCCCGGCCCACCTGATGGAAAATGGTAACCATTTTCCATCAGGTGGGCCGTTTTCCATCAGAGAACTCTAACCGGTTCACGCCTCTCTCTCCTGCAAGGGAGTCGCTGCTGCCTAAGGCTCAGTACCGGCTTTAGGGGGGGGCGACCGGGGCGACAGCTCGGGGCGCCAGGTACTTTAGGGCGCCGCGCGCGCCAGCTGAACTATACCACTTAATTTGAATACCTATTTTTATCGATCTAAAGGAAAACTAGACTCAACGTATATTAACTTTTATAGACTTATCTCGTAGGAGTGAGTATCAGTATTCTATGTCTAACAAATACGACCTGTCATTTTGTCCTTTGTGGTATCTCTCACTAAATAGTGTAGAACGAAATATAGGTACCAGGCCTAGAAATTGCAACTCTTATTAGGCCCGCATTGTACATACTTTTTTCTTTGCTTTTTACATACTCGTAAGTTCACAAGCATATCAAAAAAACCTTTTAATAGAACCTGTACGTTAGAAATAACTTACCTATAAATAAATAATTCATTTATTTATTATTATTTGCGTGGTAGCTAAATTCAGAAAATAGGTAGGTACCATTAGTACGTCCATTTCTTGTTTAAAAATCTGTTTACATTTTGTAGTCGGGTATCTAATCTACCTATATAAAGATGTACTCTGTGATCGGGTAAGTCCCCGTAAGTAGAGCGCATTGAGCGTTAAGAGCATTTTTTTTTTTTAATGGTTCGTGACGTGACTGACAGACAATATAGAAAGGTAAGGTCATTGTTTAGAGAATTAATGGTTCAAATAATGTTATTGTTATTAAAAATAAATACATGTCATGTTGTAGTTTTCTATTAATTCAATAAAAAATATGGTACAAATCCTGAATAAGTTTTTTTAATTGTAATGAAATAAGTACCTATACGGCCTATACATAAAAGGCCGGCCCTGCTAAGGCCAATAAAATTCCAGATGAGGTGGGAGGGTCCCTGTATAATACGTATCCTATCCTCCCGGTTTGACGGTATTACTCGTGGAGAAAAGGCAGAAGGCGGTCTGGTTCTCCTAACGTAGACTTTAGTGTGGGGGTGACACGTGTGGTCGTCTGGCACACTAAAGACCTCGCCGAGATGCAGCCTCTAGTATATATACAAGCTGATTTTACAGTCATTTCGGAAAAAAAGAATTTCGGCACAGTTTCGAATTTCGATAGCAAAATCATCTGGGAGTATTAATTTGGCGAAAGAAAAGAATTTTTTTTTAAAGCTCTTTTTTTAAATCTATGGATGCAGTGGCACGACGCTCCCCTCCCCTCTCCCTCTTTCCGGAGTTCCGTGTTTCTATTTATTAAAAATCCCATGACACTATTAGTAGTGCCAAGCAGTAGTGCAACGGGCAATAGACGTTATTTTGTGTATTTTGACTTCTAAGATTTTGACATACCTACCTCTTTGGCAAACAAGTGGACCCTGAGGAGGGCCAGACCGTAAGGGATGGCCCTGGGTCAGCCGTGGTGCGAGGGATATGTCGATGACAACCTCACCTCCGGCCTAGCACCAAGCAAGACCCACAGTCGGCGTGCGGTTTTAGTCGGTTCGAGTCCGACATAACCTCCCCTTCCGGCTCCGGCAGGGGGGTATCCGAGGGGATTTACGCACGAAAAAAAAAAGAAAATAAAGGCTAACAAGTGGACATTTTTGATTAAGTTTTGGACGTAATAATTAAAAATAAACGGGGCCACTAAACTCTTATCGTGCGTATCTACGAGCCATGGTCCCATTTGCCTCTTTCAATAAAAAAATCAACAGGGTTGTCAGTAATTTTCATATAAATTAAATACAAAAATGTTGGATAAAAATGAAAAACAAAACGATATTAGAAAGGACGAAATGAAAGAAGTTTAGAAACTCTTTGAACTAAACGTATTGTTCAATGTTTCTATGTTAGTAGATTTCTACCTTTTAGAATAATAAAAGATAAAAAGTACGCGTATGTACGCTAAATTGGTCAACTAAAAAATCAATAAAAGGACTAAAGGTCAATTGTGCTATATCCACACTGATATCATAAAGAGGAAAGATTAGTGTTTTTGTAAATAACAAATAAACTTAAAAACCTACTAGACTGATTTCAAAAATTATTTTGCCATTAGAAAGCTACGTTATCAGGTACCAATATTAGGCTATATACTACGCTACTATCAGGTATGAACGGGATCAGAATTCCACACGGGTGGAGCCACGAGCTCAGCTAGTCTAATATAAAAATATGGCTTTCTGATCAAACAATGACGTCTTGTTCTTGCCTTTGCTTGAAAAATGATTGAAACCATAATTTTAATTGAAACCTTCTCCAACTGCTGAAGGAACAAAACCAATCTTTCTATTCTATTCTATTACCATTCTCTGCACAAATATTCAGTCCGTGACTTCTAAACTGGATTTATTCATTGCACGAGTTGAAACTTTGAAACCTGAGTTAATAATAATAACAGAAACATGGCTTAAACCAAATATACCTGACTCGATGATAAGAATCCCAGGATATGACCTATACAGAGACGACAGAATTGGTAAACGAAGTGGTGGAGTAGCAATATACTCCTCAAGCAGAACAAATTTTATGAAAACTAAATTAAACACCAGATACAATATCAAGCATGAAGCGTCAGAATGTTTATGGCTGGATCTGAGTGTTGGAAACAGAACATTTCTTTTATGTGGATTATACCGAGGACAGGACTCAACATTGGATCAGGACAATATCTTACTGACCCATCTAACCAATGTGTCTGAAACTATCACAGTAGTTATAATGGGAGATTTTAACTTTCGTGGGGTGAAGTGGCCACTGGATGTAAGTGGATACCTCACCCCAAAAGAGGATAACTTTGTACAATGGTATAAAAGCAGCAACCTTGAGCAATTGGTGGACAAACACACTAGATTTCGGCAGGGAAATCAACCATCATTTTTGGATTTGATCTTAACCAATGATACACCATTAATAGCTAATATTGACCATCAAGCAGCTATTGGAAAGAGCGATCACACATGTCTAGTGACCACCATACACCTTCAGGCACCTAGTCAGAATCGCAAACTAACACATAGACTTGATTACAAAAGAGCAGACTTTCATAAAATCAATGAACAGTTACACACTTTGTCGTCTGGAAGCTTAGCCAGTATGGATTGTGCCAAGAGTCAATACGAAACTTTTCATGATTTACTTAAAGAAGCAATCAGTCTGCATGTTCCACGTACAATGTACAAACGTCACACTATGAATAAACCTTGGGTATCCAATGACACGAAGCAATTAATAAGACAGAAAGTGGCACTGTGGAAAAGATACACCTTGACTGGACTCCCTGAAATTTACGAAGAGTATAGGAAAACCAATAACAAACTAGTAAACCATAATAAAAAAGCACGTATAACGTATGAAAAGGGCATATTGCGGGCTGGACCGAAAAAGTTCTACTCTTACATAAAACAACAAGTTACATCAAAAATAGGCATTCCAACAGTTCTGTGTAACTCCCAAGGCGAAACTTGCATTCGCGGATCAGTTTGCAAGTGTCTACCAAATAGAACCACTTAACCAACTGCCAACCTTGGATCCAGTACTCCGAGTTTCAGATTCCATTAACGACCTCTTGTTTACAAAAGACAAAATTCTTAACGCCATTAAAGAAATGAAAACGGATTCTTCAGCGGGACCGGATGAGATCCCTGTAATCATATTACAAAAATGCGACCTTATAGATCACTTAGCAACCATTATGCAAACATCATATGACACGGGGGTCTTGCCTGACTTGTGGAAGACTGCAAATGTAACACCGATATTTAAAAAGGGAAGTAAACTGGAGCCCTCTAACTACAGACCCATTAGCCTGACATGTGTAGCTTGCAAGGCCATGGAAAAAATAATTGTGAAACATATAAGAGACTTCTTTACCAATCATCTTGTAATCCCCGACCAGCAACATGGTTTTTGCCCACACCGCTCCACTATATCCAGCCTGCTGTCGTGTTTGTCGCGGTGGACGAATGATTTTAATTTTAGAGAGCCGACAGACGTAATCTACTTAGACTACGAAAAGGCCTTCGATAAGGTCCCGATTAAGAGACTTCTTTATAAACTAGAATTTGTAGGAATTCGTGGAAAGTTGCTAGCCTGGATCAGTGCATTCCTACAACAAAGATCCTTTCGTGTGAGAGTGGGGGAAAGCCTTTCAGATCAACGAATGATAACCAGTGGCGTGCCGCAGGGCTCCGTCTTAGGCCCAGTGCTGTACATTATCTACACTTTTGACCTACCATACTGCTTGGAATGCAATGTCAGTATCTTTGCCGATGACACCAAACTCTATGCAAATCCACTGATCAATTATGAAGATCTTCAAGCAGACCTAGACAGAATAGCAGACTGGTCAAAGGAATGGCTCCTTAATCTAAATGCGTCGAAATGCACGGTACTACATATAGGAAATCGGAATCCTCATCATGCATACACACTAAACGACACACAACTCATGGAAGTCAAAGTTCAGACAGATCTAGGCGTGAAGATTACCGAAGACCTGAAGTGGGAGGCCCATATAACAGCAGTTACCAAGAAGGCCAACAGCCTAATCTACCTCACCAGAAAAGCTTTTGGAACCTTAACTCCAGAAATGATGCTGAAGATCCACAAAACTTTCATAAGGCCTATCCTGGAGTATGCATTTCAAGTCTGCAGTCCCTACTTCGTCAAGGATATTGATCTCCTAGAGAGAGTGCAGCGAAGATTTACGAAAGTCCCTAGGAATCTCAAACAGCGGACGTATGAAGAGCGTTAGTCAATGCTGAAACTCACAACTCTGAAGGAACGCAGGGACCGCGGCGACCTTATAGAAACATTTAAAATCTTGAATGGGCACTATGATATAAAGAACTTTGATACCCTATTTATTCGTAACGAGAATGCACACCTAAGAGGGCACCATCTAAAGTTGTGTACTAGCTTCTCTAACAACAATCCCCACAAACACTTCATCACTAACAGAGTAGTCAGAGCGTGGAACAAACTCCCAGAACATGTGATATCAGCTGACAGTATCAACCAGTTCAAAAACAGACTTGACACATATTACCTCAAACTAAATGAGAAGTAAAAAATTAAAATGGAAACTGGATACAGGCATTATCAGTTGCCTACGACTGCCTGCCTGATAACCTAATAATAATAATAATAACAATGGCAACACTGGTCGCTTGGATACACATAATTTGCTCTTCAAAGTGTTTTTTTTAAATTTTAATATATTTTACTACAAATAACACACTTTTCGTGGCTTATAATCTAAAATTACAGAAGATAAGAACCTATAATATACAATTTTCTAATACCATATAGCGCAATCACAATGATTTTAAGAAATCCAAAAAACATGACAGATGTCAAAATCAGAAACGAAAATGTATATAGATATTATTTATGAAGAACAATAATTATGTTGACACGGGCGAAGGCCAAACAAGCAACTAACTACGCACAACCTACACCCTCGGACTCGTCGTGCAGCTCCGCTTCGCAGCCTCCGGAATCCACATCTCCGAGGCCCGCTACTGTTGAGGCGTCGAGCTCCGACGAGTATTTCTCCCCACCGACGTCGCCAACACCTGTACGTCGGCCGGGGAGAGGCCGACCGCCGTCCAGCTTGGGGTCCCGAGGCCCACCGGCCTCGAATAGGGCCCCCGCTACCGGTGGTAATGTGCGCCGCATGCGATGGACGTCATCCATGAATGAGAATGTCATGCGGGCATATTTTGCGGCTACAGGGGGAGGAACCAACCTCACTGCGTACCGTGATCGCATGCTTATTTTGTTTCAGGATCTTGAACCAACTGTTAATGTTTCGGCGCAACGACTGTCGGATCAGGTGCGAGCTATCCAGCGGTGTCACTTGTTGGATAGCTCCGTACTTGAGAGGCTACGCTCTGACTTGCAGAACAACGATATTATCCCTCCTCTACCACAGGCCGTGATGCAAGAGGTCCCGCAGGAAACACAGCCTGTACATACCGATTGTGAGTTGGATAATATCGCTACTTCAGTGAGTACTCAGTACATTGATCAAATAAGGAATGCTTTGGAGTGTGCCGTTCGTGATTATCGGTCAATGAATTATCAAATTAGACCTCGTTTACCGCGTTTGCCAGTGCATAAACGAAATATAGCGCTAGTGTGTGCCTTGGATTCACTGTTACCTAATTATTTAGATAATAGTGAACATCTCGGTGATACGCACTCAATTCTGTACTGTGCCGCCTATGCAGCCTGTCGAGTAGCTGGTGTTAAATTTCCAGAATGTAACACCGCTATTAGACCTAAGTCAGGGAAACCGAGGTGGCAGTGTAGAATTGAGCGTCGTGTCGCTGAGACCAGGGCACTCATTGGCAAGCTAATCTGCTTCAGGTCGGGCAATACACGCCCGAGAGTCATGCGCTTTGTGAATCGGGTATTCTCGGGAACTGGCGTCAGTCCCTCCGATTATACATCCCGAGTCACAGAGCGCATTGACTTCTTGAAGCAGAGAGTTTATGCATGGGCAAACCGCATAAAGCGGTACAAAAAAAGATGTGACCGATATACACTGAATCGCACATTCCAAAGAGATGAAAGATGGGTGTATAGAAATTGGGAGCGAGCTGATTCTGTGGGTGACGAGCACTTCCCGGATGTTGCTGCCACAAACACATTTTGGCGCAACATCTGGTCGGTTCCCGTTGCTCACACAGAGGGTGACTGGGTGCGAAAAGTCAAGCGATCGTGTGAAGCGATTGAAACAATGGAGCCTATAATAATATCAGAAGATGACATTGCTTGTGTAGTCCGTTCGCTACCGAACTGGAAAGCTGCCGGTCCGGACGGACTACACAACTTCTGGTTAAAATGGCTCCGAAGCTCACACGCCCGTTTGGCTTCTCAATTCCAGTCAGCTTTAGAGTCAGGTTCGCTTCCAAGTTTTATGACTACAGGCATCACCCATCTGCTCTATAAGTCTGGTTGTGCCATGAACCCCAAGAACTATAGGCCGATCACGTGTCTGCCTACAGTTTATAAACTTCTTACATCTGTTCTCAGAGTTAAAATAACTAGTCATATAACTAGAAACTCCATTCTATCCTACTCTCAGAATGGATGTAGAAGTGGGGCTCGTGGCACAAAAGAGCTCCTTATTATTGACACGGCTGTTAACCAGCAGGTTCGCCGTAACCGGAGAGATATGGCGACATGCTGGATAGATTATAAGAAGGCCTATGACTCCGTGCCACATACATGGCTCTTGAGGGTGCTTGAGTTGTATAAAGTTGATACAACTCTTTGCACCTTCTTGAAGGCATGTATGGGGCAATGGAGTACGGCTCTTCGCTATCCTGGATGTCGACATATTCCGGATGACGGTGAGCTTATAAAGATTGAGCGAGGTATATTCCAGGGTGACAGTTTGAGTCCCTTGTGGTTTCTGTTTGGCCCTGAATCCTCTAAGTACTATGTTAGAGGATTCAGGACTAGGCTATTGTTTGCGGAGAGGTAGTCAGGTTATATCCCACCTCCTTTACATGGATGACCTCAAATTGTTTGCCCCCAACAACCGCCAACTAATGGAGCTACTAAAGATAACGGAAACTTTTAGTACCTCCATTAGGATGGAGTTTGGTGTGGATAAATGTGCGGTCATGCATGTAAAAAAAGGTGAAATTGTGGAATCTGAGGAGATAGAACTCTCAGATTCTACAAAACTTAGATCCCTCTCTGTGAACAATACCTACAAATATCTGGGTATGTCACAGGCGTTAGGTGTTAACGAGTCGGGTATGAAGCAATCGTTACGGGAGCGCTTTTTCTGCCGTCTGAAAAAAGTACTGAAGAGTCTTTTGTCAGGCGGTAACAAGGTGCGTGCCTATAACGATTGGGTCATACCAGTCCTAACCTACTCCTTTGGAATACTCAGATGGACTCAAACTGAGTTGGAGGCCCTGGATAGAAGAGTTCGAACACTGCTTACTGCATATCGAATGCACCATCCACGTTCCTCAGTAATGAGGTTGTATATCCCGCGGAAGTTTGGAGGTCGTGGTTTTTTAAACATTAAGACCTTCTAGATTAAGACATTCTATGTATAATATGTATAAATATATACATATTTATACATTTACACATTTACACAAAAAAAAAGTATATAAGTATGTTTATCCGCATTCTAGATTCCATAACACAAGCTATAAAAGCTTACCATGGGTCTAGATAGCGTTGTGTAGAATGTTGTGGAATATTTATTTGTGGAATATTTATTAAAAAAAAAAAAAAAAAAAAAAAAGACACTACACAACCGCGAGATATGCAACCTTAGAGAATATTTTCTCAAGGTGAATGTGGATGTCCATCGAGATGTAGTGGCAGTGGACCGCGGACTTACCCCGCTCGCTCTTGCGAAAGAGAACTGGCGCAAGCCTGCAATACTCAGTATCAATGATCGCAAGGAAGTATGGAAGAGTAAAGAACTGCATGGACGATTTCATCGGGCCTTATATGGGCCCGATGTAGATTTAAAAGCATCTGTATCCTGGTTACGCTTCGGTGATCTCTTTGGAGAAACCGAAGGTTTTGTCTGTGCAATTACTGATGAAGTTGTAATGACGAACAACTATCGGAGATATATCCTTAAGGATGGTACGGTTGATATCTGTCGGGCATGTCATCGTCCCGGAGAATCCCTCAGGCATATAATCTCTGGTTGTTCTCGTCTAGCCAACGGCGAGTATTTGCATAGACACAACCAAGTAGCCAGGATTGTCCATCAGCAACTTGCTCTTAAATATAAACTTGTAGATTCGGAGGTGCCGTATTACAGGTACGTGCCCGACCCAGTTCTTGACGATGGTCGTGTCACATTGTACTGGGATCGATCTATCATCACTGACAGGACTATTGTAGCCAATAAGCCTGATATAGTGGTGATAGATCGATTAGAGCGCCGCGCAATAATTATCGATGTCACCATTCCGCATGATGAGAATCTCGTGAAAGCCGAAAAAGATAAGCAAATAAAATATTTGGACCTGGCTCACGAGGTTGTCGACATGTGGAATGTGGATTCGGCGATTATTGTTCCGATAGTCGTGTCGGTTCACGGACTGATTGCCAAGAGCCTCGACCAACACCTCAAGAGGCTCGCGTTAGACGGTTGGGTCAAGGGCCTGATGCAGAAGGCGGTAATCCTCGACACGGCACGCATTGTGAGGAGGTTCCTCTCCTTGGAGCCCTAACCACCGGCAGCTTGGTCCCTGTACCCGATGCCGGTGGGGTACTATTTTTTATATTTTTAAATAGATGTTATTTTTTTATATGTATTTAAGAATATAAATTATAAGTTTTTTAATTGAATAAAGAGGAAATAATAATAATAATAATCTTTGGATAATTACGTTTTTGTAAAAACTTCTTTTATTAGAAGCTGGTAGTTAAAGAGTAAGCCTTACGATCGAGAGGTTGGTAATTTTTGTAAAATATTTATAAGGATTGGCATTGCCATTCAATGTGGCAATGCCGCCAGCCTTCTGGCCACCTTCCCGGTTGTCGTCGATGGGGAGGAATTCATGAACTCCTGAACCTGCAGGTTGGCATATATTATGTCTTGGTGTGTATTTTATTTATAATATTTATTATGTAAATAAAATGAAGAGCTAATTGTGTAGATAAAAAAAGGAAATTTTTTTGGTAGATTCTAAAATTCAGCAGTAGCATCACCAACAGTGACATTTTAACGTCAGTCAAATGACTGTCAAATTATTTTTTTTACCCAACGTTCCAATACTTTTTATTTTGTAGCATTTTTCTACATCATGGCTTACTCTTCCCACTCATGCCTATTCCTATTTGTTATCTCCCTTTCCCCAAAACAAGTTTTTTCTGATCATATAAAAAAAATTGAAGTGTTTCAAGTAATTACTGAATTCGCTGAAAAGTATTCTTAATTATTATTCAAGTATTCTTATTAGGATTTTACTATAACCCCTAAGTATACTACTTTGAAGCAAGAGCTTATAATCGAGCTGTAAATGGGTTTTATGCACTGTTGATACCTGATTACCTTTGTATATGAAACATAAACAAGGAATTGATTACTACAGGTAATTGATGAGTTTCATTTTTAAACGAATTAAAAAAAAACTACTTCCATGCGTACACTATTCCTCTCGGCATACTTGGGGTATACGTTTTCTGCCTATGGATTTTCTTTAATTTTTTTTTGGCTGTGTTTATAATAGTTGACTATTGTAGATTTAATTTTAAGTGGACTGCGCTAACGCTGTGTAAGGGGCTCCACTAAAACCTTTGGGGACCGCCAACCTACATACTTACATACCTACATAAAATAACGCCTGTATCCCATAGGGGTAGGCAGAGATCACGGATCTCCATTTGCTACGATCCTGACATATTACTGTTGCTTCATTCACTCTCATTACATTCTTCATGCATGCTCGTCGGCTTAAGGTACTCTTTACCTTCCCCTTTTCTAAAACTTCCCCGATTTGATCTGGGTATGTGCGCCTAGGTCTTCCCCTACCGACGGTACCATCCACACTCGCCTCATACACCTGTTTCGTTAGTCTTCTTTCATTAATTCTCTCAACAAGACCGAACCATCGTAACATTCCTTTCTCAACTCTCATCACTACATCTTCTATCACTCCATATCACTTTCTCATCACACTCTCTTATCACCGCCAACCTACTTTGCAAGAGTTTGTGAAGCTATTTTTGTCATATACTGATATACATTATATTTACTAATCTACTCGCTATAATTTCCAGTGATGATTGCAGAACCTGAAGAGGTGGAGGAAGTAGTGATCAAATGTGAGGTCATAGTGATATCAGATGAGGAAGGGGAGGGGGGTGTGCAGAAAAAAAGGTATGAAATGTGTTGCATTTGAATTTACTACTATTACTGCTAGTGGGGACGCTGTTTGACCAGACGGGTGATCAGCCCTTAAATGTGGGGCCATTTCACTCAATTCCCCTATAACGACTGCCATACATGTGTGTATGGCAACCGGGACTGACAGCTTAAGATGCTCTCCGAAGCACAACCAGACTAATGCAAATACTCATATTCATGAATACAAATATTTGCACTGAGCAGTGATCAAAGCCGCGCCTCCTGTGTAGTGGCCGTGTTCACTACCGCCACGGAGGCTGCCATTGGCGTTAGAATTTAGGCACTATTTTACACAAAATCTGCACTTGGAACCCAAAGCTTCATTAGGACATCGAACCTACATTCCTTGAGCAGAAAGCTTGCAAGAGCCTCGTCTGTAACAGGCAGCAGGCAGGCAGGAAACCAACGATGGTAGCTTTACTCCCTGATGTCATCACACCCGTTGTTTTCGGAACTTTTTATATACCTCTGCGGCATTATGCGAGATCTTTATTATTTGATCAAATGTTGGTTCACATTCTAGAATCCATAATATTTATATTATTTATACTTACTTTGGGGCAGCGCTCTGTGAGTAAATTACTCATGCATGCAAATCTCTTGCTAACTAGCTGATAAAATGTTGGTTCACATTCTAGAATCCATAATAAAAGCTATATATACTTAGTTTGGGGCAGGGGATCTGGGTGAAATGGCCCACAAAGAGGGCAGATCACCCGTACGGTCGACGGCGTCCCCCGCTGGAAGTAAGTAGTTTGGGGCAGCGCTTTCTTGAATTGAATGGAGGCATGACATGACTGTATTTGCGTCCAACTGAGCAGTCCGACTGAGGACAATTACCTCCGCCCTACAGAATAATGTGGCCATAATATCCTAGTGTTACTCTCAGTGGTGAGTAGGGTAGCCAGAGCTCACTGGAGAGATTTTGTGCTGTCAGTGGGAAGACCAAAGGTGTGTCCTGCTCTGTCTTCCACAATTACAGCACAGAGACATCTGTGCTCACCGGGTTGGCACCATGAGTGTGACTCTCTGTTGCACGTGTTCATAGGCTACGGTAACCACTTTCCATCAGGTGGGCCATGTGCTTGTCTGCCACACCAGTTGTATAAAAAAAAAGAATATCATCAAATATTTATTTTATTATTTTCAGACGGAAAAAGCGCTCAGTACCGAAAGAACGATCTCAGTGCGTCCACTGCCCAAAGTCGTTTGCCACTAAGTATGAGCTCAAGAAACATGTCCGGACCCACACGGGGGAACGTCCATACATGTGCCCTATTTGTGGCAAAACGTACACACAGTTGGGGCATCTCAGTATACACCAGTTGTCACATGAAGGTATGTTCTTTTTATACATACTAGCTTTTGCCTGCAGCTCCGCCCGCGTGGAAGTCGGTTATCGCGACCAAACATTGCCTATGTCCTTTCTCATGGTCTAATCTACCCCTATACCAAATTTCATCAAAATCAGTTCAGTGGTTTAGACGTGAAGACAGAGTTACTTTCGCATTTATAATATTAGTATGGATATGCATTCATGTCTTCGAAGGGGTAGGCCACATTTTGCATACTATACTTTTCGGTCTCACGTAATAGGGGGTGAGCATATTGCCGTCGAGTGGGCACTTTGTCTGTTATCATGGCCTTTATGTTTACTAACGGTTGGAGAACAGCCTTACCCTACAGCCTCCGTGTATAGTGAACACGGCCGCTACGCAGGAGGCGCGGGTTTTATCCCCGCTCTGTACAAATATTTGTATGCTTATATATGAGTATTTGTATTGGTCTGGTCGTGTCTCGGAGAGCACGTTAAGCTGTCGGTTCTGGTTGCCACGCGAACTTATATGGCAGTCGTTACAGGGGAATTGGGTGAAATAGCCCCACATAGAAGGGCTGATCACCCGTCCGGTCAAACGGCGTCCCCACTGGCACTTACAGTCACCTTCTACGGTACCTATGGGATTCTACTCCTCCAGGTACCAACATGGCAACTACTGAGAATACCTTTTTTTTAGGCGCGGAAATCTCCACGGATACACCCCCATCGGCCAGCAGTAGCTTATAATAGCATGTTGTCTCAGATCTCATATAAATCCCACATATAAGGCGATTCCCTGGTACCTTGTCTAACCCTGGCTCTTCGACATATCCCTCGCAATCCGGCTGACCCGGACCCTGACCCTTACGGTCTGGCCCTCCTTAGGAGGGAGGACAAGGGTGTCCCCGACTCGTCCGGAGGCGCGCTTTTCAACGCGCCGTCGCCGTGGCTTGCTTCTGCTGGGGTGTGCGGCGGCTCCACCCGTCACCCCCAGGCCCGCGCTCATGGGGGACGGAGGTTAGTCCTCCGACGCCCGAGTTGCCGAACTAGCACCACGATCCACAGTCGGCGTGCGGCTTTAGTCGGTTTGATTCCGACATAACCTCCCACTCCTACTCCGGCGGAGTCCCCTGCCACTCCGACAGGGTCCCCTGCCGAGGGGATTTGAGCAGGGAAATTTTTTTTTGTTCCACTTTAATCTGCGATTAGTATTTTTTTTTTCAACTATGATCAGATGTGTATAGTCAGGAGGCGTGTTGGTAAAGGGATTCTGCGATCTCTTCTTCCTTTGGTCACGAATCCAGCTCGATTGTGTGGTTCCATTTTAGCCGCTTGGCGTAGTTTATATACGTAAGTTCTACAGCCTGGGGGTTTGGATGCATAGCTATTCGCTGTTTGTAGGTGGTTGAGAACTTGAAGGAATTTTTACAGCATTAAGTATGCTAACTATACAAATCGAATACATAGGGAAAAAGAATCTTCTCGGGCGGGACTCGAACCCGCAGTCTTTCCCTTACAGGGGGAATGCCTGACCAATTCGGCTACCGAGACACGCCCGATATGATTCAAATTTCCCATCTCATACGTCTTTGAGGCGACGTGGCGTCATCTACCGATTTCTTACGAACTATCTTTATGACTTACTTCTTTATTTCTTCGCTGACTGTATTTATTTTGAGCTCTTCATGCAGTTGTTGGACCCTGGCTCATATACATCCTTGAGATCGCCCTTAGATGAATATTTAGCTACTTCACTGAGACCCTCTGCAATAGGACCCCATACTCTCTAATCTACGATTAAGATTGTAAAAAGTGAAATGCTCAGATGGGACTTCAAGGGATTGGTCGCGGGGACGATTTCTATCTGAGCATTGTACTTTTTCCAAATTTAAAGATTTGAATAGTTAGCATACTAATAGCTTTAATAAAAGCTCCACCGTCGCCCTCAAAGACGGATATAAAAAGAAGGAAAATTTGAAATGATTCAGGTGTGGCTTAATAGCTCAGTTGGAAGAGCATTCCCCCTGTAAGGGAAAGGTCGTGAGTTCAAGTCTCACTTGAACATTTCATTTTATCCGATGTTTTTCGAACTTAAAAGTTAGCACAATAAATGCTATAAAAAAATAATTTAAATATCAACATTATATTTTTTACAGGTATAAAAAACTTCAATTGCACAGAATGCGGGTCTTCCTTCTACAGGAAAGCGGACCTGGACCGCCACGAAAAGATTCACCTGGGAATCAAGCCCCACGTCTGCGAAATATGCTCGAAGAGCTTCACTCAAAAGAATAATTTAGTTATGCATGTTAAAATGCATGTAGGAGACAGAGCTCATCAGTGTACCGTCTGCAACAAAAGGTTCATGACTAGAAGTAAACTCATGTTGCATGCTAAAAGGCATGAAAAGACAAAAAAATTAAAAAATGAGTTGGACATCATTGGATCTGATTTGGACAGCTGTTAGTATTATTTGACATGGAATTAACAATTTTGTTATGGGTGTATAATGCTGTACATTTGCTGTATTGTCAAAACTAACTCAAATACACAAAAAATCTCAAAAATGTATTATACACTCAGATTGTATAGTCGTTTCATAGAAAAAGATGATTATATCAGCGCTGACAGATTTTGGCCGGACAGTATATGGCCGCGGGGCAAATGAACACACAATTAGCAGGCAGTCGGCCGGCCGACTAGTGCAAGCAATTTTCGACCTTATTGACATCAAATAGAACAGAGTATGAATGAATTTTTTATAGCATTTATTATGCTAACTTTTTTAAGTTCGAGAAACATTGGAAAAAATGAAATGCTCAAGTGAGACTCGAACTCACGACCTTTCCCTTACAGGGGGACTACTGCTCTTCCAACTGAGCTATTGAGCGACACTTGAATCATTCCAAATTTTCCTTCTCGTTATAACCGTCTATAAGGGCGACCGTCGCCCTTATAGCCCTATAAATGCTATAAAAAATTCATTCAAATATTTGGGTGCAGTCATCAAAATTCAATGTTTAAAAATGGTTGAAAAATCATTCATTGTTTCCAACAGTTCGTAAGAATGTTGGTAGATGGCGAAACGACTATACAATCTGGGTGTATAATACCATTTTAGAGATTTCATCATCATTGTGATTTTAATATTTTCGATTGCACTGGAGGCATTCTGACACGGCAAATATACATACATACATACCTACATAAATATTCATGTCTGTAAATTCCCAAAGAGGTAAGCAGAAGTGTGCTAACAGCTACATTTTGTCAATTATGATTCCCGGTCCCGCATAAGCATAATAGGGGCGAACCTATTGCCGTCAACGGGTACTTTGTCATGGGATGTTTGTTTTTTGGGGAATTCACAATCTAAAATAAAGCCAACGAAGCGAGAGAAAAAAGGTAAACAAAGTTTCAGCGGTTCCAAACATTTTTATTTGAAAATTATTACGTATCACTTCAAGCGCATTCCAGACAGGAATGAAATTGCTCATAAGATGTCAGATCTAACAGTTTAGGACCGCTGTCCGCTGACAGGACGAAACACGCAACGAGAGTTTTGGCGGGAAAGCGTAGAGGACGCATCGTGGTATTATTTTATTTTCCGAAGGGTTGTGTATTCGAGTTTTTATGTATAAAAATGGTGGATTTTTAGACATAACGTCTTGGACAACTCACACGCGTGTAGGAAAGTGGCATATTACAGTGAATTGTGACTCTACGTGTGCAATCCAAATCTCCCCAGGAAGCTTTTAGTAAAGTCCCCACAACTTTACTGAGGCAGCAATCATCTCATTCATCGACATTATCATCATCATCAACATCATTAACCCATTATCATCATCGTCATCAATCATTTTAACTACAACGACAGCTGTCGCTATTGACGGTATTGTCGCGTACGTGTGACTTTGCGACAAGGACAGAGACAATAATCGCTAGCTATCGCAACGTAACTCAGTAATAGTCGCTTTGTTTACCTTTTTTCTCTCGTCTCGTTGGCTTTACTTTAGGTTGTTTATTGCTGTACATTTGCGCAGAATAAGTCAATATGTTCTATTTTGGTACCGGTTGCATGCCTCTCTAACGTGGTGATAATGCATTCAAATGCTACTCAGGGGACGCTGGTTCGATCCCCACTCAGTGTAAATATTTGTATGCATGAATATGGGTATTGGTCTTGTCTGTGATTGCACGTTAAGCCGTCGGTTCCGGTTGTCATACGAACATCTTTGGCAGTCATTATCTAGGGGTAATGTGTGCAATGGTTTCACATAGAAGGGCTGATCCCCTGTCCAGTAGTATTGCAGACTTTTTGAAACTCTTAGGCAAGGCAAAGTCGTGCATAAATATATAAAAATTGTACAATTTGCGGGACTATTGCAAATTGTATGTATTTTGCACAACTTTTTTGCAATTTACTTACATGAAGTTCACTTCATATTCGCACGAAATTACTCCATATAATAGGGTATTTGACTAAGTTGTCGATTCTTCCCAATACTGCTTAATATGACAGCTTGTTCTGAAAAAATATGCCTTGCAAAATAAAATATTGAATATCTAAACTGAAACTATGACTTTTCATTAGTTGAAATTCCCAAAAAAAGTCAAAATATAAACAATCAAATTCAATTCAAATATATAACTTTTTAGAATCCTCATTAAATTTTAAATAACTCTTATTACGACATACATATACGCGTAAACGCAACGTAGACCGAGATAAATGCGATATTCTCTTGCACTCCATACATTTACACTAAAGTCTAACTTTTTATTAGCTGCAGTAAAATGACGTTTTGTGGGTTGCCGGTTTTTGAAGAAAAATAAATAGGGATGTAGCTAAATGAGTGAATCATAAATGAATGAACAGTTTGGTTTTGTGTTTGAGATTTAATATTAAGTTGTAATGTATTTTTTTATTCTATTATTGTTACTATACTAGAGGATTGATCTTTTTTATTGGAAGTATAGGGAGGTACATTTAAAATGAAACAAAAATGCCATAATAATGTACTTTAATCAATCTTTTTCGGAATTACTGTCACTGTCGCTTTCGGTAACACTAATAATAAATCTATCTGTCACTTCATCTATAATATGATCGAGGTGGCACATTTTGTCTTCCACTTTTATAGTGTGAGACACACAGTCACTCCACTTAGCCGGTGTCACTTTGTTTATACCTTCTTGAAATAATTTTTTAACTTCTTGCATTTTATACGTCTTATTATTATTTGCAACGTGACCCTTTACCTGCGCCCATACCAACTCAATGGGGTTCAGCTCACAGTGATAAGGGGGCAATCTTAAAACTGTGATGCCTTTATGTGCAGCCATCTCGTCTACGGCATATTTCTCAGCAAGATTTTGCTGTATCACAATATCTATTAGAGTGGCCTTTACCATATTTGGTTCAAATACAATATTTTTATTAGTCAGCCACTCTTGAATTAGTGGTTTTGTCCACGACATCTTCGGGATTGTTTGGATCTTCCTAGAGTGATAGGGCGCATTGTCCATTACGACTACTGCATTTGGTTTGAGTTTGGGTAGAATACCGCGGAACCAATCCTCGAAACACTCTGCATTCATCACGTCATGGTAGTCTTCTGTACCTTTCTTTGCTTCAAACATAAGAAGTCCGTCGTCCAGGAAGCCTTCTTCTCCGCCTATGTGACTAATTATTAGTCGTTTTCCCTTTCCTGTGGGATTTTTTAATCCCGTAGTCAGGCCGTCTAAAAATGCCTGTCGAGAAGAGGTAATGCTTCCATCAATCCAGGCTTTTTCTGTAGTATGACCTGAAAAGAACAAGAAAAATCATAAGTTTCGATAGCAAAACAAAAATGGTACAAATATAAGAAACTAAGAGTTGACACTTAAACTTTTTAGTTTGGCGAGATATTATTTGTAATATTATTATGTAACCATTATTTGTAAATAAATAAATAAAAAAAATAAAAAATCACGTACCAGCATTGACCCAGGTCTCGTCTTGATAATATATATATTTTCCCTCCCTGCGATATTGTTTAATTAAACGCAGGTAGCGCTGGCGCCATGATATGATATCTTGTCTATCAATAAGCACACTCTTGCGTGATCGAGTAACGAATTCGAAATTGAGATGTTTCATAATTTTTCTCAGTGTCTCTTTCGAGAAGTTGGGCAATCCTGGTTCATCATTTACAACTTGCAGCACCTAAAAAATAATATAGTTATTACCTAATTAGTTAATATTACACATGGGATAGGAGAAAACATACATAACGTATAATAAAAAGATGAGTGACGACATGTAAACTAACCTTTGCGATGGTGGGTATTTCATTTCTATGAAAGAACAGCGGGCTTACTCTTGAAACCAATTTCAATCTATTGACATTGGAATTGAGCGTTTTTTACTCTTGAACACCACACTAGCGCCATATTGGCTCAATATTGTGTGAAAATTAAATGCATTAAATGATATTGTATTGGAACATCAAATGTTGTAAACGGTACTCTTGACGCATTTTGGCAGCACAATATTGTGTTTTGTATTGTTTGATTATATTGGCTTTGACTCAAAATAATAACTTCATTACACTGCGATCTAATTCTTGTACAATTCTAATTTCAATACAATGTTGACGAAATTGATGTCGAGAGTAGGACTTTGACAGTGACACATATTGAGATTGGAATCGGATTGAACTTGTATTAATATTGACATTGGTTTCAAGAGTAAGCCTACTGATGTACAATTCGTCTTATTGCAGTGAATGTGAAATTATCAAGTTTATCTTTAAAGGTAAGTTTTGGGCCAGTTTTTTCGGGAGGTTTTGGTGATTCGCTGTCGTTCTCCTTGTGCTCCTTTAAAACAGAATAAACAGTGCGGACGGATATTCCCAAGACTTCAGCCACCTTGTCAACGCATTCACTTGTTTTTGGTAATTCAATGTTTGGTTCTGAACATTTCACTTCAAACACATATTTGTAAACGTTTCTGACCCAAAGTTTTTCTGTTGCACTTAGAGCTACACGTGGCCTCTTTTTCTTAGGAGATAAAAACGTGTCTCCATCTTGCGATGTGCCCGGCAGAGCATCCATGTCTTTGATGTATCAAACAAAAAAAAACTAAAACTATTAACGAAAACAGGCAATGAAAAACAAACACAACGTAACGTAAACTTAACAATAATGATAACAAAAACAACGCGCAGTTGGCAAATCAAAATTATTCGTGTACTCAAAACAGAAGTTAGAAGCCGAATGAGCGAATGACAACCGAAACAAAATGGCGGCCAAGCGTCATCGTAGCACCATAACCAAAAATCAGTACTACCAACTTGAGAGAGCGGTTGGCGATTTGGACTGCCCCATTAGAGTTTGAGTGTTATCTTGCTTAATGCGTAAAAGGATCAACGTTTATACAGCCTTTTATTTACATTAATATTAAATAGAATTTAGTATGATCATTATGAGGCAAATTATGGAACGATTAGATATTCCGTAAACTTTTGTGAACTGAACCACATCACTATTGAGATTAAGCTGTCAACATTATTTTACGGAATGACATTTAGAAACGTCATTTTACTGCAGCTAATAAAAAGTTAGACTTTACGTGCTACAGAAGCGTGACGTCACAATTTTGTACGATTTTGTATGGAGCGTTTTCAGGCGGCGCGATAAATTGAATTTTTCAAAATCAAATATGTTGAAAACTAGTTGTCGTACGAAAGTTGTACTTTTACAGTTCATTATACAGGGTGTTTTGGGGATGAGTGTAGGCATTTTGCAGATGGATAGGGTCGGTCCATACGATTATTTTATAGTATGGGAACTATGGTCCGATATCCTTTAGTTTTTAAGTTATGGGCAAAAATTGTTTTTTATGAATACTTTACACTTTTTGGGTTATGAAGCTAAAAATAAACACAATTTCATATTAAATACAGTTTTTTTATTATTTGTCGATTTAAACACATAACACACGATAAATTAAAAGTCTTACAACTATTCCGATAGCAAAAACAATCAAATAGTGAAGAAAAGAAAATAAGCATAAAACAAATCTTAGTGACTTTCATAGATATCAATGTGTATTTAAAAAAACTGTGTAGGTGAAAAGTGATTAAAATTACCTAAAAAAATGCTTATCTCTTCCTCTTTCTATTGATGTACTAACTAACAAGCTCCGCCTAAAATTCACTGAGTTGTGAGACTTCACACGCAGGGATACGCCAAACCGGTTCGCCTCAGGTAAACAAAACTGTTACAAAAAAGGTCGCTTACACAAAAAAGGGGCTGCACCTCGGTTAAACGAATGTTTGTTTACTTTGTTTAGTTAGTACTTTTTGACTGTTCATACCGTGCACACGTACTTACCTTGCTTTATTTCTCCGTATTAAGTTGTAGGTCCACTTAAGAGTGTTGATCTCCTTTACGTTGAGTTCTCAGTACAGTATTGTTTTGGACTGTGTGTTTATGAACTTGCATTTTAAAATGCATGGCTTTACTTTTCGTGAATATGCTGATATTATTTTTGTGTACGGACTTGCTGACGGTAACGCTACCAGAGCCCGAGAGTTGTACCGAGAACGCTTCCCTACGAGGCGAATTCCGAACGCGCAGGTGTTTAGGAATACTTTTAGAAGACTTGGTGAAACCGGAAATTTGAACTTACGGGAACCCCGAGTCTCTATGAACCAACACCCTGTGGAAGTCGACGAGCTGATATGCCAAGCTTTCCGGTCTGATCCCACAACAAGCGTGCGCAAAGTAATAAAGCAACTGCGTGACAGTCATGGTTTAAGACTATCCACCTACAAAGTATGGTCCGTAGTCCATGGAGATGGGAGACATCCTTTTCACTACACTCCTGTGCACTCATTGGAGGAAGGTGATCCTGCCCGACGCATGACATTCTGCCGCTATCTCATCAGCCAAGATGCAGAGAATGGCGATTTTCTAAGAAGAATTCTATGGACCGATGAGTCGAAATTTGATAGAGATGGGATCACAAATTTCCATAACAAACATTACTGCGAGCTGAAGGGTGCAAACCCCAAACTAAAAAAACAGGTTTCGTCGCAAAGGCGATTCAGCGTCAACATTTGGGCCGGTGTAATCGGAGGAATATTAATTGGGCCACATATCTTGCCCGACCGTCTAAATGGCGCAGTGTATCTAGATTTTATACAAAATGTATTGCCGGATTTACTGGAAGACGTTCCTCTGCATCTTTTATCAGAGATGATGTTCCAGCATGATGGATGCCCGGCGCACTACTCAAGATGTGTAAAAGAATATCTGGACGTTGCTTATGAAAATAGCTGGATTGGCCGAAATGGGCCAGTCCTATGGCCAGCCAGATCTCCCGACTTAACTCCCCTCGACTTTTATGTGTGGGGAAGACTCAAAGAGTTGGTGTATGACGAAGAAATAATGAGTCGGGAGCAATTGGTCACAAAGATCAATGAAGGAGCCGAAATAATAAGAGCGGAGATGACAGTAGGCACAACAACTACTGAAGTCAGAAGACGTGCGCGAGCAATGATATTTTATACAAGATATGTTACGTTCATAGTAAATGACTCCTCAAATCTGATCCAGCAGTGTGTCAGTGCACAATAGTTGACAATTAGCGTTAAAGTAGTACGAAAGATGGGATAAGCACGTGAGTAAAAAAGATAGCTATAATTCGGAATGATTCGGACTGCAATCGTCTCGTTCGTTATAGGATGGCTTTTTAGCATAGATTATGATTTTGTTGAACAGAAAGGGTATTTCTTTGGTAGGCAAGAAATGAAATTCGATGAAAAAATAATACGTCATTATTTACTTCGGAAAATGATAACAATTAAAAAAGATAATAAAGAAACTTCTCGAAAATAAATCCATAGTGACGCAATGACGTTATAATAAAAAATTAAACGCCTTCAAATGAATTTAATTTATTTCTTTTCTGCCTCTTAGAAAGTTTTTTATATCGGGATTATTTTTATGAGCAGAATGAAGCCGAACAGTGGTATATTTGTCAATTATTTATATTCTTCCTCAGCAATGTTCGACTTTATTTCGAAGTATATCTCTCAGTGGCTTCAAAGTGATTGCTACAAATTCTGCTGCTTTTTGAAAGTGTCCAGTCAAACTCATTTCGTTGTTCCCTAACAATTGCAATCCACTCTTGAAGTCGAACTTCATTAGTCGGAAACCTTGAAAAAAAGTTAGGTTATTACAAATATTTAAAGGATAACAAATAAATAAAACAAAAATTTTGTCACTGAATTTAAAATAACAAATAAAACTGAACAACATGTCAATTATTACTTTTGTAGGCAGTAAAGTGAAAATTACCCTATGTCGCATCTGTACTGATAATCTATGCAAGCAGTGTTGTTGTGTCCTTGTCGTGCTCATATCAAAAAGTATTTCTGTCTTTTTTCTTTGCCGCCATTATTTTAAAAATATTATTAAACTAATTTTAATGAAATACACTAATAAATCGGTAATATTGTATGTACTTACATGTGATAGAAGATCCCTCGTGTTTTATTGATTTTAGTGTCGTAATTTGTACATTTTTAAAAACACACGTTGGCATTTTTATTGCAATTTTATTATGCGCTTACATACGTGACAACTCGGCGTTTGTCAGACATATACTAAATGCGATACGTCCCAATTGGGACGTTTTCGCGTCTTCACCAGGCGCACTCTTATAACATATCTGCCTCTTTTTGGTATGTAATATCATTGTGCGCGAGCTTGTCTTCGAAATGCTGGAAGTCATTTTGAACACCAAGCTTAAATTTGTTTGTTGATAGAGACATGTCTTCATCGAATTATTATTATTATCATTCACAGCTAGATCAAAATGAGTCTGCACTCAAGTAACAAGGCTGCAATAATAATACCTGGAAGTAAAGTAATGGCACCCAGGTATTATTATTGCAGCTTTGTTACTTGAGTGACTGACTCATTTGATCTATCCGTAGAGGTTTAGTCTCATAACTGTTTGAATTTGAGGCGTAGCGTATTATTTGATACATCAATAGAAAGAGGAAGAGATAAGCATTTTTTTAGGTAATTTTAATCACTTTTCACCTACACAGTTTTTTTAAATACACACTGATATCTATGAAAGTCACTAAGATTTGTTTTATGCTTATTTTCTTTTCTTCACTATTTGATTGTTTTTGCTATCGGAATAGTTGTAAGACTTTTAATTTATAGTGTGTTATGTGTTTAAATCGACAAATAATAAAAAAACTGTATTTAATATGAAATTGTGTTTATTTTTAGCTTCATAACCCAAAAAGTGTAAAGTATTCATAAAAAACAATTTTTGCCCATAACTTAAAAACTAAAGGATATCGGACCATAGTTCCCATACTATAAAATAATCGTATGGACCGACCCTATCCATCTGCAAAATGCCTACACTCATCCCCAAAACACCCAAGAAAGAGGTCATTTTTCGAATATAAAAAAAAATAGTCAAATAGCCTATTAGCACGATACAGGCCCCCATGTGTTTTCACGCTCATTGTAGCATTTTTTTGCACTGTTAGTGCTATCACAGCGGTTGAAAATTAGCAGAATCGGAGTTCTGTTTGATTCTATTTTCTGTGGTTTGGATGGATTTTATGAATGGTTATGTGTTGGTATTGAGTTTTAATGGTTTTGGTTCGCGGCTAGGCGGATTGGTAAGGCGAATAGTGAACCAACTGGTGCGACGAAATCAGTGGCAAAGGGGGTAAAATTGTCATAAAGGAAGCCGGTAGAAAAAAGGTCCTTCTGATTTCAGATACTTAAAGAATTTCACATATATTCAGTTTTAAATAATGCGTTATACAACCGCGTTGTTCTGGCAGAATAGAATTTGGACCACCTCGGGTCTTCCCATGCGATCTCGTACAAGGCGACTAAGAGATAGGACTGTTTAGCATCAGACAGATATTAGGTCCTTACATATGAAATTGGCGTTTTGTATGGGAGGAACAAAAAGTCGAATATTTTTAAATATAATATATTTAATTAATCAAAGTATGAACCATTGTTTTCTATGCACTTTTGCCATCTCATAGGTAGTTCATTGATCCCTTTACTAAAAAAACCAGTCGGACGGGAATCAATAAAATCTGTGAAGGCGATTTGGACTGCCCCATCAGAGTTGAATTTTTTCCCTTGCAAGAAGTTGTCCAAATTTCGAAAAAAATGGTAATCTGTTGGAGCAAGGTCCGGGGAGTACGGAAAATGTCTTAGACATTCCAATTGAAGCTCTTCTAATTTGGTAGCCGTCTGTTGTGCGGTGTGTGGTCTAGCGTTGTCGTGAAGCAGCAGTGGCGTGGAGCGATTGACCAGCCTAGGTTGTTTAGCCGCTAGCTTTTCCATCATTGTTTGCAATTGCTGACAATAGACATCAGCCGTAATAGTCTGGCCAGATTTGAGAAATCTGTAATGAACAATACCGGCACTAGTCCACCAAACGCTCATAAGTAACTTTTTTGGGGTAAATTTTCGCTTGGGGCAGGATTTGGCTGGCTGGCCAGGATCCAACCATTGCGCTGAGCGCTTCCGATTATCGTAAACAATCCATTTTTCATCACAGGTAATGATTCGTTTTAAAATACCTTCATTATTGTGCCGGTTCAGTAATGTAACGCAGCAGTCGACGCGCGTTTGCCGGTTTGCTTCAGTCAATTCGTGAGGTACCCACCTTTCAAGCTTTTTAATCTTCCCAATTTGCTTCAAGGGAATTAAAACAGTTTTATCACTAACACCACAGCCTGCAGCTAACTCGGACGTGGTTTGCAATGGATCCGCTTCCACAATAGACTTCAATACTTCATTATCAACTTGGGTCTCAGGCCGTCCACGGGGCTTGTTCTGCAGGTCGAAATTTCCAGAACGAAAACGTTGGAACCAAAAACGAACTGTGTTTTCTTTTGCAACATGACCGCCATAAACATCATTCACCCTTCGAGTCGTTTCCGCAGCATTAGTGCCACGGCGGAACTCGTATTCGTAAATAATGCGATATTTTAAGTTTTCCATTTTGTAAAATGAGTGACGCAAACAGAAAAAAAAGAGAAGAAAAAGAAACAAATGAATGACGGTCATCGAAGCACAAATACATGAGTAAATAGCTGTACAAATTTGAATTTGGAATTCCTTACCAAAGAGGAGAAATCGTGATTAAAGTGGCCAGTACGAAAAACGCCAATTTCATATCTAAGGACCTAATATATACAGCTCAGACTCAGCCTCAGATGCATGGCTCGAGTCAATAATAGTGCCCGGAATGCGGTAATAGGCTCACCCCCTAAGAATACAATGATTTGTGAAATGTGGGTGTTAAATTCTTCTCTGTCTTACCGTACGGGGTTAAAGGCGTGATATATGATGTACATATATTATTAGAATATAAATGTGAATATTTCTATCACCGCTTCCCACAAAGCAAGCCGGCAGGAATAATCTGGTTATCTGCAAGCCACACGGTGAAAGTCGACTCGTGGAAACCCCTCTTAATGTATTGCCAAGCCCTTTGGCTTGCACTATATCTGTGAAATAATATAAAATAAATTATAATAGTTAATTTTACTATAGTTAGGTAATAGTTACTTTTATTAATAGTTATTATAAGAATTGGTTAAGTTTACGGTTTAGTATAAGGTTTGTGTTATAATAAACTAAAGCATTCCGATGTTTTATTGTTTTATTTTTTTGGTTTAGCGAAATCTAGCGACAGCAATCCGAACTACTACGTCACTACGAATCCTGCATCGCGAAAGTGAAGTTCTCGCACTGGTACCTACTATATATGTACAACATCCCAACGACAATCGTTGGGCCGCGGTCCGCCAGACGTGATCACCTTCGAACCGGACGTCGGAGGTCGCAGAACGACCTCCGTCCTCCATGAGCGCTGGCCTGGGGGTGACCGGTGGAGCTGCCTGTCACCCTAGCAGAAGCAGGCCGCGGCTAGATGGGGACCCTGCGGTCCCCACAACCCGAAGGGGGCCATCTCGAAAGAGATGGTCCGGGGTCTGCCGGGGTGCGAGAGATATGCTTTTGGCAATCTCACCTCCGACAACCAAGGACCCAAGACGGCGTGCGTTTTAGTCGGTTCGAGTCCGACATAACCACCTCCACCGGCTCCGTGGGGGTGGTATCCGTGGGGATTTATCGCACGATAAAAAAAAAAAAAATAAGGCGTGATCACCTTGCCTGGTCGGAGGACCCTTCCTTTGTGTTGGAGGAACATCACACCTCGTTCCACAAATTTATGTCAGTCACCATCCTCATCCCAGCGTTAGCTCCGGTCGCTTCCGAAGTCACCAAATCTTTTTTTTTAATACCGCTTAGGTGGGCAGACAAGCACACGGCCCACTGATAGAAAGTGGTTACCGCGGCCTATGGACGTATGCAGCACCAGGGGCGTCACACTCGCGCTGCCTACCCTGAAGAAACCTTCTAATGCCCTTCTTGAAGAACCCCATATTGTAGTCGCTCTAGCTAGCAGAGGGCATAGTGGACACAGGCAAGGGGCTGGTTACCGAGTGTAGGTGTGGATCTGACAGGACAGCCGTCTGTTACGCCTGCCTCCTCTCCGGAGTCCGATGGGGACACCGTGCGTCCCCCCAGGGATCCATCTCGGGTAGCTAACTACCCGACTACGGCGAAGCCAAAAGGAGGGTTATGATTTTGACAGGCTATGTATGTATGTATGAATGTATGTATGTTCATTTGTTCCCTCATAGCTCCTCAACTACCTATTAGTACTAGACAAATGAGGTATCGTTACAAGCGGCTTGATCGTCCAATGGTTATAGGCTATATTTCACTACGTAATTATGCAATCTATACAAATAAATAAAATTGGAGTGTCTGTTTGTAATATTAAAATAACCGCTTTCTACTACATGCATATGAATGTATATACGGTACACATACCAAAATATATATTTTTAAATTTTTTGTCTGTCTGTCTGTCTGTCTGTCTGTCTGTCTGTCTGTCTGTCTGTTTGTTTTGGCTAATCTCTGGAACGGCTGGACCGATTTGGACGGGACTTTCACTGGCAGATAGCTTATGTAATAAGGAGTAACTTAGGCTAAAAAAAAAATGCCAAAAACAAAAAAAAATAAACTGATTTTTTTTATTAAGTACATTCCACGCGGACGAAGTCGCGGGCACAGCTAGTTATACATAAAAATACACATTGACATTGACATTTTTAAATTGTAATTGTAGCACACTATAAACCAAAAACTGGCTCTTAAGATACAGGTTAAACCTAGTTTAAGAGGCAGTATTTCACTTTTTGTGGTAATACAATAATGGCAACATTTCACTGTGATTAAAAATTGTACCTAATTGTATCTTATGTGTCAATAAAAATATTCTAATTCTAATATTCTAATTCGTATAGGCTATATGACGTGTCACTCAATCTTCTGTGGCGCCCTCTAGCGCTCATAAGGTACCTAGCCCAACTAGCAAAAATATGTCGTGTAGTAGTCGCGGCAACGTAAATTATTCAGCATTTTGGCTCCTAATAGAAGTCGTATAAACGTAATGAAAACGTTTATACAACGCGATTTGGGCCCATTTTATTCAGCAATTCAGTCACATAGACATCGTACAAAGGTAACGGAGTGACCGTTACAAGCTTAAGTTGCGCTATAACTGTAACTTATATGACTTTTATGTTACGTTTGTTTGTTAAATTAAGCAAGTGCGTCGTGTTGTGTTTTAAAAATTATAAAAAATTATAAGTACAATTTATTTAGCAGACATGTTAATTTGTAGGTTGCACCAAATGTAGGTTCGTAAACTCACGCATAGGTTTGCAAAGTATTTCGAAGGTAAGTTTTCTGATGAAATATACTAGGTTTTATCATAAATATTTAACGCCCCCCTTCAATTCTTAGTAATATGAATATAATAACAAATATTTTTTATATCAATATTCATTTACAGGTGGTATAATAGCTTCTTATACAGCAAATTAGCAGTATAAGCGCCATGATACCACGCTGATTATATTTTAGGGTTCCTTAGACCTTCCTAAAAAGTTTTCTAAAAAAGATCTTTTGTTTATTTATTTATTCAATCAACCACTTACTGTACACAAGAAAACTAAGACAAGTGATAATTGAGCAGTACAAGCAATTATACGACACTTGGCACTAGGCTTGTAATAGTCGTATGAATGCAACTTATACAACATAATAGCAGTATAAAAGCAACGATGTAGCTTTTATTCGACTGTGTCACAAGAAAGCTATATAATGTGCTTTTACTCGACGAAATAGTGACATAAGCGTCGTATACTAGCGACTTATACAGCAAATCTTATACGACACTTTAGTCATATAAGTATGCAGAGTAAACGTTTACTCAGCATCATTATGTGACCGAAATGCTGAATAACTAAAATGCTATATAAGATGCTTTTATACGACACGTGCTGAATAATTCACACTTACTCGACTTTTATATCACCGAATAGCTGAATAAACTCAACCTTATATGACTAATTTGCTTGTTGGGAGGTACTTAAAAAATAAATTTGAGATAAATGCACCGTGTTTGGTATCAAATTACAGAGCTTAATGAGCACATTTCAAATATGTATAAATTATTAGCTTTACCTTGCCCCAAAATAATTTAAATAAAAAATAAAGTTTAAAACTAAAACCCGACTACTGAAAAATCACGCTCTAAAAAGTGACAAACAAGAAAATATCAAGGATAGCCGTGGTCGTATGCCACTTACTCTAACAAAACAATACATTCTAGGGAAAAGTGGCATACGACCACGGCTATCCCTGATATTTTCTTGTTTGTCACTTTTTAGAGCGTGATTTTTCAGTAGTCGGGTTTTTTATTTGACCTAAGTACCTATAGAATAATACCCAATTGAGAGGACGTGACGTGGACGTTTAGCCGGTTCGAGTCAAATATGACCACTCCCGATGGCCAAGAATTACCTCTGCAAATTCTGCAATAGTTCGAACCATATATATGTTGGATCTAAAATGTGCTCAAAATGTACTCTATTCTTACAGTAGGTTACGTTTCTTGGATGTATTATGAAGATATCACTGTGGGTGCTACTTCGGTGGACGAGCTCAAATTCACCAAGTATAGTTTATTACAATACAATTCCACGCGTGCCAGGGCCTTTTATATCCCTGAGGAGGCCAGACCGTAAGGGATGGCCCTGGGTCAGCCGGGGTGCGAGGGATATGTCGATGACAACCTCACCTCCGGCCTAGCACCACGACCCACAGTCGGCGTGCGGTTTTAGTCGGTTCGAGTCCGACATAACCTCCCCTTCCGGCTCCGGAAGGGGGGGTATCCGAGGGGCTTTCCGCAAGAAAAAAAAAGGGTCTTTTATATCTCGTGATTTACTTAGGTGCAAGTAATAGTTCGGCCAATATCCAATTTAATTGACTAAATTAGTTAAATAGCTGCGACTGGTTTATGTACATCCAACGTCTACTAAGAACAAGAAGTCTTAAAAATGGAACCCTTAACGTCCATGTCCATAGGCCACGGTAACCACTTTCCATCGGGTAGGCCGTGTGCTTGTCTGCCACCAAGTTGTATAAAAAAACTTCGCTGTCTGTGTGTCTATCAAGATTGACTGATGAAGATTTGTTCTAGACAAAATCTTCATCACTGTGACTATTTTCTGAAATTTCGAGTTCGATCCACTAATGAAGCGTAGGTATGTTTAGCTTTTTACCCGACTATCAAGAAGGGTTATGTTTTTTGCGCGTATCTTGTATGTATGTTTGTAATATTCTTTATTACTTGAATGAATTTTACAGCATTAGTATACGCTAACTATCCAAATCGAATACATAGGAAAAATGAAACTTTTTGGGCGGGATTATTCGATTTGTATAGTTAGCATACTTATTGCTGTAAAATTCATTCAATTATTTGGGCGGAGTTATCAAAAATCAATGTTTAAAAACCAGCCAAGTGCGAGTCGGACTCGCCCATGAAGGGTTCCGTAGCAGCAAGTAACCTAATATAAAAGTTCTTGTAGTTCATTAAATGTTTTTTTATTATATTTTTGAGTTAATTGAAAGAAAGGCGAAAAATGCGGCTTATGACGTATTAAAAAAAATCTCTTACTAGATCTCGTTTAAACCAATTTTCGTTGGTAGTTTGCATAGCAATGTACATCATATATTTTTTTAGATTTATCATTCTCTTATTTTAGAAGTTAGAGGGGGGAGGGGGGACACACATTTTTCCTCTTCGGAAGTGTTTCTCGCAAAAACTGTTACGGACGGATAAAAATAGAAGGGAAATTTGAATCACATCGGGCGTGTCTCGGTAGCCAAGTTAGTCGGAGTTCTGTTGGCCGTTGACGAATAACCCAACGGCCGACCTCATTGCACGAGGAGGTCGTGGGATGGCGGGCCTGCAAGGCCCGCGGGAAGGGATCCGTAGGATTCCTTCCGTTCAAACAGCCCTTTTGAGGGCTAGCTGACCCAGAGGGGGTCGTGGTATGGCGGGCCTGCAAGGCCCGCGGGAAGGGATCCGTAGGATTCCTTCCATTCAAACAGCCCTTTTGAGGGCTAGCCGACCCAGACGGGGTCGTGGTGTGGCGGGGCTTCAAGGCCCGCGGAGAGAGATCCGGTTCCCGCTAGTCGCTACCAGTATCCCTCTGCTCTCAGAGGGGACAGGGGAGAGGCAAGGGTTCCGTGAGATCCAGAGACGGGTCGGTCCACTGCTCGCGCAGGGGCCGACAGGCACTCGTGCCACCGTCGGTGTTGGGAGAGTTGGCTGCTCCCCCGCGTCGCGTAACCTCCTAGATATCGACAACGATCTGAGTGCTAGCCACGCTCGGTACGCCGGTATCCTGGAGGCCGCGGGGCTTGCCTTAATTGGCCGGCCCGCGACAAGGAAAAGTCTCTAAAACCCGACAGCGAAGTCGTTTAAAACCTGTGGACACCAGGGGACCTCCACAGTATGTACCCCGCTTCTCGGAAAGAGCGTCACCCGGGAAGTGTAACCTTTCGTCTCATGCTCGTGGGAACATTTATGAACTCTATTATCCATAAAAACCCCCCCTTACCAAGCGAAATAGTCTGCGCGGAGGTCGCGCAGCGCCACGACGCGGAGGTCGCGTCACCAACTGCGGCGGTGTCGGAAAACTTCGACACCGCCACCGAGAAGAGCAGGGCGAACAGCCCGGTGGGTCTGCAGACCCGGAAATCTGCACGGAGGAGGAACGGCGATAGGATAGTTCCTCCTCCACGGAGGGCTGAGACGGACACGGCGGTCACAGTGACCGACTCGTCCTCCACTGACAGCAGCGGGAGCGAAAATTCCCCCCCTCCCAAGGCTGCGATGATCGGCAGGGGGAAAACGCGGGGTGGCAAGAGAGCTACCCCTCAAACGTCCTCCTCACGGGTACCGGCCCTGAGGGACGCGGAAGTGCCGCCGAGCCCCTCCACCTCGGCGGCGCCCATGCCTCGTACCGACCCTACTTCTAGGGAGGTACTGGAGGCTCTGGAGACCGTGATGGGAAACCGTGCTGGGTCCCTGGGGCCGGAGGAGATCCGGCTGCGACAGGCGACGACGCGCCTCGTCGATGAGTTTGGCCTGCTGAGAGTGGAGCTGGCTGAGTCGCGCAACGAGCGGGCTCAACTAGGCAGGCGGCAGGTCGAGCTCATCGAGAGCTCTGAGCGGCAGGCGGCAGAGTACCGCAAGGAGATGGCCAAGATGGCGGCCGAATTCGCGGACCTGCAGAAGGTCGTCGCCGGGCTGCCGGAGGTGCGCGTCACGCGGTCGGCGCGGCGGAAGCCAGTCGCGCAGCCGGCGGGGCCGAAGCCGCCAGCTCGGCCAGCATCCCCGGCGCGGTCGGTGTCGCCGGTGCGGTCGAGGTCGCCGCTGCGGCCGGAGTCGCCGGTGCTAATGCGGGCCCAGCCTGCGGACCCGCTGGCGGCCGTCGTGGCCGCTCTGGCCGCCATGGAAAGGCGGCTGGAGGCAGCGCAGGGGGCGCAGGAGGCGCGGCAGGCGGCGCACGAGGAGCGGACAAAGCGTGGATTAGAGGCCATCATGGACTCTATCCGCCGTCCGCCTCTAGCGCCGCCTGCAGGGTATGCCGGGGCCGTTAAAAGAGGTCGCCCAGTAGCGGTCGGGACCCCGCAGGAGTCGGCCAGCAGACCATCCGCTGCGCCTGTGGCTCCGGCCGCTCTCGCTGTCGCCGTGGGAGTCGAGGGGCCTGGGGTTGCGCAGCCCGCTCAGCCCAGGGGCAAGGGAAAGGGGAAGGGCAAGGGAAAGACGTCCTCTGCCCCAGCCCCAACCCCAGCCCCGGCACCGGCCTCGACTTCAGCTTCAGCTCCGGCTCTGGTTGCCTCCACGAGCTCCTCCCCGGCAGGGGGTTGGGAGGTGGCTGGCGAAACGCGCAAAAGGCGGAACGCCAAGAGAAAAGCAGCCAAAAAGGCCAGGAAGGCCCAGGCTACCGCGAAGGGAGCGCCGGGAAGGCTGCGCGTCCCACGCACCACGGCTGTCGTCTTGACGATGACGCCGGAGGCTGCGGAGAGGGGCGTGCAATACCCCGACCTGGTGAGGCGGGCCAGAGGCCTCATAGATATGAGGTCTCTTAAGCTGGCGAAGCCCCTCCGAGTCACGGAGACTCGGACGGGTGCCCGCCTCATCCAGGTACCTGGCGCCTCCAGCGGTCCCCAGGCTGATGCCATAGCGGCTCAGCTAAGGGAGACGCTGGACGCAGCCGACGTCCGGGTGTCCAGGCCCACCAAGTGCGCAGAGTTGCGCATTTCGGGCTTGGACGACTCCATCACGGCCGAAGAAATTCGGGCCACCGTGGCGGAGGCCGGGGGCTGCCCCCTGGAGGCGGTTAAGGTCGGAGCAATACGCTACGGCCGTCACGGACAGGGGGCGGCAGTTGTCGGCTGCCCCATCGCGGCAGCTCAAAAGGCTGCCGATCGGCGGGTCCTCGTGGTGGACGGCGTTGTTGGGGTGCGGGCACAGCTCCTGCAGGCTCGACCGGCCAGGTGGTTTAGGTGCCTGTCGGTCGGGCACGTGGGGGTGCAGTGCACGGCGGAGGTGACGGTCGGTGACCGCTGCTTCCGCTGTGGCCAGCCCGGTCATAGGGCCGGTGGTTGCGAAGCTCCGCTGCACTGTTTCAGGTGTGCAGCGGGGGGCAAACCGGCCGACCATCGGGTTGGCAGCAAGGCCTGCACCGGAGGGGAGCCGAAGCCACGAGGCGGGCGTTCCGCCGATAGCTCGCAGCGGGATGCGGAGATGGTTCCATAATGGATCCCCAGCTCCGCATCCTGCAGGCGAACGTGGGCCACGGTGTCGATGCTCAGGCTCTTCTGCTCCAGAGCATGGCACAGTGGTCCATACACGTCGCCGCTGTCGCCGATCCGTACACCCACCGGCCCCCCGGGCCTGCCTGGGTGGTCGACCTGGATGGATCGGCGGCACTGGTGCGTAACGCCGCTGCGGGTGCCCCTCCCTTTGTGGTGATCGCAAGGGAGCATGGCATCGTAGCGGCGCGTGTGGGGGAGATTGCGGTCGTGGCCGTCTACTTCACGCCGGCATCACACCGACGCATAGGGCAGTATCGGCGGTCGCTGGAGCGACTGACCGACGTCGTCAATGCCTGTCACCCTCGCCCGGTTCTTGTGCTTGGGGACTTCAATGCCTGGTCTGAGGCTTGGGGGTCCCGGCACACGAACCCGCGAGATAGGGCTCTGGAGAGCTGGGCCGCTACTCTCGGTCTGGTTCTCCAGAATCGCGGGGCCGAAGCCACGTTCTGGGTGGCGGAGCGCGGGGCGAGTTCGATCGTTGATCTCTCATTCGCGAGCGCTTCGCTGTCGCAACGTGTGCGGGACTGGCGTGTTGTCGTGGAGGTGGAGACACTGTCGGATCACCGATACGTTCGGTTTGATGTCTCCCCTCCCGAGAGTGATGCGCCGGTCACACCGGCCCCACGCGAGCCGCGCTGGGTGCTTAGGGGACTGAATAGGGATGCTCTCCTGGAAGCCGCCTCCGTGCAGGCCTGGGCCATGGTGCCGGACAGGCCTGACGACATCGATGACGAGGCGGCGTGGTTCCGGGAGGCCATGACTGTTGTCTGCGATGCGGGTATGTCTAGGGCTCCAGCGGACGGATGGGCGGGGTGGAACCAGTCCGGGGACCTTGCGCCTGGACTAGGTGAAGCCTTATTCTCAGCATCATTCCAGTGCTGAGGGTAGCAAGGCCATGGGGGGAGCGCAACAGTCGCACAGATCCCCACGGCAAGACCAGAGGATATCCTGCACGAGGTGTCGCCTGCTGTTTGATCTAGTTTCCATAAGAAACAGATGTAACAGAAACCTCGGTCGAAGCCCCCCCTTCTCCCATCTCCCATCCCATCATCTCTCTCCTCACCACAAACCCACTTTCCATAACCCACCCATCCCAATAAACCCAACCCCATAAACCCATCCCCCCATCCACCTCCCTCACCCAAAATCTCTCCCCACCCCAAACCACCTCCCAAAAACACACCCATCCTAAGATACCCATCCTAACCCAACCGTCACTTTCAGACTATACCTTTCATACTTCTGGGATTGGACGGGGGTTTATATTTGGTGCTTTCTTTTCTTTATTATCTTTACAAATTGCTTACATTTGGTAGTACTTATATTGTTACACATATTTTACTTAATAATAACCTACTTGCTATTTATTAACAATTCTGTTCTTATCTTATACATGTTAATTCTTATCATAATGTACATATTCCTACTTCTATCTATTTTAAAATCTACTGCCCGATATTGCTTAACAATATCAATCCGAGATTTCTTTTTACGTCTTGTTTCTATTGTTAACTATATTCACAACTTTTTTAGCATACTTTAGGAACTGCTCTCTATACTTTTTGGACATAAATAGTGGCAAGTTATCTTTTTGCAGTCTCATATCCACTTCACATTCCAAATTGTGTCTATCCCGCGCGTGGATCGGGCAGTCCACGATAATGTGTGCGACCGTCTCAGGTACCCCAGGCTCACAGGCACACGATGGGTCCTCCTTACACTTGAACCTAGCCAAGTATTCGGAGAACCCACCGTGTCCTGTTAGCAACTGGGTCGTGATGCCGGCGATCTCAATCTTTCGAACGATGCTGTAAGCTGTTACCGCGCATGGTAGGAAGAGCTTGGTGCCCGAAGCAGTCACACCCGCTCTGTACCTTTCGCCCCATTCGTGAAGCGTGATCTGACGTAGACCACGCTTAACGAATGAGACTGGGCACAGGTCGTAGTGGGGGGCAATCTTCAGCCTCAGAGCCGCCTCCTTGGCGAGCTGGTCGGCCCGCTCATTGCCCTCCAACCCTGCGTGGGCCTTGATCCAGAACAAGGAAATTTCCTTGCCCTGGACCAAGCCCCGCTTGATGTTAAATCTGGCTTCAACTGCCAGAGGGTGGAGGGCATGACGGTTAATTACCGTCAGGAGTGCGGCTCTGCTATCACTGAAGATCCCAAACGTGGCCGCGCCTCGCTTAAGGACCTCACTGGTCGCTTTGCATATAGCCAAGAGCTCGGCCTGGTAGACGGTGCAGTGGGGCGACAGAGCAAGTTTGAGGGCCCTGGTTTCGGTCCCGTTATGCCAAATGGATAACGCGGCACCGACCCGGCCCTCAATCTTACTCCTGTCCGTGAAGATACGCGTTTGGATATTATCCACACGGTTGTAATGTTCCTCGTCTACCAGACTGGTGAACTCCAGGCTCATATGCTCCGCGGGGTGAGGTGCTTTAACAGCTGGGGCCATTCGTTCGATCTCCCTGTCCCCCAACCATGACTGGAACACTCCTCTCTTGGCCTCGTACAACGAGGCCACCTCGCGAACTCTGAGGTCCAGAGGGAGTAGTCCAGCCAAGATTAGCCCTGAGTGCAGGGAGACCGTCCGGTAGCTCTTACAGAGTTTTTGCGCGAAACCGCGCTGCACCACGTTCAGCTGCTTTCGGATACCAAGCTTGTCCACCGCCGCGCACCAACTACTGGCGGCGTACAGCACCGTTGGCTCCACCACAGCTGTGTAGATAGCCCGGATCACCTCGGGGTGCAACCCCCAGCCGATCCGGGCCATCCGCGCGAGCTTGTGGTATATGCCGATCGCCTTCCTGTACGTCTACTGTGAGTTTTCAAACGTGAGTCGTATACGTACACGAGAGTCGTTTTGAACCACGTGATTACGTTTCCGTATTTTTGACATTTCCAGCCGTCACTAACGTGAGATCATTTTCACGTTACAGTTTACGGTCTCGACGTCACCGTACCGAGAATACTGTACGGTATAAATGGTTGAAGAATTAAAACAAAGTAAGACAGGCAGTAACATTTCTATAAAAGAGGCTTTATTCGGTTTAGTTAAGAGTTTTTTTCATATAACATTAACACAATATATGACAACTATGATAAAGAATGTATTTGGTTCCGTGTGCGTTTAGATTTTGCTCTATGCTAGGAAAAAAATGTAATTTCTGGTATTCATTTTATCTTACGAAATATTTCAAAGACTACATACAAATAAAATTTGATCAATTTTGTAACGAAGCTATTGAAATATGTAAAGGAAACAAAATAAAAAATGGAGTAAAATCAAATTAGTGCTCACCATACTATTGGGGTACTTATAGTTCTCAAGTACATTTAACTAAACGCACTAAGAAGGCCGGCTGCATAGATTACTAAACTATACACAAAACTATAAGTTGGCTGGACGAGATGGACTTGACTTTTTTTTCGTGTTGAACGTCCCCTCGGATACCTCCCCAGCCGGAGCCGGAAGGGGAGGTTAGGGACGGTACCCACTAAAACCGCACGCCGACTGTGGGTCGTGGTGCTAGGCCGGAGGTGAGGTTGTCTTCGACATATCCCTCGCACCCCGGCTCACCCGGGGCCATCCCTTACGGTCTGGCCCTCCTCGGGAGAGGGGACAACGGTGTCCCCGACTCGCCCCCGGAATGGGGAGGCGCGCTTTTCAGCGCGCCGTCGTGGCCACCCTCAGGCCCGCGCTCATGGGCAACGGAGATCAGTCAGTGCCCTTCGACGCCCGAGTTGCCTGCGCGCGAGTCTTTCTCGCTTGCGCCGCCTCTCCCGTTCCGCCGTCTCCTTCATGACCATTACCTGCTCGCTGAAGGAAACGCCGGCCGCCCACGCATCTGCACAGCGGACCATTGCTGTGAGCAGGGTGGTGAGGCTGAGAACTCTCACTCCCAGGGCCGCCAGGGCCCATGCCGGACACTCGGTGAGCGTGCGCAGCCCTGTGTCCTCGCTCGCGTCGCCGTCGCAATGGTGGCACTCGGACTTTGGCTCCTAGCACCCGTGTTCGGTGATAATCTGCGTCAGTCGATACGAGAGGCTGCCATGTGGCCTCTCTAGCCATTCCCCCATGATGGGCTTTATTGCCTGTATGACGGCATGCTTACGTCACATGTGTTTGTGCACTTATGACTACCCATAGGCTTAATAGACTCGTGACTAAGGATAAGGATTATGAGGTATAATTTTAGACAAGTGTGTAAAATACACTTCTTGTACATTATAAGTGAGTAAAGTTGGTGATTACCGCTGCGCCATTCAGACCCGAGTCTGAGAGAGAGAGAGAAAGAGAAGTAAGTGAGTAAGTATACAGGTGTGCTTGGTCCGGAATTCGAAACATCCACGCGGCGCACCCTGGCAGTGAAAATGGCGGCCAGCGCCTGCCAGAGACGCTGCTACCTATGGCAAATTCCCTCAGTGGGAGCGACCCTGTAGTGTGTAAAGAGGTATTGTAGGTGACAGCAGCACCTACAATCTTACCATCGACGGTGCGATGATTGACCCCCCTTCCGTTATTATTGAATTGTTTTATTAGTAGGTACCTAATATTAGCATCAAGCTTTGAAAATTAAATTCGAAGTGTAATAATATTGCTTTAATTCGTTAAATTGCTATACAACCTATTTTACAAACTAATGTAGACGAGTGTAAAAGTGACGTTTTTTTATTTTTGACATGAGATGTCACTCCAATAGCGGATTTCACTTGTAGTAGATGATTGATTTTGATGTTCGTTAAGCAATTCGCTGCAGAAGTCATTAGAAGAATTGAATTGAATTGAGATATCGAATAATTTGGAAAATGTATGCTACTCCAAAACTATCCCGATATTTATACCAAATAAATCTGTTATCGGGGAATCTTGCATTATTCCAGCGAAGACTGGATATCTATTCACAGGTATGTAAAAGAATATTTATTTTTTAGTACAGCACATATCCTAACTTACATACCTACTCTAATGTAAGTTACTTTGAGTAAAAATGACGTTTGGGAGCCCGAGGTCTGCTATTCTGCCCCTATTAATTGCTAGGTATAGTTTGTTCTCAGACCTCGTTAGTATGAAAAAATTAACAAACTGTCCCATGTCCCAGAACTGTAATAGGTATGATTGGGTAAAGCAATTAGTGTAGATACTATTTTCGAATGATTTTGTATAATATATGATTGATTTTAACTTTTTAGAAAACAAGCCTAATATTAATATAATGAATCCTATTCCTTACAGATGGAGCAATTATAAGGAAATACCATATGAATTTAAAATGATAACAAAATCGATGCCAATACCTACTGATGTGTTCATCAGCTATTTTATGGCGAATTCTTTGAATTATAGTTATAAAATTTTTGTTTATTTTATTTTGATAAACTTCCATAATAAAATTTGCCTCTTATGTTTGCAAAGTTATTCACCTTTGTATAGCAAATATAGCCGTTACACCTCTCGGGGTTGAGTACTGAAACATGCAGTCTCGCCCAAAAAATCAAGATAAGCGCAAAGGCTCCAAAGTGCCAGCTTCGGATGTACCTGGAACTAATAATATACTTTTTGACCCCTCTGTTCCATTCTTGTGAATACCGGTATTTTAGTTGTTAGTTTTAGTTGAATATTGAACCAAAATAATTGTGTAAAACCTCATTTATTTGAAATTTTTGATATGTTACCGTAAGAGTGTTTTGGTTTATGGTAATTATGGCTTGACCAATAGAATGCCAAGACGGCCTCTCGTTTGGCTGTCACCGTCTGTCACCGCAGATATTTGAAATTTTGAATTTTGAGAGATACGTTCATGATACGTTACGGTAAGAGGTTTTTGGTTTATGGTAATTAAGGCTTGACCAATAGAATGCCAAGACGGGCACGGTTTGGCTGCCATCGCCTGTCACCGCAGATATTTGATTGAAGATTTGAAATTTTGAGTGATACGTTACGGTAAGAGTTTTTTTTTGGTTTATGGTAATTAAGGCTTGACCAATAGAATGCCAAGACGGGGTCTCGTTTGGCTGTCTTTGATTGTCACTGCACATATTATTTGAAAGGAGGCCGGACAGCAAGCTGTTTCATAGCAAAATGAAAATAGTGATTTTAGTCCGCCAAGAAAGTCATGACAATTGAGGGTGGCGCTGCCACACAGCAGCTGCCGACGCATTATGCTGTAACTTATCCGTGATAACTAAACATTTTGAAATATTTAGATGTTGTTGTAGACGAGGCTTAAATTCCCGCTAAGTGCATATATTTGTATGCATAAATATCTCTAATTGCATTAGTATTTCGGTGCCTTGATGATTAAATTTGTTTACATACATACGCTCACGACTATTTCCCTCCGGGGTAGACAGAGACAATAACCCGCAATTTGACTCATTAATTCTTTCATGCAAATCTGCCGCCGGTTTCGAATAATTCTGACCTACCTTTTTTCAAAATTCTATTAATTTCACCAATGTATAGTACTCGACTCTGGCTGGACTGCCCATTCACCTCTGCCTAACATATCTGGTGTGTCATTCGCTTCGTGCTCTTTCTTTCTACGAGCCCAAACCACCTTAGCATATCTACCCGTTTCAATCCTCATCACAACATTCTCTTTCAGGCCACACCCATCTCTAATCTCAGTATTCCTCTTTCTAACACCCAGCCTTATCCCAGATATTCTACGCAACGGCCACATCTCCACTGCATTCATTTTACTTTCATGCTTCTTTTCTCATGCCCAACTTTCACTCCCATACATTAAGATGGAGGCTGGTATTCCAGTGCCGGAGAAGGCACAACTGTCACAGTTGTGCCTTCTTCGGCACTGTCTGATCAGTCATAAAGGAATGAACCTCTTTTTATAAATATAATATAACCGTAATATAAACGTCAATTTCATTTCACCTCGCCTGATGGTAAGGTAAAGGCAAGGTCTCGGAAAGAGGGTCACCATTATAAACATGTACCATGTTAATAATGGTACACCATTCCCGCGATTTCCCGCAGTCAATCTTTTTTCAATATCTCAGTCGTAAGTATTATACTTTCCAAGTTTCCGTCCCTTGCAGAACGTAGTGTATTTATATGTCTTGTATAGTCCGTCCATTATATTATTGTATTTTAGACAGCTCACTGACTGTGGTCGGTATAACTTTGGTCTAGCGTCAACACCTGGAAATCCTAACAAAAATTAGGCGCCAATGCGTCAATTTTCATTGACAACGTCACGTCAACCAGAAAGCAATTTTAGGGATGTAGTTAGTCCATCGACTGTTTTTATTATAATAACTTGAAAATGTCACAATCGATATCGAATACAGAAATATAATTCTTCTAAAAAATATTACAAAGCAGGTGGTTTTTTACCGATTTCTTAACACCAATTCGGATGTTTATAATTTTAATATTTGTATGATTTTGACGGAAAAATGATTTTTGTAACTCCGTCATTATGTAGACAGATTATCAAAATTCTTTTTGTTTTTAAAGAGGTTTATTCCAAAATGGTCCCATTTAAATTGTATAAAGATCTGATGATGGGTTTCAGAGACAGATCACGGAACTCTTCAATAAATACCAGGAAATCAGCATGTTGGAATATTCTTCTAGAAGTCGGTTGTTTTGTTTTGTAGATTAGCGTGTGCGTTAGAGCCCACAATCTTTTTACAATACATTTGTAAATTGTAGGTTTAGACACGAAATATCTACTGCTATATTATTATGTACAGAAAGATAATAGATTATAATTCCACATGAAATCATACACTTATCATAATATTTTCATTTATCGATTAATTATTTTTTTAATCGAGTTTTTTAACCATGTCGATATTTTAAATTTTCATGCAATCACTACTTCCATCTGTCTAAAATACAATAATATAATGGACGGGGTATAGTTTGTTTTGTCAATTAGCTATACAACCTATTTTGGTGGATTTACAAATGTAATGTTTTACTGATTGTTACTTATGTTTGACATGAGATGTCAACATATTAAATAGCAAAGAGTATCTTTTTTATTAAATAAGCCTAGAATTTTAGAAATTTGATTATGTCGAAGACTCTGGAAAAAGTGTGCAACATGTATAATACGTACCTACTAAATAAACCTATCATATGTTAATCTTGCATTATTTAAGCGAAGACTGACAAATATTATATTAGATATGTATAATAATATCTATTAGCTTTAATGTATTTTTCAGAATCATCATCATAATCCCTTCATATGTTTAGGCTTTTGTGTTAATGACAAAGCCTGCACCAGAGTTTCGGCCCGAAGACCTTAGTGGGGCTCATGAATATGTCTGGGTTAATTTGTGGATACATACCTACCTAAATTTAAAGTGAAGAAGTGTTCTCACACCTCGTTAGTATCAAATCAAATATTAGCAATCAATCCTACGCTTAACTGAATAGGTATAAAGGTAACAAATGTAAATAATAATATTATAAATTCTATTCTTTACAGTTGGAGTAATTAATAAAAGGAAAAGCCATATGAATAAAAATCGATGCCAATACTGATGCATTATCATAATATATTTCATATTTAATATAGATAATAATTCGTTAAATTGCTATACAACCTATTTTACAAACTAATGTAGACGAGTGTAAAAGTGACGTTTTTTTTATTTTTGACATGAGATGTCACTCCAATAGTGGATTTCACAGGTAGATGATTGATTTTGATGTTCGTTCAGCAATTCCCTGCAGAAGTCATTAGAAGAATTGAATTGAATTGAGATATCGAATAATTTGGAAAATGTATGCTACTCAAAAACTATCCCAATATCTATGCCAAATAAATCTGTTATCGGGGAATCTTGCATTATTCAAGCGAAGACTGGATATCTATTCACAGGTATGTAAAAGAATATTCTTTTTAGTACAGCACATATTCTAACTTACATACTCTAATGTAAGTTACATTGAGTAAAAATGACGTTTGGAGCCCGGGGTCTGCTTTTCAGCCCCTATTAATTGCTAGGTATAGTTTGTTCTCAGACCTCGTTAGTATGAAAAAAATAACAAACTATCCCATGTCCCAGAACTGTAATAGGTATAATTGGGTAAAGCGATTAGTGTAGATGTTACCGGAAATGTGTATAATCCGGAATTCTATACAATGCCTAGGCATTCTATACAATGCCGAGTGCGCAGCAGGTAATGTATGAAATGGTATCAAAGAATATTGATGGTGGTTATAAAAAATGCAACCACTTAGGCTAATGCTGGAGCCTCGCTTTCGCTTCAGTCTTCTAACCTATAATATATCCAGGTCGGGGCGCAGTGTCCACACCACGCAATTTAACTTGGATAAATTAGGTTAGAAGATTAATGCGGGAGCGGAGCGGAGCGAAGCTCCCGCATTTATCTTCGTGGTTATTTTTTTTTATTCATTCAAAAATATAAATTTTCCATAAAATCATCCGCAAATATAGACAATAACCCATTTATTTCACACATTTCCGGTGGAACGGCAGGAATTCTATGTATTAACACACATTTCCTAGGATTTGTATACAATTCCTTGATTTCATACATTTCCGGTAACATAGATACTATTTTCGTATGATTTTCTATGATATGATTGATTTTAACTTTTTAGAAAACAAGCCCAATATTAATATAATGAATCCTATTCCTTACAGTTGGAGCAATTAAAAGGAAAGGCCATATGAATTTTAAATGATAACAAAATCGATGCCAATACCTACTGATGAACAACCAATGCATTATTCTAATCTGAATAGCTATTTTACGGCGAATTCTTTGAATTATAGTTATAAAATTATTATTTTGTTTATTTTATTTTGATAAACATCCATTTAAAATAAAATTTGCCTCTTATGTTTTCAAAGTTATTCACCAAATAGCAAATCTAGCCGTTAGACCCCTCGGGGTTGAGGACTGAAGCATGCAGTCTCGCCTACAAAAGCCAAGATAAGCGCAAAGGCTCCAAAGTGCCCAGCTTCGGATGTACCTGGAACTAAAAATATACTTTTTGACCCCCCTGTTCCATTTTTGTGAATACCGGTATTTTATTTGAACGTTTTAGTTGAATATTGAGCCAAAATAATTGTGACTGAATAAATAAAACCTCATTTATTTGAAATTTTTGATATGTTACCGTAAGAGTGTTTTGGTTTATGGTAATTATGGCTTGACCAATAGAATGCCAAGACGGGCTCCCGATTGGCTGTCACCGCCTGTCACCGCAGATATTTGAAAGGAGATACCCCATTTTGGGCCTGAGTGTACAGACATCAAACCTACCTCAAAATTTTCGTCTATTTTGTGTTATAATTTTGTTTAGACTTCATTACAATCAGCAATGGCCAAGTGCGACAAAAGTTTTAAAATGTGATTTTTATTAATCAACAAGCTTCGTAAACATTGAATGTAATACTTAATCCGATCTTCGTAAATGCGCTATGATTATGCTTGCTTTATCGATTCGATTATGAAATCAAATCGATAACTAATAACTATGAATTTAAAATTCGTGGCTTTATTAAATGATTTCAAAATATCTATGTAGCATCTTTATTTTCGTTATTCAGTTCACTAATCAGAAAGACACCTGTATCTTTCATAATGGAAGTCAAAATATCGATTGTAAATAATCGTAGTGTATTCAAAGTCTATGTAAATAATCGATCATATAGAATTCATAATAATCTGTAACATCATATGTCATTTTCACTCCTGTCATTGAAAATGTCACATTCGCTTTCCTTGGGCTCCCTGAGATCATTGTGTTTTGCTGCTTTTACTCTGGGAATTGTATATGATTTTCGAACTAATTTACCCTTGCTTGATTACCGGACACCGTTATTTGCTACATTTGTTGACCTTGGCCTTAAAACTGGACTAGACTTTACCACATCGACTGAAAGCTATCACAATGAGTCTCTGTGTGAATTGGGGAATTGCTATCGGTGCAATATTATAGGCAGACATTTATTGAACGATGCAGCGATACTAGCTTGTATACGTGAATGGATCGCACCACAAATAGTAAGTACCTATTCGTTATTTCTCGCTCTTTTGAAATTGTTATTATAATTAACGTTATCAAGCTGTGTGATAGCTGCTATAGAATAGAAATTACTACGAGTCTACCTAATCCCGTAGATAATTATGCCAACTTTTGTATATGACAATGTATTTTGACTGATATGTGTAACGTTCATGAAGTACTAGCCTATATGACTATGGAATATTCAGTGCTTAAAACACGATCTCTGTTTAAGGTGAATGCAAATGACATCATTTGCGAATCTTGCTGGATTCAAGCTCAATGTGCATGTTTGGATGAGAACACCAGCACAATCACCAGTGGGGCACAGACAAGTGTGTATCTGTATGTCATTGAAGTGTGCAGAGGTGTGGATACAGACCTCCTACAAGAACTGTCAATATCTCAAACGACTTGGTTGTTAAGAGGAAAAATAAAGTCCAGGAATATAAGTAGTAGAACTTATTACGTATAATAAATTAGTTGACAGTTCTTTGAGCGGGAGGAATGCTATATTACAGCATTGCTGTAATTGTATTGTAGGTAAGAGAACAGTCAGGTGCTGTGCCCACATAATGAGTGTAATATGGTATCTCGGTTGGGCACGGTTCCAAGACAATATAACACCTCCTGCAGTTTCTTGACAATATTTTAATAAACTATGATGATGCTTAAAAAGGGGAGGAAAGACCTAAGTGCTAGTGTAAGCATTTCTAAAGCCAAATAGGAAGATACCCGCGATAGAGATTAAAATACTTTTTTTAAATATTATATTCTTTAAAATAATGTTGTTTTATTTTATTACCTACTTATATAATTATTTCTATATTACTACAGCAAACAAGAAAGCCTTGTGGAAAGTGGTAACCGTAGCAAAAGGATGTCACTCAGATGTTGCCGTCTGAAGTGAGGGCAGGGAAGGATTGCTTTACCACCTTTAGAGTAAATGTCAGTTGAATATCATAAAACTATGAGGTTTAATATCGTGCAACAAAAAAGTAGCTAAAGCATGTCTTTGCTTTGACATATCAGTTTTATTATTTAGCATATAGTTGACCATTCCACATTAATGACTAAAAATATTAATGACCTGCCCTTTTCTATACTAATAAAACCTGCTAACCTACTTACAAATAAAAGCGATACGCGAATAACTTGTGTAGCTATCACACACAATACAACATAAGACGCTGTTTGACCGCATTATGTATTACAACATAACCTAAAAACCTATGAACAATGCTCGATTTAACAAACTTGGCCATTGTGAATCGTCGTGAAAATTAGGCAAACAAAATATCCTTAGATGCTCTAAATATTGCCTAATTTTCAACCCTGTACATGCGGGCCCAAGATTGTTTGAGAGTCGGGGTTGTCCTTTGAATTTTGAGTGATACGTTACCGTAAGAGTGTTTTGGTTTATGGTAATTAAGGCTTGACCAATAGAATGCCAAGACGGGCTCCCGTTTGGCTGTCACCGCCTGTCACCGCAGATATTTGAAATTTTGAATTTTGAGTGATACGTTACCGTAAGAGTGTTTTGGTTTATGGTAATTAAGGCTTGACCAATAGAATGCCAAGACGGGCTCCCGTTTGGCTGTCACCGCCTGTCACCGCAGATATTTGAAATTTTGAATTTTGAGTGATACGTTACCGTAAGAGTGTTTTGGTTTATGGTAATTAAGGCTTGACCAATAGAATGCCTGTCACCGCATCACTGCACATATAATTTGAAAGGAGGCCGGACAGCAAGCGGTTTCATAGCAAAATGAAAATAGTGATATATATTTTTTTATATGTGATATTATAGCCCCTCAAGAAAGTTATGACAATTCAGGGTGGCGCTGCTACAATTTTGCACCAAGTAGAAGAGAACTGGAACTCGGCAGCTGCTGCTTCGCACTATGGTGTATCTCATTCGTGATAGCTAAACAGTTGAAATATTTAGATGTTGTTGTAGACGAGGCTTAAATTCCCGCTAAGCGCATATAATTGTATGCATAAATATCTCTACTTGCATTAGTATGGCTATTTCGGTGCCTTGATGATTAAATTAGTTTACGTATATACATATATACGCTCACGACTATTTCCCTCCGAAGTAGGCAGAGACACAAACCCGCAATTTAACTCATTAATCCTTTCATGCAAATCTGCCGCCGGTTTCGAGTAATTCTGACCTACCTTTTTTCAAAATTCTATTAATTTCACCAATGTATGTACTCAACTCTGGCTGAACTGCCCATTCACCTGTGCCTAATATATCTGGTGTGTAATTTCAATCCTTTCAATCCTTATAACAACATTCTATATATAACAGAATTTTGTGTCTATCTCTAATCTCAGTATTCCTCTTTCTAACACCCAGCCTTATCCCAGATATACTACGCAACGGCCACATCTCCACTGCATTCACTTAACTTTCATGCTTCTTTTCTCGTGCCCAACTTTCACTCCCATACATTAAGGTGGGGTCTGGTATGCCACTGTGAACCGCCAGTTGGGCTTTTTTCGGCACTGACTGACCACTCTTAAAGGAATGAACCTCTTTTTATAAATATAATGTTAAACGTCAATTTGATTTCACCTCGCCTGATGGTCAGGTAAAGGCAAAGTCTCGGAAAGAGGGTCACCATCATAAACATGTACCATGTTAATAATGGTGCACCATTCCCGCGATTTCCCGCAGTCAATCTTTTTTCAATATCTCCATTGTAAGTATTATACTTTTCCAGTTTCCATCCTTTGTAGAACGCAGTGTATTATAAGTGATTATAAGCATATGCCTTGTATTATAGTTTTGTGAAATAGCTATACAACCTATTTTGGTGGATTTAGAAATGTAATGTAATGTTGTGATTGTTACTTATGTTTGACATGAGATGTCAACATATTAAACAAATAGCAAAGAGTACCTTTTTTATTAATTAAGCCTAGAATTTTAGAAATTTGACTATGTCGAAGACTCTGGAAAAAGTGCAACATGTGTACTAAATAAACCTATCATAAGTTAATCTTGCATTATTTAAGCAAAGTCTGACAATATAATGGGTGTTTCTTCGAAATTTCATTCTTCAACTGATTCATCTGGCCGAAATTAAATTTCACTATCAGCTTTGTAACACATGTTCATATGAAAATATGGATTCTAAATATATGATTTGAGATTTACATGGTCATTAACATTAATAGTATAACACTCACCGGGATATTTACCATGTTTATGATTGGTATTTGGACCGTGATCATGGCGCTTGTAACAGCGCCGAAATATCGGTTACCAAATACCAATCATAAACATGGTAAATATCCCGGTGAGTGTTATACTATTAATGGATTCTAAAGAACATATATTTGAATGAGGGACTCATTTTTATACAGCAGTTTTCAAGATATCGACATTCAAATATTTTGTGCCCAGATGAATCAGAATTGGTGACTTATAAATCAGAAACAAAAATTTAAATTAAACAACTTTAATACTTAATCAAATAGACAAACCTTTTACAATTAAAAAATCACAGTACTATACTACGTATGTCAAACATTCCATATAATTAACTACTTTAATTATAAGGAATGTTTGACACCAATCGTATTTCCAACTATCAAAACAAACGTACACAAGTAAGTCAAGTATAAGTTAATAAAATTACTAAAGGAAATATTTTCTTGACTTTTTGCAAGGGAGCGATCTGCTTTCAATTTCCTCAAAGAGCTTTTCCTGAATTTTTGGATTTTTCTTATGTTTTCCATCTGTAGGTTTGCGCTCAGCCAGTGTCTTTTTCTTCTTCTTTTTATCTTCAGGTTGTGGCATTGTTGTAAACTACAATATTTAAAAAAAATAGAGATATTTAAAGATAAATAACTTTTCATGAATAAATGAAATGAAAATGAAAAATATATATTAGTGAAAAATAATCTTAAAATTGCCATTTTATCAATTTGCGTGATAGTATACATTACAGTACAATGTAAAAAAAATGCAATTAAATATTTAAACTAAATACATATTATGATAGTATGTATAGCAGCTATATACTTGTAGCAGCTATCTATACATATAATAAATCTGTAAACGATCGATGTCTGTACATGGAAAGGAAATGAGAAAAATTGTTATAGGGGGACTATATGAACGTAATAGAAGCCAAATCAACGTTTTTTGGGATTTTTGTCTGTTTGTCTGTTTGTCTGTTTATCTGTTTATCTGTTTCTCTGTTTCTCTGTTTCTCTATTTGTCTGTGAGTTTGTGCACGCTAATCTCAGAATCGGCTGAACGGATTTGGTTGCGGTTTTCACTAATATATTGTGGTAGGCTTCACTTAACATTTAATGTTTGTTTTATTGAAATCGGTTAATAAATAAAAAAGTTATGTCAATAATAGCATATCACGGCTAACAATTTGTGATTGTGTGAATAGATCGAAACAATAAAGAAGCAACAATCCTTACAAGAAGATATTATTTCGGTCATAGGAATCTGAAGAACTTCGAGAGGTCAGAGTTCTACATCGCAGCCAAGTCAGGTCAGGTTACTGCAGAATCTTCGGCACAGCAAGTGTCTCGATAGAATTCACATTGTTCTCGAATGATTTTCTCTCGAATCCAACAAATTAGTAAGCAGCTGGTTCGGTAAAAAGACTCCTGGCTTTCATAATTAATATCATCACGCTATTAAAATAAGGAATGGGACAGAATGTTTTTATGACATAATATGTAAACGTCTATTTCACACAATGATTTCATGGTAACTGTGGCTCAATACGTCTGCGAGGGCCTTCTAACTTAGCTGAGTCGCGTTCGAATCCATCATATGTAATTTTTCTTTTTTTCTTTTTTATTTACTTTTGTTTAACTTTTTTATTTTATTGTGTATTTTATTGTATTTATAGTTTTATTTGAAGTAAAATATAAATTAATTAATTAATTAATTAATTCTATGCCTAATAACTTATAGGTAGTACATAAAACTAGGCTGTGTGACAGTAATAGTAGAACTTATTATATAATTCGAATACATAGGGAATAAGAAGAATCATCTCGGGCGGGACTCGAACCCGCAGTCTTTCCCTTACAGGGGGAATGCCTTGACCAATTCGGCTACTTACATACATTACATACTTAATGCTGTAAAAATTCATTCAATTATTATATAATATTCTTAGATCTTTACAAAATTCTTCATTTCGGATAATGAAAAGGTGGTCCCACCAGCCTGAGAAGTCATAAAACTGAAACTGGTATCCCCCATTGATACCAATTCCACCACATCGGGGCAAGTGCAATATTGGAATCATACCGTTTAAATTTTAACAGAGGAGATGGGGCATTGGGGGTATTCTGGGACAAGCTCACCTCCAGCCTAGCACCACGACCCACAGTCGGTGTGCTGTTTTAGTCGGTTCGAGTCCGACATAACCTCCCCTTCCGGCTCCGGCAGGGGGGTATCCGAGGGGATATCCGCACTATAAAAAAAGGGGGGGTATTCTGGGGTTAGGTTCCCCAGTATACCGGCCTTGGTAAATAAGTAAATCATTGCACCTTCTCTGAAGCACGTATTCTGGGAGATAGTTGTCCCTATCGTATTACCGTCTCTACCATGGTGAATGTTCTGATGAGATCTTCCAATTAGTTCCACCCTCTCCTTTCCTACACAGGCCAACGCGGGCGGGGCTCAGATGTCCCCCGCATACGGATCAGAATATTCCACCAAGAACCAAATGGTTTGGTGACTCATTCCTATGCCACACCATTAAGACCTGAAAATCCCTGCCAGCTCACGTGTTTACTTCTTCTTACAGTCCCGGGTCCTTTAAGCGGGCGTGAAAAGGCTTCTGATGATGCCATCAAGCTGAGTGCCACCATTGTTAAGATGGTACATGTTTATAATGGTGACCTTATTTCCGAGTCTTTGCCTTTAGCTAACCATCAGGCGAGGTGAAGTTAAATTGACGTGACCTATATAAAAAAAACTCCGGATCTTAAAAAGAAGAAAACCCATGTGTGGGTATAGAGCAATACAGTTCTTAACCGTCTGATAATGAAATGAAGTTCCAAACCACTTGGTTCGAGATGGCATTATTTCTACCGTATGTGAGTACCGGAGGAAGGAGAGATTAGTTGAAAGACTCCTAATAGGCTCTTTCACTCGCCGTGGCGCGGTAGAAATGGTAAAATACAGCCAGAAAGACAACGTCCCTATGCAACTGCAGACATTATACCATGTTAGTGACCTGATGACTATTAACGCACGCTGCTGCGATCTTATCGATTCCGTCTAATAAGTATCTAATAGTAAATACGTAAATATATCCCAGAAATGATAACAGTATGCCAGGAGAAGCCAGGGTCGGGCGATAGATGCCTCGAACGCAAGTTGCCGCAGTCATTATAACGACTAATACTGTTTACGTCCATTTCTCATTATGTTATAATAGCAGTTTGTCGAAGTCGCAAAATGTCTAAAAAAAATAATGTCACCAAGGGTACAGTCGTTGACAATATGGTTACTGGCGTCGCCATATGATTATTCAATGAATCTATAAAATTAATTTAATGAAATCAATTCGAATCACATACTTCTACACTATACACTATATTTAAGCCTTATATTATATTTCAATAATCCTGTGTTCTTTAAAAATTCAATGCTTGTTACATGACCATCATTTAACCTGATTAATTCTTCGGGTGCCGACTATTTGGTAGAAACTTGATACTCCGAAACCTATTTGGGATAACTCACTTCGCAGGAACTTCTTTAATCGATCATTTATTAGGCATTAAAAATATTTGACATAAATATTTTAGGCATAATGTGCTTATGACCGAATTTAGAATGGCATACATTTAAGATAGTAGAATTTTATTTGGCATAATTACCTTTGGCATAGTTAAAATTCTGTATAACTTCATTTAGCATAACGTTCATTTAGAGTACAGATTATTTGGCATAATTTGACTAGGCATACTATAAAGAGCATAGAATTTCAATTATAATAATATAGATTGGGTTACTTTCTTCTTTAAAAATGGGTAGGTTAGGTTAGGTTAGAACTGCGACCCCAACAGCGCGAGCCGAGCGAGCGAAGCGAGCGTGCCGCGGTAGCGGCCGGCGAAGCGCCAGAATAGATAGTTGTTAACACCCCGACACAGAGTACCCCGACTCGGATAGGTTAGGTTAGGTTAGAACTGTGACCTCTTATGCACGAGCCGAGCGAGCGAAGCGAACGTGCCGCGGCAGCGGCCGGCGAGTGCCAGAAACGAGCATGCTCTCTTAGGCAAGGATATAAAAACCAAATAATTATCATTAAATCAACTTTTATTTATTACATATTACTAAAAAAAAACAATTAAATTAATCAGAAAATAAAATTAAACTAATCTTATATTAGCTCCTATTGCTTTCAGATACCCAACTTCTGTGTAATCAGACTGATTATTTATAATAAAAGATGAATCTGGTTTTGAACTTTGTTATGGTTATACATTGTGATTATTATGGATACAAAAATTATGCGTACAGATGATTCTGACTTACAAAATTATGGGTTTCAATGTATGCAAAATGAGTGTATGCCAAACGATATTCTGCGAAAAGAGGTTTATGCTATTAGTTGTTATGCAATATAAAATTATTACTTAAAAAGTTCTACTATATGAGGTGTACCCTAATTCTTCTCTATAATGTTTATATCGCTTCGTTTTCTGTGTCGTTTCTCAAAATAAAATCGCCGATGCCATGCTTCTACACTGTTATTTGTGCGGTGTCGATCTGCTGCACAATTTATCATGGCGGTGGACTTAAGCCATTGCTTATTAAAATAATTAGCAAATTTTTCCATTTCAACTGTTTTAGGAGATTCTGCAAGTATAGATAGCCATGCGTCATTCATTTTTTCAAGGGGCACTAGTGGTAAATTTGCTGTCAGTCTCGTAATTTTTTTGCCCAGTCTAGATTTACTCAATTTTATATCTCTTGCCTTTTTCCAAATAGCACGATTATAGTGAAAATAGCACCCACTAACCATTCCATCTGGAAATACTGATCTATACCCGTTTATCAATGCTGTTTCAAAATCACACTTGAATTTAGTTATTTCTATTCCTAAATTGGCCTTTATCAATGAGAATAATCTGTTGTAGGTAGTTTCCGTTTTATCTGGTAATAAAGCATAGAGAACAGGCACAACGTTAGTGTAATTTTCGCAACTGTAGAGATCTACGTGAATTGAAAAAAAATTGCTTAAAGGGCTTTGGCGTCCTCTTAAATGTACCATCGCCGAAGAATAATTTATTTTTAAAATTTCGGAATGATTTACTGCAAATTTTAGAGCAAAAGATGACAATCTTGTTTTCATCCTCATCTTCTACGAGAAGAAAATCATTGGCAAGTATTTTAGAAATCTTTACATCCGTTAAATTATTGCACTCAGTCATTTGAACTTTTAAATATTTATTCCTCGTTCTGTACTTTGAAATTTCCTTTTCAAAAATAGATTTCACTGACTTCTTTTTTTTGCATACTGCCTGTCTACAAGAATCCATCACAAAAGCCCTCACATTCTTATCGTGATGTGATTTGCACGTATGTTTGCTTTGTCGAACGACAGCGTTCCGATCGGCATTTAATGTAACAGATGCACTACATTGTTTTCGATTGATGCACCTCCATAAGGAATAACCACTTTTGTTGCTATTGCCCCAATTGTACCGATGCCCATGAAATAAAAGTGATGATTTTCCGTTTTGGTTGACAATAAAATGCAGATTTTCTTTATTATAATCCATCACTATATTTTATAAACAATAATTACGTACCTATCACAAGACCCGCGATTGAAACAAGGAAGGAAAAATATGACAATTGCATCTTTATAGTTATTTATCATAAATGAGTGGCCAGTATTAGAAAAAACAAAAAGTTTAAATACCTAATTTTTATAATATGGTGTACAACCTATGTCTAACCTATGTGAAGTACTCATGAAAGCTATGAAAGTCTTTACACCAAAACCATAATATACCAGGCATAACTCTATTTTTCAATCGACTGTACCGTAATCTCTGTACATTCTAGTTTTTAGACATTTTGCGACTTCGGCAAAATGCTATTATACCATAATGAGAAATGGACGTAAACAGTATTAGTCTTTATAATGACTGCGGCAACTTGCGTTCGAGGCATCTATCGCCCGACCCAGAAGCCAACCTATGTAGTAGGTATATAAAAGATACCGCTGCTCCTATTTTTTTAAAGAGACCGAATGTGGGCAGAGAAACACTCAGTTCCGGTAAATTTCATCAGGCAAAAATATCCGCCGCGTGGACATCAACTCCAGTGTCAATTTTGAAGTATCTACATCATCTGCTGGACACAAGCTTACCAATACAAGGAATTTATAGCACAATGAGGCTATATGACCCCATCCCAGTTAATGCTGTATTTTCTCGCTTGCTCACTGCGCCCCCTCTTCTCTGCCTTTGTGTAAGGCAACGAACAACGATGTGACTGTGGTCGATGGAATTTATCATAAAGCTGGGACTACCCACCATTGGCTCGGCAAAGAAGAGGATCACTGCTCACTGCTCAGTGCGTGCAAGTCTCTGGATTTTCTTGAAACTAATTTGTGTGATACTTAATGTATTTTAATTTGTTCAGTTCGTAAGTGGTGGCAGCATGTTTTAAGAATTAGGGAGGAGGGAAGAATATTTAAACCATTAAAACTGATGCACATTGATATGTCCACATTTAGCAATGTTCATCCACATACTTTATAATGATTTCGTCTTCAAATGTTTTGTTTCTTTTTTTAAATAAAGGAATGTTTTCTTCGTGTAAAATTCACTATTTCCAGTATTTCGAGTACTTCCGTTCCAGTTATGATGAAAATCTTCCACCATGTATATAATAATGAGTTTGAGCTATTCCGAACTTAACGCGGACGAAGTCGCGGGCAACAGCTAGTACTTTAATATGTATGTTACAAATAAAAGCAAATTTGCGCTATATAACCGCTCTTTTCTAATCCATATGGTGTTTTGACCATATGAAGCAGGCACAGATGAATCAGGATTTTGCCTATAATTATGCATAGCTCCATATTCATACAGGCTTCAGTATTCAAAGTTTTCCACATTAAAATATTACCTAAAAGCATCACAGCAAACGCAAATTGAGGTTTTAAAACAATAAAATAAATATTATAAAGTAGGCTTTGTAATCAGAATGCTACCTGAACCAAGCACAGATGAATCATATATTTACCTTCGTAACACCAGGTTCTCTGGCTACCAGCCGCATGTCCACCTCCTAGCTTGTTCGTTGCACGACTGATTCCCTCCACGCGAAAAATCAGTATCCTAACTGTATTACCCGGTCAACTATGGTCAAGCGCAGCTTACACCATATTAATCAGTATTATACGCCGGACACATAAGTATTACTTATTTATAAAAAAAGTATTAGTAGTTATAACTACCACGCATTATTTTGTAAAAGGATAAGTCATTACCTTTCAATAAAATTATTATTTATATGCATTTATTAAAAGAAAAACGCCCCATCAAACATTTTCTGTCGGAAAATGGCAAACGGACGCGTTATATGAATCAGAAGAACATACTTCAAATATTTTTATTTTGTACCTAGACAGCAATTATTTCAAAAATATCATTTGACCAAGTTAGGGACAAAGCTAAAGTATCCAAAACAAAAAATTACAGGCAATTATGTTAGTTGGTTACAGAAATATACCCTTAGAAATAGAAAATTTTGTCTTCGAAGAACTACCCTAATATTAGGTACACGGAACAGTTTTTTCTGTTATGTGATTAAGTATGTAAAATAATATCTAGTCCTAGCTTTAATGTATTTTTCATGATCATCATCATCGCTTTATATGTTTAAGCTTTTGTGTTAATGACAAAGCCTGCACCAGAGTTTCGGCCCGAAGACCTTAGTGGGGCTCATGAATATGTCTGGGTTAATTTGTGGATACATACCTACCTAAATTTAAAGTGAAGTAGTGTTCTCACACCTCATTAGTATCAAATCAAATATTAGCAATCAATCCTACTCTTAATTGAATAGGTATAAATGTAAGAAATGTAAATAATATTACTATAAATTCTATTCTTTACAGTTGGAGTAATTAATAAAAGGAAAAGCCATGTGAATAAAAATCGATCCCAATACTGATGTACAACCTTTGCATTATTATAATATATTTCATAGCCAGTTCTTTATGATCACTAGAGTGTACTCAATAAATAACAAGAAATAATATGTCTACTTTATTTTGTTTTATTTCGAGGAATTTCCACTTCAATACCATTTTGCCTATTTGTTGTTGAAATTTAGTCACCTAGGTCCATACACCTACCTAATTGCAAACTTTATTTGCTAGCCGGTACACCTGCTGAGTAAGTAACGCAGTTCCCGTGGTTAAGAAGGGGAATGAGGAATAGGGCAGATCTCCATCTGACAGTAAACACTTATCATAATCACAGTAAGTTAATACTGTCACGCCATATAATTATTTACACCAATTTACACAGTTCAACCAGTGTAATATTGTCACTTATCAGCAATACCTAATTACTTTGAACAAAACATGGATAAATAATTTAAACACGAATTATATAGTTCCATCCATACACCCAACAGCTAATTATGACAGCCGTCATATTACGGTAACGATACTCCACCACTCAAAATTCAGCTAAATTTAAAATAAACACCAAACTGTCAAGTATCCTACGTATGCCGCAGCTAGTTCCGTTTACACGAGGGCCACTACGGTTTACAATGCTCATGACAGCCCATCTACCGTAAACGTAGTCACGTGGTCCCAAAACGACTCTCGTGTACGTATACGACTCTCGTGTAAAAACTCACAGTAGGCCTACTGCATACATTAGTGACGTGAGTGTTAAAAGTGAGTTTTTCGTCGATGGTGAGCCCTAGGACTTTGATTTGTTTGGACAGTCCAATGCCTATCCCGCCCATGCTGAGGCGTGGGTCATCGTACTTTAGCCTCCGCGTGATTACCATCGCACAAGTTTTGTGCGGTGCGAATTTCAGCTTGTTTCGGATGCCCCACTCCCGCACATGCTCGAGAGAGGCATTGGCCTGCCTCTCAATTTCCAGGCCGCTGTCCCCATCGAAAACCATCACTACATCGTCCGCAAAAGCCTGCACATGAACCGCCCTTTCTCTCAATTGGTGGAGCAGAGGATCCAATAGGAGGTTCCAAAGCAAGGGTCCGCCAATTGAACCCTGGACGCAGCCCTTCTCCGTGGAGCGTCTGCACTCCTCGCCCGCATACGTTACCCTCACCTCCCTGTCGCTAAGGTAGCTGCTGATAACCCGTCTCAAATTCACCGGACATTTCTCCTCCGCCAGTCGTACTTTAATAGCTGGCCACCATGCGCTATCGAAGGCGCCCTCTATGTCCAAGGACACCATAAGGACCACCCTCTTCTCATCGAGTTTAGCCCTTATGTGGCCCATAAGGTCATAAAGGGCGTCTTCGGTGCTTTTCTGGGGCATAAAGCCGTACTGGCGGGGGCTAATTGTCGGTAATAAATAGAAATTGAGACGGGCCACCAGCATCCTCTCGTACACCTTCCCCAAGACGGGCAATAGACCAATAGGTCTGTACGACTTGGGGACGGTGTACGAGTCCTTCCCTGGCTTCTTCAGTACCACCACCACGGCTTCCTTCCATATCTTAGGAAAGTAGCCGTGGAGAAGGCACCGATTCAGCAGCTTCAGGAAGCGTGCGGGGTCGGCCCCAATGGCGTGAGTGCAGATATCGGCAGTGAAGCCATCCGCCCCCGGAGCCTTCTTAGGGTTAAATTTGTGGAGGGCATCGAGGAGTTCGCTCATCGTAAAGGGTGGGTCATCATTATGATGACCCCTCTCGTTGTCCACCTCTTTAGATTTTTCACGTATCTCCTGATGCCCCATGTTATCCTCTTCTACCCGATCTCTCGGGTAAAAGGTTTTGGCCAGAAGTTCGGCTGAACCCTTTGCGTCCAGGTAAGTTCCATTGACGGTTAACGGAATATCCTCCTCCCTTGCCGTGGCCCTATTGATGACCCTGTAAATACCCTCCCACATGCCCTCCCGGTCCTGCTTTCCACAGAATTCCTTCCAACTTTCGACCTGTGCCTTTTTTACTTCAGATTCATAAATCTCCTTTTGTTCCAGGTATCGCGCCACCACCCTCTCTCTTCGAACCGGTGCTGCATTCCTGATTCGATGCTTTTTGGTCTTGACGAGCCTCTGTAGCTCTGCGAGCCTTTCGGACCACCACGGCATCGTGATCAACCCCCCCGGTTTTTTGACTGGGATACTCTCCCCACACGCCGTCTCGATCGCTCCCGTATATGCTTCGACTAAGACATCAAGCTCTTTGTTGTGCCTTGTTTCGCCTATCGCGATATCCGAGAGCGAGCGAGTGACGCTGGCCTTGAAAGTATCCCAGTTGGCCTTTTTTGTATTATAAATACGGGTAGTTCTGTATGGGGGTGCGGTTCCCGAGGTGCCCTCAGCACTGGTACTGAGTGGATGTCCTCGCTATTGTATCCCACCTCATTCGCACCGGACACTTGGAGCTGAAAACACTATGCCCCGTGCTACTCAGCTTCTCCCTCTGGCAGTTCACGCAGTTCGGTTCTGCGCCGGCCATGTAGTCGGGGCACTGGGCTCTCATATGGAGTCCCCCACAATGACTACATTTAACTTGGTTGTCACCGGCGCAGAACTTTCTTGTGTGACCGTACCCTAGGCATGAGGAGCACTGCACAAGAGGCGACTGATCAGCCACCCTAATAGGCTGAAGGTCGATGTGCAGCCTCCCCATCTCCAGGGCACGGTTATAAACCACCGGGGAGACCCTGAGCACCACGTGACACGTGTGCGGGTTCCTCGCGGTCTTTCGATAGAGTACAGCCATCCGGATTTGTTCTGGGGCCAGGCCCCGGAACACATCATGGTTTCGGGACCTTATGGCCTTTAACAAATCCTCATCCTTGTGGCTCCGTAAGACCCCAAAGAGGATTAAAAGTGGGTCCTTGTTCTTAATGTCCTCAAAAGAAAGACCCTTCTCCCTCTCTTCCAGCCTCCTTCGTGCCCTTTTCCTTTCTTCCTCTGTCTTGTATCCTATGATCACCTTTCTATCCTTCGCCTTCCTTATTCTTTCCACAGTTACCCATTCATTATCCTCATTTGCTACTTTTCTCAGTCTCTCCATCAATTGCTCTCCCGTATCATCCTCGTCCTTGGACGTGACCGCTATGGAGTGCAGCGTGGCCCGCTCAGGGGGTTGAACACCTGACCGACCCGCCGCTACGCCCGCATACGTCACTGTTCCCTTTCGTTCTCTTTCTTTCTCTCTTTCATCCTGTCTCTCTATCCTTTCTTTCATCTCTATCATTATCCTTCCATTTTCTCTTAACAACCTTTCATTCTCTTTTATTCTCTTTAATATCTCTTCGCTGTTGTCGTTGCCCTTGGCGGAGGGTGAGGCAACAGAAGCTGACACCTCTGCTGGCCCAGCACTCCGTCTCGTGACAGCTAATCCTTTCCTATCCCTCTCATATCCCTTTATAATTTTATCTAAAAGCTCTACTCTAATCGTTACTTCATTTTTTATTTCTCTTTTTAAATTCCCGGAGATGCTCATCTGCTTTTTTATGCAGTCAATGCAGTCTATGGCGGTGGAGTAGCGCTCTAAAACTGTTGGGGTAGGTAAAGGCGGAGGTCCCCCAGTTTCCTTTGCCTTCCTTTCTCTTATTAAGTTAGATGGTGCACGAGCCTCTTTAGTCTGTGGAGCTCCTCCTCGGAGCTCGCACGCATCTATGCTTTTCCTAACTGTAACTAGTGAGCGCTTTTCCACCCCAGGGCTATTGTCTAAGACAAATGTCCTGTTCTCCGTAGGACTCCTCTTGGCATCTGAGGCTCCTGGCCCCCGGACTGGTGTTCGTTCCGGTTTCATTTTGTAGTTAAGGTGCGCGTTATCAAATAAAATAAAATCTACAATGTAAAGTAAATAAAATAAAATAAAATAAAATAAAGTAAAATAAAATAAATTCAATGAAATTCGTCAATAATTAGTAGATAAAATTAAGTTGATTTTATCAAATTAAAAATAAGTCCAGCTTAAAGATACCAAATATTGGTCTGTACAGACTCTCTGTCCGATGCAGTGATGACGGTTCGATTTGAACACAGTCCTCGGAGTGTACCGTGTGGGTGTTGTGGTGTTTAGTGTTGTATGTGGTATGTTGTTCAGTGTTGATGTATGTAACCTAGAGCGTGTGTGTATTGTGTATGTGAAGTTGTGTGGGTGTATGTATGTAGGTTATGGCTCTCTGACCGGCCGCACACTAGAGAGACACAAAAGAGGTGACCAAAATACACAGTTTAGTTTAAATAAAGAAAAACACAATAAAAGTAAAATAATAAAAACAAGATTTTAGACTCTAGGTCTAAGTCTACCAATTGTAGTCAACCTTATACTACTTATTGCACTCGGTGAGTGCTCTCCAAGGTCGAATGCAAAAAATAATTAAACTATATATAACAAATTATTTACAAAAAATGTAAATGTCTTAAATCCTAAACTAGAGCTAACCTAATATACAGTCACCCCGAAATTGGGTAGAGTCTAATGAATTATGCTTATAATCTAAGTTTGGGCCCTGTGGCACCAAAAACACTGACTCTACAATGGAACTCTATGAAAACTCTAAGTAGAGTCCTCCCTCTAGGTCAGGTAGGTAGAGCTCCCCGAGCCCTCCACAACGAGCCCAAACTCGGGGGTCCTAGGTCCAAGGGTTCGGAGATAGCAGGGCCGCAAAGTTTTCGTGCACGGACGTGCACGGAACCTGAAATCCCGATATCTCAGGAACTATCAATCCGATCCACCCGAGCGAGGGCTCCCCGAAAAGGTCCCGACGAGGTCTATCTCCCAAGCTGACTGTAGGGTCAAAAGGGGTGACCCCAAAAATGATAGTCTGAAAGTACGAGAGGCATGATTGCGAGAACTAGTATGTTACTAGAGAACAAGAATGGAAGCGTGAAAAAAAAATATTTAAAAATAAAGAAAATAACAAAGTAGCCATAAAGAAAAAAGCCACTAAAACCCTGAGTGGGTTGCTTTAAAAACATAGGGAGACTAGTCGGCTCTAAGGGATAAGAGATAGAATAGGCTTTTACGAAGTGCCCCGGCACATAGTGAAAGGTGCTAGTAAAAAAAAAAAAAAAAAAAAAAAAAAAAAAAAAAAAAAAAAAAAAAAAAAACCCAACCGTCAAAGCCCCCTCCCTCCCATCACCTCCCCTACCCTAAACCCACTTCCTACTACCCACCCATCCAAATAAACCCATCCTTACCCAACCAAACCGGCAATCCCGGACAACAACAAAACAATGAGCGCAAATGAAAGAAGCAAATTACCCCAGGAGGGTACCGGCCAAGCCGGAGAATCCCTCCTTGTACCTCAAACAGGTGCAAGCCGTCCTGCGTATTCTGGGGTGGACACATCTGCGCGAACCACAAATATAAAACATGATAAAGACACAAGACATAAAAGTGGCCCAAGCCTACAGCCAACACCCAGGAGATCAGTCTCTGAATCTCTAGGGGATGGCCTCGCTGCAGTAGGCATTGGAAGCAACACTAAGGAAGGTGAGTGGACCACCGTCAAATACAGACGGAGGAGGACTCGCCGTAAGAAGACTTCAGAAGGCCCCTCTGGCCAAATCCAACTGGGTGCGTCGACTAGTTCGGGAGCGACCGTAACAGAGGATTCAGGTAAGAGGGCCAATAAGATGAAACGACAAGGCACCGACCCGGGGGAGCGGACTCAACAACGCCCCACCAAGAGACCCAAAATCGAGGGCCCGCCGAAACTCTGAGCTCTCGGTTATCATAGAACGGGGAGACGGAATGGCGATGGACGAGGCCACCGCAGCAATCATAAGAACAAGGTTAGTGGACCTGATAGAGTTGGCGGCACTTGGCGGAGTAAGCGGCCGGAGCCTGCAATTCGTCGCCTCGGGCCTAGTGGCGGAAGGATATTTCCTGGTAAGCCCTAGGAACGAGGAGGCGATGGCGTGGCTCCTGAGCTGCGACTTCGGGAAGCTCGCCGGTGTACCTCTCAGGCCCAAAAAGCTAGACCTCTACAAGGTAGCAATATGGCTCCCCGGCAACGCAGGTGGTATAAGAATACAGCCTCTGGACCTAATCAAAATCCAGAACGGTGACCGGGAAGAAGACTTAAAGATTTCCGAGTGGAACCTTATCCGCAAGGAAGTACTCCCTCTGGGAGTCCGACTTGTGGTAGGTGTTCCCCAGATTGCGGCAAAGGACACTTGGCTCAACTACCAGGCAACGGTTGTTTACGTCCGTGCCCTGAGTAAGCCAACCCAGACAATACCAGCACCGGACATGTGCATCTGCCCTGTCCACAACAACACAAAGACACCGGTTGTTGAGCCTAGCGGCAGTACCGATCAGTCTGTTGCCCCGAAGGTGGGCACAACTGAAACAGGTACGCCGAACCTAAAGCGCTCCAACCAAAACAGCACACAACAGGCACCGCACACACAGGTGACGTTGGCTGTCGGCGAGAGTAACGATCCCCGACTAGGAACCTCGAAGGAGGCCATACCTGGGACTGGGGAACCCCGTCGACAACAACGTCCAGACGTCCCAGAACACCCCGCCCCCGCACAGCGCAGTGATCGGGCTCCTCCACCAAGCGTTGCAATACTGCAACCACCTTGGATGGAGAAGAGTCCTCCTGCGTAATGCAACAGAGGGCGGGAGCAGTAACACACACTAACAGACAAACGCAACACACTCACACACACATGAACACAAACAGCAACACACCACGAAAACACACAAAGAAAATAAAAATAGTTCAAGTTAATCTCCATCACTGCCGTGACGCTATGATTGAGTTCTGCAGACACGTGGTTGATGAGAAAATAGACATTGCTCTGCTGCAAGAGCCATACGTCGTTAAAGGACGTGTATCCGGGCTGAGCTCCCTGGGAGGAGAAATAATCTACCACGAAAGCGGTGAGTCTACCCCCAGAGCATGCATATACGCCAGCAGCAGGGTAAGATCGATAGGGCTAATAAAGGCAGATTGTTACAGTGACCTAGCCAGCGCCACAGCAACAATGCAGTTCAATACAGGTGAAAGAGTGAGGGTGCTAATAGTCTCCGCCTACTTACCAAGCGAAAGAGACTACAAACCACCATCGCCAGAAATGGAAGAAATAACAAGGAAATACAATGGTAAGAACATTCCCATTATTCTAGGTTGCGATGCAAACGCCCACCACACAGTGTGGGGAAGCACCGACTGCAACGATAAAGGTGACTTACTCTTGGATTTTATTAGTTCAGCAGGTTTTGATGTAATAAATGAGGGCAACACCCCAACATTCGTCACAAAGGACCGGAAAGAAGTGCTGGATATCACCGTTGCCACAGACAGGATAAGCCAGCACATCACAGAGTGGAAAGTGGATGAAAGGGACTCAAAGTCGGATCACAGGCGGATAACCTTCAGTCTGGGAGCCGATATTGAGAAAATTATGACAAAGAATGCGAGGAAAGCTGACTGGACCGCATTTGAACACCAAATAAAAAAGTGGACCCCAGCAGCCCGCAACACAATTAAGAACATCGCAGATATAGAAAGAGAAGCCAACCGACTGGACGAGGCTCTCAAAGAGGCATATCACAGGGCATGCCCACTCAGGGAGATAAAACCAGGAAAAGGTCAACCATGGTGGACAAAAGCACTTGAGAAAAAAAGGAAAAAGACCCGGCGAGCCCTCAGGACAGCCCTCAGGAAGGGTGACGAGGAAAGCTGGCTTGCTTATAGAACAGAAAGAAACATTTTTAAGAAAGAATGCAGACGGGAGAACAGGAAAAGCTGGAGAGCCTTCTGCGAAGGCGTCGAGAAGTACCCTGACGCAGCTAGACTCGCCAAAATGTTCCCCAAAACCAATACCTGCAAACTAGGTAGCATCAAGAGAGGGAACGAACTAATATCTGACCCGGAAAGTATACTGGAAATAATGCTGGAAACACACTTTCCAGAATGCGTAGAATACACTAGCAACGACGTGTCCGTGGACACAGGAAACCCGACGGACACTGAAGCAAAGACACTGATTACAAAAGAATACTTACAGTGGAGCATACGATCATTCCAGCCGTACAAGGCGGCCGGACCGGATGGTATATTCCCGGGAATGCTCCAAAAAGCGATCAAGCACATTGAAGACGACCTACTGGAGCTATACAACAGTAGCATCAGAACGAAATATATCCCTAGGAAGTGGAGGGAAGTACGGGCGGTATTCATACCAAAGCCCGGTAAGGAGACTTATCAAGAGGCAAAAGCCTTTAGATGCATAAGCCTCTCCTCATTCCTACTCAAAACCCTAGAAAAGATACTAGATAGACTAATAAGAGAACAAATAGCAGCCAGTGGATCTCCGCTCCATAATAACCAACATGCATACATGGAAGGCAAATCCATAGAAACAGCACTGCATAACCTGGTTAATAGGATACAGAGGTCAATAAGCAACACAGAATACGCACTAGGATGCTTCTTCGATGTCGAGGGGGCCTTCGATAAGGCAACCCCAGCTTCAATCGAGGAAACCCTCGACCGCGAAGGCATAAACAAAGATATATCAGGCTGGATAAAAAACATGCTTAACCAACGACTGATACAAGCCGAGCTAGCAGGAATGACACGCACGGTGATAGCAAGGAGAGGCTTCCCCCAAGGAGGATGCCTATCGCCCCTACTATGGTGCCTGTTAATAGATGAGCTAGTAAACAAGATAAACAGAGAGCACATATACACACAGGTATACTCTGACGATGGTGTGCTTCTGATAACAGGCAAAGTCCTCAGCGTCATATGCAACATAATGAACAGAGGACTCAATATAGCACTAGAATGGTGCAGGAGCAAAGGCTTGAACCTCAATCCTGACAAGACCAAATTAGTACTCTTCACGAGGAAAAGAAAACTAGGACGAGCTGAACCGGTACGGCTAAGCGGACAGAACCTCGAAACGGTGAAAGAGGTTAAATACCTAGGGGTAACGCTGGACAGCAAACTGACGTTCAGCACTCACATAAGTAACGCATGCTCAAAAGCCAAAATGGCCATGATGCAATGCAAAAGAGCCATAGGAAGAACATGGGGAATTAAACCCGCCATCGTACTGTGGATCTATAAGGCAATAATAATGCCTAGAGTCCTACACGGTGCCCTAGCATGGTGGCATAAAGCCAATATTTTTTTTTTTTTTTTTTATTATGTGTACTACTGATACTGCTATCTAGACCCATGGTAAGCTTTTATAGCTTGTGTTATAGATTCTAGAATGCGGATAAACATACTTATATACTTTTTTTTGTAAATACATACATATTATATATAGAAACACCCAGACCAATGCAAATAGCCATATTCATGCATACAACTATTTGCACTGAGCGGGGATCGAACCCGCGCCTCCTGCGTGGCAGTCGCGTGCACTACCGCCACGCCACAGAGGCTGTCATATAGGGAGAAACAAAAAAGAACTGGATAAAGTCCAAAGAATGGCGGCACTAATGACCACGGGTGCAATGAGAACAACACCCACCGCCGCGTTGGAAATAATATTGGGACTAAATCCCTTGGACCTTGAGGCAAAAAAGAAAGCAGTTGAACAATGGTTCAAACTAAGAAGCACTGGCCTATGAATGGCAAACAGCTTTGACGAAGGCCACGCTAAGATCAGTCAGGGCTACGAAGACAAACTGTCAATGATTCTCTCAAACAATGACCTAATCAAGAAGGAGAGAACGTTTGACAAAAAGTACAGAATACACATAGGACAGAGAGACGACTGGCAAACAAACACAGATGGCACCATCTGTTACACAGACGGCTCTAGGAAAGAATCAACAAAGCTCTCCGGCTCCGGAGTACACATCAAATGTGAAGACGGGACGGAGCTAAACAGTTCAATACCACTAGGTAAGTTCGCAAGTGTTTTTCAAGCAGAGATCTTTGCCATCATGGAGTGCGCGGATATGACAACACACCTGAACACAGGGAAGGTCACTATCTACAGCGACAGCCAAGCAGCGCTGAGGGCACTAGACAAGGCAGAAACCTCCTCGGCAGTGGTCAAGGAGTGTAAGAAGGCGTTAGGAAAGCTGGCCAGAACAGCCGAGGTGACGCTGGCCTGGGTACCCGGCCACGAAGGCAACGCGGGTAACGAGGCAGCTGATGAACTGGCCAGAAAAGGAGCTGATGAAAACCAGGTGGGCCCTGAACCCAGGCTGCCAATTGCCCATAAAATCACTAAGGGAGTCATCAGCCGAAGCATAGTGGCAGAGACCTATAGAAGATGGAAATCATCGCCTGTCATGAGACAATCGAAAATTTTCATAAAAGGTATAGATACAAAAAGAACAAGCACCCTGACGAAACTATCCAGGAAAAACATGAGGCTTGTCATAGAAGTGATAACAGGACACTGCCGACCGCACCTGACACTAATAGGAGTAAAGAACGATCCCAGATGTCCGGAGTGCACGGACGCCGAGGAAACCAGCCTCCACCTGCTGGCCGAATGCCCTATGTACTCGCTGAAAAGATGGGAAATCATGGGAACAGACAGACTAGAACAAGAAGACATCGGAAATCTGAAGGTGGAACAGATCGTAAGTTTTTGCAAGGAAACAGGTAGGTTCAACGAAGCGCCGTGATTGCCGGACATCCCACATCCCATCCAAGGAAATAGGGGAAATGGGTGAAGTGGCCCTACGCAAGAGGGCGGATCACCCGTCCGGCCGCGGCGTCCCCTGCTGGCAGTAAGTAAGTAAGTAAAGGGCTCCAGCCTATAGTCCGAGGCGCCGGGTCTACTGGTGGACTGCGGAGATCGCGAGGCTGCGGCAAGCCTGCGTGATCGCGCACCGCCGGTGGGCCAGGCTCCGTAGGAGGCGTAGCCGCCCCGCAGACACAGATCCCCTAGTGGCGGAGTTGCAAGAGGGATACAGGGAAGCCAGGAATGCCCTCCGAGCGGAGATCAAGCGGTCCAAGGCAGCTTCCTATAGGGAGCTGCTGGAGACACTGGAGCGGGACCCATGGGGGCGGCCCTACCGCTTGGTAAGAGGAAAGCTGCGCCCCCGGGCCCCTCCCTTGACCCAGGTTCTCGAGCCGGCTCTGCTTGGAGGAGTGGTGGCATCCCTGTTCCCGGCGCGGGCGGAACGTGTTCCGCCGCAGATGACTCCGCCACCTCGGTCGCCTGATGCGCCCGGCGTGGTTATTGACGACGACGTGCCCGAGGTCACTTGGGTAGAACTAGAGCTGGCGGTGCGACGGCTTAGAGCCAAGAAGAACACCGCCCCGGGACCCGACGGCATTCCAGGCCGTGCGTGGGTCCTAGCTCTAGGGGAAGACGGTCTCGAACCCCGACTGCGAGGGTTCCTCAGCGCATGCTTGGAGCGGGGCCAGTTTCCGAAGATGTGGAAGACGGGGAAGCTGGTCCTCATCCGCAAGGACGGACGCCCGGCGGACGAGCCGTCCGGGTACCGGCCCATAGTGTTGCTGGACGAGGTGGGCAAGCTCTTCGAAAGAGTGATTGCCAAGCGCCTCGTCGAGCACCTCTCTAGAGTGGGGCCGGACCTAGCGGACACGCAGTACGGCTTCCGCCGGTGGCGTTCCACTGTGGATGCCATCATGCGCGTGAGGAACCTGGCGGAGGATGCGGTTGCCCGGGGCGAGGTGATGTTGGCGGTGTCCTTGGACATCTCCAACGCGTTCAACACCTTGCCCTGGAGTTGCATCAGGGAGGCACTCGTGTACCACGATGTGCCTCTCTACCTCCGCCGCATAGTCGGGGCGTACCTGACGGAGAGGGCCGTCATCTACCCAAGTGCGATCGGCGTCGGTAGGCGTGAGATCGCTCCGTCGCTGTATATCATATTCTCAAAAGACCACATTCATAAAACATCATATTCGCAAAACATGATATTCGCAAAATATGATATTCTCTTAATATCATATTCTGACAACATCATAGTAGCAAAATATGAAATTCGTGAAACATGATAAACGCAAAAGACTCTATTCTGAGTACAGTCAGGTAAACAACAAACACGCCACACTTCTGTCGTGCGGTGTCCCACAGGGATCGGTCCTGGGGCCGCTCCTGTGGAACATCGGATACGACTGGGTGCTTCGCGGTGAGCTCGCGTTCGGTGCCACCGTCACGTGCTACGCGGACGACACGCTAGTGACGGTGAGTGGCGCTACACACCGCGAGGTGACCCAGTTGCTCAAGTCGTGGATCGGATCCGGCGGCTGGGTCTCGAGGTGGCACTGCACAAATCCGAGGCCTTGTTCTTTCATGGTCCTAGGCGCGGGCCACCCCCGGGATCCAGCTTGACAGTAGGAGGTACTCCCATCGACATCAAGCCCCGGTTGAAATACCTGGGGCTCGTACTCGACGGTCGGTGGGACTTCGGAGAGCACTTCCGAAGTCTGCGCCCCAAACTGTTGGTGTCAGCTAACGCGCTGATGCGGCTGCTGCCCAACTTGAGGGGCCCAGAGGACTCCTGCAGGAGACTCTACGCGGGTGTCGTGCGGTCCATGGCCCTGTACGGGTGCCCCGTGTGGGCGGACGCCCTGCAGGCCAGGTTCGTGCAACTGCTGCATGCGCCGCAGCAGACGATGGCCTGCAGGGCCATTAGGGGTACCGCACGATATCCTTTGAAGCGGCGAGTCTCCTAGCCGGATCTCCACCGTGGATCCTGGAAGCGAGATCCCTTGCGGCACTGTATCGGTTCCGTAAGGAGGCGCGGGAGCGGGGATACGATCCGGAGCCCGAAGACATTCGGGCAGAGAGGTCCCGGCTCCACGGGATCATGATGGCGGAGTGGGAGCGACGACTTGAGCAACGACGCGCAGGGCATGCCGTCATAGAGGCGGTAAGGCCCAGGGAGGCAAGGGAATGGCTCGAGAGGCCACATGGCAGCCTCTCGTATCGACTGACGCAGATTATCACCGGGCACGGGTGCTTCGGGAGATATCTGTGTCGGATCGAAAAGGAGCCAACGTCCGAGTGCCATCACTGCGACGCGAGCGAGGACACGGGGCTGCACACGCTCACCGAGTGCCCGGCATGGGCCGGACCGAGGCGGGAGCTAGTGGCGGCCCTGGGAGTGAGAGTTCTCACCCTCGCCACCCTGCTCACAGCAATGGTCCGCTGCGCGGACGCGTGGGCGGCCGGCGTCTCCTTCAGCGAGCAGGTAATGGTCGTGAAGGAGACGGCGGAGCGGGAGAGGCGGCGCGAGCGAGAAAGACTCGCGGATCGCGCCGCCCGCGCGCGCAGGCAACTTGGGCGTCGGAGGGCACTGACTGACCTCCGTCCCCCATGAGCGCGGGCCTGGGGGTGACGGGTGGAGCCGCCTGTCACCCCAGCAGAAGCAGGCCACGGCGGCGGCGCGCTGAATAGTGCGCCTCCCCATTCCGGGGGCGAGTTGGGGACACCGTTGTCCCCCCTCCTGAGGAGGGCCAGACCGTAAGGGATGGCCCTGGGTCAGCCGGGGTGCGAGGGATATGTCTTTGACAACCTCACCTCCGGCCTAGCACCAAGACCCACAGTCGGCGTGCGGTTTTAGTCGGTTCGAGTCCGACATAACCTCCCCTTCCGGCTCCGGCAGGGGGGGGTATCCGAGGGGATTTCCAAAAAAAAAAAAAGGTAGCCAAGTTAGTCAAGGCATTCCCCCTGTAAGGAAAAGTTCGCGGGTTCGAGTCCCGCCCGAGAAGATTAATTTTTCCCTATGTATTCCATTTGTATAGTTAGCATGCATAATGCTATAAAATTTATTCACCACTAATGTGTTAAAGCGTCGGTAGCTTAGTGGTTAAGGAGTCGACCTTACGATCGAGAGGTCCCGGGTTCGATCCTGGCCATTACACTACCGACGAGAACCCACTCCTAACACAAGCAATTTAGCTTAGCTGGAGGGGTTAGAGGGAATATTAGTAACTACGGTTCTAAAATTCTTTTTAAAAAAAAAATGTCTGACACAACTTGGCTCCAAATGATATCAGTCTTCACATCGCTATGTAAACAAACTAAGAGCTTTCCACTCGAAGCTTTTAGCTTGCATCTCATTTGGTACAAGTTTATCCCTTATTTCAACGAGGCATCATATTTCAAACAATGCCATACGCACGGCCTTATACCCGACGCAAAGACAGTCTGTCTGTTTGTCTGTGGCATCATAGCTCCCGAACGGATGAAGCGATTTCAATTTAGTTTGTTTTGTATTAAAGGTGACTTTTGGGCGACTGTTCTTAGACATGATTGATGAAAATCGGTTGAGCCGTTTAAAAGTTATGGGGGTTAAATTGCGGAGGAGGATAAAAGCGGAGTTCCGTGCAAATATTTGTATGCGTGAATATGGCTATTTGCATTGGTCTGGGTGTTTCTATGTATAATAGGTATATAATGTATTTACAAAAAAAAATTAAGTAGGTATGTTTATCAGCATTCGAGATTGCAGCATTTTTTTTATATAGGACACGTCAATTTGACTTCACCTCGCCTGAGGTTAAGCAAAGGCAAAGTCTCGGAAAGAGGGTCACCTTTGGAAACATGTACCATGTTAACAGTGGTGGCACTCAGCTTGACGGCCTCATCAGATGCCTTTTCACGCCCCGCTTAAAGGACCCGGGACTGTAGGAAGAAGGAAACACGTGAGCTGGCAGAGAGTTAGGAATGAGTCCCTGAAACGCTTGGTTCTAGCTGGTATACTCTGCACCGTATATGGATGGCATCTTAGCCCTGCACCATAACCCAAGCTAGTTAAGCTATGTTCACCATGGGTAGAATGTTTGAATTTGTTTGAGGTAGAATGCCGCGTGGTCCCCGGCAGAGAAGAATTTGGTCCACCCCATCTCTTCCCATGCGGTGTCGTACAAGGCGACTAAGGGATATCAGACATATATATACAGCCCAGACTCAGCCTCAGATGCATGACTCGAGTAAACAATAGTGCCCGGAATACGGCAATAGGCTCACCCCCTATTACGTGGGACCAAATACAATGATTGGTGATATGTGGGTGTTAAGTCACCTCTGCCTAACCTTCCAGATATAAGTATTCGGGGTTAGGTTTTGTTTTGTAATCTAATATACATGTAAAATTCTCGTGTCACAGTTTTTGTTGCCATACTCCTCCGAAACGGCTTGACCGATTTTGATGAAATTTTGTGAGCATATTGAGTAGGTCTGAGAATCGGCCAACATCTATTTTTCATCCCCCTAAATGTTAGGGGTAGTCCACCCCTAAATTTCTATTTTTTATTTTTTAGACAAAATTTTTAATTTCTATTTTTTTATGATACAACATACAAAAATACATACAATCCTCAATTTTCACCCCTCTACAATCAACCCTTATTTTTTAATAGCCATTTTAGTAATTTAATCATTTTTTCTTTCCGGTAGAAAAATGATCAATCGTCATTTAATTATTATCTATTTTTCATCCCCCTAAATGGTGCAGCGGGAACGGGATCTGACGCCACGAGGGTAGGAAAAAATTGGCGGTACGAAGTTCGCCGGGACAGCTAGTAATCTATAATTGTTTGATTTCAATTTGCACCCCGTACTAACTTCAAAACACATCCAAGAAACATGTACTTACATCACGTCCTGAGCACTATTTGGGCTCATTTTAGGTCTATGATATTAAAAAAAAAAGCTTAACAACATTCTACACAACGCTATCTACATCCATGGTAAACTTTTTTATAGCTTGTGTTATGGAATCTAGAATGCGGATGAACAAATATACTTATTTTTTTGTAAATACATACATATTATACATAGAAACACCCAGACCAATGCAAATAGCCATATTCATGCATACAGATATTTGCACTAAGCGGGGATCGAGCTCGCGCCTCCTGCGTGGCAGTCGCGGGCACTACCGCCACGCCACAGAGGCTGTCACATATCATATATGGAATGCCTGATGTTCCAACGGCAATGTGTGAAATAAATAGATTATGCTCTATTAATATTATTTGCGGAAATTATATTTCTCAATGGTTATAAAAAAAAATAACCACGAAGATTCTTTCGTCGTTGTTTTTAACACGCTTTTATTAGTTTCACTTGTAACGATGTATGTAAAAAAATCTTGGAATCTTAATTTGACCCACTTCCTGGTCTTCGTTATGGATGAAATTTTGCACACGCTCTGAATTCTGTTGACTTATAAAGAGAAGGAAAATTTGGCATGATTCAAGTGTGGCTCAATAGCTCAGTTGGAAGAGCAGTCCCCCTGTAAGGGAAAGGTCGTGAGTTCGAGTCTCACTTGAGCATTTCATTTTTTCCAATGTTTTTCGAACTTAAAAGTTAGCATAATAAATGCTATAAAAAAATCATTCAAATATTTGGGCGCAGTCATCAAAATTCAATGTTTAAAAATGGTTGAAAAATCATTCATTGTTTCCAACAGTAAGTAAGAATGTTGGTAGATGGCTGCACCGTAGCCCTTATAGACGGATATAAAGAGAAGGAAAATTTGGAATGATTCAAGTGTGGCTCAATAGCTCAGTTGGAAGAGCAGTCCCCCTGTAAGGGAAAGGTCGTGAGTTCGAGTCTCACTTGGGCATTTCATTTTTTCCAATGTTTTTCGAACTTAAAAGTTAGCATAATAAAATGCTATAAAAATTCATTCAAATACATGACAAGCTAAGAAACGACATTACCCAAGCGGCCTCCCCAAGATGGCGGACTGGGTGTTTGAAATCCACCCCCATGATATGGGTAGCAAATGAAAGGGTTTGCTGTCAGGAATACGAAACAAATATATAAACGCGTATTTTTAAGTTTTTTAAATTAAGTAAATTATTTTATATTTAACCAATAATGTTTTTTGCTACCATTTCATAAATTACCGACTGCGCACTCGGCATCCTATACATTGTCTAGGCATTGTATTGAATACCGGATTATACACATTGCCGGTAATACATACAATACATATTTGCACTGAACAGGAATTAAATCCGCGTCCATTGCGTAAAAGTCTATTAAGCTACCGCCCCGCCACAGACGCTGTTTATGTGACGCCATTCGGGGTAAAATTATTTTAAACTCACAGCTACTCACAGGCAAGGGTTATTTTGAAATACAAATATATCGATCTCATCAAAGCCGAGCAAAAATGATTAAAAACTGGAGAAAGTTTACCTATAAAAATGCTAACGCGATACGTCTCGGGAATAGTCAATTTGTTATTTTTCTACCGACCTCAGATTATATTATCACTACATAATATAAAGCAAAGTCGCTTTCCGCGACTATCCGTCGCTATGTATGCTTATATCTTCAAAACTACGCTACAGATTTTGATGCGGTTTCTTTTAATAGATAGAGTAATACAAGAAGAAGGTTTATATGTATAATACATGCTTAATATAGTAGACGCGGGCGCAAAAAAATTGGCGCTACGAAGTTCGCCGGGTCAGCTAGTACAGTCCATCAAATCTAAGAGGTACCGTTTGACGTTTCATATTTTTCAAACCGAAACAACTTTGTTCATACGTACATTATTCAGTTTCGATAACCTTTTTCATAAAACCATGAATTTAGAAAGATTTCATTATTGTATCTAAAAATGTACAATTCTTAATATCTAAATGTAATTGAAAACTTTCAAACAAAGCAAAATAACACATATTTACACAGTAAATAATTTCTAATAGTTATATTCTTGACCTCATTACAAAGTTACGTAGTTAGGTCACTGCACGTAGTGTTGCGACTCTTCGGATACACTTGTATGCAAAAAAATCGTTTACATATACGAAAAATCGAATGTATTATTTACAAATTACACTTGACAACCAAACAAATATTTTTTCATGTGAATGGGATTTATCTCACATATTACGATTACATAACTAAATAGTTATGTAATCGTAAAATATGAGATAAAACCCATTCACCAAAAATACGTATTTATAAATCAAATATATTTGCTTCTTTAAAAAGTTGTCGAAAGCGATTTGTCGATTTTTGATTTTCGCGCCCAAATAAGTCGGGGTTTCTCGCGCTAACGCTGTCGAAATAGTAAATGGAGTCAGGGATAATGTTTTTTACATTTATTTTTGTGTATGATAGTATGGGTTTGCATATTACAGAGAAATAAACAAATTTTTAACAAGCACATCCATTGATTTTACAATTACAATTTTTTCTTCTAAGTCTTATTTCTACGTCTAAAACTAATAAAAATAAGGTATGTAGAACCCATTCACAAAAATGTTGTTGCCTGATGTTATAAATTAACGACGTTACTGCGCGACCGCATAATGCACTGAATACACAGATACCCTAAAATAAATTAATTTAATTATTTTTAGGTCAATAGGCAAAATCGCAGGTGTCCAAGTCTCTACAAATTTTTTTTTCTGGCAACACTGCCAACTACAAGCGCACGCGGTCCGCTCGGTCGGTTCGGCGTCAGCAGTCTCTCGCCATCTTGGAAGCTGACTGTGCGCGTACTTGCTTTCTCGTTTGTGTTTTACAATTTGTGACTTGGCTATTACTTTTCTGGACTGATCATTCTTTATCCGTTTACCTTGGCAATATTTATACTGGACTCCGAACTAAGCAAGTGTTTATTAATAATGTCGAAAAGAGGACGTACTTTGAACAGCCAGGCTCGTGAATTGGTGGTGAAATTACACGAGTATTTTGAGCGTGAATCTCAAAATGGTGGACTTCTACTGCCAGTTACACAAGTTCGGGATCGCGTCGGTGAAGCTCTCGGTATTGGTAGCCGCACCGTTGGCAAAATATTAAGTGAAAAATATGGGCCTTCGGGGAGTGACAGTAACGTACTTCACACACCGAAAAAACGAAAAAGAAATAAACCTGTGACAGGCATCGATGAATTCGATAGTCATGCTATTAGAAACCATATATACGGGTATTTTACAAGAGGCGAATTTCCAACATTGGCAAAGTTATGTGCAACTTTAAAAGATGCCGGGCTGTATAAGGGAAGCATAGAGTCGTTGAGAACGGTAATAACAGGAATTGGCTTCAGATACAAAAAAGTTGACAAACGAAAAATTGTTATGGAGCGACATGACATAATTATGCAGCGACTAACATTCCTGCGCGAAGTTAAACAAATTATAAACTGGGATAATGTAATATTTTTGGACGAAACTTGGCTAAATTCCAACCATTCTGTGCCGAAAACATGGACTGATGATTCTGAAGCTTCGTGCTCGAAGGTGCCGATAGGAAAAGGTGGACGCCTCATAATATGCCATGCTGGGTCAGCGTCTACAGGCTTCGTGGAAAACTCTTTATTAGCTTTCCAATCCAAAAGCACTAAAGAGTATCATGAAGAAATGGACGCAGTAAGGTTCCGAGAGTGGTTCTTAAATTTATTACAGAATATCCCTCCTAACAGCACAATTATAATGGATAATGCCCCATACCACTCTGTGCAAATTGATAAAGCACCTACGTCAGCCAATAAGAAAGCAGATTTGGTGGCATGGCTGCAAAGAAAAGGAGTGGATGCCGACATGTCACTATTAAAAGCTGAATTATTACAGTTAGTGAAATTGCATAAACCACCAAAACCGACATATGTAATTGACCAATTGGCCGAAGAGCACGGGCACAAAGTCATACGACTTCCTCCGTACCATTGCCAATATAATGCCATTGAACTGATTTGGGCCCAAGTTAAAGGTAATATTTTATAATATTATAATAATAACACGAGTACTTCTAACATTTATAATTTAAACAATGGTTTTCGTCTGCTATCAAATAGTTACATTATTGTTTTACAGGTTATGCAGCAAGACACAACACAAAACCACCCTTCAGTGTCAAGAAAATGGAAGGTTTATTAAAGGAAGCATGTGCCCAAGTTACACAGGAAGATTGGAGTAAAGTAGTACAAAAAACAAAGAAAATAATAATGGACGACTTCGAAAGAGACGTACACTTTGATAATGTAATGGACAATCAACTGGTCATTAATTTAAATGACGATGATGACGAAGACGACGATACTAGTACTAGTAGTGAATAAAAAAATATCCTAAACATTTCTTTTATTTAATTATAACAATTGATTTCTTAAAATTCGGATATTATAGTAATCGATCTCTTAAAGTTCGGATATTATAGTAATCGATTTTTTCATCCCATCCCTATCATTCAATTGTCAGAACTGTCAAACGGTACTTCTTAGATTTGACGGACTGTAGTTGTATAATAGCATCGATATTTTTTTTATGCCGCTTAAGTTCCAGACATGCACACGGTCCACATGATGGCAATAGGTTACCGTGACATGGCCTTTGGATGTGTCTAACACCAGGGGTGTCAGACTCGCGATGCCGACCCTGTGGAAACCATCCCACCCGAGTTCCGCAGTCGGCGGCTTGGGCGCCGCCGACGTGTCTTCGCCGAAGACCGTCGGCCTCCATGACCGGGGGCCTGAGGACGGTGAGTTGGCTGCTCATCGTCCTTACAGAAACAGGCCCATGACGGCAGCGTGACGTGACGGACTCACGCACGTCCCCCCTCCCCCTAAGAAGCGGGATGATACCCGAAAGCCCTCCCATAGACGCGGGATAGCACCCGAACCACCCCCTAGACGAGGCCGCATTGTAGCCGTGGGTCTGTTGGGAGCGCTGAGACATCCTTCCGAGGGCTTACCCGGGGCTCCCAACTATAGGCTGCTGGGCGATACCGTGGGGGTTTTTAGTCGGCATAACATCCATGAAGGATTTTCCCCCACGGTTAAAAAAAGCCCCTCATTGTAACCGCGTGGGAAGACCACTACAAGGAGGTAAGTATTATCTATGGGTTTCACGGGAACTTTATCGTACCCATAATTGGGTATTCTCCTGTAGTTAAAATAAATTATCTAACGGAGCATATTAAATTCAGAATGGTAAAAGAACGATAAATAATGCGTCGTTTGTTACTGTATCGTTTTTATTTATTTTTAATAATCCACCCAACCTATAATAGTAAATGATTTGACTATTAGATTTTATGGCGTCACAAACGTACAAGATACTTCATAACGTACTGTTTTGACGTTTAGTAAAAAGTAACTAATTTGATTAGTCAGTACCAAAAAGGTGTTACCTAGAAGTAGTTAGTATCTAGAACAATCTGTAATACCTATGGATCACGTGAAAATTGTTCTACGGTGGGTGGTATTTACTAAATACATCGGCAAGGAATAAAATGGATAACAAATAAATCAAGTATTTTCCTCACGAGCCACCCACGCATATCAACTAAGCAAACTTTGCCCCATATAAAAGGGGTAACTTCGCGGTAGCAAGCCATTCCATCTCCACCATTGGTGACAGCGCCATCTCTCCGACAGACACGTAACTAATTAAAAATGTTGAAAATCACGGCAATCGTTTCACTCATGCTTATTGGTAAGTATTTTTTAAATATTATTATGTTAACAACAAAGATTTTAATTTTGAGGAAATTTGAGGGAGCGTTATCAAATAAAAATTACAATAATGTTATTAAATTTACTTAATAACTTACTTACCCGAATTGAAAATAAATCGAAATTAATTGTGCTTGCTTTTTTTTTTCGTGCGGAAATCCCCTCGGATACCCGCCCTGCCGCGGAGCCGGAAGGGGAGGCTATGTCCGACTGTGACTTCCCGACCAGGGCCATCCCTTACGGTCTGGCCCTCCTCGGGAATCGTTCAATACATACAATTTTTAATTAGCTGTCAACTTTGAATTTCAATTATGAGATTTGAAATGAGTTAGAAGCTTTATGACAACTTCTCGATAAGACTAGATAGTAAATATGACTAGTTTGCTATAGGACTAAATCTCGATATGACTACATCTTGTTGGGATTAGATCTAAATGGGAAACTAAAGAATTGTTAATGTGTTCAAATCAATTATAAAAAAAAATGTTTTCAAATTAATTATAAACAATTTATTTTTAGCCGTATTAAAATGAAAGATTTTCATTTTATCAGTGCAGAAAAAATCAATAGATTGATTTAGTTATTTTTAGTGTTTTTAGTTTTTATGTTATTACTACGGTCGAACACTGAATCCAGGCAAAGGCAAGTAGTGGGCTATCTCTCTGCCTACCGTATTTGTAGATACGAGATAGTAGTTTAATATAATATGAGCCTTTAGTACCTACTTAAAAAATAGGGATGTATACGACAATATGAAAAAATCCGGTCTTCATTCAACATAATACTTACCATATTATTGTGCCACGACGGCGGCGCGCTGAGATGCGCGCTTCCCAATTCCGAGGGCGAGTCAGGGACACCATTGTCCCCCCTCCCTAGGAGGGCTAGACTGTAGGGGATGGCCCTGGGTCAGCCGGGGTGCGAGGGATATGTCTAAGACAATGTCACTTCCGGCCTAGCACCACGACCCACAGTCGGCGTGCGGTTTTAGTCAGTTCAAGTCCGACATAACCTCCTCTTCCGGCTCCGGCGGGGGAGGAGGAGATTTCCGCACGAAAAAAAAGCCATATTATTGAGATTGGTTCAAATAAAATTAGACTTAAGGACAGATTCTAACCTAACATTATTTATCAGCGACTTGGTCTCAGGCTGTCTCTAATCGTCATAAAAAAGAAGCCACGGCGTCGAATAACTTTCCGTCAGGTCAGTCAGGCTCGATGTGGCATTAATTTCGACAATGAACGCCATCTCGTAGTTGAAACTAGAACTATTTCTAAAAAAGACAAAGACAGATTATATAAGCTATTGGAGGTGCACAATCTGCAGTGGCGTAGCTATCATAGGGCCAGGTGGTGCAGTGCACCAGGGCCCCGGAGCTCAGGGGGCCCCCTAACCTCAGCTTTGAAAAAAAAATGAATAAAAAAATCTAGTGAGCAGGTTCGAGCCCCGAGTCTCGAGCCGGCTCACAACTTTGTTTTCAATTTTTTTTTCCAAATCAACATCACCAACTATAGAACTCCTTATTTAACATTTTCAACACATGCGCCAAGCGTCCTCGATAAGCATACACAGCATATGCTTATCGAGGACGCTTGGCGCATCGTTTTTTCAGTTATTTGGTAGTTTGGATGAGTACGCCCGTAGCACATTGGATCAGCGATAAGCTCATGTGCTTGACGGTCGTGAGATCAATTCACCAATTCCACCCATCAACTTTTTAGTGAAGTTTTCATTCGCTCTTGCCTTGCATCAGTTTTCATTTATGATATTTGTGGCGATGTTTTCAACTTTCTGGGGTCTGGGACGTACTAAAATAGTTGACCCTAGGTGTGTCGCTGACTGTTGTAATTCGTAATTCCTTACTACCAGCCTTAATTCATCAAGTATCACCACTAATGCTATGATTTCTATTCCATCCATCTGGCACCAAATTCTGCTAGAACTCATTTTCGCTTAAAAAATTTCCGATGACAAAATATGTATGATACAGGTTGCAGCACAACGGTAACCGTATAATCCTATGATAGCTCTCAACATGATTGACAACAAAAATATACAACGTTTTTCTAAGCTCAAGTTCAATTTGACAAATGAGCTACTATAGAAACTATAATATCTTAAGAGTTAATATTGACCTCACCACCATCATGATCAAAAGTGGATCAACTAAGCATTGTCGTAAGATATGCAGTGATATCAAGATCGGAAAATCGACAACCAATCGATATTGCAGTAAGAGAGGTATTTCTAGGTATCTACGCAGGCACTAAACACAGCGCCGCGGATTTGGTAAATCAAGTTACGACGTTGTTCTTCGAAAAGGGTCTTGATTTTAAAAAGTGGTAGTAAATGATGCCGTTCGAGGTTCCGTCGAAATTCAGAAGTTATTTGCAACAATTCAAGACTTGTTGAACTTCTTTGGAAACAGCATTAAACGCTGGGACTAAAAGGTCCCAGCGTTTAATGCTGTTTCCGAAATTTCGAAATTCACCGGTTAATCAGTAATTTGCCCAGCTGGAATGAAACGATTTTACTCAAGAAATGTGATCAGTTTCAGAAGAAATATTGCGATATAATTGAACCCAAGTTTTCGCTCCAATTTCTTAACGTATATCATCTTATTCTCCCTCAATTGACGAAACGAAATTTGGCGTGCTCGAATGTGACCTTCCGGAAGCGTATACAGCTATGCTACTATTTCATACAATTCCTGTTACTTCCGCGGCAGCAGAAAGATCTTTCAGTAAACTGAAGATTATAAAAAAATATTTAAGAAACAGCATTCGACAAGATCGCCTCCGACATTTATCGTTAATTGCAATAGACAATGAGGCGGCATCAAACTTGGACTTGAGTGAAATTAAAGACGAATTCGCAAAATTTAAAGCGCGCAAGAGATTGTGAATTGGACGGGGAATTCAGTTAAAAATAGTTTTTTTCCTTAATTAATCTCATCTGTATAATAAATACTCTATATTGTCAAGTGCGTTGTTGTTTATTTATTCCCTTTTTCTTCTATTAAACACATGGAGATTCTAATAGAGACGACAATGGATTTAGCCTACCAGGGATAAGTTTAACTCACTGTTCTTTTAACTCACTCCTATTCTTTTTCCTACCAATAATTTTGAAGGCCAATATAAGTTCAAACTATGCGAAAAGAGGGGAGGAGGGCCCAATTCTTTCGCTATGCACCAGGGCCCTTGTCCACCTAGCTACGCCACTGACAATCTGTCATTCTCTTTTTAAATAACTGTCTCTATTTATTAGTACTTTACTTTATGCGGCTTTTAACTTGGCACGAGAAGCGAGATAAGGACCGAGAACGGTTTTCTTCGATTTAGCAAAGCGTTCTTTCTTCTGTCACACAATAAAAAGACCATAATTGTTCTGTGATACAATTGTCTGCATCTTGATCCTACTAATATTATAAACGCGAAAGTTTGTGAGTATGGATGGATGTTTGTTACTCTTTCACGTAAAAACTACTGTATGGATACATCAGAATAACACAAAGGCTATATATCATCACGCTACTACTCAAGGCAACGGAGCAGTGATGACGCGGGCGGAGCCGCAAGCAAAAGCTAGTATAGAATATATGGATGGAGAGTAGTTATACCTCGGAACACGTTCGTATCTTGGACCTAAATCTTTTGTTTTTTTTTTTGTAATAATGTGATTGTGTGAATTTGAGCTCGTCTACCGCCGCCGTAGCACTCCGTGCCATACTCAAAACACACTCAAGAAACGTGTATTGTGCATGTAAAGCACATTTTGAGCATATATCCCGAGCAATATTACAGTCTCTAGCCCAATTATCACCCTTTTTCTCGAGATGTGCCAAATTAAGAACCACTTAAGGAAGTATTTTGCTATTTGTTTGTAAACTGCGGTCTTATTTATTACTCTTTTTCTCCATTACGAGCTATCTAACAAAAATCTTCTCCTCTGCATCTGTCCTCTGCATCTTATTTTTAGAGTCTATCTTCGTGGTAGTTGTAAATTAATTAACAATTGAGTAGAATGTTTGTAGCTAGTAGGTAGACTACATTTTAGAATTTAGATGAGATCAAATACTATTTTAGTCATAGTTGGAGTTTCTGGATTTAATAGCTCTAATAGATTCTGTGCTATTAGTGTATGTTAGATGGGATGCATAACTTCTTAGATACTTCGTATCTTTTAATTCTTTTATCGTAATATAATAATTATTACCTATAATATGCATGCTATGTTTATGTGAATATATGGAAATGTGTATAGAAAACGTGGTTTACATCGACATTGAGACCTTTGTTACTATTTATTTAGCCATTCTAGAATAAACTATATCATATCTACATTAGGCACACTAAAAATGAAACAATTTGGTAGCATCAGTGTTTTTTATTCCAGATTAGTAGTGGTTTTAATGACAGATGTCACCTATGACAGCTGTCATTAATTATGATAGCTGTCATAAGTGACTGTAAGCTGTCATAAGAGTTTCATTTTCAAAAAAAGAACAGCAGTAATTTTTCATGAATTAGTTGGCCGGGAACGTTTTAAAAAATACAAGAATGTCCTCTGAACGTTGATCCACCGTCCATTCTTTTTTATGATAATTAGAGGCAGCCTGAGACCAAGTAGCTGATAAATGTTTCCCAACACAGGCAGCACACTTTGGGCAGCTAGCCTATCATGCGATTCCTGCGGCAGCGAGTGCACGTCTGCATGCGGCACCAGACACTTCAGATCCTGCTGCTTCAACTACTTAAGAAAGAAGAGGGGACCCGAGGCAATTAAGGTAGAGATTTAATCCAAATGGCAACCCACTAGTCAGTAAATAACCCAAAGGTTGACATTTGATTGGGTGACCGATTAGGTGCGGAAATGTTTGCGGGAATGCAACTCCTCCTTTACCTTCTAATGACTATGTACTTTTTTGTCCTGTCGATAAGATTCAAAATGCCTTGTAATAAAAAGCCACAGCCGGCCACTGCTCTATCAGTGGGATTGATTCTAAAAATTGGTACCAACTGTCAATAGTCGTCAGGTCAAGACGAAGTTTTATATGGGTGACCTGAACAGTCAGTCAGGATTGGTCACTAACTACAACTAAGACTGGGAATTCAGATAGCATTCGCTCTCAATATTAACCTAAAAATCAATTCAAATCTTATTTTAAACAAAGCTCTGATGCCTAGTGAAGCCATCGTGTGACCGAGACTAACGCAAGGATGATGATGAATTTTTTGGGACTTCCAAGTAGATTCTTTAGTCTCGAAGCCAGCGTTATGTGCCCTCTTATGCATTTAATTATTTGTGTACAACAACCAGTAGTGGTGTATTTTTTATAAAGCCTTTGATATAGTCAATACGTCTATACTGTACAATTTGTTATTAAGAATTAAGAAATTTCTAAATTGTATAAAATAGTTCAAATATTAAGTAATTTCTAATGCAATTCAGACCAAAAATGTTCAAAAATAATACAAAATTTATGATATTTTATGTAGTGTTTCACAGGGAGCGATGTTCAGCCCATTAAGTAATTAATTAGTAAATATCTTTGCTAATCTAACATTACATGTATCCCTGAATTAAGTTGTAGGTATTATTAATTACTTTGTTTTTATTTTTTAGTTCGACGCCCCTACTCGAGATATAAAGGAAGGTCAATCTAGATCAATGTGGCCAATGTTCGTAGTCGAAAATATCCCCATGCCTGAACAGTGGCTTACCAACTTGAACGAAATTCATCCCTATATGTCCGGAGATATGGTCGAAAATCATCTTTACGAAGCTTGAATTGAAGAATTTGCAAATGTTATCGTACAATTTAGTTTAAAAGTTTTAGATTTGTATATTTTTTAAATTTAATATAGCATTTTCATTGCACACAATTATAATGAATGAATAGGGTATACTATAAATAAATAAAATGAGGCAGTATTTTATACTGTGTAACTGGGTTTGCTTCTTACTTTTTAACTGAAGCACGTCAATAAGACTTCAAATCGCTTGATATTTGACGCATGATGTCTCAAGAAGAGGGCCGCCATTACAAATGTCGATAAAACCAAAATGGCGGCTTCGGTATTCACAAATCTATGTATGTCTTGATTGTTTTGTATTGCTATTCTAATGTAAAATACTTTTCAAAGCTTATCACAAATTTTATGTCTATAATGGCTGGATACATAGACATAAAATTTACTTAAACTCTTGTAATATAAGGACTGTTTATGAATTAAATACTGAACATAGCTAATAAATAAAATATGTCAATATCCAGATTTGAATCTTTTATTACTTTGAAGATAGTTCCTAACTATAATGTGAATGTGCTGAAGATCTGAGGGTTACCATGAAACTCCCAAAATTTCGTGTTCGCACGAAACTCGTAGCATAGAATAGTAGGGTTTATGAGGAACCGAAGGGTCACGTACCATCTTCGATGAGGTAGGCTCGGATCTCAAGGAAATTAGTAGGGCCCTGTTCATTTTATTATATGCTAGCTGTCTTCGTCCGCGTGGACCCCACGACTTCGTCCGCGTGGACTTCGATCTCTGTTTATTTCTTATATAGCACGCATCTCAAAATCCTTTCTTAGAGGGTACCTACGTAATAGTAGCTTTATGCATGCAAAGTCTTAGCCCGATTGGTTCAAAATTGATAAAGTTTCATAGAAAGGATGAACCCCTTGGGGGTAGAATTAATTAAAATCCTTTCTCAACGGATGCCTACGTCATAAAATCTACCTGCATGCCAAATTTCAGCCTGATCCGTCCAGTGGTTTGGGCTGTGCGTTGATAGATAACTATGTCAGTCAGTCACCTTTGAGTTATATAGGTATATTTAGATATCGGCCTGACACGTTAATAGTAAGAACCTAGGAAAGGATAATCAAGAATAAAATACCGATAATTTCCTAATTGGGTATTGTAATCCCAATATATTTGCATCAAAATCCAACAATTTTATTACTATAACTAATAATTCACCTCCTAGTAGTGGACAATGAAGACTTAAATACAATAACATACTTACAAAACATATACTACGACTAGAACTAAAATAATTCATTAAACTACGCAACAATTTGCTGTGGCATCTGTTAGGATACGACTCATCGTAAAAACGACTGAATGGATCTGGATGAAATTTGACACAGGGATAGATTACAGTATGGACAATATCAAAGTTCTGTAGTTAGAAGTTATCGATTTTTTTAGTGCTCCAACTACCGGTAACGACTGCCATAGATGTTCGTATAGCAATCGGGTCAGTCGAGTCACGCAGGGGTCTCAAAAGTGAAGAATGGACGCCCATCTTAAGATTGACCTGGATAGCGTTGCTCCACCTTGTAATATTCTAACCTATTTGGCTGTCACTTATCCATAAGTTCCTTTTTAAGAGTAAAATAATATACTAACGATCCCACAGCATGATGTTCAACAAGATATAAACTATGAAAACAATATGAAACGCTACGGTGTGCAGCCGATGTTAGCAAGGCATTGAATACTATGACACGCTTATAAGCGATCGTGTTTTGGGCCACTATCCAGAGAGAAAGAGAGAGATAGCTATATGCAGCTATATTTATCTCTTTCCCCCAAAAATTGTGTTGAACTCCACCAAAACTGGACCGATTTATATATCTTCGGGGCATTACTCGAGGAACACTTTTTAGGTGAGTCATGGGTAGGTAATACAGTTGGTCTTAGGTACCCGTGAAACACCTTTTAGGTGGTCTACGGGCTTAAAAAAGTTCCTGTGGAACGAACACCTAGAATCCACCAGGTGTTCCACGGGTAATACCCCAAATCGTCATGGTAAGCCTACAGTTTAGTTGTCCTTTTGCGTCCGTCTTGATATTTCTGCACCGGCTTCCTGAATGGCTTCTGATAGCTTTGATTCAGTGAGAATTCTGCGGGACAGCTCTTCAAGTGCAATTTCGGAGTCCAAAATTGAACCCAAGGTGTCGTCATCCACGTACTGAAATATGAATAAATAAGGGTGTGATTTAACTATCGCCAATATAATAGGGTTTGTCAGCAAAATAGTACATCTGCTGCCAAAATATAGCCGTTTTATTGAGTAACGACGTGCGTCGACGACGAGCGACGTTCGTGCATTATCACAAAAGTAAAGCGCGATTCATGGACCTAAATCGCAAAATGTAAAAGGCTCTGGCGCACGTGGATTGTTTTTTAATAATCTATACTTGGTGTATTTGAGATCGTCCATTACAGTAGCACCCGTGTTATCTCCAAAATACATCCAACAAACGTGTACTTGGCGTATAGAGCACATTTTAGGTCCAAGATATCCAAGAGCTATAACCGTGGCAAGTGTTGTCCGTGTCATATTCCGCGGATAATAGTTGATAATATTTAGATGCAGATTTACTATTTTGAGTATAAAATATGAAAGTTACTGAAAAAAACCCTTATTCTCCGTTAATAAATATACATAGACGAACTTTCAGCATTTACACAATACTGATAGCTGTGCTGATAGTCTGATCCCAGTGGGCTCTGGTCTAATAATTAATGAGTTTAAAGCTCTCTAACGTATACAAAACATCATCTTTCACAATATGAAAACTTTTGTAATGCCGACTGCTCGAACTAATCTTGGGCAACACTCGCCTATTTATCGTATGTGTTCGGCATATAATGCCATTGGTAACAAGATAGATATTTAATCAATCACTTCAAGAAGCTGTGTTTTGAACAAAAGAATGGATAATTTTTGATTGTATGTACTTTTGTCAGCAGTGGTACTTTTGGTGTAACATGTGTCATTTTTAGTGTATGATAACACTATTTTAGTTATTTGCAATTCATTCTTTGTATGTCGTGTTCACATCTAGTAGGTCGTACAAACATGTAACAACATAATAGTGTAAGATTAATTTTAAGTTACTAAATTGTATTGACCAGTTTTGTGAACCTTTAATAAAAAATAAAAATCTTTCTATTTGTAAATTGCTTCCAAAATTTACAATTTGGAGCTAGGAATAGTGGCAGTTTTTTGTACTAAAGATCTTGTGTTATTTACTTCATAAGTAATTGTCCATACCTGTCTTTGACTCATGAGCTCTTGTGGCGGCATTCTTGTACCTGACTGTGATCTCTTGCCATTGCACCCTGAAACGATATTTATGAATTTGATTCATATTCAAAATTCAAAATTCGAAAATCGTTTATTCTACATAGACCATTAAATCGGAACTTACAAAACATCAACATAAAGTAAATATTAAATACTAGTTTAGCAAATGGACCACCGTTTCGAAACGCGGTCTAGACTTGGAGAAGACTCCGGCAAGAAACTCAGTGGGCATTTTTTTTTGGTCTATTTACAAACATTTACTTAGCCTAAAACTTATGGTCTAGATACAATGCTTTGCTTGAGTAGCATAGCTGAGCGAACAGCTCATTTCCAAGCTTGTTTATCATTTAAATATTCTTGGATTTTCTAATAGCCTTTCTGGCACAGTTTGCTCTTAACTGTATTTTTTAATTTATTTACAGGTAAATCTCTGATTTCATTAGGAAGCTTCATTATCATTTTATTATTATATTATAGTATACTTTTTCGTCAGCACACGGTTTAGTGTACAATAAGTAAACTTGTAATTAATGTTACCGTTAAAAAGGTTGCAGAAAGGTCTCTTCTTGGGCGTCAATACCATTTGATCATCTGGCAGCCGGCTGCCAAAGTTCCGCGGGATCTAGAATACAGATGTTAATATTATGTATACTATGAAATTTATATTTGTATAAATATAGACTATTGATATTAAGGAAATAATACAACCTTCAATTTGCTGTCCACCTTCCTTGAAAGAGTCTACAAACGGAAGGTTCCTCAATGAAATCGATTACGATGAAGTCAATAAGGTGCGTTGTGATGATAACGACTGACATGAAGTAGGTGATGATAAAATAAAACAAAATAAAATTCCTAAACGGGTATTCTAAATCCCAAATATTTATTTGCTTCAAAATCTAACAATTTAATTATTACTAAGTCACCTTCTAGTAGTAAACACTTAACTATAATTCATTAAAAACGAAAAGATAAACCTAATTATTCGCGACTGCAATAAAGTTTGACATTATTTAACTATTTCTGTATTCGCAAACTTAACGTTGATGAAATAATCGTCTTAGAAAGCATAGAGTATTAACAAATGAGAACAATAGAAAGAGTAAAGTAGCAAACCGTGGCCTATAAAATACAAGCTTTAAAGCAACCGGGACTGGTGTTATAGAGAAATTAAACCAAGACAGAAAGGTTAAGAATAATTGGGCAATGAAATAGTCGCATTAAGAAAAAAAACTTTCAAGTAGACGTCATTAGGCGGTGTGAGTTTCTCACACGTTCTGTTTGATAAAGTCGTATGCGATCTAGCAATAATCGTTCAACGATTATCGTATCAAAATTACGTTTAGAAGAAGCAAATTTTGCTCTGCTTTCCAGAATCGTATAGGTATTCGAGGCGATAAACTTTTCCCGTGTTACGCTTAAAGTAGAAGATTAATAGTAATTCCCCAAAACCAATGGCTTTTACACGGTTACAATTATTTTCCCTTGTTTTACTTGATGAAAGTACATACAAAAAGATACGTCTTTCTCTCTCTAGGGTATATAGGCTTACACAATGCCAGCCATTTGCTTCTATCATTTACACAATTCACGAGCTTCCTGTACTGTCATAAAACTTTTCATGAAGAAGTTTTTAGTACTTTTGACCTGCCTTTTAAAATATGTATTTAGTTATTACATAAATTATATTGAAAATTAATTTTAGTAATAGATCTGATATAGGAGACACTGATCACATAGTTTAGATCAGAATAAAATCCACAGGTCCGAGTATGAGACCCAGGGAAAGTCCAAAACTTAAAGTAAAATCAGTGCTGATTTCTTGCTATTTATTTAAATCAAAATCAAATAAAGAAGTATGGGATAGTAAAGAAACAAAGGATAGATTCATACTTCAAAGCAATTAATAAATAAATTATTTTTTACTTATGTTTGCGAATACAAATAGTTTTTCCGAAAAACTAATTAATATTTTACATTCATTGGATCTTAAGAGAATGGACTAAAAAATGAGAATAAAATATTTGAGCAGATATTTTCGATCTCAGTTTCGCGGCATAGAAATGTCAAAACGTCACGGCATAGACAATAACTCCACTACAAATTGCCACATTGAAAAATATTAAGTTGACCATAGCAGAAAATGCACCGATATTTTTGGTACTCGTAGTCGAGTTTTAACTTTTTTTTTACATTATAATAGACGATTATGAAACGCTACGATGCCGTATATATTAGTGAATTAATATGAGATGTCCTTTTGTTTCCTTCTCGCTATTTCGGCGCTGGCTTCTTGGATAGCCTCCCAAAGCTTTGCTTCAGAAAGAATTTGACGGGAGAGTTCTTCTATTGCTGTTTCGGAGTCCAGAAGGGAACCAAGAGTTTCATCGTCCATGTACTGAAAAAATATAAACGTAATGTTTGATTGTTGACTTTTTTTATAGGGTAGGGAAGTAAACGAGCAGACGGATCGCCTGATGGTAAGCGATCACCGCCGCCCATGGACACCCGCATCACCAGAGGAGTCACAAGTGCGTTGCCTTCTTTTTAAAAGAGAGTAGGCTCTTTTTTTGAAGGTCGTATTGGTTCGGAAATACCTCTGGCGACAGTTTATTCCACAATTTAGTTGTGCGAGGTAGAAAGTTTCTCGAGAAACGCACAGTTGTGGACCGCCAGTTGTCCAGATGGTGAGTGTGGAACTGCTGTCACGTGGAACGATGGCGGAAAGAGGCGGTTTTCAAATACTGGAGTGGCGTCCATCTACCCTCTCTATCCCGAGAGGCGAGTTAGTTTCTTACCTGCTTTTGCCTGAGTTCTTGTGAAGGCATCCCTGGTGCTGCCTGAGACCTTTTGCGGCCACATCCTGAAAAAAATATTATTGAAAATATTGAATTGTTAGTTATTGAAAATTGTTCTTATGTATATCCTAATTAAGAAGTTTTTAGTCAATTTTAATTAATATACCAATTGGGAATTCTACTGACTAGTCAAATAAGTTACTTTTTACTAAACGACAAAACGGTAGGTTATTATGTAACTTGATGATTTTTGATGGCGTCATAACTATAATAGGTTGCTTGGATTATTTAAAATAAATAAAAACGTTAAATTAAGAACCGACTCAACTTTTACCGCTCGTCTTCCATTCTTAATTTAATAATCTCGGTTAGAAAATTTATTTTAACTATAGGATAATACCCAATTGATTGGATTTTGTAAAAACATATTAGCAAGGAAAAGAGTGACTATGGAAATAACTTCTGATAGGAATGTATGAAAGAGAATGATGGAGGAGAAGATGATGACGATATAAAGAGTGGAAGAATTTCATGCCAGAGGGGAAGTGCTCAAAATACTGGAGATAGCGAAATTCCACTCAAAGGAAACATTCCTTTATTTTTAAAAAGAAACAAAACTGCATTCAATGATTTCCGAAAACTCGCTTGACGTACCCGGCAATCGAAAAGACTAAAACCCGAAAAAATCACATTGTCTGTATTTTTGTGGCTTCAATCGATACGGGCAATCATAAGGAACAAATTCAAACTCAAAATTCAAATTCAAATTCAAATTCTATTTATTTTAGACCTTATATAATATATTATAGTCCATATTGATTGTTAGTAATACATGCGTTAGCGCTATGTTAGTTAAATGTCTTTAACAAAAATGGTAAATTAATTAAAAGAAAATTCCTGAAACACCATGGCATGCTTTTTCATCACACATAACATCTAACCAACACAGTAATTAAACCTTTCCGCCCTGTGTTTTTCTGTACGCGATAAAATTAATATAAGTGATCTTGTAAACGCTCACAAGTTACGGTAACCGCTTACTACTACAAAATGATCGTATCGTATTTTTTTTATAAAAGGCTACGTCAATTTGACTTCACCTCACCTGGTGGTAAGCTAAAGGCAAAGTCTCGGAAAGAGGGTCACCATTACAAACATGTAAGCTTGACGGCCTCATCAGATGCCTTTTCACGCCCCGCTTAAAGGACCCGGGACTATAGGAAGAAGGAAACACGTGAGCTGGCAGGGAGTTTCAGGGTCTTAATGGTGCGGCATAGGAATGAGGTATTTGTTGTTTTAGTACTATAAAGCCTTACCCGTGAAAGCGTTGCAGAAAGGTCTCTTTTTTGGCGTCAACACCATCTCATCAGAAAGTCGTGGGTCGAAACTGCGAGGAATCTAGAAATTATAACAACGTATTAATTAATAGTTTTGAATCGTGTTAATTTCTGGTAAAGTAGAATAAGGCCACGCCATCTCTGATCTGGTATCGTAGAAGGCGATTTATCGATGCTCCGCTCCGCTCCTGCATTTGCCTTCTAACCTAACCTAACCAAGTTGGGATGTGCACCTTTCTCAATAAAGTTATCACTAACATTCCCTGGTGCCACACTGTTCGACGTTCATTCGATCAGTAGTAAAAATACCTCATGTTTGTTCGATAAAACTCTTTTGGTCAATTGCTCATTCGATCAGTAGTAGAATGGCCTAATGTTATATCGGTCACACACACGTCAAATGATCAAATGAATTTCGGTCATCAGTGGTAAACCGCACTACCTACCCCTTAGGGGATTTATAGTTTTGAATATTTATACATGTAGATAAACTTGTAGGTTTTAAAGGAGGTAGGACACGATGGTATTCCCGTCCCAATTGAGCAGTCCGACTGGGGAAATACCTTCGCCCTACAGAATACTGCGGCCATAATAACCTCGTGTTGTGTACCCGATGAGTAGGGTAGCCAGAGCTCACTGGAGAGTTTTTGTGCTGTCAGTGGGTAGACCAAAGGCTTGTCCTGCTTTGTCTTCTGCACTGACGGTACAGAAACTTTCTGTTCTTACAGGGTCAGCAGCATGAGTGTGACTTCTCTGTGTTGCACACGTCCATAGACCACGGTAACCACTTTCAGTTCAGGCCCTAGATTCTAATAAAGCTAAACCAGAAACTAACAAAAAATTTTAGACTTTATTTCTATACGACTAAAGTTCAAAATGAAATGAATATAGTTACACTACAGTTTTTCAATTACTCTGCAAGAAGTAATTTAATTTGGAACGAATTTTTAATTTTAGTGTTTTTTTGCAGTGGCATTGGCACCGATGTGGTTTGGCTTTAATAGGATTTGTTCCCGCGAGGTCGAGTCCCATTATGTCGAGTTCCCGCTACGTCTACTTTGAAAACTCAGCTTTTATTCCCACCTAGTCGAGTCGTTGAAAAAGTCGACTTTAGTACCGCCACGTCGACTTTACAAATAATTGTACAGTCGTCCGCGTCAACCCTTCGATTCAAAGGTGTTACCGGAGTTTCTTGTCATTTTTTCTTCGGCTTGGCTTTACTTAGTCATCTGCGAAGTGGACGGTAGGGTGTGGCATAATTATTATATTTGTTTGTTTAAAGGAATAAATGATTTTGACTTTGTCTTTATCAATACTAATAGTTGTTATTTGGAATCATAGACCAACACGGCGGGTTGAAAGTATAGCGCGTTATCCCAGTAGGTACGAAAGAAATAGAAAAAAGAAAATAGCGAGATCGTCATGAGATAGTAGAGTGTTTGCAATAAAAATCGGGAATTTTCCAAAAAAATGCAGTGTGAGACCATGCAGGTTTGGGACTTCATTTTGACTTTTCATTGACATCTATTATCTAGACCGCTGCTCTGATAGCTCGAATGCTCATTAAATAATGCTTGATACTCGCTTTATTATTTAACTCGTAGTTATTATTTTATCTGGATCTTAATGCGGTCGTTCGAACAACCATAACATACATAACATAAACTCACGCCTGTATTCCACGAAGGGGTAGGTAGAGGTGCTAGCACCCACATTTCGCCAGTTTATGTTTAGGTCCCAATGTAATAGGTGGCGAGCCTATTGCCATTAACCGGACACTTATAAACCTGCGATAAATACACACATAACTTCGAAAAGCATCGAAAAGTTATTGGTGTGTGGGATCGAACCTGAGACCTCGTCTCAACAATCCATTACCCATACCTCTAGGCTACTGCCGTTCGAACAACCACAACCTGTTAAAGCAGTATTACTTCAATCTGGCTTCGTGTTTTGGTACCACGACCTCTTCAAGCAATATTACAATAATGTTGTTTAATTAGCAGTTTTTGGCCATAGTTTTCGTTCTTTTTATTCGTTCAGCGTCAAATATGACATTCTTGAAAAAATCACTCGTTACGAAAAACTAAGTTACAAAACGCACCTGAGTGTGGACGCCCAGGTTGCTTCTCGTATTCTGGGGGGGGAATTGCGCGAAGGAATGCTCGAGGCAAGAGCAAAACTCAAGGGCACCTCCTGCCACGCCAACCGTGGACTTTTGTACTTACACACTAACCTAAATGCTGTCCACCACCACCTTGAGAAGATATCGTCTCCGGCGGACACATCCTACCCCATCTATCCTGGGTACGGACTACAACACTCCTTTCTGTCTAATGCTGGAGTGTGTGTGTGTACGTCAGAGACGATATCAGTTCTCGTCACCTCATTAATCTTGAAGGTAGGGACCTCTCCATTCTATGGCTCCGTGTAGACAGCCACGACCATCCCCGCGTCTACGCGTCCCTCTGTAGATCCCACAGCGGTGATACTGAAACAGACCGACTCATGGAGCATATCCAAATGGCCTCAGACCTCGTGCAGCAGCAGATCCCATCCACAGAGATAGTCATATTTGGCGATTTTAACGCCCGCCACGCCGACTGGCCTAAGAAAGGCGACAGGTAAGACCCGTCCAATTACAGGCCTATCGCTATCACCTCCCTCCTCTCGAGTGGTTATGGAGCGTGTTATTAATACACAGCTCCTGGGTTAACTTGAGGGTAACGATCTACTGAGCGACCGACAGTACGGCTTCCGCCAGCGTCGCTCAACCGGTGACCTTCTTGTGTATCTCACAAACCATTGGGTGCAAGCCATTGAGAGCCAAGGTGAGGCACTAGCGGTCAGCCTAGATATAGCAAAGGCCTTCGATCGGGTATGGCACAAAGGTCTTCTTGCGAAGCTACTATCTTATGGACTGCCTGAGGGGCAGTGTGATTGGATTTCCAGCTTTTTGTCCAATAGAAACATCCAAGCCGTCGTGGACGGCAGCCGCTCGGACCGCATGGACATAAACGCTGGTGTCCTACAAGGTTCCGTGTTGTCTCCGACCCTGTTTCTGCTGCATATTAATGACATGCTGTCGGATGACTCCATTCATTGCTATGCGGACTACAGTACTGGAGACGCATGTTACACGGGCCGTGCAAACATCCCCCAGTTCGAGGTGGAGGGAAGTGGCGAACAACTTGTGTCCGAAATCGAGACTACTCTCTCGGGAGTATCCGATTGAGGTCGACTAAACCTGGTCCAGTTCAACCCCACCAAGACACAAGTATGTGTATTCACCGCTAAGAAAACCCCATTTATTGTAGCGCCGTAATTCCTGGGCACACGACTTACCACTGCCCCGAGTCGACATTTCAAGTGACGTCCAGTACCGCAGTCATTTAGAGGGCAAGGTCAAGTTGGCATCAAAGAAACTTGGAGTTCTTAACAGGGCGAAGCAGTACTTGGAGTACTGCTGCCATCTTTTTGTCAGCTTAACCCTTTCGACTCGGTGCAAAGACGTGCGTTGAGACTCCCAGTCCCATACTCGCAGGCAATGTGGAACCTGGAACTGCCTCACTGTGTGTTTTCTACCGCCTATACATATAATGGTCTGTGCTCATATGAATTATTTGACATGATGCCCACAGCTACATTCTATCATCGCACCGCTCGCCATAGGTAGGGAATTCATCCCCATATACTGCATCCGAGAATGGTGCGGACCGTGCGGTATGAAAGGAACTTCATCCCACGCACGCTCAAGCATGAACTCCCTGCCGTGGTTTACCTAAGCGACTATAATATGGGGTTCTTTAAGAGGGGCATTAGAAGGGTTCTTCAGGGTAGGCAGCACTACATACGTCCATAGGCCGCGGTAAGCACTCTCCACCAGGTGGGCCGTGTGCTTGTCTGCCACCTAAGTGGTATAAAAAAAAAAGATTTCGGCCTTGGTTTGGTCAATCTTCCAAAACGGCTTGTCGCAGGAATTACGAAGCTTACCAAGCCTGGGCCAATGCGGTGACCGCACGGGACCAAAATACCAGCGTACTAAGAAAGCATTATAACTTTGCCTCCAGGTCCTTCAAAAGAGACATAGCATGGGCGAAGTCGAAGCAGATCGGTAGAATTGACGAGAGGCTCGAGTGTCTACCTTCGGGAACTCGTGCATTCTGGTATCTTCCCAAAGTTATCGAAGGGAATTTCTGCAAGCCTGCATTTCCGCCTCTGTACATGGAAAATGATTCGTTGGCCCACAAAACAAAGGAGAAAGGCGATCTTCTGGGCACACTCTTCGCGTCTAACTCGACCTTGGATGACGAGGGACCGGAACCGCCAACTACACCGCGGTGCGATAGCTGTATGCCGGGTATCCGTTTTCACCAGCGCTCAGGGCGTTTAGCACTTACGTCCCTCGTCCTCCTCGAACGGGCCTGATGGATTCCCTCCCATAGTGTTGAAGATGTGCGCTCCCAGAGATGGCATCGGTCTTAACGCGTTTTTCCGGTTGTCTTACTCTTCTGGCGTAGTCCCGAAATTATGGAAGACAGCGGTGGTCCACCCGAACCCTAAAAAAGACGACCGCTCAAGTCCATCAAACTACAAACCAATAGCCATTACCTCTCTTTTCTCGAAGATAATGGAGTCCCAAGCATGGTCACACACTGCATTTTTTGGACAATCCCTGTATTTTTATTGAAAACACTCTACTATCTCATGACGATCTCTCTATTTTCTTTTTTTTATTTCTCTCGTACCTACTGGGATAACACGCTAAGGTGTCCTCCTCCGTGTTGGTCTATGATTCCAAATAACAACTATTAGTATTGATAAAGACAAAGTCAAAATCATTTATTCCTTTAAACAAACAAACATAATTATGCCACACCCTACCGTCCACTTCGCAGATGACTAAGTAAAGCCGAAGAAGAAATGACAAGAAACTCCGGTAACACCTTTCAATCAAAGTGTTAACGCGACTTTCTACGATCTACTCGACTCTTTAAACGACTTTTTAAACGACTCGACTAGGTGGGAATAAAGGCGAGAGTTTTCAAAGTAGACGTAGCGGGAACTCGACATAGTGGGACTCGACCTCGCGGGAATAAATTTAATAGAGGCCTGCCACCTATTTGTATAAAAAAAGATACTAAAAACATACAATTTGAGATTGATATGGTCCAGCAACACTAATATAATACTCAAAAAAAAAAACAAAAAGCGTGGTAAATATCCCGGTAAGTGTTATACTATTGATAGTGGTATAGCCTGATATAGTGGTGATAGATCGATTAGAGCGCCGCGCAATAATTATCGATTTCACCATTCCGCATGATGAGAATCTCGTGAAAGCCGAAAAGATAAGCAAATAAAATATTTGGACCTGGCTAACGAGGTTGTCGACATGTGGAATGTTGATTCGGCGATTATTGTTCCGATAGTCGTGTCGGTTCACGGACTGATTGTCAAGAGCCTCGACCAACACCTCAAGAGGATCACGTTAGCCAGTTGGGTCAAGGGCCTGATGCAGAAAGGGGTAATCCTCGACACGGTACGCATTGTGAGGAGTTTCCTCTCTAGCCCTAACCACCGGTAGATTGGTCCCTGTACCCGATGCCGGTGGGGTACTATTTTTTATATTTTTAAATAGATGTTTTTTTAGTATTTAAAAATATAAATTATAAGTTTATAAGCTCACGGGTGGTATGACTTTGAGTCTTGGATATCTTGGTGACCTTATTGTAAGCTTGCACTCACAATCCACGTGGATAAACGGGCGAGGAGAAAGCACAACCAAGTACACGAATCACAATATTTCCAAAGACATCAATCGTTGATTATCAAAGTATATTCAACCGGGAGTAATAGCGTTCTACATGACACGCTAATGCTTGATTGAGGGGCGAAGCGATTCCCCAGATATTCCGATTCCGCCTGTGCCAGTGCTTCCCGCGCGCCGCACACAATGTCCGTCATTTTTTTCAACTCAAAAGTGACAGTTCGAAATTCGAATGTCGCTGCTCAACCATAAAGCACCAGTGTCCTGTATTACGCCAGAGTAAACCTCATTCACTCTAACCTCACACAATAAAGTGGTAATAATATAACTGGCATTCCTAGTGATTTCAGCAATTCAGCCCCAAGTGAGATTCAAACAAGCAACCATAACACCATAACTCTGACGTCAATACACCAGTGTGTATTAGACGTAAAATTAGACAGGAGGATATATTGATGTAAAGTAAAACCAACGAAGCGAGAGAAAAAAGATAAACAATGTTTCAGCGGTTCCAAAGATTTTTAATTTGAAAATGATTTTGTATCACTTCAAGCGCGATCCAGACCGGAATAAAATTGCTTATAAGATGGCGGATCTGACAGTTTAGAACCGCTGTACTGACAGCTTTTCTGTACTACGAAACACGCAACGACAGCTGTCGCTCGGTCATTGTCGCGTACGTATGTCATGCGCGACAAGGACAGAGAAAATAATCGCTAGTTATCGCAACGTAACTCAGTAATGGTCGCTTTGTTTACCTTTTTTCTCTCGTCTCGTTGGCTTTACTTTACTGGTGTTTATTTTTGTCTGGTGTTTGTTGTTTTTTACCTACCTTGGAATATAGATCCAATCCTTAAAATTCCATTTCTCAATCCAAGTTCAATCGTAGTGTGTTAATTCCAATCCACTTTCACTTCAAAAGAAGCAAGTAGTAACAGAAGACCAGAAGAACTGAAGTTTAAATATGAAAAGAAGCCTGATTGAGAGAGAAATATAGCTTCAGAGTTTTATAGCTATTTTGGGAGAAACCTTAGTATTATAAACTAGATAGCGGTCCTACTTTAGCACGAACCCCTTAGGACTAACAAAATCCTTAAGTTTTTGTTGACTTGTTACTGAATTCAATTGAAAAAAAAATCTTCAGCGATTTTAGGTCTCCGTTGATGAACCAGTAAAGACAAACAAATATAATTACCATATAACATTATGATAGATGTTTTGGTAGCCTCTGCGGTAGCCTAGTGGTATGGGTAATGGACTGCTGTCACGAGGTCTCGGGTTCAATCCCAGGTTTACCATAGCACACCAATGACTTTTCGATGCTTTTCGAAGTTATGTGTGTATTTATCGCAGGTTTATAAGTGCCCGGTTAATGGCAGTAGGCTCGCCACCTATTACATCGGGACTTAAACATAAACTGGCGAAATGTGGGTGCTAGCACCTCTGCCTACCCCTTCGGGGAATACAGGCGTGAGTTTATGTTTATGCTATGTTTATGTTTTGGTATCGTTGATGGGTTGTGGAGGTTTGGAGTTGATTACAAAAAGCCTTTTTGCGCTGATAAAACATACTATTATATTTACATTTGTAAACTGTAACGATAAACAGACCTTTGGGGAAAATTTCTGACTTTCTCAAAGGTTGGTTGAGGAGGTCAGATGGAGTCGTATCACGGAAAATATCGAAGTTCATCCGCATCACAGTTAGACTGGAAAGCCGAACTAAGCTGATTTGGAAAAAGCATCAGAGAACGATAAGATAGTTAATATTTAAAGTAAGAAGAATAAAATAGATGAAAAACATCAACTTGAAAATATATACAAAATTTTTTTCAAGATAATTTAAGTATGTATGTACAGAAAAGGTAGTTTCAAGCAGACGCAATAGGATTTATACCATCTCAGAAGACAAAATGCAGACGACAGAATGAAACAGCAATTGATGGAACGCAAAGAAACTTATCTGTACCTGAACCGGATACAATGGGGCTTATATTAAACCTCGCTATGTCGTGGCACATTGCACATGATGTCCATCCACACATGATCAATCATTAAATAAACAGCCGACAGAAAATGCCGTAGCGTCATGTTGCACGATAACTGGCACCTTCCCATCTAGATACGTGGTAATTCGCGGCGTATCGTAGGATAGTAGGATTTGACGTTTATGACATTCGTGCGAGATGCCACTTGTCTATAGGTGCTTGTCCTACGGCACGGCGTTGTCCTACGTGAGCGACAAGCGTGACAATACAAAAAGTGACGTTACGCGAAAATATTAAGTGGTCGTTGTTTTTTATTATGGTTTTAATATAACAACTTACATAAATAAATAAACTTTGTGATAGTGGCTTATGTCTATGTTGCGTCAGTTGCTTGAATATGTTCCGTGAAGTAGGTATAGGTCGCTTGGCTCACGCAGGACAATGGGTCACTCGTGTTGCGTAACTCTAGGCCCCATACATACTAAAGCCTAGCGTCCACCTGCCCGCACCGTACCCAACGTATTAAACTTTGTATAGAAAGTCGAACAAGTGCGTCCACCTACCCGCACCGTACGGATCGCACTTTCTATACACAGTATAATAATGCGTTGCATGCGGTGCGTCCGGACGCAAGTCTTAATCCTACAATCTAGTAAGTAGTTTAAAATCTTTGCCTTTTATTTAGTTTTTGTTTTTTTAATTTGTGATTTTTTTAAAGTTTGTTTACGATAAAAAAATGGTAAATATGTACTTATTTAACAGTTAATACTATACTCACGGTGGCAGTGTGACAACATTCCATATAAAGGAGCGCTACAACGACCAATAGTGAGACGCGTGACACCGACATGGCTGTAGAATATGACAGCTAAAACAAGATGGCCGACCTGTGGACAAAAGAGATATATAAATCCTTACTTAATATTATAAATGTGAAAGTAACTCTGTCTAGACAGACAGAGTTACTTTCACATTTATAATCCACATTCATAATACAAATCCACATTTACAATAAAAATCCGTTCGGTGATTTAGCCGTGAAAGCGTAACATACAGACGTATGTTACGCTTTCACGGCTAAATCACCGAACGGATTTTGATGAAATTTGGTTTAGGGGTAGATCAGACCTTGAGAAAGGATATAGACTATGTTTGGTCGCGATAACCGATATCCACGCGGGCGGAGTCGCGAGCAAAAGCTAGTTTAAAATAGTTGTTTGAGTGGCAGCCTCCGTAGCGTAGCGGTAGTGAACGCGGCCGCTACGTAGGAGGCGTGGGTTCGATCCCCGCTCAATGCCAATATTTGTAGTATTTGCAGTGGTTTGGTCGTGCCTCGGAGAGCACGTTAAGCCGTCGGTCCCGGTTGCCATACGAACAACTATGGCAGTCGTTACGGGTAGTTGGAGCCCTCAAAAGTTCAACAACTGGTCTAGCTGCAATGCTTCGATATCGTCTTTAGGTTGTGGAGGTCAGATGGCTATCGCTTCACAGAGAATATCGAAGTTTAGCCAAACCCGCAGTTAGTCTGGTAAAGCAGACCCCAGACTCCTAGCTGAAAGCTTCGGAGGCGACTGGGATTAACGCTAAGATGAAGAGAAGATTTAAGTGATGATGTGGGACCCAAAGTGATATTTGGCGAAATGGGGGTGTTAATAAGAAAGAAAGAAAGGTACATGTTTTCGTACCCCTTTGAGAATTTACAGTGGTACATGTAGTCATGTGTATCCATATCCATACTAATGTCCATACTAATATTATAAATGCGAAAGTAACTCTGTCTGTCTGTCTGTCTGTATGTTACGCTTTCACGCCTAAATCACTGAAGCGATTTTGATGAAATTTGGTATAGGGGTAGATTAGACCTTGAGAAAGGACATAGGCGCATGTTTCGGCGCGATAACCGACATCCACGCGGGCGGAACCGCGGGCAAAAGCTAGTAATATTATAAATGCGAAAGTAACTCTGTCTGTCTGTCTGTCTGTATGTTACGCTTTCACGCCTAAATCACTGAAGCGATTTTGATGAAATTTGGTATAGGGGTAGATTAGACCTTGAGAAAGGACATAGGCGCATGTTTCGGCGCGATAACCGACATCCACGCGGGTGGAGCCGCGGGCAAAAGCTAGTGTAAACTATAATTTCAAACAGCAATCACTTCCGTACAAGCCAAAATAGCCGAATGGTTAAGAGCCTGATGATCGAGAGGTCCCGGTTCGAATCCTGGTAACTACACTTGCCACGTGAACACACAAGTGGCAATATTCTAGAATAAAATGATTAATGTATGAGATTTAAAGTCCCTTTTTTAGGGTTCTGTACCTCTAGAGGTAAAAAAATAAAGTTTAAAACTAAAACCCGACTACCGAAAAATCACGCTCTAAAAGTAACAAACAAGAAAAATATGAAAGATAGCCGTGGTCGTATGCCACTTTTCCCTAGAATATACCTATTGTTTTTTTTAGAGTAAGTGGCATACGACCACGGCTATCTTTCATATTTTCTTGTTTGTTACTTTTAGAGCGTGATTTTTCGGTAGTCGGGTTTTAGTTTTAAACTTTATTTTTTATTTATATTATTTTGGGGCAAGGTAAAGGTAATAATTTATACATATTTGAAATGTGCTTATCAAGCCCTTTCATTGGATACTAAATACGGCATATTTATCTCAAATTTATTCTTTTAACACAGTACATTATGAGTCCTAGAGGGCGCCACACAAAATTGAGTGACACGTCATATAGCCTATAACCATCGGACGATCAAGCCCCTTGTAACGATACCTCATTTGTCCAGTTCTAAGAAGTAGTTAAAAAGCTATGAGGGAACAAATGAACATACATACATACATAGCCTGTCAAAATCATAACCCTCCTTTTGGCTTCGCCGCAGTCGGGTAAAAACGGAACCCTTATAAGATCACTTCGTTGTCTGTCTGTCTGTCTCTCGGTCCGTCTGTCTGTCAAGACCTTTTTCTATCAAGTTGAAATTCATACCACAAACTCAGGTCTATAACGTCTTGAAGCTGTGCAAAAATAAAACTTCTAAGTCATAGCAATCAAAATATATCGTGGTTTATGTAGGTTAAGTTAAGGAACACTCAGTTCGCGAGACCGACTCGCACTTGATGGTAAGCTAAAGGCAAAGTCTTGGAAAGAGGGTCACCATCGTAAACATGTACCATGTTAACAGTGGTGGCAGTAGCGGTTTTAGGGTAGGGCGCGGTTGGGCGATCGCCCAGGGCGCCGGATAAAAAAGGGCGCCGCAGGCGAAGGTTGCTAGTGGGGAGCGGAGTTTTTCAAAGCTGAAGCTGATAAAAACCTATCTTCGATCAACAATATCTCAATCTAGATTAACAAACTTAGCAACTTTGTCAATTGAAAACGAAATTGCTGAAAACATCGACTTTGACAAAAAAGAGTTCGCTGATAGAAAGGCTAGAAAAGTAAAATTTTGTTAGTATTTTTTTCCAATAAACGGTTATTTTTTGTAATAAATAATTATTTCTTTTAATAAATGGTTATTTAATTCTATGCTTTCCCTTTTTTCGTATGGGTTTGAATTGCAGTTGGAGGGCGCTGGTAGTGTTAAAACCGGCACTGAGTGGTGGCACTCAGCTTGACGGCCTCATCAGATGACTTTTCACTACCCGCTTAAAGGACCCGGGACTGTAGGAAGAAGGAAACACGTGAGCTGGCAGGGAGTTCCAGGTCTTAATGGTGCGGCATAGGAATGAGTCACTGAAACGCTTGGTTCTAGAAGTTAACTTGGCCGGCTTTTTTTCATTAGACGTACGGAATCCTAGAAGTGTACATAATGACTTTCTATTTCTGCAATACTAAGTTAAGTGTCGAAGTGCGTTTAGAACCAGCGGGGTGTCTACACGACTCCGCATGGCGTCTTAAGTGTAAAATCGTTATTAGTTTCTTAGATTGAATTGTTATGATTTTAATGTTTCAATATTTCTTCATCTTTAAATGAAATTTTTATATCATTTATTATGCTAACTTTTTAAGTTCGAAATAAATCAGGAATAAGAAGCGCTCAAGTGGGATTTGAACCCACGACCATTCCCTTACAAGGGGAATGCTCTTCCAACTTCCCTTCTCTTTCTCTTTCCCTTCGCCTTTAAAGACAGATATAAAGAGAAGGGAAATTTGAGGTGATTCAGGTGTTTTAGGCCGTGAAGCTGAGTGCCACCACTGTTAACATGGTACATGTTTGCGATGGTGATCCTCTCTCCGAGACTTTGCCTTTGGCTTAACTTCAGGTGAGGTGAAGTCAAACTGACGTGACCGAGACAAAAAAAAAAGGTGTGGCTCAATAGCTCAGTTGGAAGAGCATTCCCCCTGTAAGGGAAAGGTCGTGGGTTCAAGTCCCACTTGAATTATTCCAAATTTTCCTTCTCTTTATATCCGTCTATGAGGGCGATGCTTTCTTTATTCTTATATCTAATATATAAAATTCTCGTGTCACAGTTTTCGTTGCCATACTCCTCCGAAACGGCTTGACCGATTCTCATGAAATTTTGTGAGCATATTGAGTAGGTCTGAGAATCGGCCAACATCTATTTTTCATCCCCCTAAATGGTGCAGCGGGAACGGGATCTGACGCCAATCGCGGGGCGGGAAAAACTTGGCGGTACGAAGTTCGCCGGGACAGCTAGTATTATATATATATTTCTTTATTATGAAACAGAGGTATACAATGCACTGACGGCTCAGAAAACTCTCTTTTCTTAAAGGGTCGGCAGTGAGAGTGTGACACCCCTGATATTGCACACGTCCTTGGTAACCACTTTACGCGCCTTCACCCCTGGAGGGTTAGGCAGAAGTGAATTAACACCCATATTTCACCAAACATTGTATTCAGTCGGTCCCACGTAATAGGGGGCGCCTTGGGGCCATATTTCCGACACTATTGTTGTAAAGTTATCTACATAGCTCAACGAATTAGCAAGCTGAAGTGGTAGTGCGCTGGCCATATCTGCCGTAGGACCGATAACCGTTGGGGTAAACGAGTCCTTGAGTGGAGACCGCGAACCGGCAAACGTAGTGTGGGGCGCCCTGCGACTAGATGGAGCGACGATATACGCAGAGTGGCTGGTGGAGAGTGGAGGAGGACAGCCGAAGACCGGGCTAAGTGGCGTGTCATGGGAGAGGCGACTGCTGCGGGCTAATGATTGTTGACTCGAGCCTATATCTGTGGCTGAGTCATGACTGTATTTTTTTTTACAAAAGGACATGTCCATTTAACGTCATCTCGCCTGATTGTAAGCTAAAGGCAAAGTCTTGGAAAGAAGGTCACCATCATAAACATGTACCATGTTAACAATGGTGGCAATTAGCTTGACGGCCTCATCAGATGCCTCTTCACGCCCCGCTTAAAGTACCTACCCGAGACTGTATTATATCTGTCTGTTGTTAAACAGACCTATCCCTTACGACATCGCATGGGGAGAGATGGGTGGCCCGAGTTCAAGTCAAGTCCCGAGGATCACGCTACAATTACCGTTTAAGTTAGTTATAAAACTATTTAATTTGAATGAATTTTTTATAGCATATATAATTGAATTGATTCCAGACTTTTCTTAAATAATTATACATACTAACATAGATATAAGTCAATTGTTACTAACACATTGAGTCTTGTTGCTCGAAATAAAGAAAATTCATTCATTCATTCATTATGCTAACTGATAAGTTCGAAAAACATTGGAAAAAATGAAATGCTCAAGTGAGACTCGAACTCACGACCTTTCGCTTACAGGGCGACTGCTCTGCCAACTGAGCTATTGAGCACCACTTGAATCATACCAAATTTTCCTTCTCTTTATATCCGTCTATAAGGGCGACGGTGCAGCCATCTACCAACATTCTTACGAACTGTTGGAAACAATGAATGATTTTTCAACCATTTTTAAACATTGAATTTTGATGACTGCGCCCAAATATTTGAATGAATTTTTTATAGCATTTATTATGCTAACTGTTAAGTTCGAGTCGAGTTCGAGTCTCACTTGAGCATTTCATTTTTTCCAATGTTTTTCAAACTATTTAATATTAATCTAATAAAGTTTCATGTATAAAACCTAACATAACTAATCACGAATCCAAACCCACACTTAAAAAACAAGTCTTGTATCATTAAACAATGATAAAACAAAAAGATCTCTTTATAAATGAAACATTAAATAAAAAAGTTTCAACTAGTGCCCTCGGGGCTACAAATGACAACTATCAACAACTCAATTGTGCCCCGAACTTCTAACTTGAACGGTAATTAACTAAGTAAGTAATTAAATATTAGAAGTTGATTCGAAGTTTTATTTGACTTCGGGCTACGTGAACAAATTTTAAGTCGATATCATGAAGACAACCTCTGTGGCATGGAGGTAGTGAATGCTTTTTTTTCGTACAGAAATCCCCTCGGATACCCCCCTGTCGGACTCGAACCTGTTATGTCGGACTCGAACCGACTAAAACCGCACGCCGACTGTGGGTCGTGGTGCTAGGCCGGAGGTGAGGTTATACGACATATCCCTCGCACCCCGGCTGACCCAGGGCCATGCGGCCTGGCCCTCCTCGGGAGGGGGGACAACGGTGACCCCGACTCGCCCCCAGAATGGGGAGGCGCGCTTCTTAGCGCGCCACCGCGGGCGCGTGTTCGATCCCCGCTCAGTGCAAATATATTTTTTTTTCGCAGGTAATACTTTTTTTAATTTTTTTTATTTATTTATTCATTAAAACCATAGATTACTACAGAGTCGTTGTCTCCTGAACTAAGTTGTTAACCTGTATCTCAGACGACAAAGCATGCATGAATATGGATATAGTAGTATAGTAGACTGCAGCCTTTGTGGCGTGGCGGTAGTAAACGCGGCCGCTACGCAGGAGGCGCGGGTTCGATCCCCGCTCTGTGCAAATATTTGTATGCATGAATATGGCTATTTGCATTGGTCTGGGTGTTTCTATGTATAATATATGTATGTATTTAAAAGTTAAGCTATGCTTACCACGGGTCTAGATAGCGTTGTGTAGAATGTTGTGGAATATTTATTTATTTTTTATTTATTTATTTATAGTCTGGTCGAGGCAAAGAGCGTCAGTCCCGGTTGCCATACGAACATCTATAGCAGTCGTTACGAGGAGTCCTAAAAAGTTTAACAATTGGTCTACCTACAATGCTTCGATATTGTGATTGGGTTGAGGAGTTCAAATAGTAAACGCTTCACGGAAAATATCGAAGTTCAGTCAAATCCGCAAGTCAGTTAAAGCTGACCCCAGACTCCAAGTTAAAAAGCTTCCGATCCGACTGGGATTAACGCTATCATGTAGAAGAGTACAATCATCATCCTAATAACGACCCCATCTGTGAACCATCGCTGTGCATACTCAACGCAAGAGTGTGAGCAGCATTCAATGCTGAGATGAGGCCTTTTTGAGTTCGCACAGTGTGAAGTATTCACAGTGTTACTTGATGGATATTATGTTAAAATGTTTTCTTTTATTTGTCAATAAAGTTATCTTATCTTATTATCTTATCTAGTGTGGAATATTGCACCCGCAGATTAATATAATATACCTACCTATACTCTGCGGTAGCCTAGTGGTATGGGCAATGGACTGCTGAGACGAGGTCTCGGGTTCGATCCCAGGTTTACCATGGCACACACCAATGACTTTTCGGTGCTTTTCGAAGTTATGTGTGTATTTATCGCAGGTTTATAAGTGCCCGGTTAATGGCAATAGGCTCGCCACCTATTACATTGGGACCTAAACATAAACTGGCGAAATGTGGGTGCTAGCACCTCTGCCTACCCCTTCGGGGAATACAGGCGTGAGTTTATGAGTTATGTATGTACCTATACTAGTTATAAAATGGTAATAATACTTTACAACTATTATATACTTAATAATTTTACCTTAGATGCACATTGTGAGGAACTTAATCTTAAAATATTTATCTTTCTTTCTTTTCTTTCTTAATTCTATTGCATTCCACACAACGCTATTTATTTTAAACACATTTGGGTGTGCTTAAATACTACGTCAGTATTATTCGACATGATACCCATGGCTGCATTCTATCATCGCACCTTTTGCACAGGCAGGGAATGTATCCTTACAAGTTGCGAATTAAAATAGTACGCACAGTCAGGTATGAAAGGAACTTCATCCCAATGCTTAAACTGATGAACTCCTTGCCGTGGTTATACTAAGCGACTACAATATGGGGTTCTTCAAGAAAGATTTTACAAGGTCGGCAGCGCGAGTATGACACCCCTGGTGTTGCACAAGTTCATAGGCCACGGTAGCTAACCACTTTCTACCAGGCCCTCGATTCTACTAAAGCTAAACCACTGTGGTACCGTTGTCACTGCAAAAAATGACATTTTTAAACTTAATTTTAATTAAATTTTAAACGCCTAAAGTTCAAAATGAAATGAAAACAGTTTCATTACATTTAAAATGCTAACTTTTAAATTCGAAATACGTCACCCTTAAAGAGGGATATAAAGAAAAGGGAAATTTGAAGTGATTCAGGTGTGGCTCAATAGCTCAAGAGATAAGAGAAAAGTCGTGGGTTCAAGTCCCACCTGAGCGCTTATTTTTCTCGATGTATTTCGAAGTTTCATTACACTTTTTCAATTACTCTGCAAAACGTCATTTAATTTTCAACTTTAAACGCATCGCTTTAAAGTCTATTATTTAATGCCGTTATTTGCAGTGGCGGTGGCACTACTATGATTTGGCTTTAGCAGAATCGAGGCTATGGTAGGCCATCGGCCATAGGCCAGTATAGGTATACTTATTTATCACCTTTGCCTTTAGCTTAACATCAGGCGAGGTGAAGTCAAATTGAAAAAACAAAGTGGTTTTTTTACTACCTAACTGGTATCAAATTCCGAGAATCACAACAAGAATCGTGTTGGTTTGGCCATCACTAAGTACTGTCTAACAATAAACAATGTGATTATATTAATATTATATTACTGCTATTTCACTCGCCTTAATTAATTCAATGACATTGGGCAGAATAATAAACTGAACAGCCGTATATGCGTGATGTAGTTCTAATTACGTTATATCTAAGCGTTATATTATAGGACGGGCTATGATAGAAACTCACACCCGGACCCTGATGGAACTTTGTCACCTGTGAAACCTGTGACAACCGGGACCGACAGCTTAACGTGCTCTCCGAGGCACGACCAGACCAATGTAATAGCCATATTTGTGTATACAAATATTTGCACGGAATCAAACTATCCCACCTTGCGTAGCAGTCGTGCTCACTACCACTACGCCACAGAGACTGTCCTCCTCATTTTAATATTTCATGTTATTTGAAAGATTTTTTATTCAATTTTTTTATAATTATGTGTATTCTCGCTTATAAAATATATCCGGGGCTTCTGATCATTTAAGGCACTCTTTCTCCAAAACACTAAGGCTAAGTTGCACCATACTACCAGCTAAAGTAAGAGATTTTCGTCAAATTTAACATTAACAGTAACAATGACTCTAACAGTTTCTGCTAAATGTGTTGCACCAATGAGATGCTTGTAAGTCAATTGAGACATTATTTACGTCAAATTCCTTATGGGTATTTTTTATTGTGGTTATACTACACGTTAGCTGTCATTTGCTGTTCTTATGTCGATCAGTTGAGATATCAAATCAAACTCCTTCGTTTTATACTAATAATATAGACACCTTCTTTTTGACAGATTTTAACCAAATAAACGTTAACAATGATAATAACCGGCCGACAGAGGCCGGTTACGGTTAGCGTCATGTATTGGCGTCATATTGCCTGTTGTCAAATGGTGCAACCTATTTTAGTACCTGACTGGTACTTTAACAGCACTGTTAATGTTAAAGTAAGATGGTGCAACTCAGCCTTAGATATTTTTCTTGGCTGTTTAGACGGTAGACGGCTAATTAACATTAACAAGACTGCAGCGCGTGCTCCGCTTATTAAATACGGGTTTGAAAGATTAACAAAGGTATGGAAGACACAAAAGAAACTGTTTTGAGTATTTTTGTTTGGTCTTCGAGACCATAATAGGATTAAACTAACGTCAGTGACTAGTGGATTTAAACGTTCTAGAATGCATAAACATACTTACATACTTCTTAATTTTAAGTGAAATGTATTTCTACTAAGAAACATTCAAGTTTAATAATAGCTTAATACGAGAGTTTTAAGATCATGTTGAGACTTAATCGTCTAAATATTTCATGACACTGACTGTACACAATATTTGCAATGACATGATGCTTTACTTCCTTTGTAAGTTCTGTTTCTATTTTTATTTTGTCTGTTATTTTAAATTGTGTATATGCAATAAATTTATTTTCTTTCTTTCTTTCTTTCTTTCTTTTAATGAACGGTAAGCAGAAAAGAAGCGTCGGAGGTGGCTTAGTGGTTAAGGAGTCGGCCCTACGATCGAAAGATCCGTGTTCGAATCCTAGCCATTACACTACCAGCGTGAACCGCATTAGCACAAGCAATTTAGCTTAGCTGGAGGGGTTAGAGGCAATATTAGTCATTTTGGTTCTAATTTTGTGGTATGGGTAATGGACTGCTGGGACGAGGTCTCGGGTTCGATCCCAGGATTACCATGGCACACACCATTGACTTTTCGATGCTTTTCGAAGTTATGTGTGTATTTATCGCAGGTTTATAAGGGCCCGGTTAGTGGCAATAGGCTCGCCACCTATTACATTGGGACCTAAACATAAACTGGCGAAATGTGGGTGCTAGCACCTCTGCCTACCCCTTCGGGGAATATAGGCGTGAGTTTATGTTATGTTATGTTATTAAAAAAAGCTGAGGAAAAAACTTCAACTAGAACCACCCAGTAAGCCTTTCCCTCGCGCCCTGGCTAAACCCTAGGTCATCTGAGGTTCCAGTATGGCCCCTCTCACGTGTGGGTGGAAGTCACCTACGCAAACTGAGTTCTGAACCTTTCGGTGAAAGCTATTTATTATCATAATTGGCTATTCTACTGACTAGTCAAATTACTTACTTTTTACTAAACGTCAAAACGGTAAGCTATAAGGTAACATAACATAACATAAACTCACGCCTGTATTCCCCGAAGGGGTAGGCAGAGGTGCTAGCACCCACATTTCGCCAGTTTATGTTTAGGTCCCAATGTAATAGGTGGCGAGCCTATTGCCATTAACCGGGCACTTATAAACCTGCGATAAATACACACATAACTTCGAAAAGCATCGACAAGTCATTGGTGTGTGCCATGGTAAACCTGGGATCGAACCCCAGACCTCGTCTCAGCAGTCCATTACCCATACCACTAGGCTACCGCAGCTATATTAAGGTAACTTGTATGAAAAAAGATTCTATGACGTCATCAAATTTAATAGTCAAATCAGTTACTATTCTCGGTCGGGTGGATGATTAAAAATAAATAAAAACTATAAAATAAGATAATAGATAATTTATTTTTACTCACGGCGGAACGGAGATGGTATATGCGTTTGGGTTAGATAATGTTTGTGTATTTGTTTGTGCAAATCCATGTTGCCATTTTCTCCGAAACTACAAATCCAATTTTGATGCAGTTTTCAGTTTTGGGTTCGGCTTTAATTGGAGCATGTTCTTAGATAGGTGTTGCAATGACAACTCAACATTTTTAATGCAAATCAATGTTGCCAATTTTCCCCAAAAATAATAGTCCGATTTTGATGCAGTTATCAATTATTAGTTTGGGTTAGATTAGTGCATGTTACGGTGATTAGTGGATGGTACAGGTGTTACGGTGACAACCTAATAGGGGGCGCTGCAGTAAATATTTTTTGAATTATTTTTTATACAGCGTGGGTTTTTTTAACATTTTTAATTTTATTACATGTAACTAAAGGATAATACTCAATTGGCTACAATTCCATAACGGAAATTGCTTCTGAAGATGTTATTCGCTTAGTAAACAATACAAATGCATTTCCCTTGTCCAAGAAAAATACAATTTCTTCACAACAAGGTCCCTGTATCAGTGGTTATTTTAAGTTGAAACAATCTAAAGAACAAACAATATGGCCGTCTCTGACTGAAATCGAATTCGTGTTAAGTTATCATATTGTATTTGCTGCAATACTACTATTTTTAGTCTGTCTGTTTGCAAATTTAAAATGCAAGATAGCCGCCTCCGCTGGTGCGGCCACGTCTTGTGGCAACCACCCAGCTACGTGGGTAACAAATATCTGGCAATGGCACCCCCACCGGTTCCAGGTTTAAGGGGTAAGCCAAAGAAGTGCTGGCTTGGCGTCGTGGAGGGTGACATGCGTGCAAACGGTCTCACTACCTTGGATGCCCAAGATCATGCAAAGTGGAGGAGGAAGAGCCGGAAGGCGGACCCTGAGCTCCGAGGACACTGTGGCCTCGGATGCAATCAGGACTAACGTCTTTATGTGGATGATGATGTTAACTGTCAGTTTGGGTGTGTATCCACTGAGATCTTCAATCCGCTGAGTTTTTAACTGGAGACTTCTCAGGACGGAAAATGTAGCCTAAGCCACTGAACCGATCTTGATAAAATTTGGTACAGAGAAAGACTAGAGTTTGGGATAGAAATAGGTTAATCCGCTCCTGCATTATTAGCCTTCTAACCTAACCTATCTAAGCCGGATACGGCTGCTTCTCTCAATGAACCTATCACTAACTTGTCGGCACTCAATTCTACTAAAGCTAAACTATTGTTAGCGCAAAAAATTACATTACATTTTAGACTTTATTTCTATATGCGTAAAGTCCAAAATGAAATGAAAAAAGTTTAGTGACACTTTTTATTCAATCTGCAAAAAATCAATTAATTTTGAACTTTTACAACATAGCTTTAAAGTCTATTATTTAATGCCGTTTTTTGAGCTGACTGTGCCACCACAGTCTTTTAGCTTTTGTAGAATCGAAGGCCTGATACCTTATCGTACGAATAGCCAGCCTTTCTTTTTTTTTTCGTGCGTAAATCCCCTCGAATACCTCCCCTGCCGGAGCCGGAAGGGGAGATTATGTTGGACTCGAACCGACTAAAACAACACGACAACTGTGGGTCGTGGTGCTAGGCCGGAGGTGAGGTTGTCTTCGACATATCCCTCGCACCCCGGCCCTTCCGGTCTGGCCCTCCTCGGGAGGGGGGACCACGGTGTCCCCGAACGAATAGCCAGCCAGTAGTTATAACTTATAACAAACGCTACGGATGAATATAATAGACGCTAATTGAACGGTGTAATTTAGTACACATCATTCTCAAAAAACATAAATCACTGCCTTATGACTCATCAAAAGAGACTGGTAGAAGAAACTATGCTGTAGCTCCCACAGCCACAGTTAAATCGGAATATGCTGCTCGACAATACCAACGCCAAGCCTCATTTTCAATACATAACGGTTAACAAAGAGTTACAGATTTACCCTCAGTCACTCAAAGAGTGCAAGAATACACTAACTCAATGGCTCAAATTACTTAGCTATGATGAAGTAGAAAATATGATAGATTTAGCCTAATTCGTGGAACCTTATACGAAACTAGCTATATCTAATACTATGAATAAACACATTACACACGCACACACGCACACACACACACACGCACCATACACAAACATACACAACGATAATATCTGTAATATCAAGTACCTACCTAAGTGACGGTTCCTCAGAGGAGCGGGGTCATCTATCACAAGCATATGTTTGCTTAAAAGTTGACCTCAATAACTAAAATGATTTATGTACTATGCTAGAAAACTGGAAATAAACATTTTTATTTATTTTATTTATTTAAAAAAAAAGATCTGACAGCCTCTGTGGCGTGACGGTAGTGAACGCGACTACTTTATAGGAGGCGTGGGTTCGATCCCCGCTCAGTGCACATATTTGTATGATGAATTTGGCTATTTGCATTGGTCTGGGTGTTTCCATGTATATTACCTACGCAGCGACTTTAAGGCGAAACCTTGTTACTGGCTTTCTATTGCCTATTCCAACGCTATTCATGTTTTTGTAGCTGTAAGTTTTCCATGTAATAAAAAAAAAATATAATGCAAGTATTTACAAAAAAAATTGTATACCTAAGTAAGTTTATCCGCATTCTATATTCCATAACACAAGCTAGTTAAGCTTATCATGGGTCTAAATAGCGTTGTGTAGAATGTTGTGCAAAAAACTGGTATTTTTGAGTACCAAATAAAATTTGCTAAAAGAAATAGCTCCTTTATTATTACTGAGTTTAACATATCTAGCTCTGAACAGAATAGTTAATTTTAAACAAATATTTGCCCCACCGTTCCTTCCCACAATGATTCTATTCTAAATGCATCGTCCGTGTCGGCGGCACGTAATGTAATTCTGCTACAGAAATTAAAAGTACACCAAGACTTGAGATTGAAAAATAATAGTTGGAACTGTAGCGAGGAAGCGTATTATAATATGAGATATATTGTTATAGTTATAACTGAGTTGCTGATGCTTCGTCCCAACGATATTTCGATCCCGTACTCGTGACTCTTGGGAACCTGTTCCCAGGATAAAAAGTACCTTATACGAGGTCTGTTCAAAAAATAAGGTGAATTTTCAAATTTTGCGGGCTTTATTTATTTTGTTATGTTGGTACACTCGTCTCAATCATATATTCACAGTTTTAGCTATATAGCACACTTCGTTTGTTTGTAAGAGGCATAAAAGTTTAGAAATGTTGGCGATTTTCTGCTGTCGAAAACATGGATCAAAGAGTTTGCGTCATTGCTTGTTTGTAATTTTTTGGCCAAAAATAACACAGCTATCATGCTTCAGCCAACGTGAGGTCAGATTTTCCCCCCTGTGACTTTTTCCTGTTTCCAAGATTGAAGAGACCCATGAAAGGACGGCGTTTTGAGACGATTGAGGAGATATAAACCGAATCGCTGAGAGAACTAAAGAGCATACCAAAAAGTGCATATCAGAACTGCTTCGAGGATTGGAAAAAACGCTGGCACAAGTGTATTTTATCTGAGGGGGACTACTTTGAAGGGGACAAAATAGAAATTGATGAATAAATAAACATTTTTTGAGAAAAATCAAAATTCACCTTATTTTTTGAACAAACAGTGTATGTTACTTCAGGCATCTATTCCTATACCAATTCTCGTCCAGATCAGATGCAAATCATAAACCGGACAAAATTAATATCAAATTTCTTTTAGATCTTTTCAGCATCAGACGGGATTTTATTTTTAACTAGCTGTGCCTGCGACTTCGTCCGCGTGGAATGTACTTAATAAAAAAAATCAGTTTATTTTTTTTTTGTTTTTGGCATTTTTTTTTTAGCCTATGTTACTCCTTATTACATAAGCTATCTGCCAGTGAAAGTCCCGTCCAAATCGGTCCAGCCGTTCCAGAGATTAGCCAAAACAAACAGACAGACAGACAGACAGACAGACAGACAGACAGACAAAAAATTGTAAAAATTAAATTAATTGTGTAAAAGAAAAATTTTCGAGGTCATTTTCGCGCCAAAGAGCCGCCATTTTGATTTTCTAGAAATTTTAACATACCCAGTGTCACTCACGAAATCACTACGAATCAAATGACAACTCACATGTCAAAATCCGTCAAGCCGTTCAGGCTGTAGGGCGTGCCAAAGAAATAGACATACATACATAATTACATACATATCCTTCCTTCGGTACTTAGTCGGAGAAAAACTGAAATAACTAATAATCAACTTATAGTGCAAAATAATTAAAATGCGTCGTAAAATTCCTCCGCATCGTATGCCAATTTTTGTAGTGTTTCCAGAAAACTGGGAGCATTGCCTGATCTGATCTGGTCTGATCTAAAAAGAGGCCTTCGTTTTGGTCACGAGAAACGTCAACCATACGCTTCGTAATTGAACCCCATGACCCATGGTTTCGACTCCAAACGGCACTTAGACTATTTGAGCTGCTTAAGAGCTTATGCAGAAGCATCAGCAGCACCAGTACAGCCAGCCGTGCCAGGTATATGGGTAATAGTGTCGGCGCATGTTGCGTCCCTCACCATTTTCCATGGCATTAATGACATATCATCCGTTCTCTTGCCATGGTCGCGCGCCAAACCGTTAGGTTCAAGCACAGAAGAGCATGGCGGATTATGTCGTTGAGAATGGCGTGCCGTGGAATTAGTGTTAGGTAGGGAGGCCACGCAGCTAAATTTGTAGTTAGGGAAGGTTCATATCTGACGGAACTTGCGTCGCGTATTATCGGTCGCGTAACGCCAGAACAGACAAATGTATAGAAAAACACTTGACCGTTCACACTCAACCGATGTTACGTTAGTGCGTCGAGTGTGAACGGTCAAGTGTTTTTTTATACATTTGTCTGTTCTGGCGTTACGCGACCGATAATACGCGACGCAAGTTCCGTCAGGTATGAACATTCCCTTACTCGAGCGTCGCGGAAACCTATTAGAAGTGGTAGATTAGATGATAGAAAGAATAATCCATACTAATATTATAAATTCGAAAGTAACTCTGTCTGGCTGTCTGTATGTTACGCTATCAGCCTAAACCACTGAACCGATTTTGATGAAATTTGGTATAGGGGTAGACTAGACCTTGAGAAAGGACATAGGCTATGTTTGGTTGCGATAACCGACATCCACGGGGCGGTGCCGCGGGCAAAACTAGTGGTATATAAAGTTTCCACTTTTAGTGATGGAGGAATACATAACATAATAATAAATAAATACATATATCATCCATCTTTATTGAAAATTTCCTTCTAATTTCCTACATTTTGATACCCTACTCGATAAGTTTGAGTCAAAAATATTTTTGACAACATAAGTTTTGGCGCCGAAAAGCCGCCATTATGATTTTCTCAATATTTTAATATACCTGGTGTCACTCAGACAATCACTTCTCTTTTGCTGGAGGAATTTGTCAATATGTAACTAGCCTTCTTTAGCTTAATCTGGCGCGGTCGAGTTACTACCGAATTTCCTTCTAGGCGTGCCCTACTATGTCTTCTATGTGTATGCATTTCTTTTAGTTTGTTTAATGAAGGCTTTTTGTAATTGATGTGAACAAACTTGCGTGACTATATACTTGCCGAAATTAGCACGTCACGGAAGCCTTGTTAATCTCCCGTTGGGCTATTTGTGGCGATTTTTGGGGTAAGACGAACGAAATATCGGGAAAATAAATAGCCAACTGGACTGACTTTTATAAATGCAAAAGTAACTCTGTATGTCTGTCTGTCTGTATGTTACGCTATCAGCCTAAACCACTGAACCGATTTTGATGTTTGGTATTGGGGTAGATTAGACCATGAGAAAGGACATAGGCTAGAATATCGGGAAAATAAATAGCCAACTGGACTGACTTTTATCAATGCAAAAGTAACACTGAATGTCTGTCTGTCTGTCTGTATGTTACGCTATCAGCCTAGACCACTGAACCGATTTTCATGAAATTTGGTATAGGGGTAGATTAGACCATGAGAAAGGACATAGGCTATGTTAAGTCGCAATAACCGACATCCACGCGGGCGGAGCCGCGGGCAAAAGCTACGATCATAATGAACCGTTTTACTTTTTAATTTTTTCATGTATTATTTATTTTTTAACTCCATTGAAAGCTTTAAAAAAGCTTATAAGGGACGATTTTTATTCATTATTTTAATTAACTTTATAGCTTTAAGTATGCTAACTATACAAATAGAAATACATCAGGAAAAATGAATCTTCTCAGGCGGGACTCAAACGCGCGATTACGATACTTATGAGACCATACAACCATATACCACTACGCTCATGGGCGTTCATGCTACCATGAACCATCATGTCACGGAGCTCCCAACACTCACCATAAAGATTTTCGCGGCCCAAGCAAGTCTGCAAATCCCTTCCATCGTTTGCTTTACGCGAACAATTGTTATTTGGTTACGAAAATTCAGAGGAAAGTCTACTAATCATCCTCTAACGATATTTGCAGCACGCATTCTGACAATTCTATGTCAAACGTCAGATTACATAGAAGAATATCATAAAGAAGTATTAATAAAAAAAAAGAAGTATTAGAATAAAAAAAAACAATTTTTTTTCGAATTCGAATTCCAAATTCAAAATTAAGTCGTTCGTCGGGTCAGCTATTTGGTGGTTAAGTATCTTAAATTTTGTAATTTTTGCGCGTATTTTTCTTAATTTTTTCTTTCATAAGAACAATAACGAACACAACAAAAAAAGAATTAGCTAAATAAGTCCAGCCGTTCACGCGTCATCTCGTGACCAAGGGAAATAGGGCTTCATTTATTTATACTGGGTGATTTTAAAGTCTTTTTGGATAAAAAAATTGAGCACAGTTTCGAAAGCAAAATCATCTGGAAGTATTAATTTGTCGAAAAAAAAAAAAAGTTTTTAAAAAACCCTCATATATTTTTTCCTTTCACCTGAATATATTTTTCCTTTCCAAAACATTATTGATGTTGCCCAAAAATTCTGCAGTTTAGTACTAGTGGCTCCTAGTGACTCTCTTTCTTAATACCGGGGTAATAATATAGCATAAGTATACCATACATTCCCTTTTTTATATACATGCTATAAATAACACGCAAATCTGATACTACAAGTAAATTTTCTTTTCCCGGCTATATTCATTTGTTTTACTGCAGTTCTATTTTTAAATTTAATTTTTTTTTTAAGATTAAGAGCCAGTCTTTCCATATTTATATAATTTAATCTAAAAAGTTTGCATACTTATTATAAAAAATCCTTTTAGAGTAAACCTGAACTTTGATGCAGTTTATGAGTCCGTCAGTGTACATTATATTAAACTTATAGTAGATATTATGATCCATTAGTTTATACAACTTCATAATTTGTGCTTGTTAGTTTAGCTTAAGGAACAATGGAGCTGACGTGCCCATGTGGGCAAAAGCTCCTTAAAATCAATAGAATAAAAAAAAAAAAAAACATTATGAATTTTTTTTTCTTTCACCAAATTAATACTACTAGATTTTGGTATCGAAGTTAGTATCGAAGATAGTAGTAGCCCAAACTCTTTTTATCCGTAATTACTATAAAATCATCCAGTATAGATGATCACACGAATGTAATTTATCAAAAAACACAAGCAATATATATATAGTAGTTTAGTTATTAAATAATTGTATAGTGAAGCTACTCACCTGGTCGCTGGTCAAATGGTTGCAGTGGCGAGAACTGGCGAGCTTATATAGGGCTTTGTTCTAGGGGCGGGCGGGAACTGCGACGTGCGTAGAGTCGGTTAGGTTGATAAAAAAATTGTGTGAATAAAATATAGTTGGGATGTTTCTTCTGGAAGAAAATTGCGCTATTTATATAAAAACTAGCTTTTGCCCGCGGCTCCGCCCGCGTGGATGTCGGTTATCGCGACAAAACATAGCCGATGTCCTTTCTCAAGGTCTAATCTACCCCTATACCTACCAAATTTCATCAAAATCGGTTCAGTGGTTTAGGCGTGAAAGCGTAACATACAGACAGACAGACAGACAGACAGACAGAGTTACTTTCGCATTTATAATATTAGTATGGAAGTATGGATTAATTATAATTACGGCGGAGCCGCGGGCAAAAGCTAGTGTTTATTTCTGTATACTATTCTAGCTATAAGTTTTAATTAAAGAATAAAATAAAATAAGCATAGCTGAACTGGTTTAAATTGTAGGTTTTGTAGGTGTCTACAGAATTTGGATAAATATTCTTGATGTGTAAGTAACTGTGGAATATGAAGATGTGTTATAGGTATTAGAATTTTTGTCGAATTATTTTTATAGAAGTATCCAGATTACAGCAAATATACGTACATATATTGAGCTGGAAACCGCTGAAGTAACAGGCAAATATTCCTCCGCCACTCAAATGTATACTAACTTTTAATCTCTCGCGTTCCAAGATATACAATAATGATAACAAGAATGAACGCGATCAAATTGATTTTTGATTTTCCTTACAGTATCAAGTGGGATGCAATCACATAGTATAACATTATTACAAATATTTGGACCAAGCAAGCATTGATCTATCTGGTTTAGTTTTACCACTTACTTCACTCCACTAGATGGAAAGAAACTTTACGTGAATTCTAAAAAATCCATTATAGCTACCACCAAAAAAAGTAAAAAAAAAAAGTATTAACAGCGACTCCACACACGTCCCTACTCCAGGCAGGACCGCCCGCAGCTGTAACGCACTTCCCACTTCTACGAAATGTTACTTTTGCGTATATTGCAATAGGATAAATGATAATTATGATGCTTTACTTACCATAATATTAGATGGGTGACCACTTACCCCGAGGTCGTCCTGTCACGCCCTTTTCAGTTCAGTAAACACGCACTTCGCATTGAACCGACTTCATATAGAGAGCAGTGTAATGAGTTTATTAGTCTGAGTATGTATGTCTGTTCACCCTGACACTCTGAACCAAATCAAGTTCAATCGATGTAGAATTTTTTTATCTTTTTGAAGCGTAGACAAACCAATTTTTAAAAAATTCTATACAAAGTAGCCTTTCTTTCAAACGTATTTTTTTTTATTGGCAAACGTGTAGACAGATCGCCTGATGGTAAGCGATCACACGCCGCTCATGAACACCCGCAACACCAGAGGAGTCACAAGTGTTACCTTCCTTTCAAAAGAGAGTACGCTCTTTTCTTGAAGGTTTCCAGCACCTGCATTTATATTTTCAAATAATGTATGTATTGGATTGGCAGCTGCTCCGCTCTCTTGAGTAGTAGCGTGATACTATATAGCTTTTAACCTTACTCGATAAACAGACTATTCAATACAAAAAGATCTTTTAATATGTACAACACATAAATAATACTAAAAGAAATTTTAAACTAGAAACTACGTACTAAAATAAACTAAAACAAATAAATAAGATATTTATACATAATGCGTCGTGGAATTCCTCCACATCGTCAACGACCGGTAACGTACCCAGAAAGCTGGCTGCATTGCCACGTTGATTTTTTTTTCTTTTATAAAGGGAACGTCAATTTGACTACACCTCGCCTGATGGTAAACTAAAGGAAAAGTCTCGGAAAGATAGTCACCAACGTAAACATGTACCATGTTAATATGGTACATGTTTACGTTGGCATTCAGCTTAACGGCCTCAACAGATGCCTTTTCACGCCCCGCTTATAAGACCCGGACTGTAGGAAGAAGGAAACACGCGAGCTGGCACGGAATTACAGGTCTTAATGGCAGTGCTTAACCTCTGTGCAAGGTAATAACCAGCCTTCTGGTCACGCGTAGCGTTGATCTTTTCAGCTTTGCAATATTAGTAAAGTAGAAATAATAATGAAGAAATATACTCACACAGACCTGTCAAAGTCAAAAATCATTTATTCTGCATAAACCATTAAATTGGAACTTACAAAACGTCAATATGAAATAAATATTAAATACTAGTTTAGCAAATGGACCACCGGTTCGAAACGCGGCCCAGACCTGAGAAGACTCGGGTAAGAAACTCAGTGGGCATTTTTTTGGTCTATTTACAAACATTTACTTAGTCTAATACTTATGGTCTAGATACAATGCTTTGCTTGAGTAGCATAGCTGAGCGAACAGCTCATTTCCAAGCTTGTAAATCCCCGAAGGGGTGGTAATTTAATGCCACCTTTTGTAGTTTTAAACACTAATCTCGAAAGGACTAATAGTGAATTGACGACTTATGTTAATAAGGACTGTCTATTTATGTCAGACTTATTTTATTTTACCCTCATACTATTACTCTAAGTGTGAATATATTAATAGCAAAAAATATATTAATTTACTACTACAAACTAAACCTTAACTACAAACTTAACCTACTACATAAAAATTGCAGGCGCTTGTACTAAATTATCTTTATATATATTATGGTAAAACTTATGGAAAATGGCATTATTGAAAACTAAAATTATAGCAAATACATTTATGGATTTAAATTATTATGACACTTGATCGATTATGACCAATGGAATTAGTGAAAGTCATTTTATGTCATTTCTCGATTATGGCAACTGAAGCGTTATTTCTAACGAAATTATGGCAAATACCAGTATGGCATATGAAATTATGGCTTTTTAAATTATGGCAAACATTAGTTAACCATTCTTGGTCCCTTGAATAGGAGGCGACCCTACTGCCTTCTAGCGGGCACTTGTCTTGATACCCACAGGAAGAGCTGGGGTGGTCCTATTCTACTCCACCGGGAACCTTAGAGAAAAGAGCGTACTCTCTTTTAAAAGGAAGGCAACGCACTTGTGACTCCTCTGGTGTTGCGGGTGTCCATGGGCGGCGGTAATCGCTTACCATCAGGCGATCCTTCTGCTCGTTTTCCTCCCTATTCCATAAACAAGTAATAAAATTAAAAATTTTGAAAAAACCCACGATTATAAAAGATAATTCAAAAATCTTTACTGCAGCGACCACTAGTGGGTTGTCACCGTAACACTTATCTAAGAACATGCACCAAACCCAAACCAATAATTAAAACTGCATCAAAATCGGACTAGTATTTTTGGAGAAAATTAGCAACATTGATTTGCATTAAAATGCTTGCTGTAGCGCCCCCTGTTGAGTTGTCATTGTAACATCTATCTTTGAACATGCTCCAATTAAAGTCGAACCCAAAACTGAAAACTGCGTCAAAATTGGATTGGTAGTTTCGGAAAAAATGGTCACATGGATTTGCACAAACAAACACACAAACATCCTCTCACCCCCAACGCATATACCGTCTCCGTTCCGTCGTGGGTAAAAAAACCAAATAATTATCTCTTTCTATTTAAATTTACTTAACAGTCCAGTCTGTTTGTTTGTGAAGCTAAGTTTAAACTGTTCTCTGCTAAACTTAGATCGTCTAATGGACTTGTTTGTGATGTTAAACTTTTAAAAGTAAACCCAGTTTCAACATTTGATCTTAGATTAAGATAATCAGTTTTACTACACACATACACATAGCAAAATAATTGGGTAGTTAAAATAAATGATCTAACCGAGCTTTTTTAAATTAAGAATGGTAAAAGAGCGATAAAAATTGCGTCGGTTCTTATTTTATAGTTTTTATTTATTTTTAATCATCCACCCAACCTATAATAGTAACTGATTTGACTATTAAATTTTATGACGTCACTAAATCTTTTTTCATACAAATTAAATTATAACTTATCGTTTTGACGTTTAGTAAAAAGTAGGTAACTAATTTGTCTAGTCAGTAGAATACCCAATTTGTGATCGGTTTTCTAAGTTCTATGTACCATGGCCACTCAAATTAATATTAGAGGCATCAGGATATATGATGTATTGTTTCGAGTTTGCGATATTTCGGCGCTGTTGCAAGCACCATTTTTTTTTTTACCGTGGGGGAAAATCCTGTTATGTTATGCCGGACTCCTACCGACTAAAAACCCCTACGGTAACGCCCAGCAGTCTATGGTTGGGAGCCCCGGGTAAGCTATCGGAAGGATGTCCCAGCGCTTGCAAGCACCATGATCGGCAGTTCCTCCGTGATCATGGTGTTTACAAACATTGCTGCCACTTCCCTAGTCTCAATCATGACTAACTTAATCACAAAACACTCTAAACAAAGCACGATACCCAGAAATAAAAGAATTCTTAAACCTTGGATGACAGTAGGCTTACTACGTTGCATTCAAAATAGAGATCGGCTACACGAGAAAGCAGCAAGCTCTCCTAATAACCAAATTATTAAAACAACCTATACCCGGTATCGTAATTTTTGTAATCTTCTCTTACGTAGACTGAAAAGAGCATATGATAAAAGTGAACTTGAAAAGTGTAAAAATAACCCCAAAGCTACTTGGAAAACTATAAAAACTATTACGAATACTAATAGGGCTCACAACCCACCCCTTGAGCTATTACAACATGGTGATCCTAAATCCTCGCTCAATTCACTAAACAGTTATTTTGTTGACATCGGTAAAACTTTAGCAAGTGGAATAAAACCAAATCCTGTAGTAGACATTACTCCTTTTCTAAAGAGTAACCAACCTGATACCCTAAATTCCATGGTGATCCTTGATACAGACGAGTCAGAGGTCGATTCTATTATTATGGGCCTACGAACTGATTCAGCAACTGGTTCTGATGGAATTTCCCCAGCCATAATAAAGTCAAATCGTACGATCCTGGTTCCCATTATCACACATATTTGTAATGTCTCTTTCCGCACGGGTGTTTTCCCAAATATTTTTAAAAAAGCCCTGGTTCACCCGATTTACAAGAGTGGTGACAAAACCTCCATCGCAAATTACAGACCTATTTCTGTCCTTCCCACGATGTCTAAAATTCTTGAAAAACTACTCAATAAGAGACTACTAGAATTCCTCAACAAAAATAAAATAATCTCGAGACACCAATACGGTTTCAGACCCCGTATCTCAACAGAGGATGCCGTCGCAGATCTGGTTGAACACATCACTGGAAAGTTGGACCAGGGACAGAAAGCCCTAGGAATCTTCCTTGATATACAAAAAGCCTTCGATACAATATATATACCTACACTTCTCACAAAACTTGATAAGATTGGTATAAGAGGTATTGTTCACGATATTTTTAAAGACTATCTGAAAAATCGTTCTCAGTGCATCACAATAAATGGGATAAAGAGTGATGAAACTCCTATCGAATATGGCATTCCACAAGGCTCAATCCTAGGCCCCACTTTGTTCCTTCTTTATATTAACCAGCTCTGTGACATTAATCTTCCCAACTGTACATTATTTACCTACGCAGACGACACTGCTGTGGTTATACACGGCCCAAATTGGGCAGATATTAAAACCTCTGCAGAACGAAGTCTTATAATAATAAATAATTGGCTATCTCATAATCTCTTATCACTCAACCTTTCAAAGACTCAGTTCATCCCTTTCACCATTACTAATTGCACCCAACCACCACCTAATTATGAGATTTACGTACACTCACATTGTAATCAGGTCAATAACTGCGGATGTCGCCCTATAATGAGATCACAGAACACAAAATATTTAGGGGTATATATCGATCACACCCTAAACTGGCACTTACAAATTGAGAAGCTTACTACTAGAGTTAGACGCCTTATACACATCTTCAAAGTTCTTAGACATGCTGCAGATCTCGAAACACTTAACATGGTCTACTCCGCTCTCTGCGTATCAATCATCTCCTACTGCATCCCAATCTGGGGTAGCGCTGATAAAACGCACCTTATTAAACTAGAGAGAGCGCAGAGAGCGGTACTAAAAGTTATACATTCCAAACCATATAGATTCTCCACTCATGAACTATTTTCTATTGCGAAAGTTTTAACAGTTAGGCAACTTTTTATACATCGGGCGATTATGCGCCTCCATCCGCGAATACCCCTACCAGATATCACCAAAAGAAGACCCTATAGAGGCTACCCTATACCCCTACACAGAACTAGTTTTTCTACTCGACAACTACCAATTTCCAGTAGTAAGGTTTATAATACTGTTAACAAACTTCTACCCTTACAGCTTTTAAAAAAGTACGAACTAAAGAATAAGTTGATGAACTGGCTTCAGAATTTAGACTACGGTGACACGGAAAACCTTCTAGGTTAATGCTAAATACTTCTCCCAAAATTTTAATTCCTTCGTACATATCCCAATATAATAGACAACATATACACACACTGACTCACACACACACTTACACACACACGTACACACACACACAGACACACACATACACACACACACACACACATATATACGCTCACACACACAAATATGCCCCAAACTTACATCTAGTCATCATTCAATTATGAAAATATCAATCAGATAATTGTCACCTTCTCATTTTCTGTCTCATGTATTATTATTGTCACTTTAAATGTTAAATACTATTGAAATTGAAATGTAAACATAAAGTTCCCAGCAATCCACTGAATTCCAGAATACAGGTAAATACCTAGTCTGGAATTTCAGAGTATTCTAACATAATATAACCAGTTATAACGGCAAACCAGTTTGTGCTAAATGATGTACAGTTTTTTGTGAAATAAAGTTTTTATTTTATTATTATTATTATTATTAATTCATGACTAAAAATATTGATATTTGTTTTATAAAAAACTTTATTTATATAATGTGCGAAAATCGGTTAGAGTGCAGATTAAGTAGGTATTTTGTATATTACCATCATATTATCAGTTAAAATGCGAAATTTTAATTTAAAAAGCAGATTTTCGCAATCTTCCTAGTCAGTCTGTATCGTTACATCGTTAGTGCACATCTTTCCTATATAATGTCACTGAGCTGCGCGTAAGTACTATGAGATTGAACAAGCTGATATTTTTTGAGACGTTTGTACGCATTTGACACTCCATCTAGACATATAAATAATCAAAGGTGCACATAAACATATTCCGCACTCTAATGGTAACATATAAACCTAACGATATCATGTTTTATTTTTATAATATATTTTATATTTAATTTTTGTTCATTTGTAATTGTAAATAAACTCTGAAAAATCTCAATTGACCCCAAAAAAAAAAAAAAAAAAAAAAAAAAAAAAAAAAAAAAAAAAAAAAAAAATCATTTAGAGGTATTAATTTGGCGAAAGGTTTTTTTTTTTATTAATGTATAGGAATAATGTTCAGGTGAAAGAAAAAATTTATGGGGGTTGTAAAATTGTGTTTTTCTTTCACCAAATTATTACTACTTTTTTATGAATCATCATCATCTATATATATAAAAATGAACCCCTATTTCCCTTGGTCACGACATCACGCGTGAACGACTGAACCGATTTTGCTAATTCTTTTTTTGTTGTGTTCGTTATTGTTAGGAGAAGGTTCTTATGAAAGAAAAAATGAAGAAAATTGCGCGAAAAATAAGAAAATTTAAGAACACATAACCACCATATAAAATAGCTGATCCGACATACGCCATGTCTAAATTTTGAATTTGGAACACGAATTGGAAAAAAATGTGTTTATTCTATTCTTCATCCAAGGTGTTTATTATTCTGCTGTATGATATTCTTCTATGTTATCTGACGTTTGATATAGAATTGACATAATGCGTGCAAATATCGTCAGAGGGTGATTAGTAGACATTCTTCTGAATTAACAAAATGCCCGTTGCTTGGGCCGCGAAAATATTTATGGTGGCTATTTTTTTATTTAGGTTGAAATATTAATGGTTTATGGTAGTATGGACGCCCTTGAGCGTAGAGGTATTGGTTGTATGGGTCCCATAGGTATATAGGCTCCGTAGGTGTAAGTATGGGCCCCGGTGACCTATTAGTGTCGGGAGCTCCGTGGGCGTATGGGGCCCGAATCGAAATGCTTTCCGTTCTCAAAATAATTAGGAGAATTTGATACAGCTAATTGATTCTAATTTCTAAGGCGAAACGAAGTTTGCCGGGACAGTTAGTCATATTATAATCACGTCTTTATCGTCGGAAGGTTAGGCACCGCGACTATGCAAGGTGATTTAATAGTCGATTCGGAAAAAAAAAGAATTTGGGCACACAGTTTCGATAACAAAATCATCTGGAAGTATTAATTTGGTGAAAAAAAAAAAAAAATTTACAACCCCCATACATTTGTCCTTTCACCTGAACATTATTCCCATACATTGTCTTCTTCTTCTGCCGTGCCTTTTCCATTTCATTTGGGGTCGGCCCTCCTCGTTCGCCAAGAATGTCTATCTTGGATTGTCTGGTTGTCAATTTGAGCCCGTTCCAAGTCCTTGGAGACGGTTGTCCACCACGTGGCCTGCGGGCGTCCTCTGCCTCTCTTATTTTCAGGGATAGCTAGGGCTTTCCTCACTACGTGCTCTTCGTCCCGCCTCATCACATGTCCATACCAGCGCAGACGACTTTCCACCAGCTTATCAGCTATTGGCGCTACCTTAAAGGAGCCTCTGATGTACTCGTTCCGTACTTTATCAAGCCTTGTAACTCTGTTCCCATACATTGTCAACATTGTCAAAAAAAAAAAAAAATAATTCGCCAAAGTAAAACTTCCAGATGATTTTGCTATCGAAACTGTATCTGTCTATAAAATCACCTTGTATAGTATACTGTATACTGTTTGTATACAAAAATTGTAAATACGCACGAGTACATAGCGGGAATCGAAGCTGCAAACTGGCGTAGCAGATCTACCGCTACGCCACAAAGCTTGTTCATTGTAGAAGTGCTACGAGGCCTACGAGCTACGAGCATTCGATAGCTACATCATCGATCGCGGGTTTGATTCCTCAGTTCTAATATTTGTATACTAGCTTTTGCCCGCGGCTCCACCCGCGTGGATGTCGGTTATCGCGACCAAACATAGCCTATGTTCTTTCTCATGGTCCAATCTACCCCTAAACCAAATTTCATCAATCAAATCCGTTCAGTGGTTTAGCCGACGGACAGACAGACAGACAGACAGAGTTACTTTCGCATTTATAATAATACTAGCTTTTGCCCGCGGCAGTTATCGCGACAAAACATAGCCTATGTCCTTTCTCAAGGTCTAATCTACCCCTATATCAAATTTCATCAAAATCGGTTCAGTGGTTTAGGCGTGAAAGCGTAACATACAGACAGACAGACAGAGTTACTTTCGCATTTATAATAATATATATTATGTAGTATGGATACGAATGTGTATTTGCATTGATCTGGATGCTTCCTCCCTATACCGGGGGCGAGTTGGGGACACCGATGTCCCCCCTCCCGAGGAGGGCCAGACCGTTGGGTATGGCCCTGGGTCAGCCGGGGCGCGAGGAATATGTCGAAGACATCGACACCTTCGGCCTAGCACGACAACCCACAGACGGCGTGCAGGTTTAGTCGGTTCGAGTCCGACATAACCTCCCCCACCGGCTCCAGTAGGGGGGTATATGAGGGGATATTCCGCACGTAACAAAAAGGAACCAATATAGAAAGAAAGAAAGAAGAAAGAAAAACATTTAATTCTAGACACGCACAATGATCATCCTTAGTAGGTAGGCACACAAATATCTTATAATCTACAATACGTATATGTATAATCTATTCTTAAAATAAAACATGTTTCACTGTGCGAGCCCGAATATGGCCGCCATCTCAGCATAAATGCTACGCATACCGTTAAGAATGCGCAGCGCTGGTTTTCAGATGGGGCCACTCGTGACGTCACTGACGTCACGCACACACAAAACATAAATGTACACACATAATAAAAATAAAATAATACAAGGAGAAGCAATTACAACCACATATTTTAAAATTATGGTAAAAATTAGGCGATATATGTTAAAAACTAGGTGTGGATGTTGGTTATCGCGACAATAGCCTGTGTTCTTTCTCAAAGTCTAATCTAGCCTTGTACCAAATTTCATCAAAATCGGTTCAGTGGTTTAAGCGTGAAAGCGTAGCATACATACAGACAGACAGACAGACAGACAGTTACTTTCGCATTTATAATATTAGTATAAAATATGTTACGGGTGAATCCGGGCGAACGCCAGCTAGTTATAATATTAGTAGTATCGGCCAATAAATGTATTATATAAATAAAATAACACGTCAAATTTACCAGTAATATTGAATTTCACCAACTTATACCACGTTTCATTGCGCACAGATTGTGTTGTTACCAATTTTCTTGAGATAAATTTGATTTATCGTCACGAAAATGATTGACTGCGTTTATTGATGTACTTCATGTGAATGTAAAGCTTGTCTATGCTTAAATGACGCACACCATCACCTCCCTGACGCACACAAGCAAATTGACGACAGTTGTTGTCAGATTTGTTGGTCAACTAATCATAATGTGACAGACCGCGCGAGCGAGCGGACGTCTTCTTCATCACTACATAGTATTTTTTTTATTTTTTATCGTGCGAATAATCTCCACGGATACCACCCCGACGGAGCCGGTGGAGGCGGTTATGTCGGTCACGAACCGACCAAAACGCACGCAGTCTTGCGTCTTTGGGTGCCGGAGGTGAGATTACCAAAAGCATATCTCTCGCACCCTGGCAGACCCAGGACCATCTCTTTCGAGATGGCCCCCTTTGGGTTGTGGGGACCTTAGTGTCCCATCTAGCCCCGGGTACGGGGAGGCGCATTTTGCACCGCCGCCGCGGCCTACTTCTGCTAGGGTCACCGGTCACCGGTCACCCCCAGGCCAGCATCACTACATTGTATAAACCAAAGTCGCTTTCCGCGCCTGTCCGTCCCTATGTATGCTTATGTCTTTAAAACTACGCTACGGATTTCGATGCGGTTAATAATTGTAATGAGGAAACTTCAAACAAATATAATAGCATAATTTTATAGCTGTATTAGCAAATAAAGATTGATCATGAATATAATTATGCTAAGTCATTAATGCCATGGAAGATGGCACTGGTGTGGGACGCAACATGCGTCGACACCATTACTCCTACCCATATACCTGGCACGGCTGGCTGTGCTGGTGCTGCCGCAGTTTCTGCAGAGGCTCTCAAGCGGCGCAAATACTCTATATATATATAGATCTTATCGGATATTATGAATTTGTGCCGTTTGGAGTCGAAACGTTGGGATCATGGGGTCCGAGCGCCCGCAATCTCTTCAGGAAGATTGCGAAGTGTATGGTCGACGCTTCTCGTGACCAGAGAGCTGTCCTCTTTTTAGGTCGGAGATTAAGCATTGCCATACAACGTGGCAATGCTGCCAGCCTTCTGGGAACTCTACTGCAAGAGGCATGTGATGCGGAAGGAATTTCATGACGCATTTTAATAATATTCTAGTATAATCTGTAAATAGGTATTTTAGTTTTAGTTTTATTTATTTATATTACTATAACTAGTAATAGAAATAAATGTTTTGATCTATACAAGAAAAAAAAGTAAGCTAAGTAATGAAGCTTAACAAGAGGTGGTTACTAGTAATGGAATACTTTCTACAACTGCACTTAATTATTTAACAGAGTTCATTAACTAAATAATAGTAAAACAGCTGTAAAAGTTACATTCTTTCTTTTATTATCGGTTTTATTTATTGTTAAGCACCCATCTTACTATCTTACTACTAGTAGTAAATATAATGAAGACAAGCTGAACCCGCGCCTTGTTCTGTGTGAAATCTGCATTTTAATTGTGTATTATCCTATAGTTAAAATAAATTATCTAACCGAGCTTATTAAATTAAGAATGGTAAAAGAGCGGTAAAGATTGCGTCGGTTTTTATTTATTTTTAATCATCCACCCAACATACAATAGTAACTGATTTGACTATTAAATTTTATGACGTCACTAAATCTTTTTTCATACAAGTTACCTTATAACTTATCGTTTTGACGTTTAGTAAAAAGTAAATAATTTGACTAGTCAGTAGAATACCCAATTGAAAGAAAGAAGAAGAAAATGATTAGATTTTTTAATAATTAGATATTTTCTGCATACAGAAAATTAAAGTAGCCTATAATAAGTTTTAACATCAGCTATCAACAACAAAAATCCCGTTAAAATTGGGCCAGCCGGTTAACAAGATCAACAATCTGCCTAATCAACGAATCTATCGACTTGGGAATGAGTCGAATCACAGAATCCAGAATCTGTCATACATCAAAAAATCGATATTGATTTAGACACTCCAAATTTCTTTATTTATATAGAAGACTAGCTGACTCAGCGAACTTCGTACCGACAATTTTTTTCCGCCGTCCGATCCCGTTCCCGCTGCACCCTCTACTATTTTAAGCATGTATTGTACAAATAAATCTTCCTCTTGAATTACTCTATCTATTAAACCGCATCAAAATCCGTTGTGTAGTTTTAAAAATATAAGCATACATCCAATGTTTGACAGGTTAGAACTCTTTGTATGGGGATATAAAATTATCGTTTTTAGTATTTAACTCGCAATTTTTTCATATTTTTTCACCGTTTAAACCTTCCCTGGCTTTCCACGAACATTTCAAGATCAAGATAAGATAAATCCGTTCAGCCGTTCTCGAGTTTTAGCGAGACTAGCGAACAGTAATTGATTTTTATATATATAGACTAGCTTTTGCCCGCGGCTCCGCCCGCGTATTCTTTCTCACCTTTTAAACCTTCCCTAGACCTCCACAAACATTACAAGACCAAGATAAGATAAATCCGTTCAGCCGTTCTCGAGTCTTAGCGAGACTAACGAACAGCAATTGATTTTTATATATATAGATAGATCGGTTAATCACAGTTAGCGAAATGTGCGTATTAACCATTAATACACCTCTGCCTATCCCTTTGACTTTTACAGTCGTGAATATATATAAGGCCTTTCAAAAACATCGTTCTAAGAAATAATTTCGTACGAAATATGATGACGCCCGTTGATATGAAGCCTTAAAAATACCTCAAAACAAACCGAACTCAATACTTTTCATAAGTTCGCAGCTTCACACAGACCCGTATTGTATTACGAGAAGACTCCAATACTGTTTATTTCAGTCTAATAATAGCTAACTGTTGCCCACGGCGCTGCCTAGATACCGGTCTCATTCCCACGACCAAAATCACCCTCTCCTTTCCTTCACAGGACGACACGTGCAGGGCTAAGATGCCATCCGTATACGGTGCAGAGTATACCTGCTAGAACCAAGCGTTTCAGTGACTGCGTGAAAGTGTAGCAAAGGGAACAAAAGCGGGGATTTTATAAAAGTGTATGTTGTAAAAGAAAAGTGTATAGTCAGCGTCATAAATATCTTGATGACGAAGTCCCAAATGATCTTAAATCTCTCGTATTAAGAGCAAATCGAACTATTTTATTGATTTAAATGGAATATTTTTCAAACTGAAGGTGTTTACCAAATAGCAGAACAATCGATGACCATTTTTTTTTCCATTTTTGTATATATTGTATACATTTAAGTAGTTAGCATATATTGTACTTAGCATAATACTGTAATTAAATAAATGTGTTATATCAGATGTACTTATCAAAAATAAAATAATAAGGCGTAAAAAAAAATAGCTTTAATTAAATGAAGTTATATATTGAAAAAAAAAAGAAAAATAAAAGAATTAGGCTCGCCACCTATTACATTGGGACCTAAACATAAACTGGCGAAATGTGGGTGCTAGCACCTCTGCCTACAACGAATACAGGCGTGAGTTTATTTTATGTTATGTTATGTTAATAAAAGAATTAGATATCAACTGGCAGGGGTTAAAAAACGAGCTTAAGATCATTTTGACTACTCTGTTCGTCAACATCGACTCTCGATTATATTAAACATTTGTCGCCCCTCGTTAAGTATTGCACACAGTTTAAAGGGCTACTCAAACCGCTTAAGCAAAGTGCGATACACTATTTAATAAATAGATTCTTAATCGAGAAACTGTGTTCAGTATAACCATAGTGGTTTCATAGCCTTTTACCGCTAAGAAATAATTGTTGATTACGTACGCGCTCGATATTCCAACGAGATTTTGTTGGCGATGGTGCATAAGGGCGTATACAACATACTAGACTTTGACTTTATACTTGGATAGGGGACTCTTTTAGTCCTCACTTAGCCTCTCTTTTGGGCCATTGTGCGTAGTGACTTTATACTTATATAATTACTTGTTCTGACTGACGGATTCATCAATGCAGAGCCTAAACCGCTGGACCTAAAAACTTGAATTTTTGACAGTAGATACATTTTATGATGTAAGCATCCACTAAGAAAGTATTTCTGGAAATTCTGTTACTAAAGGGGTAAAATAAGGGATGGAAGTTTGTATGAAAGTCCGTCATTTTCAGAGCTAGATGCACTAAATTTCATAAACCTGTGTCTTTTAAGAAATAAATGTCAAATCAAATCAAATCAAAAATAGTTTATTCTGCATATACCATTAAATCGACACTTACAAAACGTCAACATAAAGTAAATATTAAATACTAACTAATACTAGTAAATGGACCACCGGTTCGAAACGCGGCCCAGACTTGAAAAGACTCCGGCAAGAAACTTAGCGGGCATTTTTTTTGGTCTATTTACAAACATTTACTTAGTCTAAAACTTATGGTCTAGATACAATGTTTTGCTTGAGTAGCATAGCTGAGCGAACAGCTCATTGAACACGTGTATAGCACCAACGTTTCGCCAATTATGAGTTTCAGTCCCATGACGTAATAGGGGTGAGCCTATTATCTTAGGCAGTGTGTTTACTATCGGACGGAGAACAGCCCTATCTCTTACGGTCCCAATAACATACAGTTAAAGATAGATCGCAACAGTCAAATTTGACGTATCGGCTGTTTAAATTCAAAACATGGTAACTGATTTTTTACGGGAAAGCGCATCGCGGTATAATTCTATTTTCCGAAATTGGTGTGAAATAGGAGTTACTATGTTTGAATTTAAACAGCCGAGCACTTTATCCGTAGATGCGATCTATCTTTAACTGTCAGTATGTTATTGGGAACGGTGGGTCGCCTTTTGCGACACCCATATGAAGAGCTGGGGGAGTTCTATTCCGCCGGGAATTGACACGGGGATTCCGCCGTATAGTACGTATCACTACATCGTGTAAAGCAAAGTCCCTTTCCGCGCCTATCCGTCCCTATATCCATACTAATATTATAAATGCGAAAGTAACTCTGTCTGTCTGTCTGTCTGAATGTTACGCTTTCACGCCTAAACCACTGAACCGATTTTGATGAAATTTGGTATAGAGGCAGATTAGACCATGAGAAAGGACATAGGCTATGTTTGGTCGCGGTAACCGACATCCACGTGGGCGGAGCCGCGGACAAAAGCTAGTATGCTTATATCTTAAAAACTACCTACAGATTTTGATGTGTGTCAGCTGGTAACTCTATAACTAGCTTTTGCCCTTAGCTCCGCCCGCGAGGATGTCGGTTCCCGGCAATTATTAAAAAATTTCTCTACGTACAAACCTTCCCTGGACTTCCACAAATAATTCAAGACCAAAATTAGCCAAATCGGTAAAGGCGTTGTTGTGTTATAACATTACAACGAAAAGTGGCATTGATTTTTATATATTCACTAGCTTTTGCCCGCGGCTCCGCCCGCGTGGATGTCGGACCCGGCAATTATTCGATTTTTTCTCACCTTTTAAACCTTCCCTAGACCTTCACGAACATTTCAAGACCAAGATAAGATAAATCCATTCAGCCGTTCTCGAGTTTTAGCGAGACTAACGAACAGCAATTGATTTTTATATATATAGATGATGTATGTTTTCTATCCTGTCCTACTAATATTATAAAATGTGAAAATTAGTGGAAATGAATAATGTGTTATTCAACCACGCTCAAACGGCGGGATCTGGCTGAAATTTGAAGCAGGGATAGCTTATAGTTTGGTATAACACGGGCACATTTTTTTCCCCGATGACGATGTTGATGACATTTTTATCCCAGAAATATGTTCCCATGGGTATCTAGAACTCGGGTAAATCTTTACGTGAGTGGAACCACTAACAACTTATTTATAAAAGCTGGGCGCAGTCATCAAAATTCAATGTTTAAAAATGGTTGAAAAATCATTCATTGTTTCCAACAGTTTGTAAGAATGTTGGTAGATGGCTGCACCGTCGCCCTTATAGACGGATATAAAGAGAAGGAAAATTTGGAATGATGCAGGTGTGGCTCAATAGCTCAGTTGGAAGAGCAGTCCCCCTGTAAGGGAAAGGTCGTGAGTTCGAGTCTCACTTGAGCATTTCATTTTTTCCAATGTTTTTCGAACTTAAAAGTTAGCATAATAAATACTATAAAAAAATTATTCAAATATAAAAGCTAATTTAAAATGCTTTATTGAAAACGTCTTGAACAAAAACCGCAAATTATTCTTTCCCATTTTTTCTTCTGAGAAGGCGATCATTCTCAGGACTGATTAACCGTGATACTTTTTTTGCCGTATTGTTTTTGTGTAGATTCCCGGTAGAGTTGTGTAAGGGAAAGGTTGTGGGTTCAATCAAGCCCCACCTGAGTGATTCATTTTTCCTGATGTAATCTTATTGTATAGCTGGCATGATAAATTCAATGAATTTTTACAGCATTAAGTATGCTAACTATAGCGGCATTCCCCCTGTAAGGGAAAGACTGCGGGTTCGAGTCCCGCCCGAGATGATTCTTCTTTTTCCCTATGTATTCGGCATGATAAATGCTATAAAATTTCATTCATAGATTCAATTTCGATTATAACTTGATTAAAAAAAAAACATTTCATTTATTCATAATTTGCGAAATATGGGTATTGTACATTGATGTTCATTGTTATTGTGGATGTATCACCATATTCAACCACACGGCATGCAACTGATTGTTGACAGTCTAATTAACAAGTTATAACAATTATGTCAGGCATCAATATTTAAAATTACACAGTATGTCATAGGGTACATAATACAAAATATAAACAATAAATAAATTTCAAATTTCATCAAATACTTAAGTCAATATCACATTCAAAATAGAAATAAGAAATTATGAGTTCGAGTATCACTTGAGCATTTCATTTTTTCCAATGTTTTTCGAACTTAAAAGTTAGCATAATAAATGCTATAAAAAATTCATTCAAATATTTGGGCGCAGTCATCAAAATTCAATGTTTAAAAATGATTGAAAAATCATTCATTGTTTCCAACAGTTCGTAAGAATGTTGGTAGATGGCTCCACCGTCGCCCTTAAAGACGGATATAAAGAGAAGGAAAATTTGAAATAATTCAAGTGTGGCTCAATAGCTCAGTTGGAAGAGCATTCCCCCTGTAAGGGAAACGTCGTGAGTTCAAGTCTCATCTGAGCATTTCATTTTTTCCGATGTTTTTCGAATGATCTTAATTTCGTAATATACCCCCTTCCAATTGACCGATTGTTCTGATATTAGGTACACACCTTTATTTTGGACTCTCATTTTTTGATCAGATCGATTTGAACAGATTGAGGTGGTGAAGCAATTGGTACTGCTAGGCACCTACTGGTGGGTTGTAGGACGCTATTAGACCGGGGTCATTACTCGCGCCGACATGATAAGGTATTAGAAATCGTACGTGAGGCGGTAAGTTTGGCGGTAGCTAGAGCGAAAAAGGGTTTAACCGAACAATAATACAATTTAAATCATAAAACAGTTTCATTTGCTTTTAATACGAGAGTTTTAAAATCATTTTGAGAGTTCGTCGTCAATATAATTGGTTATTCTACTGACTAGTCAAATTTGCTACTTTTTAATAAACGTCATAACGACAAGCTAGAAGGTAAATTGTATTAAAAAAGATTTAGCGACGTCATAAAATTTAATGGTCAAATCAGTTACTATTATAGGTTGGGTGGATGATTAAAAATAAATAAAAACTATAAAATAAGAACCATAACATAAACTCATAACATAAACTCACGCCTATATTCCCCGAAGGGGTAGGCAGAGGTGCTAGCACCCACATTTCGCCAGTTTATGTTTAGGTACCAATGTAATAGGTGGCGAGCCTATTGCTATTATAAAATAAAAAAAATAAGTTTAAAACTAAAACCCGACTACTGAAAAATCATGCCCTAAAAAATAACAAACAAGAAAATATCAAGGATAGCCGTGGTCGTATACCACTTTTCCCAAGAATGTATTGTATTGTTAGAATAAGTGGCATACGACCACGGCTATCCTTGATATTTTCTTGTTTGTTATTTTTAGGGCATGATTTTTCAGTAGTCGGGTTTTAGTTTTAAACTTATTTTTTTATTTATATTATTTTGGTGCACGTGAAAGCTAATAATTTATACATATTTGAAATGTGCTAATGAAGCCCTTTCATTTCATACCAAACATGGTATATTTATCTCAAATTTATTTTTTAACACATAACCTTATGAGCGCTAGAGGGCACCACACAAGATTTAGTGAAACGTCATATAGCCTATAACCATCGGATGATCAAGCCGCTTGTAACAATACCTCATTTGTCCAGTTCTAATAAGTAGTTGAGGAGCTATGAGGGAACAAATGAACATACATACACCTGTCAAAATCATAACCCTCCTTTTGGCTTCACCGTAGTCGGGTAATAAGAACCGATGTAATTTTAACCGCTCTTTTACCATTCTTAATTTTATAAGCTCGTTTAGATAATTTATTTTAACTATAGGATAATACCCAATTATGACGCTGACTGTACTAACTTACTGCCCGCTCAAAAATATATCCTGTGTTAGGAATACACATTCCTTTAGACTCTGGGTTTTAGAGGAACCTTAGTTTCGTTTAGGCAAATAAAACTCACATGTACATTTACATTTTAAAATTAGTCTCCATAGAAAGAATTTATTTCTTTTTATAGTAAAAGTATCTGAAAAATCTAATCTGTTTTCTTGAGAAATCCAGAGATTTTAAAATATGGCCGCAATCCCCAGCTTTTAGATGAAAGCCTGCCTCAGGAGCAGTTCACCAGATTCTAGATTCACCAGATTCTCAACTTACCAGATTCTCAACTCACCAGATTCGCAGTTAACCAGATATTGTACTATCAAATAGAAAATGCGTAGGTACATATCAGTATGACGAACATATAATATGCACAAATTTGTGTAATTGATTGCATTAAGAATCTGGCTTCTTTCATACACTAGCTAATGCCGGCGACTTCGTATGCGTGGAATTGTATTTCTTAACCTTTTCATAGGTTTTATTGTTTTTGTGCGGAATCTTAATGCGGTTTAAAACTAGGAGTAGCCTAACAGTAACCTAACGTAGCGTAATATCAATTATATTGCAGTGAAAGTGGCCTTAAAATTTTATCAATTATCTTATTAAAAAATATCGGTGTGTTTTGGTTTTATAATTTTTAGAATTTCTATTTCCTGTGGTTAATATACCTACTATATAAATTAATTTTACTTTTGATTATACTTCTGGTTAACTGCGAATCTGGTGAATTGAGAATCTGGTAAGTTGCGAATCTGGTGAATCGAGAATCTGGTGAAATACTCCTGCATATATCCGGGGAAAGCGCTAAGATGAACAAAATTCAAGAAATTCTCAGAAATTTTTCAATGAAATTCAAACTTTTCCCCGGACATTCTTTATGGTGCGGAAATCTCCTGAGATACCGTCTCCCTATCAGAGCCAGCAGGGGTTGGGCTCAAACTGACTAAAACCACACGCCGTCTAGAGTCATCAGTTACCGAGGGGAAAATTTTCACCGGCATATCCCTCATTCCCCAGCAACTCAGGACCATCTTCGCTTTTTTACTGGCATTTTTTAACACAGATGTTATCTATCGCCTTCGTAGCTTATTCAAGATGGTCTTGGAGTCTTACAAAATTAGAGACTTCATAAATGTATGACTTCATAAAGAATGAAAGAAAATATTTTTTATTATGCACACAAAAAATGATAAAAAAAAACACAACTGTGCATAATAATGGTCGCCTCTCAGCGTAATGCTATTCGCGTAGTAGTGCAGGTGGACAGCGCTGGTTTTCAGAGGCGGCCGTGAGTATGACAGTGAATAAAAACAACAAAATAATAGTAAAATAAAAAATAAATAAACAAAGCCGGTAATAAAAAAAGAAAACTATTAAATTACACTTGAGCGCGAAACAAACAAACACAGTACAAGCAAAAAAAAAACTAATAGAAAAGGAACAGTATAATAAAAACAAACCAAAAAAGCATACTATAGGATAGATGATTACTTGAAAGATAAAAATGTCTGGCTTGAGCATGGTGCAGGCCCCTCGTAAAATGCTACAATTACGTGACTAATTTGTTACATTATGTAACTTTGTTTTAATTCTTAAGTATAAAGTGTTTTATATACTTGTTGTGATTGTTTATCCAGACGCGAAATGTACATTCCTCAACATAAGAAAATAAATATTGTAAATTGACGTCTAAAAAATGCCGCAGTGGAGTTTGTTGCGCCGTTTCTTCTCCACCACCAGCGCCTTGGACGCGGTGGTAAACTTAGATTAAGTAGAATTAAAATTGACGTCAATAAGAAACAATTTTATTGTTCTATATTGAAAATAAATGACTATGACTAAACATACATACATATACACACATACTGATGAAACAAATTACCCTCCCTTGCGTCGCGCAGTCGGACCAAATACAGCATAAAAAACAATGAAAAAAAAAAATATAATAATAAATATATTACACACAATCACACAATCACGTCCTTACCCCCAGGGGGTTAGGCAGAGTTGACTTAACACCCAAATTTCGCGAATCATTATATTCGATCTCACGTAATTGTGAGCGATCCTATTGTCGTATTTCAGGAACCATTCTAGACTCGAGCCATGCATCTGATGCTAAGTCTGAGCTGTATATATCTGTCTGATGTTAGTCCCTATCCCTTAGTCGGCTTATACGACACGGCATGGGAAGAGATGTGGTGGCCCAAATTCTATTCTGCTGTGCCCTGGCCAAATACTATAAATGTAAATGCTCGGACCAATTACAAGATCTTCTTCATCTTCTTTCGAATCGACGGCGCTTCTACTTTTTAATTCTGTTTCCTGTGCTGTTACCTAGATATGTGGTGACCCAAATTCAATTCTGCTGTGCCCTGGCCAAATACTATAAATGTAAATGCTCGGACCAATTACAAGATCTTCTTCATCTTCTTTCGAATCGACGGCGCTTCTACTTTTTAATTCTGTTTCCTGTGCTGTTACCTAGATTGCGTTCTCAGAAGCGCTCATAAGATCCTTTGGTGTTTAATATAGTAGTATTGATATGAGCATGCCGCATACTTAACCAGGACCCACCAGTATTCGTCCACATGTAGCCTTTTTTTGTACGTGCGAAAGATCCCCGGAGCCGGTGGAGGTGTTTATGTCGGACTCGTGCCGACTAAAACTCACGCCGTCTTGGGTCTTACGTTGCCGGAGGTGAGATTGCCGTAAGCATATCTCTCGCACCCCGGCCCACATTTAGCCTTATGAAAATAACTATTGTGAATTGTCGTCTGAAAAATGCCGTTGGAGTTTATTGCGCCGTTTCTTCTTCTCCTTGGAAGCGGTGGTAAACTTAGATTAAATAGAATTGAAATTGACATCAATAAGAAACAATTTATTGTTCTTTTTTTCCCTTCCTATGGCGTTCTCAATGATACCGCCAACCACTCAGTTTTTATATACTGATCTAAATAACGCGTGAAAGTACAAGTGCAAAATTCTTCCATACAAACAGTTGATTTTAAAGAGTGGCCAAAAGATTTCCAGTGTGTTGAAGTACCTAAAGCAACCACAGAGTTATGTCGTAGCTAGTCGCTATAACAAACGAACACAATTTTATAGGTTACTATAGTTAAGATCTATAAAGTGACATTACATATAAATTAGTGGGGAATTAACATAAGTCAAATCAAATCAAATCAAAAATAGTTTATTCTGCATAGACCATTAAATCGGAACTTACAAAACGTCAACATAAAGTAAATATTAAATAATAACTAATACTAGCAAATGGACCACCGGTTCGAAACGCGGCCCAGACCTGAGAAGAATCCGGCAAGAAACTCAGCGGGCATTTTTTTTGGTCTATTTACAAAACATTTACTTAGCATAAAACTTATGGTCTAGATACAATGTTTTGCTTGAGTATCATAGGTGAGCGAACAGCTCATTTCCAAGCTTGTTTATCATTTAAATATTCTTGGATTTTATAATAGCCTTTCTGGCACAGTTTGCTCTTTACTGTATTATTAAATTTATTAACAGGTAAATCTCTGATTTCATTAGGAAGCTTGTTAAAAAAGCGTATACAGTTGCCCTGGAAAGAATTACTTATTATATGGAGTCTGCTATGACAAACTACAAGATTGTTTTTATTTCTGGTATTTATATTGTGCCTGTCACAAAGTCTTGGAAATTTCGCAATATTTTTCCTTATATACATTAGGTTTTCGAAAATGTATGTCGTCAGTCAGGAGGGAGTTAGGGTCAGGGAGGAGACCTAGTAAATGAGAAGGAAATGTGGTCAGGGGTTCCTTCGTCCAAACCACATTCAATTTTATTGTTCAATATTGAGAATATGATTAATACAATTAAAACTAATTTTATTTAAATATGTAAGTTTTCAGAATACATTATAATTATATACTAAAAAACTACTAATTACAAATAAAATAAAAGAAACCAATTAAAAACTAAAACTAAGACTAAAATTAAAACGCGTCGTAGAATTGCTCCGCATCACATGCCTCTTGTGGCAACGTTCCCAGAAGACTGGCAGCATTGCCACGTTGTATGGCAATGCTTATTCTCTGACCTAAAAAGAGGCCAGCCCTCTGGTCACGAGAAGCGTCGACCATACGCTTCGCAATCTCTCTGAAGAGATTGCGAGCGCTCGGGCCCCAAGGCCCCAACGTTTCGACTCCAAACGGCACAAATTCATAGTCTCCAATGAGTTTGGAGTATTTGCGCCGTTTGAGAGCCTCTGCGGAAGCAGCTGCGGCACCGGCACAGCCAGCCGTGCCAGGTATGTGGGTAGGGGCAATGGTGTCGACGCACGTTGCGTCCCACACCAGGGCCCTACCCATTTTCCAAGGCATTAACGACATACCATCCGGTCTCTTGCCATCGTCGCGCGCCAAACCGTTAGGTTCAAGCACGGCTGGCACACCGGCGGTGACAAGAGCACGGCGGATTATGTCGTTTAGGCTGGCGTGCCGTGGCATTCGCCCAGCGCTCCTACAGCACGACAGGCCATGGTGTCCGAGTCGGTCAACTGCTTCTCCACAACGGCATCGATGCAGAGAAACACACGGCGCGCCTAATCGGAGGCATGTGGCGATGCGGAAAGTAGTGTCGTCTAACATAGTCCCTATGTTAGATGACGGAAGAGCTTGCAACCAAAGACCCGATTCCCACACTCCAACCGCCAGTAAACGGGCACGCTCAGCAGCATTAGAGCAAGTATTTAATAGATTCTGTCTAACTAAGCTGCAAAGCGGCCCGTCCCACTGACGCTGTGAGAAAAGGTTCCCTGGGAGATCCGTGTTTGGACATGCAATTTTCCAAGCATTCACTGCATCGGTCTTGCACAATACTTCCGAATTAACTAGTGTAGGTACAAGAATTTTCCTAGTTAATTCTTCCGTACTGTAGACCGAAGACAGGAACGCTGGTAAGCTGACATCTGAAATTTTGCGAATACCGAGCCCACCTAAGCGAATCGGCAGAGACGCTTGTAGTGAAGCTCGGTCATTCAAAGCCACATTTAAAATTTTACTGAGTGTAATTTCTATAATTTTGTCCATTTTTTCCAAAATTGTTATGTTTTTCCAAAATGGTGATGATCTGAGCGCATGGGTAAATTTGGGGACAAAAAGGCAATGCCGAAGAATAGTGAAGGCCGAGTGTATATTAATTTTAAGTAGACGGTCCGAAATATCACTAAAATTTTGAATTTTATCCTCTATAAATGAGGTGAAGGCATCTTCCAGTATTGGAGACCCTAGGAGGAGTAGAGAATCTTTTTCTATAATTTTAATATTAGGAGCCAATGAATTAAATTTAGAGAAAGTAGAAATTTTGTCCGAAAGGTCATTTAAAAAAATTTCACATTTATTGTCATTTAGTTCTAAACCAATTAATTTAAATTCTTTTTTAATAAAAGCCAAATCTTGTAAAACTGTCTCTGCATCTCCTCCTAGAGTCCCGTCGTCTAGGTACCATACATTAAATTTTGAATTTAAACGCCGAATAATGGGTTGGATTGCTAGACTGAAAATTACCGGTCCAAGAGGGTCTCCTTGTTGACAACCAACAGCGGATTCCAAAAGGTTATCCTTGTATAGTAATTTAGAGGGATATCTATAGCATTGCCAAAGAAAATTGAAAATTTTGGGTGTTTCTAATTTTGCTTGGGTCAACAAGGTATCCCTGTTCACAGAATTGAAAGCATTCTTCACATCAACCTTGAGAATGACCTCACTTTTCCTGGTACCAAGGTAGGTTGACAAGGCATGTATGGCAGCCTCACAGCCCCCCTTTGAACCAAAACCGAGTTGGAGGGGTTGGAACTTCGTGGCCAAATCGGTTTTATAAAATTGACAGCAGAATATTGAGAATAGGTATATGACTTTGACTCCGATTTTGATAATTTGTCAACCAACACACCACAGAGACTGCAAAACCTTTGTATCCTTCAGAACTATTCTATCTACTATTTATTTTCAATAATGTTGAGTATGATGGATAATTCTCATAATCCTGATAATTCCGATTTTGAGAGAGAGACTGCGATAATAATAATTATATTTATTGTGACGGAGAAAGATTACAAGTATCATGATCCCATCTCATCATTAGAGGCGACGAACTGAGAAATAATGCAGACGCTATCACTGCGAGAGAAGGAATACTGAAAATTAAACTCTGTACCAACCCGTCTGTAAACAGTAGGCCAATGTCTCCTTATATTGGCAGAAGCATATATGTCCAGCAGTGGACTGCGGTAAACTAATACGAATGAATGAGTATGATGTTGATGATGTAACAGTCTAGGACCACACATTGCTAGGCAACACGATAGCAGCTTCCTTATTCCTCGTAGTTTCGTCGTCTAGTTCCGTCGTGCTAGGCCACACGACACTCTCAATCCAGGGCACGTAACTCTCGACTCTGGTGTATATGGCAGGTTCATTGATCCCACAGACCTTGCCGAATGACGTCACTCCAACTATGACGTACATGCAATGCAGTCTGTTACTCTTTATCTGGATCGGACCTCCACTGTCACCCTGGAAGAGATAAATAGTGCGTCAAGAAAGTCGTGAAATTAATGGTGGAGGAACTAAAATTCATCAAAAGGTACATTTTTTTTTGACGGGCTATATGTACTGTTATATATAAGCACAGATAATATAATATAGTTCTATGTAACGTGGTCGTATATACGTCAACATCAGATTGATATGTAAAGCCAACGAGACGAGACAAAAAAAGGTAAACTAAGCGACCATTACTGGGTTACGTTGCGATAGCTAGCGATTGTTTTCTCTGTCCTTGTCGCACATGTCACACGTACGCGACAATGGCCGAGCGACAGCTGTCGTTGCGTGTTTCGTAGTACAGGAAAACTGTCAGCATGGCGGTTCTAAACTGTCAAATCCGTTAATCTAATGAGCAATTTCATTCGTGTCTTGAATACGCTTGATTTAATAAATGTTTGGAACCACTGAAACTTTGTTCACCTTTTTTCTCTCAGTTCGTTGGCTTTACCTAGATGACAGTTTTAATGTTATTGTGAGTGTCGATTCACAACTGAGCGTTGTTTTAGAATACGGGTCTCGATTTCTATGATCGCGGAGATATAGGTGTATCAAAAACAGTACTTACTGTGCAGGTGTCTTTCCCACCGGCCCTGTCTCCATAACATAACTGAATTGCAGGGTCCAATCCCTGCATCCACGACTTCTGTGTGGCATAGCTGGCGTTACATTCTGTTGTACTATACTTCTGTAATATCACCTGGGAACATATTAAACTGGTTAAATACAATGTTATTTAACTAGTAGTTTTATAGGGCGTCAAAGTATTCTCATTTTAGGAGGAGAAGTATTGCGTGATCTAATCCCGTCTGGACCGATCAAAAATGTTTCTTTTGTAAATAAAATTGAATTGTTATTAGAAAATAACTAAACAGGCACTTTATCTAAGAGATCCGGTTCTCAGCATTCCATGGATTCACCGTGCGGTCGCCGGGTCCATGGCGTGGCACAGAGAGGAACACCGTGACGGTAACTGGGACGTGTGACCCAGGTGTAGGTTTTGGGTGGCCACCTTGTGATGCATCAGCGCTCACCTCCACCGTCAGTCGTGTTCCCCCCTCTACCTATCCAAATTTGGTAAAATCCTCTTAACGCCGTTTTAGATATTCGTTTGAGTAAAGAGCTTACTGAAGCTCTTGGCAATCCGAGGTCTTTTAAACAAGTTATACATGGATTTAGCTGGAATTCCCTTTGCTTCTATATTATATTTTATCGTTTTGGCGAAGAGTGAAACTTTTGACAAAGGAAGCCGGTGGACACTTACTTACCTTGATCTAATTTTCATGTATCATGTGCATAAATAGTTTGCACCTACCTACCGATGTTTCTACTTTTTTCGCCTTCACTATACACCTATAACTTATTATAGTAGGGCACGCGTAGAGGGAAATTCGGTAGTAACTCGAGCGCGTCAGATTAAGCTAGGGGAGGCTAATTACATAATAACAAATTCCTCCAGCCAGTAGGCAGCCTTCGATATCAGTGAGATAAAAAAAAATGTTCATAGAATTTGCACCTACGCGTCAGACTATTGAATTGTCAGAAACTATAAATGTGAGTTACTAGCTAAGAAGTGTCCATTTTGAAAATCTTGCGATGTAAGCGTATCCTAAGGGCGTAGGAAGCTTGCAAAGAAATGTCTGTATTTACTCGAACTCGGTCTTCTTTATGTTTATTTTAGAGTTAAACGAATCAGAATAACTGAAAATCATTAAATAAGACCAGTAATACAAAACATTAATTAAAATGGATGATACATCTATTTATTTATTATTATGTTATGTAATATGCTTCCCCCACTAATAAAAGTGGAACCTTATATATGATTATTCTTTCCATCATCTAATTTACCAATTCTAATAGGTTTGCACGACGCTCGAGTAACTCCTAATTTAGCTACGTGGCCTCCCTACCTATTAGCATTAAAGAGTTTTATCACCTTCTGCATAACTTCAGAAACGTTGCCCTTAGGTTCCGTACGGCCCCAGCCAGTGGCGAGGACCCTTTGTACGTTACCATGGTCACCGACGTGTAAGCATGCAGGGACCACGTACTGGCTCAAGGGAATTCTGTAACAAGTTTACGAATATAAGATTTAATCAGAACCGGGGGGTGTGTCCCCTCAAAATCTTCAGAATACAGACTTGTGTTATGATTAGTACACGTACTGATTTACGGACGAAGCTCTGGTACACAAATTAACTAGATTTTACCGACAATAACACTGTAATGACGATGAAACTGAATTAAAATCAATAATTCTTGTTGCGTGGAAACCTCTTGGTTCAATGAAAAAGCGTTCGACACTTCTTACAATATCTTTTAGCTCTAAAGTCGGCTCTAATGTTCCTTTAAGACAGGTTATAGATAAGATACTTACGTGAAAATATTTTTTGAGCAACCTCTGATTCATTTGTTAAATTTCCCATCCGTTGTGCAATTTACATGCGTTGGTTAGTTGCAGGTATACCGCAAGGAACAACAGTTGGTCCCATCATTATCGTTAGACAAAAACAGGATATTTAAAAAATGAGTCTAGTTACTGAACACTAGCAAATTAATAAACGATCGTCGGTCGTTGTGGTCGAAAACAGCTGTGAGACATCATGATCATCATATAACTATTTATGATATCTGCATAGGATAAATTGGGTAAAATTGAACAATTTAAATCCTATAATAATCAATATAACGTTTTCAAGTTAACGTGTTCGTTAACTTGGAATGTATGAAGCTAATAATACGAATAACAATAACGGGAATTAACGCGATCATGGTATAAGTACATATCATAGGCAGTCAACCTGTGACCACGGCCACGGTGTAACCTGGTCGAAACGTCAGGCAAATCAAAGGTATGTATGTAACTATACCATGATCGCGATAATTATCGTTATTGTTATTGTACACAATGGTGATAGTATCTAAACACTTGCCTACTTCTACTTACGTCTTCTCCGTTTCCAATAGAAGGATGTCGTTATATTTCGAAGTTGGCTGGTAGTCAGGATGCCTGATGACTGTCTTTACTTCGTACACGTTGGCGGGATTATTTGCATCACTCCTTGTTTGGGCACCTATCAGTACGTATCTCACTTGTCCACTGATAAAATGAAATATATTGTAACTGATTTAAGCAAGACTTATGTATGGAGACTTATATTTTATCTAGAACACATCAATTTGACTACTCCTCCCGTGTGGGTAAGCTTTCATCTCGGAGTCTGGGGTCCGCTTTACCATTTAGCTTTGGCTGAACTTCGATATTTTCCGTGAAGCGATTACCATCTGACCTGCACAACCCAAAGGCGATTTCGAAGCATTGCAGCTAGAACAGTTAGCGCCTTCGCTGCGATAAGCGGGTGCGGGTCGCGGGTGTCCGCGCCGTGCGCCCGCCTGCTCCGTCGCGGGTGTCCGTGACAGATTCCCATCTATCGCGTACACACTACGCGTGCGCCGCTGCCCGCGTCGCATGCCCCGCGGTCCGCGCCGCGTGCGACGGGTATCTGCCTCACGCAGCGCTGCTCTTGAAATAACGTGAAACAAGCACGCGACGCGGACGCCCGGGACCCGCACCCGCTTATCGCAGCGAAGGCGCTTATTGGACTTTTGAAGGCTTCAATTTCCAGTATCGACTGCCATAGATGTTCGTATGGCAACCGAGACCGACAGATTAACGTGCTCTCCGAGGCATGACCTGATTAATGCAAATAGCCATATTCATCCATACAAATATTTGCACTGAGTGAGGATCGAACCCGCGCCTGCATAGCAGTCGCGTCACTACCGCCACGTCACAGGGGCTGTCGATAAGATAAAGAATATGGTACAAACTAAAGTAAAACCAACAAAGCGATAGAAAAAAGGTAAACAAAGCTTCAGCGGCTCCAAACATTTATCACTTCACGCGCATTCAAGACAGGAATGAAATTGTTCCTAAGATGGCAGATCAAACCTGTGCTAACAGTTTTCCTGTGCTACGAAACACGCAACGACAGCTGTCGCTCGGCGTGTTACATGTGCGACAAGGACAGAGAAAATAATCGCAAGTTATCGCAACGTAACACAGTAATGGTGTCTCTCACGCAGTTCACACTAGCACAGACCGTCGTTTACTCTATCTTGTTTTCATCTAAATTTTAATATAATTGTTCCAGTAATAAATACAATTACCTACTAATGATTGTAAATCTAACACAGTGTAATGTTATTTTACTATAAGATAGATAATGTGAGTTATTGTAATATAAATAAATTGAATTGAATTGAATGGTCGCTTTGCTTACCTTTTTTCTTCGTTTCGTTGGCTTTACTTTACACCAATTTAAGTATCAATAAAGTTACAATGACGGGCTTAAGTTGACGGCACACACTTTTAAATGCTGGACATGGAAGTCATACCAATAACGTCACTATAAAATGGAGAGGTCACTAGAAGACGTATATAAATATAATAATAGACTAACCGTTCCGGTGGGGACGCACACTGCCCTGCACTCAAGATGTACTTTTCGCTGATGATGGAGCCTGCACAGAGCCACCGAATTGATCGTTCACTGATTCCAAAACCCAGCATCACCTGTGAATATATTATGATGTACATAATAATGTTTTATGAAGTACACAATACATGTATTGCTAGGGCAAATGTGCCTTTTCTTATTATTTTTTTTCCGTGCGGAATTATTTTCCCGGTAGGGGAGGTATCCCCTCGGATACCTCCCCTACCGGAGCCGGAAGGGGAGGTTATGTCGGACTCGAACCGACTAAAACCGCACGCCGACTGTGGGTCGTGGTACCAGGCCGGAGGTGAGGTTGTCATCGACATATCCCTCGCACCCCGGCTGACCCAGGGCCATAGAGCAAATATGCCAACTTAGAATGAAATTTTGAAGTTATTTGGTATTCTACTGACTAGTCAAATTAGTTACTTTTTACTAAACGTCAAAACGATAGCTAAATTGTATGAAAAAAGATTTAGTAACGTCATAAAATTTAATAGTCAAATCAGTTACTATTATAGGTTGGGTGGATGATTCAAAATAAATAAAACCTATAAAATAAGAACTGACGTAACTTTTACCACTCTTTTAACATTCTTAATTTAATAATCTTGGTTTGATAATTGCTTTTAACTACAGGATAATACCCAATTAGAAGCCTTCCTTCACATATAAGAAGGAAAAAGTAAAACTTTGAAATGAAAACAACTTTAGACACGCTTGCCTTAGGGGGTTAGCTGGTGAATGCCTTACGGGGGTTAGGGCGAACGGAAGTCGTTGAATGCGTTAAGGAGGTTTTCTTTTTTTAGCACCTTCCTCTCCGTGAAAGAATAGGCTTTCTTTTGCTGGTTTCAATTTTTTTTTGATCGTGGGGGAAATCCTTCATGGATGTTATGCCGGACTCCTACCGACTAAAACCCCCACGGTATCGCCCAGCAGCCTATAGTTGGGAGCCCCGAGTAAGCCCTCGGAAGGATGTCCCAGGGCTCCCAACAGACCCACGGCTTCAATGCGGCCTCGTCTAGGGGGTGGTTCGGGTGCTATCCCGCGTCTATGGGGGGTTTTCGGGTATCATCCCGCTTCATAGGAGGGGGGGGGGGGGAGGGGACGTGCGTGAGTACGTCACGTCCTGCTGCCGTCATGGGCCTGCTTCTGTAAGGACGATGAGCAGCCAACTCACCGTCCACAGGCCCCCGGTCATGGAGGCCGACGGTCTTTGGCGAAGACACGTCGGCGGCGCCTAAGCCGCCGATTGCGGAACTCGGGTGGGAGAGTTCTCTCCCGCAGACTTTTATTCTGGCCTCTTTATCGATCTAGTTCTTGCTTTTATTCTTCTCGCATTTTCATTCCATTCCTTTTATACTAAGGCGCGTTCCGGAGGTTGGGGAGTGGGCTGGTGAAAGCGTTATGAAAGTTACATGAACTTTCGGTGAGGCGAACAATTCTTTAATGCCAGTAGTACCTTTACTGTTTTCAATTCTATACAGCTAGTAGTACAGTCAGCAATATATTGAAATGTTGATGTTTAAAGTACTCAAAATAATCTGAAAACCTAAATTAGTGATACTGTGATAGCGCTGTGTAATATTGTAGAATAGTTCTCATTACCATGTGGGGAAACTCATGAGGTTTCGTATCAGTGCCCCCAATTATGAGTTCAACAGAGTCGTGAAGACAATGGTTGCCTCTCCGTGCTGTAAGGTCCCCGGACTTCTCGCAAGGGTACACATATTTCTCTTGGTACTCGACACATTCTGAAACAGAATTGCTCGTCATTCATCCTTTTCACCCTGACCAGCAAGACCTATTGTCTTGGATGAGAGAAATGGATTTCAAATAAAAGTAAAAATTCAGGGTGCAGAAAAATAAAACAAATATAGTGTTATGGAATATTATGGAATGTACTAGCCGATAAAAATAAAAATATTCGATATTATAGGCCGTGCCAGATTAATTGAGAATAAAATTTGCAGTAAAAATTATCATAATAGTAATGATTTTGGTGTAACAATAATATAATAGGCTATTTGACTAAGTCGTCGATTCTTCCCACTACTGCTTAATATGATAGCTTGTTCTGAAAAAATATGCCTTGCAAAATAAAATATTGCATATCTAAAGTGAATGACTTTTTATTAGTTGAAATTCCCAAAAAAAGTCAAAATATAAACAATCAAATTCTATTCAAATATATAACTTTTTAGATTCCTTATTTATTTATTTATTTATTTATTCAGGAAACATACAGTCATGTACTTACATAGCAGAGAACATATTTTTCTTAAAGACTTTGAGTTCCATATGACACTATAATAAAACAATAATAAATCAGCGACACTGCCGCACAAATGTTACAAAGAAGAAAAGAAATGAAAAGATTATTTTACTCTATGTCCGTGAGGAACATAGCTCTTAGTGCTTTTTTATATACAAACAAACTGCTGTTGAACATGTCCAAGCTACTGCATTTAACATTATAATACTGAACACTACGTCTGAAAAAGTTGTTACTGGTATACACAGTTTTATACAAAGGAACAGAGAACAATTGGTGTAACCGGGAGCCGGGCCTGGGTATCCTGAATGAGATCTTTTCTAAAATGTGAGGAGAATCAACTAGGTTATTTAGAATTTTAAATAGATATACTTGATCGAATATTGTGCGACGATCTTTGAGCATGGTCAATGAGTAGCGCTGTAAAGAGTTTTCATATGAGATTCTCTCATTGTGCCAACGAAAATTCATACTTTTCACAAACTTCTCTTGAATTCTTTCGATCCGCGCTATATGACAACCGTAATATGGACTCCAAACAATACATGCAAAATCTAAAATAGATCTTACATAACTAAAATACAATAATAACAATGTACGCGTTTGTTTAAAAGGTTTGGTGATTCTTAAGATAAAACCGAGCTGTCGGAAAGCTTTGTTTGTTGTTGTTGTTATTAAATTTTAAATAATTTTTATTACGATCTATATACGTGTAAACGCGACGTAGACCGAGATGAATTCGATATACTCTTGCACTCCATACATTTGCATTGCACTACGTGCTACCGAAGCGTGACGTCACAATTTCGTGTGATTTTGTATGGAGCGTTTTCGGGCGTCGCGTCGCGACAAATTGAATTTTTCAAAATCAAATATCTTGAAAACTATTTGTCGTACGAAAATTTTACTTTATTTATTTACATTATGTTGTAAGAAAGTGGTAATTTTTCGAAAGTAAAAAAAAATAGTCAAACAGCCTATTAAGGTTTACGCGGGCGCCACGTGGCGCTGCAGTCGGTTTTGCTACAGTGTGAAAAGCGTAGACAGAGAAGTATATAGACGAATTGATAGCTTCCATCGCATTCACACAAGAAAAAGACAAACTTACGCCAATGTCGTGTGAAGAAATGAGACAGAGTGACTAGATTTTCTGTCTCTTCTGACGTGTCGGTTTTTACTACGGGCAGCAAACTAGTTCGCGAAACAAACCATAAAGAAAAATATGTACGAAAGTAAACAAACTTGACAGATTTTCAGTTTACTTTTATTTCTGTATTTATAACGAAATAATTGTTCTTAGACGTGCTAAAATATCCGCAATTTGGTATCGTAACAGTTATTCAACATATATAGTAAACACAACTGAAGGAAACATGGGACGGTGCAGTGTTTTTAATTGTAAAACCGATAGTGAAAGGAAATTACCAGGCGTATCTTTTCACTCGTAAGTAAATACGTTTTTAAAGTTAAAGGCCCTTTCATACACATGCCACAGTGTATTATTTCATGTGAAGTACATAATGCATATAATTCTATTGTTAAAACAGTCTAAAACAGCAAATAATAATTATCATAACCTACGAAATAAATTTTATTCGATGTTGCCAGGTTTTGAATGTTTATTTGTCCAATATTATGGGTACTAATATACATGTTGTAGGTACTTCTTATAAATATGATGAAATATTCTCATGTATGTAGTAATATCATAATTGTATTACAGTTTCCCGGAAAATACAAATTTACAACAAAAATGGACTGAAGTTACAGGACGTAACTACAAATTGGTTGCCAAAAAAGTCATTAAAAATATGTAGCAAACAAAATAAGTAAAAAATCGAGTAATTATGGAATATGAGTACCGTCGTGGCAGCAACGCGACACAAGCGGCATGCAACATTAACGACGTTTACGTAGCTAACACTACAAACCAACGCTGGAAGCTCTCCGTCATCCGCCCTACATATAAACAATACATGAAAAAAATCGTTTAAATTTTTTCATACAAAAGGGCAATTTCATTGAGACCTAATACTTATACTAATAATTACTATTGTTATTACACATTTTTAAAATACCTAAAGGTATCTTGTTTTGAACACTATTAAACGTTTTAAATGTTTATGTTTTTTACTATTACCTGTATATTACAACTCACTGTAAAGAATTTTATCTAGAAATAGAGATCACGATCTCCCGATCTTATAAACAGAGCCAAATTTTATCACGAATCAGGCGTCAAATAGGTAAGGGGTTCACAAATAAATTAATATTTTGCTCTTTCTGGCAATGGTACACGTAAATATACTTTTCACTAAACATTTTTTTTCTCTCATAACTCATAAGGTGATTGGCACACTGCAACGCTCGCATCGCCTCTACGGAGCTCATTTTGTATAGAAAAATGCGGGGTCCCACACACTGACAACGCAATCACGCGTGTTGCTGCAGAATACGAGCGTACAAGCAGAAAACGGGCGTGATGGCGCGTAAAACGCAAGGTATGGCACACTGAAAATCACGCGCGTGATTTTCGAGGGATTTTTAGTCCGAGAGCTGTTAGAAATTTCTGTGTAGGTGTTTGAGACGAATTCAAAATATATATTATTGCAATGCAACATGTATTTAACGTCAAATTTAGAGCGTTTTCACATCAACCGACGTCCGATATGGGAGGGAGTCAAATATCGATGCCCAATATGGGGTATTGGAGCCGACACCACTGTTTTGGCTCGATATCGAAACACGCAGAGACTGCAAGCGACTTTCAACCTAAATGGCATTTTACCTACCAAAAAATTTCTAATATCTCTCAGACTATACTAAAAACGCCGCTCCACGCGTGACAGTAGAAAATCTGCGCGCGGATGCCGATCTGCTCTCCCGTGTCCACGCGCGACGTGATGTCGGGCGTTGCAGTGTGCCAATCGCATAAGATATACCTACAAATTCATCACTGATTGCAGATACAAAGAGAAAAGAAAAAAAAAAATATTGCCTGTTTGCGAGCCAATTTATTCAAAAACTAGGGTAATTTATCTTTCAAAGTCGTCACACTTGTGTTACATAGCGCCATAGATAATATTACTATTTTTAGCATAAACTTAACGATTTTAAGCATTAAAAATCATTCTCTGTCTCATGCGTGGACACGCTGAGCCTGTGTCTATTAAACGTAGTGTATTCAAAGTCTTTGGTGAAAAGTGTTTACAACTCCTAAGTAACCGTTCCAAACTGTTCGCAAGCTCAACTCGGTCAACAAACTTTATTCCCAATCCATTTGGCACGAGGCATAGTGCCATCTATCGGTGGAGAGCTAGAAATCATTCCGTAGTGTTTATACTTTTTTTAAATGTTTAATAGCGCTCGTTGTTTCATGCTGCATGTCTAGTAGAAGTCGTTGTGCTAAACAGATATAAAGATCCTTACTGTCAAATGCTTTCTGTCCTGTCTTCGCCGATGTCATGGATGGGTCAATGGCAGCACATTCCCCTGGTTTGACATTCGTGGAGTCAGATGTGTCCGGTGCGTATAGCGAAGTGCTAGGCCAGACGATGCTCTCAATCCACGGCACGTAACTCTCGACTCTGGTGTATATGGCAGGTTTATTGATCCCACATAACCAGCCGAATGACGTCACTCCGACTATGATGTACATGCAATGCAGTCTGTTACTCTTTATCTGGATAGGACCTCCACTGTCACCCTGGAAGAGATAAAATCAATATATAGTGCGTGAAAAACGTCGTGAAATTAATCTCGGAGGAACAAAAATTTTTCCTTGCAATTGCAACACTCAGTAATTAAACTGAGTAATCAGTTGTCAATTCCTAGATTAGTTGGAGATGTTTCGTATTTTGTTTGCGTTAATTTAATTACTGTTCATCGGGTAAAAGCTTTGAGTTTAAAAATGAATTGATATGTGAATAATAGCTGTTCGAGACAGTATGATATACGGATATAGTATGATATACGGCGGAATTTGAAGTTGGGAAGCTGCTTTCCAATTGGACGAAGTTTATGGCCAAACAGCTAAATTAGCCGGTACGTACATAGATTTCAATGTTAACGTTTTTGAGCATTCTTGATCCATTTTACATTAACCACAAAGGCCCTTAGGACTAATAAAAAATTACACAGGGTATAATGAAGCTGTATTTATCCAGTACGTATTTATTTCAGATTTTCAAAAGAGATTTTCAAGTCATATTGAGTTGGAAAGTAAATAAAATAAAATAAAATAAAAAAGTTGAAAAGTATCGAAGATAAATTACACAGCAGTTTCAAGCAGCATTTCAGTTCAATGCTCATACCAATAAGTTATTGTTATAAAAGATTATGATTATATTATATAAGACGTACTGTACATCTCTTGTTTAAATTTTTTAATTCTGTACAACGTCTGTGAAACTTTCGACTGTCTAGCTGACGGTTCATGAGAAGACCTTAGTAATAGGGTCCTGTTTTTATTCTTTGGGTAAGTATAGCTTGGGACACGATCTTGGACCTGAAATGTGCTCAAAACAATCTGCGTGTGCCAGGGCCTTATTTGTCTCGGAATTTAGGTCCAAGATACATGTCCCGAGGTTATTCTAAAAACCTCCAACACGCTGTATCTTCACAGCCTTATACTCAACTAGCTTTTGCCCGCGGCTCCGCCCGCGTGGATGTCGGTTATCGCGACAAAACATAGCCTATGTCCTTTCTCATGGTCTAAACTACCCCTATACCAAATTCCATCAAGATCGGTTCAGTGGTTTAGGTGTGAAAGCGTAACATACAGACAGACAGAGAGACAGAGTTACTTTCGCATTTATAATATTACCTAGTATGGATAACCGGTGTGTAAGGTTAACCAATAAGGTATTTCTGTCGCACCCCGGTTAACCTTGGGCCATATACGGTTTTAAGATGGCCCTCTTGGGTGTGGGAATCACGGTGTCCCCAACTAACCTCTATACCCTCCACTAGGCACAGGGACCCGTGGTGAGCCTTCGAGCAGCTCTCTATAGGGCCGCGCCGTTAATTGCAGTAAGTCGTAGAGTCTCCCTTGTGCTGAGGAAGAGAGTGAAGCATTGTCCTCTCCGTTGTACAGGTTGCACCAAATAGAGATTTCAGATCACGCGACCCCGTGAACTTAACATATACAGGTCAACTTGAGCCTGTCAGGGGATAAATGTTTGGAACCGCTGAAACTTTGTTCACCTTTTTTCTCTCAGTTCGTTGGCTTTACCTACAGTTTTAATGTCCTTGTGAGTGCCGATTCACAACTGAGCGTTGTTCTAGAATACAGATCTCGATTTGTATGATCGCAATTGGTTGAGGAGAGGCGGAGATATAAGTGTATCAAAAACAGTACTTACCGAGCAGGTGTTTTTCCTTCCGGCCTTGTCTCCATAACATAACTGAATCTCAGGGTCTAACCCCTGCATCCATGACTGCTGTCCGGCATAGCTGGCGTTACATTCTGTTGTACTGTACTTCTGTAATATCACCTGGGAACATATTAAACTGTTTGAATGCAATGTAGGCAGCTTTCGATATCAGTGGGTGTTTTTTTTTATCGTGCGATAAATCCCCACGGAACCGGTGGAGGTGGTTATGTCGGACTCGAACCGACTAAAACGCACGCCGTCTTGGGTCCTTGGTTGCCGAAGGTGAGATTGCCAAAAGCATATCTCTCGCACCCCGGCAGACCCAGGACCATCTCTTTCGAGATGGCCCCGTTCGGGTTGTGGGGACCACAGGGTCCCCATCTAGCCCCGGTTACGGGGAGGCGCACTTTGCGCCGCCGCCACGGCCTGCTTCTGCTAGGGTGACAGGCGGCTCCACCGGTCACCCCCAGGCCAGCGCTCATGGAGGACGGAGGTCGTTCTGCGACCTCCGACGTCCGGTTCGCCTTCGCTCTGCGCGGGCTTCCCGTGCCCGGAGTCTAGTCCGGACCCGACCGGCCGCCTCCTTCGCGAGCATTACTTGCTCGCAGAAGGAGGCGGCCGCACCCCAAGCGTTCGCGCATCGTACCTACCATCGCTGTGAGCAATGTGGCGAGTGTGAGGACTCCCACCCCCAGAGCCGCCACTAGGACCCGCCTCGGCGTGTCCCACGCCGGGCACTCGGTCAGCGTGTGCAGTTCTGTGTCCTCGCTCGCATCACAGTGATGGCACTCGGACGTTGGCTCCTTCCGGATCCGACACAGGTAACTCCCGAAACACCCGTGTCCGGTAATCACCTGCGTCAGCCGGTACGAGAGGCTGCCGTGTGGCCTCTCTAGCCACTCCTCCATGATGGGTCTTACCGCCGCTATTACGGCGTGCCCTATATCAGTGGGTGTGCAAAAAAAATGTGCAACGAATTTACACCTCCGCGTCAGATTAATAACTATAAAGTAGGTCAGTTACGGTGGAAGTACGACCTCATTAAGGTCGCCGGGAAGCGCTGGATGTGGGCTGCTTTAGATCGGTCATTCTGGAGGTCTATGGGAGAAGCCTATGTTCAGCAGTGGACTATGTTTGGCTGATATGATGATGATGATTACTAGCTAAAAAAATCCATTTTATAAATCTTGCGATTTAAGCGTAACATAAGGGCGTGGGAAGCTTGCAAAGAAATATCTGTATTTAGTCGAACGCGGTCTTTTTTATGTTTATTTTAGAGTTGAACGAATCACAATAACTGAGAATCATTAAATAAGACCAAAGTAATACAAAACATTAATTAAGGATGATGTATCTATTTATTTACTATTATGTTATGTATACGTTTTCCCCACCACTAAAAGTGGAAACTTTATATACCCATTATTCTTTCTATCACCTAATCTATCAATTCTAATAGGTTTCACGACGCTCGAGTACCTCCAAATTTAGATACCTGGGCCTCCCCACCTATTAGCATTAATGAGTTTTATCACCTTCTGCATAACTTCAGAAAAGTTGCCCTTAGGCTCCGTACGGCCCCAGCCGGTGGCGAGGACCTTCTGTACGTTACCATGGTCACCGACGTGTAAGCATGCAGGGACCACGTACTGGCTCAAGGGAATTCTGTAACAAGTGTACGAATATAAGATTTAATCAGAACCGGGGGTCCCCCCCTCAGTCTTCAGAACACAGCCTCATGTGCTGATTAGTACACCTGCTGATTTACGGACAAATCTCTGGTACATGCTCTGGCTCTGGACATTAACACTGTAATGATGATGAAACTGAATTAAAATCTATGATTTTTATTGCGTGGAAACCTCTAGGTTCAATGAAAAAGCGTTCGACACTTCTTGCAATATCTTTTAGCACTGACGTCGGCTCAAATGTTCCTTTAAGACAGGTGTTGTAGATAATATACTTACGTGAAAATATATTTGAGCAACCCCTAATTCATTTGTTAAATTTCCCATCAGTTGTTCAATCTACATGCGTTGATTAGTTGCAGGTACACCGCAAGGAACAACAGTTGGTCCCGTCATTATCGTTAGAATGAAATCAGCATATTTAAAAAACGAGTCTAATTACTGAACACTAGCAAATTAATAAACGATACAAGATCGTTGTCGCTGTGGTCGAACAGTTGTGAGGCATCATGATCTTCATATAACTATTTATGATATCTGCATATGATAAATTGGGTAAAATTGAACAGTTTAAAATTACCCTTTACTATTTTATATAACGTTTTCGAGCTAACGTGTTCGTTAACTTGGAATGTATGAAGCTAATAACAATGGTGATTTTATCTAAACACTCGCCTACTTCTACTTACGTCTTCTCCGTTTCCAATAGAAGGATATCGTTATATTGCGAAGGTGGCTGGTAGTCAGGATGTCTGATGACTCTCTTTACTTCGTACACGTTGGCGGGATTGTTTGCATCACTCCTTGTTTGGGCACCTATCAGTACATATCTCACTTGTCCACTGCTAAAAAGAAATATGTTGTAACTGATTTAAGCAAGACTTATGAGATATAAATACTATATGAATAGAACAAATGAAAATAAGACAAAATTTAAAACATACTCATATAAACTTAAAAAATGTATACAGAATTGCAATTCCTTGTGTAATATGTGGCATATTGCTCACTCAAGTAATAAAGGTAAGGCCACTTGGGACATAGTAAAGGGTAATATATGTAACGAACCAGTAAGGGGATACATTGATCAATTGATTGACAATAGTGCTACGATTGCATCCGGACAAGACATTGCAGACATATTTAATAACTATTTTATTGATATTATTAAAAACAATTTTACCACACCTGACTATCACAATTGTAATTTTAATATTAAGACAGTTGACAATAGCATATTTCTAGAACCTACCAATCCCATTGAAATATTTAGTACAATTAAAGCTTTAAGTAATACTAAGTCGTCAGGATATGATAATATCAGTTCTATCCTCCTAAAGCAAATAGCACAACATATAGCAGCTCCCTTGGCGTATATTATTAACTTGTCCCTGGAACACGCATGTTTCCCGGATAAACTCAAACTGTCCATAATAAAACCTTTACATAAAAAAGGCTCAAAAAAGGATAAAGGCAATTACCGACCGATTTCATTGACTCCAACTTTATCCAAGGTCTTCGAAAAAATTATGTACAAAAGAATGGAGAGTTTTTTGGACAGGTTTGAAGTATTTGCTGAGGAACAGTGTGGCTTTCGAAAAAACAAGTCGTGCTCAATAGCAGCATATAATTTTGTAAAGTCTATAGTATGTAACATTAATACTAAAATACCAACAACAGCGTTGTTCTTAGACTTAAGCAAGGCATTTGATTTTGTTCATCACCCCACCTTAATGGCCAAACTGGAAAGATATGGTATCAGAGGTCCAGCTATCGAATGGGTCAAATCCTTCTTGTCAGGTAGAATGCAAATTACAAGAGTTACTCAATTCGACAAAAACACAAATAGTATTGTTACTTTTGATTCGGAGCCTAAATGCAATCACTTTGGTGTCCCACAAGGCAGTATACTAGGGCCAATATTATTCCTTCTTTATATTAATGACCTTCCCCAGGTGATTAAATATGATTGCGTGCTGTTTGCTGATGACTGATGTTTGATGTTATTCTTATTCTTATTCTTATGTATGGATACTTATATTTTATCTAGAGCACATCAATTTGTCTACTCCTCCCGTGTGGGTGAGCTTTCATCTCGGAGTCTGGGGTCCGCTTTACCATTTAGCTTTGGCTGAACTTCGATATTTTCCGTGAAGCGATTACCATCTGACCTGCACAACCCAAAGGCGATTTCGAAGCATTGCAGCTAGAATAGTTTGGACTTTTGAAGGCTTCAACTTCCAGTATCGACTGCCATAGATGTTCGTATGGCAACCGAGACCGACAGATTAACGTGCTCTCTGAGGCATGACCAGATTTATGCAAATAGCCGTATTATGCATACAAATATTTGCACTGAGTGGGGATCGGACCCGCGCCTGTATAGCAGTCGCGGTCACTACCGCCACGCCACAGAGGCTGTCGATAAGATAAAGAATATGGAAGAAACTACACCAATATAAGTATCAATAATGTTACAAATAATACCAATAAAATTTAAATTTTTTAGGCGACGTGGCGTCATTGATTTCAATAGTTCGAAAAGAAAATCGGTAGATGACGCCACGTCGCCTTAAAGACGTATAAGATGGGAAATTTGATTCATATCGGGCGTGTCTCGGTAGCCGAATTGGTCAGGCATTGCCCCTGTAAGGGAAAGACTGCGGGTTCGAGTCCCGCCCGAGAAGATTCTTTTTCCCTATGTATTTGATTTGCATAGTTAGCATACTTAATGCTGTAAACATACCTTCAATTGTTTGGGCGCAGTTATCAAAAATCAATGTTTAAAAATGATTGTAACATCATTCATTGATCGAATATTCTTTTTCCCTATGTATTCGATGTGTATAGTTAGCATACTTAATGCTATAAAAAAAAAAAAAAAAAAATTCCTTCAATCATTCATTGATTCCAATAGTTCGAAAAGAAAATCGGTAGATGACGCCACGTTGCCTTAAAGACGTATAAGATGGGAAATTTGAATCATATCGGGCGTGTCTCGGTAGCCGAATTGGTCAGGCATTCCCCCTGTAAGGGAAAGACTGCAGGTTCGAGTCCCGCCCGAGAAGATTCTTTTTCCCTATGTATTTGATTTGTATAGTTGGCATACTTAATGCTGTAAAAAATTCCTTCAATAATTTATAAAATTGTAGAATCAGTTAACCTCTATTTTTCCCACTTTCGTGGTAAGTGATTTTACTTTTCTTTATAAACATCCTTCTACAATCTAGACGATTCTTAGTGTGATTTTGTTCTTACGTTTCCTAGTTCGGGATTAAAGGACACCTTGGTCCTCAAAATCCATTTCAGCGTGTTCTGTGGTCGAGTTCCTGACCGCTGTCGGCGCAAGCCTGTAACCTCGACGGGAAGCATCTTGGCTGGTCGATACTGCGGCAAGAGACGTGCGCAGACATCGAGCAGACCAACAACCAGGATCACGTATTCTTTTAGTATTTGCCATATGTAACCACATCGATTTATATATGTAAGAAATAACTGCATCATCAGTGATTTGACCGACGCATACTACATCTACTAGCTATAACACTCTGGCTACCTACTGCATCCAGGTCACCGTGGTGCTGCTGGTGACGACACACCCATATTTGTATCTCTATATAATTCTATTTTCTGCAAACTCCTTGTATATAATCTTGTCTATCTCTAATAATTATGTATGTACAACAGAGGTAATAGTGGTTTCTCTGAAGTCTCCCCCAGTATTCCCACACGCATGCACATATCTTTCTTGTGACGAAAAGGCGCCCTAGGATATTATAATAGAGCTCGTGCATCTCTCTACTGGGTCAGCTGGTGAGTAGTCCATCTGACACGTTCAGTGGTTACAACACTTTTAAATGCTGGATGTGGAAGCCATGCAAACAACATCCTATATAATGGAGAGGTAACTAGAAGGTGTATAATTATGAATATGGTATTAGACTAACCGTTCCGAAAGGGACGCACAGTGCCCTGCACTTAAGATGTACTTTTCGCTGATGATGGAGCCGCCACAGAGCCAACGAATTGATCGTTCACTGATTCCAAAACCCAGCATCACCTGTGAATATAGTATGATGTACAGAATAACGTTATTTGAAGTACACAATACATGTGTTGCTAGTGCAGATATGCCGACTATGAATGAAATTTTGAAGTAATTAGAAGCTTTCCTACATATTGTAACCATGATAGAACCGTTTATTACCCGTGTTACTACCAATCTTTCTACTTTAGTAGTAACACCGGTAATTGAGTTACTCTTGTTACTACTAAAGTAGAAAGTTGTTAGAACAGTAAAAAGAAATTACTCATGTTACTACCGTAAAATTTAAATACAAAAACCAATAAAAATTGACGAATTTGTATTTTATTGAATAAACATGAAATAAAAAAGATAAAAACAGGCAAATAACAGTAATTTCCCATGAAATAAAAAATAAAAACATGCCAACCACAACAATTGCTTGCGAAATAAAAAAGAAAAACAGGCAAATCACAACAATCGCTTGTGAAACAAAAAAGAAAAACAGGCAAATCACAACAATCGCTTGTGAAATAAAAAAAAATAGGCAAATAGCCTATCTATTTCAAAAATTCTCTATCCTTCCCAATACTGCTTAATATGTTAGCTGGATCTGAAAAAACCTGCCTTGTAAAATAAAATAAACTGGAACTATGACATTTCAGAAATTGAAATTCCCAAAAAAAGTTAAAATAATTATAAACAATTAAATTCAGTTATATTAATAAATTAATTATAATTTAATATTATTAAATAATACAATTAAAGTATGACAAAAAAAATACATATTATTCTTATTTATGTCACGTCAAATAACCCACCCCGTATCGTTCCCGGCGCAAAGGTGCCCATGACGCTGGCAGCATTGCCACGCTGAATTGCGATGGCCATCCTTTACCCCAGAAACGAGCCGGAGTGGAGGTCACCACCCTGCTCGTGGATACAGCGGCCAATTTCTGCGATTAATAATTTTGTCTCCATTCTCCAGCTGCCCATAGTCTCAACCAAAGTTAAGTTGCGATTCCATTGTAGCGTATTTCGCCCTTTTCTTGCTCACCTTGATTCCTAATTAAATTTAAATTACTTTTATGACGAAATATGTACGTGTAAATGCAACGAAGACCTTGATAAATTTATGCGATATTATCTTGCACTCCATACATTTGCACATGTCTTTACAATTGCGGACGATCCTGTATGGAGCATTTTCGGGCGGCGCGAGAAATAGAATTTTCTAAATCAAATGTCTTGAAAACTATTTGTCGTACGAAAATTTCACTATTACAGTTGACTATATTGATATTATATGATTGACTTAAAGGGGTTTGCGTATTAATGCGTCGTCGCTCGTTTTGAAATTGAGCGGTCATTTATGAAAATCATTTAATATAATAGTACAGTATGAAGTGATCAAAAGTTACTATGGACAACCTTCTCTGAACCAGAAATGGCTGGAATGTTCGATCGTACTTGTAGGTAATAATAATAATAAATAAATATTCCACAACATTCTACACAACGCTATCTAGACCCATGGTAAGCTATAAAAGCTTGTTTATACTGTAGATTGATGGCGCTTGGTGGAATCTGCTACACATATTGAATAACACACTTGCACTTTTCCACTGACTTTATTTCTAGACCTGACCGGTTTCGCCTTACGGCATTCTCAAAGGTTCACATTGATGTTTTAAAAATTATAATTTGGAAACACTACAATATTTGCATCCTTTTATGTGTGCTTGTGTTATGGAATCTAGAATGCGGATAAACATACTTATATACTTACCTTTTTTTTTTGTAAATTCATACATATTATACATAGAAAACAGGGACCCTAAATAGTAGAGATAGCGAATTTCAAGGAAAGGAAACATTCCTTTATTTTCAAAAACAAACAAACTTTCATTCAGAGTTTTCCGTAAATGCCATACCCGTTAGTCGAACCAACTAAAATCGGCCTGTTTTTCTTTTTTATTTCACAAGCAATTGTTGTGGTTGGCATGTTTTTATTTTTTATTTCATGGGAAATTACTGTTATTTGCCTGTTTTTATCTTTTTTTATTTCATGTTTATTCAATAAAATACAAATTCGTCAATTTTTATTGGTTTTTGTATTTAAATTTTACGGTAGTAACATGGGTAATTTCTTTTTACTGTTCTAACAACTTTCTACTTTAGTAGTAAGAACAGTAACTCATTTACCGGTGTTACTACTAGTAGTAAGATTGGTAGTAACACGGGTAATAAAGGGATAGAACCAATGTAAAACATAAGTAAAACTTTGAAATGAAAACAATTTTAGACACGCTTGTCTTAGGAGGTTAGCCGGTGAATGTCTTACGGGGGTTAGGGCGAGCAGAAGTTGTAGAATGCGTTAAGGAGGTTTTCTTATTACTAGCACCTTCCTCTCCGTGAAAGAATAGGCTTTCTTTTACTGGTTTCATTATTCCCTGGTCATAAGTACAAAAACTCTCTCAGAGTTTACAGTTTTATTTTACAGGCTTCCATTCTGGTCTATTTATCGATCTAGTTCTCGCTTTTATTCTTCTCGCATTTTCATTACATGCCTTTTATACTATGGTGCGTTACGGAGGTTATGATAAACGGAATTTGGGGAGTGGGCTGGTGAATGCGTTATGGAAGTTAAGTGAAGTTTGTGTGAGGCGAACGATTCTTTAAGGCCAGTAGTACTGTTTTCAATTCTATACAGCTAGTAGTTCAGTCAGCAATATATTTAAATGTTGAAGTTTAAAGTACTCAAAATAATCTGAAAACATAAATTAGTGATACTGTGATAGCGCTGTGTAATATTGTAGAATAGTTCTCATTACCATGTGGGAAAACTCGTGAGGTTTCGTATCAGTACCCCCAATTATGAGTTCAACAGAGTCATGGAGACAATGGTTGCCTCTCCGTGCTGTAAGGTCCCCGGACTTCTCGCAAGGGTACACATATTTCTCTTGGTACTCGACACATTCTGAAACAGAATTGCTCGTCATTCATCTTTTTCACCCTGACCAGCAAGACCTATTGTCTTGGATGAGAGAAATGGATTTCAAATAAAAGTAAAAAGTAAAGAGAAGGAAAATGTGAAAAGAATCAGGTGTGGCTCAATAGCTCAGTTGGAAGAGCATTCCCCCTGTAAGGGAAAGGTCGTGAGTTCAAGTCTCACTTGAGCGTTTAATTTTTTCCGATGTTTTTCGAACTTTAAAGTTAGCATTAAAAATGCTATAAAAAATTCAGTCAAATATTCGGGCGGTCATCAAAATTCAATGTTAAAAAAAAGGTTGAAAAATAATTCATTGTTTCCAACAGTTCGTAGATGGCACCATACGACGGCGACTCAGTCTACGACCTGTCACTATGGTCTATACATTATTAAATTCTCCCAACGCATCGTCCTACTTAAAATCCAGTGTAGTAGAAATCGTTGTGCTAGAGAGATATTAAAAACCTTACTATCAAAAGCTATCTGCCCTGTTTTTGCCGATGTCATGGATGAGTCAATGGCAGCACATTCCCCTGGTTTGACATTCAAGGAATTAGGTGGGTCCGGTACGGATACGGACGGCGAAGTGGAAGGATTTCTGTTCTGTTCTCTGATTTCTGTTCTGTAAAAAGAAAGTTACATTTTTTTTAAGGAATTCTTACAGCATTAAGTATGCTAACTATACAAATCGAATACATAGGGAAAAAGAATCTTCTCGGGCGGGACTCGAACCCGCAGTCTTTCCCTTACAGGGGGAATGCCTGACCAATTCGGCTACCGAGACACGCCCGATATGATTCAAATTTCCCATCTTATACGTCTTTAAGGCGACGTGGCGTCATCTACCGATTTTCTTACGAACTATCGGCCGCATTGGTCAGGCATTCCCCCTGTAAGGGAAAGACTGCGGGTTCGAGTCCCGCCCGAGAAGATTCTTTTTCCCTATGTATTCGATTTGTATAGTTAGCATACTTAATGCTGTAAAAATTCCTTCAATTGTTTGGGCGCAGTTATCAATAATCAATGTTTAAAAATGATTGTAACATCATTCATTAATTCCGATAGTTCGTAAGAAAATCGGTAGATGACGCCACGTCGCCTTAAAGACGTATAAGATGGGAAATTTGAATCATATCGGGCGTGTCTCGGTAGCCGAATTGGTCAGGCATTCCCCCTGTAAGGGAAAGACTGCGGGTTCGAGTCCCGCCCGAGAAGATTCTTTTTCCCTATGTATTCGAAGTTACATTTTTCTTTTTTTTTTAAGAATATTAGAACCGAAATTACTAATATTCCCTCTAACCCCTCCAGCTAAAACAAATTGCTTGTGTTAGGAGTGGGTTCACGTCGGTAGTGTAATGGCTAGGATTCAAACCCAGAATCTTTTGATTGTAAGGCCGACTCCTTAACCATTAAGCTACCGACGCTTCATGCATGGTTTGTATATCCACCTCCCGAGGAGGGCCAGACCGTACGGGATAGCCCTGGGTCAGCTGGGGTGCGAGGGGTATGTCGAAGACAACCTCACCTCCGGCCTAGCACCACGACCCACTATCGGCGTGTGGTTTTAGTCGGTTCGAGTAAGACAAAACCCTCCCTTTCGGCTCCGGCAGGGGATTTTCGCACGTAAAAAAAGCTTGGTTTGTATATTTTGATCCATAAACTTAATATATATACTAACATATACTAAGTTTATAATTTGATCTCAGTTTTGGAGGACTTCCAAACACCAAGGACTGACTGACTGACTGAATAAGCGTCGGTAGCTTAGTGGTTAAGGAGTCGGCCTTACGATAGAGAGGTCCCGGGTTGAATCCTAGCCATTACACTACCGACGTGAACCGACTCCTAGCACAAGCAATTTAGCTTAATTTGGAGGGGTTAGAGGGAATATTAGTAACTAGCTTTTGCCCGCGGCTCCGCCCACGTGGATGTCGGTTATTGCGACCAAACATAGCCTATGTCCTTTCTCAAGGTCTAACCTGTCCCTGTACCAAATTTCATCAAAATCGGTTCAGTGGTTTAGGCGTGAAAGCGTAACATACAGACAGACAGACAGACAGACAGAGTTACTTTCGCATTTATAATATTAGTATGGATTTCGGTTCTAATATTCTTTAAAAAAATTACAATACAATAATTAAAACTAAGAAATCAACAATACAAAACATAACATAAACATAAACTCACGCCTGTGTTCCCCGGAGGGGTAGGCGGAGGTGCTAGCACCTACATTTCGCCAGTTTATGTTTAGTTTTGTTTATTTAACAATAATCAATGTTTGAATGAATTTTTTATAGCATTTATTATGCTAACTGTTAAGTTCGAAAAACATTGGAAAAAATGAGTCTCACTTGAGCATTTCATTTTTTCCAATGTTTTTCGAATAATCAATGTATTAAAATATAATAAAAAGAACCAGGCATGCATACTATTAATGTGAAGTCAAAGACACCAGTGGTCAGTGTGGCGTGGACGCGACAGACGCAACAGGAGGCGCGGGTTCGATCGCCGCTCAGTGCAAATATTTTTATGCATGAATATGGTTTTTTGAATTGGTCTGGGTATTTCTACGTATAATATTTATGTATTTACGAAAAATAAAATTATCTGCATTCTAGGTTCCATAACATAAGCTAGTTAAGCTTACCATGGGATAGCGTCGTGTAGAATGTTGTGGATGAGTTGCAATTTATTTATTTAATGACGTTGTTTCATTCAGGTTAATCTTTTCAATAAGTACTTAACTATAACAAAGTAAGTAGTTGAGTGAATTTTACAGCAATAAGTATGCCTAACTATACAAATCGAATACATTGGCAGAAGTGAAACTCCTCGGGCGGGACTTGAACCCGCGATCTTTCCTGTACAGGGTTCGTTTCTTATTGGTTCCAATAGTTCGTAAGAATATCGGTAGATGACTCCACCGATAAATAGAAGGGAATTTTGAATTACATCGGGCGTGTCTCGGTAGCCGCGTTGGTCAAGGCTTTCCCCTGTAGAGGAAAATTCGCGGATTCGAGTCCCGCCCTAGAAGTGTTATCCACGACGGAACGGAGACGGTATACCTATGCGTTGAGGGTGAGAGGATGTTTGTGTGTTTGTTTGTTTGTGCAAATCCATGTTGCTATTTTCTCCGAAACTACCAATCCAATTTTAATGCGGTTTTCAGTTATCGGTTCGGCTTTAATTGAAGCATGTTCTTAGATAGGTGTTGCAATGACAACTCAACAGGTGGCGCTACAGCAAGCATTTTGATGCAAATCAATGTTGCCATTTTTCTCCAAAACTACAAGTCCGATTTTGATGCAGTTTTCAATTATTGGTTTGGGTTTGATTGGTACATGTTCTTAGATAGGTATTACGGTGACAACCCAGTAGGGGGGGCTGCAGTGAACATTTTTAGGGCAAATCCATATCAACAGTTATGGGTTCGGGTTTGATTGGTGCGTGTTCTTAGATAGGTGTTAGGGTGACTATTCACCAGGGGGCGTTGCAACAAACGTTGCTAGTGCAAATCCATGTTGCCATTTTTCTCTAAAACTATTAGTTCATTTTTATGTTATATATGTTTTATGTTTTTTTTTTTTTTTGTTTTATTATTATTATTATTTTTTTTATTTTTTTTTAATTATTTTTTTTTTAATTATGTTATAAGTGCCCGGTTAATGGCAATAGGCTCGCCACCTATTACATTGGGATCTAAACATAAACTGGCGAAATGTGGGTGCTAGCACCTCTGCCTACCCCTTCGGGGAATACAGGCGTGAGTTTATGTATGTTATGTTATGCTATTAGTTCAATTTTGATGCAGTTAATGCTTTTCAAATTATTTTGTAACCGTCGTGGGTTTTTCAAATTTTTAATTTGGCTATAATCTTGTTCCCTGTGTATTTGAAAGGAGTTGAGATCTTACGTCTTTTCGGTGCTTCCTACAGCATTACACTCACTGGAGCCATCCGCACAGTTCTGTGAACAAAAATCAAAGTTAATTGGCCCCGTTATACTTAAAACACTTTCTTTTTTTCTTCTACAAACTTCCTGTAACCTGTCTCAGCTTCTTTTATATCTTTGCGTTAATTGCATAACCCCAGTCGCACCCGAAGCAACTCAGAGTTCAACTTAGAGTTTGGGGGTCCGCTTCACTAGTCTAACTAAGAATTTGGCTAAACTGTGATATTTTCCGTGAAGCGACTGCCACCTGACCTCCACAACCCAAAGGCGATATCGAAGCATTGCAGTTAAACCAGTTGTTGGAATTTTGAGGGCTCTAACTACCCGTAACGACTGCTATAGATGTTCGTATGGCAAACAGGACCGAACGGCTTAACTTTCCGAGGTATGACCAGACCAATGCAAATACCCATATTCATGTATACAAATATTTGCACTGAGCGGGGATCGAACCTGCGCCTCCTGCGTAGTTCGCGTTCACTACCGCTATGATACGGAGGCTGTCTGACTGTAATCTGTATTATGCAAATGAATTATTTGACTTTGTATTTCGTCCTTATCTATAAGTAATTAGCTGTTCATTTGATCTATTAAAGAATTGACGATTTTGACCTTGACTTGATAAATCTGCACTCGATGTACATAATTTTGTATCACAAAAAAAGATTAAGCATTTGATTAAAAAAATTCTCACCCCATCGCAATCGGCACCTTGACAAGTCTTCCTCTCACTGACAGCGATCACGCTGCAAATAAATAATTAACAATTAAAAAATTTTTTTTTTATCGTGCGATAAATCCCCACGGATACCACCCCCACGGAGCCGGTGGAGGTGGTTATGTCGGACTCGAACCGACTAAAACGCACGCCGTCTTGGGTCCTTGGTTGCCGGAGGTGAGATTGCCAAAAGCATATCTCTCGCACCCCGGCAGACCCAGGACCATCTCTTTCGAGATGGCCCCCTTCGGGTTGTGGGGACCACAGGGTCCCCATCTAGCCCCGGTTACGGGGAGGCGCACTTGGCGCCGCCGCCGCGGCCTGCTTCTGCTAGGGTGACAGACGGCTCCACCGGTCACCCCAGGCCAGCGCTCATGGAGGACGGAGGTCGTTCTGCGACCTCCGACGTCCGGTTCGCCTTCGCTCTGCGCGGGCTTCCCGGGCCCGAAGTCTAGTCCGGACCCGACCGGCCGTCTTCTTCTCGAGCATTACTTGCTCGCGACTCGATGGTATTCCCGTCCCAATTGAGCAGCCCGACTGGGGAACTACCTCCACCATACAGAATACCGCGGCCATAATATCCTTGTGTTGTGTTCCCGACGGTGAGTAGGGTAGCCAGAGCTCACTGGACCGTTTTTGTACTGTCATTGGTAGACCAAAGACTTGTCTTTCTTTATCTTCTGCATTAACGGCTCTAAAACTTTATGTTCTTTCAGAGTCGGCAGCACGAGTGTGGCTCCCCTGGTGTAGCACACGTCCATAGGCCACGGTAACCACTTTCCATCAGGTTCACAGGACGACACGTGCAGGGCTAAGATGCCATCCATTTACGGTGCAGAGTATACCTGCTAGAACCAAGCGTTTCAGTGATTCATTCCCATGCCGCACCACCAAGACCTGGAATTCCCTGCCAGCTCACGTGTTTCCTTCTTCCTACAGTCCCGGGTCCTTTAAGCGGGGCGTGAAAAGGCATCTAATGAGGCCGTCAAGCTGAGTGCCACCACTGTTAACATGGTAAATGTTTACGATGGTGACCCTCTTTCCGAGCCTTTAGCTTAACATCAGGCGAGGTGAAGTCAAATTGACGTGTCATGTATAAAAAAAAAAGGTGGGCCCTGTGATTGTCGGCCACCTATGTTGTATAAAACATACATCTCTAAAGTTGGTGATCTCTATAGATGAAAATGAATAAAGGAAATATTTTTTTCTGATTAGACTTATCCCTATATCAAAAATGTACATTATGTGGGAGACGTCAGTCTCAGGGGAATAAAATACTACACGTGGTGTGAGTACAAAGTATGTTACACTGATTTCTCTCTCTCTCTTAATAACACCGTAGTTACACAGTAATGCCTGATAGTTGGAACTACTTCGAATTACAGTTAGGGCTCCGGCGAGCTAAGGTACGAGTGAGTATGCGTGTGCAGTTTGGTGCGGTTGCCGGCGGACTGGCCTTGCGGCCGAATGTGGAACTAACCGCACGCGCATAGAATGAAGTACTTATGCGCTAGAGGGAGACGCATAGTGTGCTGGCAATCGACTACGTATGGCGCGAACAGCTCTACTAGAGGTGTGGGTTGCTATACCCTACAGCAAATCATGTCAAATCCACAAACAGTATTTGCTGAATAAATAAGTAAGTTGCCAAGAAAAACTTACAATTTCAAGAAGCATGCTTAAAAATTTGGTATGTGGCGTCCCTTAGTCAAACTAGAGTGAACATAAACTGATGAGATGGCCCTAACTTCTTTATTTCTTATTAAGTCTCTGAACCAGAACCCAATATTTTAAACGCGTGGATGCAATTACAATTGCAGTTCCATTACTGTTCTTTTACGTACTTTTTGATAAAATCTTGATAATTAACAATCCTAGTGAATGCAGTGTACGTGTGGTCATTGCATATATTATTCTGGTCATCACTTCTGGCTGCTGTAGAAACTATTCCCCGAAGATAGAAACGATCTTTCCCCTGTTCCTTTTCGGAGAAAGCCAACCCTCCACCACTGTCGCCTCTGCATAACGCCGTACCTGCAATACGGTTTATCTTAACTAAAGCATCAGCTTGATATTGATCTACATGTGAATGATTTTTTACAGCATTAAGTATGCTAACTATACAAATCGAATACATAGGGAAAAAGAATCTTCTCGGACGTGACTCGAACCCGCAGTCTTTCCCTTACAGGCCAATTATTAGACCAATTAGGCTACCGAGACACGCCCGATGTGATTGATGACTCCATCGTCGCCTTAAAGATGTATAAGATGGTAAATTTGAATCATATCGGGCGTGTCTCGGTAGCCGAATTGGTCAAGGCATTCCCCCTGTACTTATAACTTTGTACCACAAGCAGACATCGTATGAGGTACGATTACTGTTGGTCACAACACAATGGTTAGTCAGAGAAATTCGGAGAATACGAGTAAGCAAAGAAGGAAAGGCATGGGGTCAACAAAGTCATGGAGTTCGAGCGCCTGCAATCTCTGCACGGAGATTGCAAAGCGTGTATGGTCGACGCTTCTTGTGACCAGAAGGCTCGCCTCTCTTTAGGTCAGAGATTAAGCATTGCCATACAACGTGGCAATGCTGCCAGCCTTCTGAACGCTGCCGCAACAGGCAATCGATGCGGAGGAATCTCATGACGCATTTTAATAATATTTCGTCATAATTTGTATAATAGGAGTTTTAGTTTTATTTTAATTCTAATTGAATTACATAAGGTCTAAGTCCTTTTTTTAACTTTACGATGTAAAACTTAATAATATGAAATATATAAACACATTGTTAACAAAGTTCATGAATATTTATAGTCAGGCAAAGACAACCTGTTCTGGTTATTTTGTGAGAAGCAATTTAAGTAAATCAAAGGAAATAATTCTTTACCAACCATTGGTGTATCCAGCACAAAACTTGTCACCAGTGATATATGGGCGAAAGTGCGGTGGAACATTATTGATACAGGTGTCTTCGTTGATAAACGGCAAATCAGCGACCTGCAGAATAGATGAAGTGGCGCCGTCGGCAGTAGTTAGACCCCATCCAGCCACCTGAAAGAAATATCGAGCTCTCACAAAGGATTAATTGCACCTACGATACTAGAGAACAGCATGGATAAGACCTAAAAATTCAGATTTCAAGGTTAAACATACTAAAACCAATATTAAGCCAATTTACCTTTCCTAGCTGCCCGTGCTGCAACTGCCATTTGTCGAAGCTCGCGTCAAAATTAAGACAGACTGGCCTCACAAATGGGTTCAGAATAAACGGCGTAGCAAGCACGATGACAGCAATGTCCACCCCGAAGTGGCCAACCGCACCTTGATACAGTCTTGGGATCTTAATTTCTCTCACCTGTAAAACGTATTTATAAGTAAATATAAGGATATTGTCAAAGGTAATCATCATGTTCCTGCCATCCAGTTGATACGTGTCGTGTATGTGTGACTTACTTACATCAGACTTCTGGGCATTAACATCTACTTTATCATCCCATGGACGGTAGATCTTGCCACTTGCCACTCCGTAGTCAGATGGGTTTCTGCTCACGAAACAGTGAGCAGCTGCAAAAAATATCTAATTTATACATCAGAGAAGGAATCGAATTACCTCCTACAAATTCAACTTCTGGAATGACTTTTGTGATTACTAGTGTTCCCTGGAGGCAATAGCCATACACTGTTGCCTCCAGTGAACAGACATAAGCTTAAAAAGGCAACAAAGTGCTGCAAACAAGAAGCGGCCATGCTGCTAACAAGCGAGACATTTCGAAAAACATCAGAAAAATGAAAACATTCGAAAAACAAATCAGCCTCGCGTAAACTCGGAGTCCTGAACAGAGTGAGACGTTTTTTCACGCCGGAGCAGCGGTGTCTTCTATATAAGACCCATCACATCTCTGGGACGGCTCCGCAAAGTACTTATTAGATGCTCTCGACAGGTTGCAGCGACGTGCGGTCCGCATTATTGGGGATCCTGAGGTCACGAACACCCTCGAGCCTTTGCAGATGCGTAGAGATGTTGCGTCTTTGGCAGTTTTCTACCGTCTCTACCATGGTGAATGTTCTGACGAGCTCTTCCAATTAGTCCCACCCTCCCCTTTCCTTCACAGGACGACACGTGCAGGGCTAAGATGTCATCCATTTACGGTGCAGAGTATACCTGCTAGAACCAAGCGTTTCAGTGATTCATTCCTATGCCGCACCACTAAGGCCTGGAATTCCCTGCCAGTTCACGTGTTTCCTTCTTCCTACAGTCCTGGGTCCTTTAAGCGGGGCGTGAAAAGGCATCTAATGAGGCCGTCAAGCTGAGTGCCACCACTGTTAACATGGTAAATGTTTACGATGGTGACCCTCTTTCAGAGACTTTGCCTTTAGCTTAACATCAGGCGAGGTGAAGTCAAATTGACGTGTCCTGTATAAAAAAAAAAAAAAATGCTCAAGTGAGACTTGAAGTTATGACCTTTCCCTTACAGGGGGAATGCTCTTCCAACTTTTTTTCTAACTTAAAAGTTAGCACAATAAATGCCATAAAAAATTCATTCAAATATTTGGGCGGAGTCATCAAAATTCAATGTTTTAAAATGGTTGAAAAATTATTTATTGCTTCCAACAGTTCGTAAGAGTGAAGGTAGGTGGCTCCACCGTCGTCGCCCTTAAGAGACGGATTTAAAGAGAAGGAAACAATTAAATAATTGGCGTGGCTCAATAGCTCAGTTGGAAGAGCATTCCCCCTGTAAGGGAAAGGTCGTGAGTTCAAGTCTCACTTGAGCATTTCATTTTTTTCCGATGTTTTTCGAACTTAAAAGTTGGCAAAATAAATGCTATAAAAAATTCATTCAAGTGAGACATTTACCTGATATAACAACTTTGCTAGAAACAAGAGATCCACCACAGATCTGCTCGTAAGGAGTTGATGTCTTCCTATAGAGACCGACGTGCCACGGCACCTGTCCGTGCTTGGTGTGCGTGCCCCCAGCTATGAGTCCCATACCACCTTTCGGTAACACTCGACCACAGTCTGAAATAGCAACAATTATTTGATATGGATACTCTTCTAACTCAATTGAGCACAGTTCAAGGTTACATGGAATATTAGTAACTAGCTTTTGCCCGCGGCTCCGCCCGCGTGGATGTCGGTTATCGCGACCAAACATCGCATATGTCCTTTCTCAAGGTCTTATCTATCCTTATATCAAATTTCATCAAAATCGAATCAGTGGTTTAGGCGTAACATACAGACAGACAGACAGAGTTACTTTCGCATTTATAATAATTAGTATGGATTCTGGGTAATACCGTCCTGATAGATAAATAACATAATTATTTCACATTAAAATATAGACATGCGTGTTTTTATCGTCTGTTTATAACAACGAATATAGTTATTTAAGATCTTCATTTTTCTGATGTTTTTCGAAGTTCAAAGTTAGCATAATAAATGCTATAAAAAATTCATTCAAAAGTTATTATAACTATAAGACAAGCCGGTATAAGATGTTTGTGTCATTAAGTTGGTTCAAACCTTCTTTGCATACGGCTACATAGTTCCACTGCCCCTGAACACATTCCATGTCAAGGATAATTGGTGAGTTGGGTGAATATTCGGGGCTTTTACAGACGGGGTTTACCAGAGTGCCCGGGGCTAAATATCCATGACATGATTGGAATCCAACGTCTGGTGTATGGCAGAGGTAGTCAACGCTGGGGTGCGGAACGAGCTTACAAAATCCTGGAAAATTTACGAAATTATTAAAATATTTCTATAGGTACTTTATACTATTAAGGCAGCAAACTAAGTAATTAAATTACCATCATTTTCCTGCTTCTTGATCCCGTACTTATTTATTGATTGGCCATTAGATCACCAGTCGTCATTCCTTATTAATTTTTAACCATAAAATATAACCACAGTTTCAGTTAGGTACTTACGAACGCATTTGGGGATGTCATGGTACCATACTCCTTGGTCACATAGCACTAAAGAGCTGTTCCCATATGGAGTGTTCGAGTTTTCCATTCCGTATCCTCGCTCACAGCGTACTGACAGTATCAAGTAGTTATAAACCTGACCAGGCTGGGCGTTGTAGACGTTCAAGACGTCATAAGTACCATGGTCAGGGTATGCGGGCAGAATGCAGGAGGTAGTGGCTCTTACTGCTCTGGAACTGATATTATTAATTGCTTTTTTCTATAAAAGACACGTCAATTTGACTTCACCTTGCCTGATGGTAAGCTAAAGGCAAAGTCTCGGAAAGAGGGTCACCATCGGAAACATGTGCCTTGTTAACAGTGGTAGCACTCAGTTTGACGGCCTCATCAGGTGCCTTTTCACGCCTGCTTAAAGAACCCGGGACTGTAGGAAGAAGGAAACACGTGAGCAAGCAGGGAGTCCCAGGTTTTAATAGTGCGGAATGAATTCCGCACTATTAAGACCTGGGAATTGAAGGAATGAGTCGAAAAACTAAACTAAAAATACCGAGAGAAGGCAAACGCAAGGTAGGACACCCCCTAGCCAGATGGATTGACGACCTGAAAAAGGTATAGCTGGGATGGACTGGATGCGGAAGGCGGAGGATCTAATGAAATGGCGCACATTGGGAGAGGCCTATGTACAGCAGTGGACTGCGGTGGGCTAATTGATTTATTGATAGAGGAATGAGTCATTGAAACGCTTGGTTCTAGCAGGTATATATTGCACTAGCTCCAAGGGCGGGCAGTGTTACTGGGTGTTCCTGTTAGGGAACTCTCAGTAGCAACTCTGAGTGTGGGAACAGTGCTCGGTTGATGGTAATGTACTTTGAATGTCGAAGCACCTATACTTCTGTATTCCTGTATATCGTGAGAAATAGCTATACAGATGAATTCACCTGTTATGAACGCCACCATTCTGTATCGCTTCTGCTATATCTGGTGATGTTACTGAAAGAAAAAATCTAATTAACACTATCATCTGGTGTTTAATTTCTGTCGCGTCCAAAGCTTTCGCTGAACTCAAACTCAAGTTCATTTTTTCCAGTGCGGATTTAGCTGAACACTATCATCTGTAAGGTTAGCTATTGGTATTCCGCGAGGCTCGAGGTGGCTCTGCACAAATCCGAGGCCTTGTTCTTTCATGGTCCTCGGCGCAGGCCACCCCCGGGATCCAGCTTGACAGTAGGAGGTACTCCCATCGACATCAAACCCCGGCTGAAATACCTGGGGCTCGTACTCGACGGTCGGTTGACGTCGGTCACTGTTGGTGTCAGCTAACGCGCTGATGCGGCTGCTGCCCAACTTGAGGGGCCCAGAGGACTCCTGCAGGAGACTCTACACGGGTGTCGTGCGGTCCATGGCCCTGTACGGGTGCCCCGTGTGGGCGGACGCCCTGCAGGCCAGGTTCGTGCAACTGCTGCATGCTCCGCAGCAGACGATGGCCTGCAGGGCCATTAGGGGGTACCGCACGATATCCTTTGAAGCGGCGAGTCTCCTAGCCGGATCGCCACCGTGGATCCTGGAAGCGAGATCCCTTGCGGTACTGTATCGGTTCCGTAAGGAGGCGCGGGAGCGGGGATTCGATCCCGAGCCCGAAGACATTCGGGCCGAGAAGTCCCGGCTCCACGGGATCATGGTGGCGGAGTGGGAGCGACGACTTGAGCAACGACGCGCAGGGCATGCCGTCATAGAGGCGGTAAGGCCCATCATGGGGGAATGGCTCGAGAGGCCACATGGCAGCCTCTCGTATCGACTGACGCAGATTATCACCGGGCACGGGTGCTTCGGGAGATATCTGTGTCGGATCGAAAAGGAGCCAACGTCCGAGTGCCATCACTGCGACGCGAGCGAGGACACGGGGCTGCTCACCGAGTGTCCGGCATGGGCCGGACCGAGGCGGGAGCTAGTGGCGGCCCTAGGAGTGAGAGTTCTCACCCTCGCCACCCTGCTCACAGCAATGGTCCGCTGCGCGGACGCGTGGGCGGCCGGCGTCTCCTTCAGCGAGCAGGTAATGGTCGTGAAGGAGACGGCGGAGCGGGAGAGGCGGCGCGAGCGAGAAAGACTCGCGGATCGCGCCGCCCGCGCGCGCAGGCAACTCGGGCGTCGGAGGGCACTGACTGACCTCCGTCCCCCATGAGCGCGGGCCTGGGGGTGACGGGTGGAGCCACCTGTCACCCCAGCAGAAGCAGGCCACGGCGGCGGCGTGCTAAGAAGCGCGCCTCCCCATTCCGGGGGCGAGTTGGGGACACCGTAGTCCCCCCTCCTGAGGAGGGCCAGACCGTAAGGGATGGCCCTGGGTCAGCCGGGGTGCGAGGGATATGTCTATAACAACCTCACCTCCGGCCTAGCACCAAGACCCACAGTCGGCGTGCGGTTTTAGTCGGTTCGAGTCCGACACAACCTCCCCTTCCGGCTCCGGCAGGGGGGGTATCCGAGGGGATTTCCGCACGAAAAAAAAAAAAAAAAAAAAAAGGTATTCCGCGAGGCAATGCTACCGATTACCTCCACAGATTGTAAGGGGAAACTTAAAGGAACATAGAATCTGCCATGAGTCTACTTTCCATATGTTGATAATACAGATCGTAATGTTACAAAATTTAGACCTGTTTAGAAAGCTATAATCTAGGTATCTTCAAGTCTCGAATGCAGTGGTTCCTTCTGAGCAAACCAGTTCTATCGCAGACTACGTCATCACTTGCCATCAGTTGTGGTAAAGGTCAAACGAATGCCACGAAACCAGGCAAAGGTGCCCTAGATTCTACTAAAGTTAAAATACTGTGGTGCTGCATTGTAGACTTTATTTGTATACGGCTAAAGTTCAAAATGAAATGTTTTCATTACACTTTTTCAATTACTCTGCAAAAGGTTATTTAATTTGGAACTTTAACCGCATCGCTTTAACGTCTATTATCATACCTCGTGTCAAATGGATTGAGAATAAAGTTTGTTGACCGAGTTGACTTTGCGACCAGTTACGTAGGGGTTGTAAACATTTTTCACACTAGCGAAACCGAATGCAGCGCCACGTGACGCCAGCGTGACCTTTTATTTTTGTCATACAAAAACCACTACATCGATATTTACTGTACACTTTATTGTCAATTGATCTGAGACGGCCTATAGTAACATTGTGACCGAGTGTTCAACACGACGGACGCGGGCATTTCTTTTGATGAATTCTAGAGTGATTCGCGAGTTCGATGCTCCTAATACAATTGCAATTGTTTTGAAGAAAAAGTACCTAATAAATATATGACTAAACACTCTCACCTTCAGATATCATCATGGTTTGATTGCACACATAAAACATAACGAACAATATCAAAGTAAAGCTAAGCATTTTGATATCAAATAATAAAATCACTAACACAACAGTCTTTAAGACAAATATGACATTGAATGAAGTTATGTTATAACTTGTTTGGTCGCGTCACTAAAACAGGATATTATGTTTATTAAGTTGACGCACAGCTTCTAGTACTAATATTTTGAATCCTTACTCCTACTTTTTTATTTACTGAAGACTGTGTGCTACTACTAATGGGGAAGGCCATAGGCCTATGTTCCTCATAATCGCATTGATGTGTCAGAGGACCCTGATTCTGCTCAATATCTAACCAGTCTCATCAATGGGTCATCCATCAACTCGCGGGCAATAAACTTGCGGGAAACCGCGAGTTGGCAACTTTCAATTTTTGATTATTTTCCTGTCGTCAACTCGCGCGATTGTCAAAATTATTGACGTATTTGTGTACAGTCAGTTACGAAAACTATGTAATAAATTTAATATCTATTTAAAATGTAGGTGCTTTATAAGATATTTTAGGCTATGTTAGTGACTGTCGTGGTACATATTACGAAAAAGGATCAAAGTAATATCACAGAATAGGTAATAGTACTAGCGTACAGAATGGAAGCTCACACCTCCGCGCAGATTTAATTTTCTCACCCCGCACGTTCGAATCAGAATAATCTATCTTTAATTATTATGTAATCGATTAGAATAATTAATAGATCAGTTACAAAGTTTTGCAGAGTAGGTACCATTTTTTGAACGATTTGCACATTTTCAAATGTTAGTTCAATATAATAACATTACAGTCAACGTTCGATCTTGAAAAGTGTGTAACGAGAATACCTTGGGAGATTAGATCGGGATTAGATTTTGAACAGATTTTTGTTACGAGAATTACCTTTAAACTAATAACAATAAAAATCCTCTCAAAATCGACTAAGTCACTTTAATTGAGCTTTCTCTTTCATATTCCCTAAGTAGGCAAATATTACTGTCTTGCTCTTATTGTAAACATAGACTTTATTAACTTAGATTATTTAGTTTTATTTCAGTGACTGTACTTTATTTTTTTTATTCCTTAAAATAAAATGTGTGCCAATCGCCTACTACATAATTTTGGAAGTGTTGATTCGCACGAATTCGTGCGAATCGCCTACAGAAAAATAATATATTTTTAAAGGAGTCGATTCGCACGTTTCGGGCGAGTTCAATTCGTGCGAATCGTCCAATAAGCCTACTTAGCAAACAAATAGAATATCAGACCGACAGATTGTGAAATTTCCAAAAAAGCTATTTTTTATAGTATCTTGTATCCGTAGTAATTTATAGGTATTATAAATCCGAAAGTAACTCTGTCTATTTATCTGTCGGCTTTACACTTCCAGTTGAAAAACTATTATTTTAACGTTATAAACAGACACTCCAGTTTTATTTATTTGTATAGGTATTATAACTAAGCAAAATGTAAAATAATTATAAACATTTTTAGAAGAATTATTTTCTGTAGTCGATATCGATTGTGACATTATCAAGTTATTATAATTAAAACACAGTCGATGGACTAACTACATCCCTAAAATTGCTTTCTGGCTGACGTGACGTTGTGAATGAAAATTGATCTCTTGGCGCCTAATTTTTGTTAGAATTTTCAGGTGTTGACGCTAGAACAAAGTTATACCGGACTGTCAAGTTACCGTGTGTTTGGTTACCACGTGTGTCTTGAAAGTTTACGACAAATTTGTGACTTTTGCCGTATACTAACCTAATCGATATAAGGTATTGTGTCGTTTTTACTATCATTATATATTTATTTACTGTTGTATGAACCTTTTTGTTAGCGATGGATAGGAACAAGCCACCCGACCCTCCGGACGATTCGTCTCCGAGAACCCCTATATTTTCTTCTCCCCCTATCTTCCCTACTGTGCCGGTTACTACGGCAGATACGTTATCGCAGTTTGCAGACGTAGTTTGTAGTATGACCGATTCTCAAGCTAAAAAACGATCGGTAAGTGATGAAGATACTCACAGTCACCCACCTAAACAAATCAAGACCCAAGTTGCTCGCGAATATTACACAGCTGATGACAAAGCCCCGTTCATTGTTCATGTCTCTCGTGTAGAACAACAACCAAACTCGGGAATTACCCTTCACCCGATAACTTTCGGCATGTTCCTCATTAAAAACAAAATAAATAATAATATTTCTAGAGATGGAATTAAAAGAATTGGTAGAAACCGGGTGTCTATTGAATTTGCATCCTCTCGGGAAGCAAATTTGTTTTTGAACAATTCCATCTTAGATGAAAACAATTATACAGCATCCATACCATCATTCCATGCCACACGATTAGGCGTTGTCAGTGGGGTACCAACTGATATGACAGAAGAGGAGGCAAAGGTTTATCTCTCAGTGCCACCAGGCTGTGGTCGCATTCTAAAACTAAGACGGATCAACCGCAAAATTGTACGGGACGGAGTTACTGAGTGGAAACCGACTGAAACATGTGTCATCACATTCGACGGCCAGACCGTTCCCAAGCGTATATACTGCTGTTACACGTCTCTTCCAGTTGAACAGTATATATACCTAACAATCCAGTGTCGTAAATGTTGCAGATTTGGTCACATTGAATCTATATGTCGATCGAAACCACGCTGCCATAAGTGTGGACATGAGCATCTGGGTAGTGAATGTCTTATCACTACAGAAGAGGCTTTCTGTATTCTGTGCTCCGGCAATCATTTTGCCAATAGCAAGGATTGCCCGGAGTATGGTAGGCAGAGGGCAATCAAGACTTCTATGGCAGAAAAATCTATATCCTACTTAGAAGCCAGCAAGCTAATTCCTGTGGCGTCCCGCAGCTATGCCAACTCTGTTTCCCGCAGCTATGCAAACACTGCTAAAATTGTACCCTCTCAGTCTAACCGCAGGACTGTATTTCTTAAGCCCAGGTCTCGGCCTCCCCTCTCCCCATCTTATGACCAAACTGCTCATGGCAACATCACTAGCACTCCCCAATCTACACAGCCAAATGGTTGTGGTTATTCTAACTCAAACTCTCATCCTCTTACTGCTATATCAGCCATTATTGAAATTCTAATTCAATTTGTGAAATTCCTCATATCCCCCAATATTACCAACCCACCGTCCAACGTTGCAGGCAAACTGATAAATTTCTTATTTGATTTTAAAAATGGCTCAACAAATGGAGTTTCTCCAATGGAATGTGAGGAGCGTGACTCATAAGACTCATATTCCTACTCAACAAACCCTAGTATGTACTCTTTCAGAAACCTGGTTATCGGCAGGTTATCGATTTCGTATCCCACATTATAATATTTTCAGATGTGACAGACAGGACAGTTATGGAGGATCAGCCCTCCTTGTCAATAATAGAGCCACACAGTTGCCTGTATCCCCCCCCCCCCCTTTCCAAGGGACATGACCATGGTAGCATGCAAGATAGAAGGTATAACAGTGTTATCTATATATATTCCCAATCCCCATCCAAACCTGTTACCAACTTTGAAAAACATATTCCAGAGCATCAGTGGCTCTGTCCTTGTGATGGGTGACTTCAATGGTCACCATTACAGGTGGGGTTCTGAGCACTGTAGTGGTTTTCTGAGCACTGTAGTGGTTTTGGGATAGGCCTGGCGGCGCTGATAGATGAACTTAATTACATAATCCTGAATGATGGTTCGCCTACGCGACGACCGGTCCCTGACCAGCGCGTAAGCTGTGTCGACCTCACATTCTGCACAGCTGACTTGGCCCCAGCTGCCCAATGGTACTGTGCAAGCCTGACACACGGTAGTGACCATTACCCCATAATCACTTCCTTCACAAACAGACTCTTCCGGGAAAAAAGATCCCCTCCCCTCTTAAAATTTAATTTGAACCATCCAGACTGGGACAGCTATTCAATGTCATTGGAGGACAGAGTCAGCACTCTTCCTAGGTTTGACCTTGAATACGTAGACTCATCAGGTCACTGCCAGGTACAGAATTATTTAGACAACCTTATGGGGGCTATCAACTCATGTGCAGAGGCAGCTTTTCCCATGAAAAATACAGCACGGGGTAAAATACCATCACCACCCTGGTGGGATCCAGAGTGTACCAGTGCTGTACGAGCAAGAAAACAGGCAGAAAAAGAATACAACAGAAACATGAGCATACATAATATAATCTATTACAGTACCAGCATATCAATGTAAAATGTAAGAGGTTGCTGCGACAAAAGAAAAGAGCCGGGTGGGCAAGATTCTGTTCATCTTTGTCCCCAACTACTCCATCGTCCATGGTGTGGAGGAACATAAACAGATTCCGATCAGGTTTTTCGCCCTCCATCCCGTCACCTATGTCCCGTGAAATCGCCGAATTGTTCTTCGACACAATAGCCCCTCCTTATGTACCTTCTTTGGAAGAGAGCGAATATGGTCCTATAATCTCGGGAATGGAACCTCTTGATGCACCCTTTTCTACTCGGGAGCTGGATATGGTGCTTGATCATGTTTGGGACTCAGCCCCTGGCCTTGATGGAATACCATAATCATTCATAACCCATTTTAAGTGCAATGCTAAAGAATACCTCCTAAGCATCATAAACTACTGCTACCAAACTGGCTGGATTCCTGACCAGTGGAAGGTACAAGCCATCATACCTGTTCTGAAGCCAGGCAAGAGCGTAGAGGACCCAAAAAACTACCGACCAATAGCATTATCGTCTGTTGTAGTTAAAATCTTTGAACACCTACTTAAGAACCGGCTGGAGTGGATAGTAGAGTCTGGGGATATGCTGCCAAGTTCGCAGTTTGGTTTCAGATGAGGTCTTGGCACTATGGATAGTGTTGGGATACTCACTACGGATATTCGTATCTCCCTATCCAAGAACGAATCAGTAGTCGCTTCATTTCTCGACATATCTTCCGCTTACGACAGTGTCCTTCTTCCCATTCTCAGGCAAAAACTGCAAGAGCTGAGAATTCCGGTGAGGATGGTGCAGTGTGTATGCGAAATGATTAGATCTCGCTCACTGGTTTTGAGAGTGCAGGGAGAGGAGTTTGAGCAGCGAAGGACATGGAAAGGCCTGCCACAGGGCTCTGTCCTGAGCCCTTTGTTATACAACTTGTACACAATGGACATTGGCAGCTGCCTAAATAACAACTGCCACTTACTGCAATATGCTGATGATCTGGCTATGTATGTTAGCGACTGGACTCCCTGAACCAGTGGTTACTTGACAGAGGACTGAGCTTATCGGCATCGAAGAGCGCAGTGGTTATTTTCACCAGGAAAAGAAACGTTCCTCAAGTTCACGTAGGTATCCTGGTACGAGATATCCCAGTGGTTTCGAAGGCTAAATTCTTGGGTGTCTACTTGGACAGGAGGCTGTCAGGTGTTCACCACCTTATGGTTGTCAGGTGTTTACGCAAGGCGTCGTCGTTCTGTTTCGCGTTGTAAATCGCCTAACGTAATGGGCAGCGCTCCGTCGACGACGAAATGAACATACGCGCGGTCGTCCGCGGTATGTCGGTTCAATCCCGTCTTGACACTGGAGAACGATGACTCACCCATCGGTATAGGCGCGCGCGACAAATAATCCGCATTGTTATTTTTACTACTCACATACTCTATTGTATAGTTATATGCAGATAAACATATTGCGTAACGTTGCAGTCGGTTTGCGGAAACTTCCGGTATACCACGGTGTGGCCCGAAAATAGTAAGCAGTGGTTTATGATCAGTCCTTAATGTAAAAGGTACGGCACGTGCATACAAATATTGGTGGAACCTTCTCACTCCGAATACAATAGCCGTCGCCTCTTTCTGAATTTGTGCATATCTTTTCTCGGCCGCAGTTAATGTCCTAGACGCATAACTAATTGGTCGTTCGCACCCATCGGTTCCTATTTGGGACAAAATAGCACCAAGCCCACAGGGGGAAGCGTCCACTGTCAATATTAGGGTAGCCGTGGGGTTAAAATAAGCTAACACTTTATCCGACGCCAACTGCTGTTTGATCCGATTAAATGCATTTTCGTGACTCTCGGCCTAAACAGGTAAATAGGTAAATAGGTAAATAAGTAAATAAGTAAATAGGTGAATAGGTGAATAGGTGAATAGGTGAATAAGTGAATAAGTAAATAAGTAAATAAGTAAATAGGTAAATAGGTAAATAGGTAAATAGGTAAATAGGTAAATAAGTAAATAAGTAAATAAGTAAATTAGTAAATTAAGTAAATAAGTAAATAAGTAAATAAGTAATTAAGTAAATAAGTAAATAAGTAAATAAGTAAATAAGTAAATAGTTAAATAGGTAAATAGGTGAATAGGTAAATAGGTAAATAGGTAAATAGGTAAATAGGTAAATAGGTAAATAGGTAAATAGGTAAATAGGTGAATAGGTGAATAGGTAAATAAGTAAATAAGTAAATAAGTAAGTAAGTAAATTAGTAAATTAAGTAAATAAGTAATTAAGTAATTAAGTAAATAAGTAAATAGGTAAATAGGTAAATAGGTAAATAGGTAAATAGGTATATAGGTAAATAGGTAAATAGGTAAGTAGGTGAATAGGTGAATAGGTGAATAGGTGAATAGGTGAATAGGTGAATAGGTGAATAGGTGAATAGGTGAATAGGTGAATAGGTGAATAGGTGAATAGGTGAATAGGTAAATAGGTAAATAGGTAAATAGGTAAATAGGTAAATAGGTGAATAGGTGAATAGGTGAATATGTGAATATGTGAATAGGTGAATAGGTGAATAGGTGAATAGGTGAATATGTGAATATGTGAATATGTGAATATGTGAATAGGTGAATAGGTGAATAGGTGAATAGGTGAATAAGTATATAAGTAAATAAGTAAATAAGTAAATAAGTAAATAAGTAAATAAGTAAATAAGTAAATAAGTAAATAAGTAAATAAGTAAATAAGTAAATAAGTAAATAAGTAAATAAGTAAATAAGTAAATAAGTAAATAAGTAAATAAGTAAATAAGTAAATAAGTAAATAAGTAAATAAGTAAATAAGTAAATAAGTAAATAAGTAAATAAGTAAATAAGTAAATAAGTAAATAAGTAAATAAGTAAATAAGTAAATAAGTAAATAAGTAAATAAGTAAATAAGTAAATAAGTAAATAAGTAAATAAGTAAATAAGTAAATAAGTAATTAAGTAAATAAGTAATTAAGTAATTAAGTAAATAAGTAAATAAGTAAATAAGTAAATAGGTAAATAGGTAAATAGGTAAATAGGTGAATAGGTGAATAGGTGAATAGGTGAATAGGTGAATAGGTGAATAGGTGAATAGGTGAATAGGTGAATAGGTGAATAGGTGAATAGGTGAATAGGTGAATAGGTGAATAGGTGAATAGGTGAATAGGTGAATAGGCGAATAGGCGAATAGGCGAATAGGCGAATAGGCGAATAGGCGAATAGGCGAATGGGCGAATGGGCGAATGGGCGAATGGGCGAATGGGCGAATGGGGGAATAGGTGAATAGGTGAATAGGTGAATAGGTGAATAGGTGAATAGGTGAATAGGTGAATAGGTGAATAGGTGAATAGGTGAATAGGTGAATAGGTGAATAGGTGAATAGGTGAATAGGTGAATAGGTGAATAGGTGAATAGGTGAATAGGTGAATAGGTGAATAGGTGAATAGGTGAATAGGTGAATAGGTGAATAGGTGAATAGGTGAATAGGTGAATAGGTGAATAGGTGAATAGGTGAATAGGTGAATAGGTGATTAGGTGAATAGGTGATTAGGTGAATAGGTGAATAGGTGAATAGGTGAATAGGTGAATAGGTGAATAGGTGAATAGGTGAATAGGTGAATAGGTGAATAGGTGAATAGGTGAATAGGTGAATAGGTGAATAGGTGAATAGGTGAATAGGTGAATAGGTAAATAGGTAAATAGGTGAATAGGTGAATAGGTAAATAGGTAAATAAGTAAATAAGTAAATAAGTAAATAAGTAAATAAGTAAATTAGTAAATAAGTAAATAAGTAAATAAGTAATTAAGTAAATAAGTAAATAAGTAAATAAGTAAATAAGTAAATAGGTAAATAGGTAAATAGGTGAATAGGTAAATAGGTAAATAGGTAAATAGGTAAATAGGTAAATAGGTAAATAGGTAAATAGGTAAATAGGTGAATAGGTGAATAGGTAAATAAGTAAATAAGTAAATAAGTAAATAAGTAAATAAGTAAATAAGTAAATTAGTAAATTAAGTAAATAAGTAATTAAGTAATTAAGTAAATAAGTAAATAGGTAAATAGGTAAATAGGTGAATAGGTAAATAGGTAAATAGGTAAATAGGTAAATAGGTAAATAGGTAAATAGGTAAATAGGTAAATAGGTAAATAGGTAAATAGGTGAATAGGTGAATAGGTGAATAGGTGAATAGGTGAATAGGTGAATAGGTGGATAGGTGAATAGGTGAATAGGTGAATAGGTGAATAGTGAATAAGTGAATAAGTGAATAAGTAAATAAGTAAATAAGTAAATAAGAAGTAAATAAGTAAATAAGAAGTAAGTAAATAAGTAAAGTGAATAGCTGAATAGGTGAATAGGTGAATAGGTGAATAGGTGAATATGTGAATAGGTGAATAGGTGAATAGGTGAATAGGTGAATAGGTGAATAGGTGAATAGGTGAATAGGTGAATAGGTGAATAGGTGAATAGGTGAATAGGTGAATAGGTGAATAGGTGAATAGGTGAATAGGTGAATAGGTGAATAGGTGAATAGGTGAATAGGTGAATAGGTGAATAGGTGAATAGGTGAATAGGTGAATAGGTGAATAGGTGAATAGGTGAATAGGTACATAAGTGAATAGGTGAATAGGTGAATAGATGAATAGGTGAATAGGTGAATAGGTGAATAGTTGAATAGGTGAATAGGTGAATAGGTGAATAGGTGAATAGGTGAATAGGTGAATAGGTGAATAGGTGAATAGGTGAATAAGTGAATAAGTGAATAAGTGAATAAGTGAATAAGTAAATAATAAGTAAATAGGTAAATAGGTAAATAGGTAAATAGGTAAATAGGTAAATAGGTAAATAGGTGAATAGGTGAATAGGTGAATAGGTGAATAAGTGAATAAGTGAATAAGTGAATAAGTGAATAAGTAAATAATAAGTAAATAAGTAAATAAGTAAATAAGTAAATAAGTAAATAAGTAAATAAGTAATTAAGTAATTAAGTAAATAAGTAAATAGGTAAATAGGTAAATAGGTGAATAGGTGAATAGGTGAATAGGTGAATAGGTGAATAGGTGAATAGGTGAATAGGTGAATAGGTGAATAGGTGAATAGGTGAATAGGTGAATAGGTGAATAGGTGAATAGGTGAATAGGTGAATAGGTGAATAGGTGAATAGGTGAATAGGTGAATAGGTGAATAGGTGAATAGGTGAATAGGTGAATAGGTGAATAGGTGAATAGGTGAATAGGTGAATAGGTGAATAGGTGAATAGGTGAATAGGTGAATAGGTGAATAGGTGAATAGGTGAATAGGCGAATAGGCGAATAGGCGAATAGGCGAATAGGCGAATAGGCGAATAGGCGAATAGGCGAATAGGCGAATAGGCGAATAGGCGAATAGGCGAATGGGTGAATAGGTGAATAGGTGAATAGGTGAATAGGTAAATAGGTAAATAGGTAAATAGGTAAATAGGTAAATAGGTAAATAGGTAAATAGGTAAATAGGTAAATAGGTAAATAGGTAAATAGGTAAATAGGTAAATAGGTAAATAGGTAAATAGGTAAATAGGTAAATAGGTAAATAGGTAAATAGGTAAATAGGTAAATAGGTAAATAGGTAAATAGGTAAATAAGAAAATAAGTAAATAAGTAAATAAGTAAATAAGTAAATAAGTAAATAAGTAAATAAGTAAATAAGTAAATAAGTAAATAAGTAAATAAGTAAATAGGTAAATAGGTAAATAGGTAAATAGGTAAATAGGTAAATAGGTAAATAGGTAAATAGGTGAATAGGTAAATAGGTAAATAGGTAAATAGGTAAATAGGTAAATAGGTAAATAGGTAAATAGGTAAATAGGTAAATAGGTGAATAGGTGAATAGGTAAATAAGTAAATAAGTAAATAAGTAAATAAGTAAATTAGTAAATTAAGTAAATAAGTAATTAAGTAATTAAGTAAATAAGTAAATAAGTAAATAAGTAAATAGGTAAATAGGTAAATAGGTAAATAGGTAAATAGGTAAATAGGTAAATAGGTAAATAGGTAAATAGGCGAATAGGCGAATAGGTGAATAGGTGAATAGGTGAATAGGTGAATAGGTGAATATGTGAATAGGTGAATAGGTGAATAGGTGAATAGGTGAATAGGTGAATAGGTGAATAGGTGAATAGGTGAATAGGTGAATAGGTGAATAGGTACATAAGTGAATAGGTGAATAGGTGAATAGATGAATAGGTGAATAGGTGAATAGGTGAATAGTTGAATAGGTGAATAGGTGAATAGGTGAATAGGTGAATAGGTGAATAGGTGAATAGGTGAATAAGTGAATAAGTGAATAAGTGAATAAGTGAATAAGTAAATAATAAGTAAATAGGTAAATAGGTAAATAGGTAAATAGGTAAATAGGTAAATAGGTAAATAGGTAAATAGGTAAATAGGTAAATAGGTAAATAGGTAAATAGGTAAATAGGTAAATAGGTAAATAGGTAAATAGGTAAATAGGTAAATAGGTAAATAGGTGAATAGGTGAATAGGTGAATAGATGAATAGGTGAATAGGTGAATAGGTGAATAGGTAAATAGGTAAATAGGTAAATAGGTAAATAGGTAAATAGGTAAATAGGTGAATAGGTGAATAGGTGAATAGGTGAATAAGTGAATAAGTGAATAAGTGAATAAGTGAATAAGTAAATAATAAGTAAATAAGTAAATAAGTAAATAAGTAAATAAGTAAATAAGTAAATAAGTAATTAAGTAATTAAGTAAATAAGTAAATAAGTAAATAGGTAAATAGGTAAATAGGTAAATAGGTGAATAGGTGAATAGGTGAATAGGTGAATAGGTGAATAGGTGAATAGGTGAATAGGTGAATAGGTGAATAGGTGAATAGGTGAATAGGCGAATAGGCGAATAGGCGAATAGGCGAATAGGCGAATAGGCGAATAGGCGAATAGGCGAATAGGCGAATAGGCGAATAGGTGAATAGGTGAATAGGTGAATAGGTGAATAGGTGAATAGGCGAATAGGCGAATAGGCGAATAGGCGAATAGGCGAATAGGCGAATAGGCGAATAGGCGAATAGGCGAATAGGCGAATAGGCGAATAGGCGAATAGGCGAATGGGCGAATAGGTGAATAGGTGAATAGGTGAATAGGTGAATAGGTAAATAGGTAAATAGGTAAATAGGTAAATAGGTAAATAGGTAAATAGGTAAATAGGTAAATAGGTAAATAGGTAAATAGGTAAATAGGTAAATAGGTAAATAGGTAAATAGGTAAATAGGTAAATAGGTAAATAGGTAAATAGGTAAATAGGTAAATAGGTAAATAGGTAAATAAGAAAATAAGTAAATAAGTAAATAAGTAAATAAGTAAATAAGTAAATAAGTAAATAAGTAAATAAGTAAATAAGTAAATAAGTAAATAAGTAAATAAGTAAATAGGTAAATAGGTAAATAGGTAAATAGGTAAATAGGTAAATAGGTAAATAGGTAAATAGGTAAATAGGTGAATAGGTAAATAGGTAAATAGGTAAATAGGTAAATAGGTAAAATAGGTAAATAGGTAAATAGGTAAATAGGTGAATAGGTGAATAGGTAAATAAGTAAATAAGTAAATAAGTAAATAAGTAAATTAGTAAATTAAGTAAATAAGTAATTAAGTAATTAAGTAAATAAGTAAATAAGTAAATAGGTAAATAGGTAAATAGGTAAATAGGTAAATAGGTAAATAGGTAAATAGGTAAATAGGTAAATAGGTGAATAGGCGAATAGGTGAATAGGTGAATAGGTGAATAGGTGAATAGGTGAATATGTGAATAGGTGAATAGGTGAATAGGTGAATAGGTGAATAGGTGAATAGGTGAATAGGTGAATAGGTGAATAGGTGAATAGGTACATAAGTGAATAGGTGAATAGGTGAATAGATGAATAGGTGAATAGGTGAATAGGTGAATAGTTGAATAGGTGAATAGGTGAATAGGTGAATAGGTGAATAGGTGAATAGGTGAATAGGTGAATAGGTGAATAGGTGAATAAGTGAATAAGTGAATAAGTGAATAAGTGAATAAGTAAATAATAAGTAAATAGGTAAATAGGTAAATAGGTAAATAGGTAAATAGGTAAATAGGTAAATAGGTAAATAGGTAAATAGGTAAATAGGTAAATAGGTAAATAGGTAAATAGGTAAATAGGTAAATAGGTAAATAGGTAAATAGGTAAATAGGTAAATAGGTAAATAGGTAAATAGGTAAATAGGTAAATAGGTAAATAGGTAAATAGGTAAATAAGAAAATAAGTAAATAAGTAAATAAGTAAATAAGTAAATAAGTAAATAAGTAAATAAGTAAATAAGTAAATAAGTAAATAAGTAAATAAGTAAATAAGTAAATAAGTAAATAGGTAAATAGGTAAATAGGTAAATAGGTAAATAGGTAAATAGGTAAATAGGTAAATAGGTAAATAGGTAAATAGGTAAATAGGTAAATAGGTAAATAGGTAAATAGGTAAATAGGTAAATAGGTAAATAGGTAAATAGGTAAATAGGTAAATAGGTAAATAGGTAAATAGGTAAACAGGTAAATAGGTAAATAGGTAAATAGGTAAATAGGTAAATAGGTAAATAGGTAAATAGGTAAATAGGTAAATGGGTAAATAGGTAAATAAGTAAATAGGTAAATAAGTAAAATATTTTAGTGTTAATCAGCTTATGGCGTTGACTGTACCATCATAATGAAATGAATATCTACGTAGTACCTACTCAAGTGAGCCTCCCAATTCGCGGCTGTTCCCTCGTTGGCAAACTAATTTGCCAAACTGGTTTGACTACGAGGAATTAAATGTCCTAGTCTTTTCATGTCTTTTCACCAGTTTGGCCACGAGGAAACAGCCCAATTCGCAGACTATTTTAGGAGTCACTGTTACCCGCGGACTCGCTAAGATGTCGGTTATCATGACCAAACATAGCCCGTAGACAAGGACTATTCTATGTTTCACCAGTCATCCTTTCACATCTTTTTCCTTTTTAACCCCCGACGCAAAAACGACGGGGTGTTATACGGATGAACCGAATTGGATGTAGTTTTTTTTTGTTTGAAAGGTATATTAATCGGGAGTGTTCTTAGCTATGTTTGAAAAAAAAACGGTCCAAGATGGCCGCTGCCACAACATGTCTGGACTGTCAGTGAAAAGTGATTTATCTCGAAAATCATAGTTTATCGAAAATCCAGTTTGAAGTTTTAAAAAATTGTCACTCATTTTACAGTGAATTAAAATAAAAACATGCTACTGCTATTAATAGACACAATAATAGCGAAGGTTTTTGTGGCCAAATTTGAGGATTTATATGTATAGTTTTTTTATAATTTATGAAAATATACAGTTATATCAATAAACACATCAAACATTTATTAAACAATTTCGTGACTATTAATACAAATTAACTTGATTTACTTTACACATTGTCTATAGGTTTCGTGACAAATGGTACAATTTTTTTTCATTCTATTGTTGTGCTCTATACAAATGAAAAAATAGAAAGTGTTGAGATGAATATTATTCATTTAAGTAATAGTGAGTTGTATTGAGCGTTTAATTATAAATTTGTTAGAAAAAACACATTCATATCATTAGACACCTCTAGAGTTTATAAAAGTATGATGTGTACTTTGATACAAAGTACGGTTAAGATGATACAACTGAACATATCAACGTGTATATTGATATTACTTAAGTATATAGGTACTACTACTAGTGAAATAATAGGCACAAGGTTCCGGGAACGAGGAACTTATGTTCTATGTCACCCAGTTGCGTAGAATCGTTGACAGCTACTAGTAATGATGTACAATCAATCAATTAGCTAATCAATTAATCAATTTTCAGGTTGTCAGTCCATCTGGCTAGGGGGTATCCTACCTTGCGTTTGCTTTCTCTCGGTCTCCACTTTGGGACTCGTCTGCTTCAACGGCCATCGGTCCTTCGACAGATGTGGCCAACCCATTGCCACTTGAGCTTGCTTATTCTGCGAGCTATGTCGGTAACTTTGGTTCTGTGTCGGATGACCTCATTTCGAATTCTATCCTTCAAAGAAACTCCAAGCATAGCTCGCTCCATAGCCCGCTGCGCGACTTTTAGGTTATAGACTAGCCCTACCGTCAGTGTCCACGTTTCGGCACCGTAAGTCATAACAGGTAGGACGTACTGGTCAAAGACTTTTGTTTTCCGGCATTGCGGTAGGGGAGAAGAGAAGACTCGACGTAGTTTGCGAAATGCTGCCCAACGAAGTTCGATCATTCTGGCTAGTTCTTTCTTGAAGTTGTTTTTACCGAGCTGGATTACCTGGCCCAGGTATACATATTTTTGCACAACTTCGTGCGTCACCCCTTCGATGGCAATCGGTTTCGGTGCAACATGTTCGTTGAAAATTATCTTGGTTCTATCCAAGTGTACACCGAAGGCCGGCGCGTCGAGAAAATCATACAAACATGGCACAAATCGCTTCTTTCCAAGCTGCCAGCCTTTGGCCTGCCTCCTGGACTGTGCAAACGGGTTGTAAGCTTACTGCAGGGGCACCTTATTCGCGTCTTTATGACGGACGAGCTTCGGAGTTCTTGCAGGTAAATGCTGGCTTGCCGCAGGGTTCTATCTTATCTCCCACTCTCTTTCTTCTGCATATCAATGACATGCTTTCTAACGGTAGCATTCATTGCTATGCAGACGACAGCACCTTTACACGGGAGTTATCACGCACATACTGCGGTCAAGCCGTCTGATATCGCGGAAAAAAGGCAGCTGCTTGTCACTGAGCTGGACCGGATCCTAAACCACATTTCTCAATGGGGCGTTGAGAACCTGGTCGACTTCAATGGCAAGAAGACGCAGGCATGTGTGTTTACAGCAAAGGTATCTTCTTTCCTTCCCCTTCCCACTCTTCAGAGCACGCCACTGCCACTGCAGGATAACCTCAATTTCCTTAGTGTGGATGTTCGCTGCAAACTGAATAACAAAAGCTATATCCAGAGCATCATCAAAACAGCCTCGCGTAAATTCGGAGTCCTGAACAGATTGAGACATTTTTTCACGCTGGAGCAGCGGTGTCTTCTGAACAAGACTCAAATTCGTTCCTGCGTGAAATACTGCTCGCATCTTTGGTATGGCTCAACAAAGTACTTACTAGATGCTCTCGACGGGTTGCAGCGACGTGCGGTCTGCATTATTGTGAATCCTGAGGTCACGAACACCCTCGAGCCTTTGCAGATGAGTAGAGTTTGGCAGTATTCTACCGTATATACCATGGTGAATGTTCTGATGAGCTCTTACAATTTAGTCCCAACCTCTCCTTTCCTTCACAGGACAACACATACAGGACTAAGATGCCATCCGTATATGGTGCAGAATATAACTTCTAGAACCAAGCGTTTCAGTAACTCATTCCTATGCCGCACCATTAAGACCTGGAACTCCCTGCCAGCTCACGTGTTTCCTTCCTTCCTACTTCCTTCTTCCTATAGTCCCGGGTCCTTTAAGCGGGGCGTGAAATGGCATCTGATGAGTGCCACCACTGTCAACATGGTACATGGTTACTTCCTCCTTCCTCATGGTCCGAGACTTTGCCTTTAGCTTACCATCAGGCGAGGTGAAGTCAAATTTACGTATCCCTTATAAAAAAAAGCTTATGATCTTTATAATTGAATGCTACATTAATTTACTTTACTTAAAGAGCATTATTATTTTCATTTGCATAGAACTTGTATCAAATACTAATAAAATAATGCCAATAAAAATTGTACGTATTTTGTGTATAATGATACAACTTACATACCATAAGCATTGTGCGCCGTGAAGAACGTCGAACCGAGACTGGCGATTCGGTCGCATCACTAAACAACGTTATTCCTCTTTCACTTGGGTATTCCTTTTTGTATCATAATATTACCTTCCCGTTCACACAGTTCAAGGCGGGAAGGCGATCGAGGGAGGTGTTTGCTGAGAATTTGTATTACTTTTTACTTAAATTTTGATGATGACAATATTTGAATAAGCTTGTGATTTTGGTACAACTATAATTGTATTATTAGACACGTATACCGACATTGTATTTATATTGATACTAATTTGGCTATATCACTCGACACATTTAACGATTGTAATATATCATGGTGTTAATTGATTCTCTAAGAATTGTATAATTTTACACATAACTTTATTAAAATTTATTTGTTTTTTTACGTCATAAATATAATTGTATCACTTTTCACGAACCAATGTATGAGTAAATTTGAAATGTATATTAATGGAAGTGTACTTATATTACAATGCACTAATTCTAATCTATACATCTACATTGTGTTAAACTCGTTAATTCTATTTGTATCATTATACAATACAGAAATAAAAAACATTGTTTAGTTCAATTTGATATGATTTTAAAAGTATTATTTTACACAATTGAATTGGTGAAAAAACGTTCAGTTATATCATTATGCACCAAATCAACTCGCTCATTTTAAACCCTAGAGATACGGGGATAAGAGCCAAAAATAGATATTTTTTTATAGATCTTCTATATGAAAAAAAATAATAAGTAATATAACTCGAGATGTATCACTTTTCACTGACGCTCCAGATGTCGGAATACATATTTCTTCATAACTACCTCAATATGGGTGTCAAATGTATGAGCTTGCCTAGTAGATCACTTTAAAAAGTATAAATAAAAATTAAATTAAAAATTAAAAAAAAAAAAAAACTTTAACGGTTGCCATGTCGGGGGACCTTGAATTGTTCCGATAATATAACGGAGTGCTTAACCAGTTAGGGTCCCCGGACATGGCAACCGTTAAAGTTAAAAGGCAAACTCCATTTAGGTATTTTCAAATTTTTGGAGGTGTTTTTGTGACGGGGGTTTTTTAAATTTTTAATTTAATTTTTTATCAAAATCGGTTTAGTCGTTTAGGTGTGAGAACATGACACAGTTACTTCCAAATTGATATTATTAGTTAGAATATACAAATGGGTTTCTCCTTGGATTAATGGGCACCATCGTTCCCATTCTTAACTCAAAATGAGGTGAAGGATTTACCTACGCGAACATCTGACTCCGAGAGGAAACTGTTCAATGCAGCCAGGACCAACTCTAGGATGACGATGATGATGGTGATGATGATAGTGATGATGATAACCATAAAATAATCAATTGAAATTTTAAATTTTGGAGTGGATTTTTCTCTTTGTGTTGTAGGTACCATATCTGCCAGTTTATGCTAAACTTACAATTTTCTATTTATTTTATTGTGAGCTAGCTTTTGCCCGCGGCTCCGCCCGCGTGGATGTCGGCAATCGCGACCAAACATAGCCTATGTCCTTTCTCAAGGTCTAACCTATCCCTATACCAAATTTCATCAAAATCGGTTCAGTGGTTTAGGCGTGAAAGCGTAACATACAGACAGACAGACAGACAGACAAACAGACAGACAGACAGAGTTACTTTCGCATTTATAATATTAGTATAGATGGACATTGGTGGAAGTCTGGGTGAATGTCTGGAAACACCAATAAATAAAAAACATTACCATGCTTCCTTCAGCAGTCAGGTAAAAAATTGAATTGAATTGAATAATCAATTTCACACTTTTAATTATAATAATTTATTTTTGGAACATAAGTTAGTTAGGTCTTATCATTATATTATTGTGTACGGAAGAGGGAGCACAATAATAGGAACTCGATTAACAGGACTGATAGCTGTCGCTAGGTGTTCGGATAGTTGTAAATCCGGATAATCGAATTATGACAAAAAGTGAGTGTTGTGCATTCATTTGGTAGATTATGTGTGAGCATCAAGATGGCGGGATAAAGCCCCAAATTTAAAATTTAGAACATGGAAGTGTTTGTACTACATATGTACTAGGTATTTGTACCCCAAACAAGACATTTGTACCTTTAAAGGTAATGGAAGTATATTAAGACCTCAAAGTGGCGGGTTCTTCTGGAAGCGCTACTCAGAGGCAGGTAATTCACACCCCAAGACTTAGTACTACATATGTACAGGTATATACTTAATTTTCAATACAATTGGAAGTGCCAAATTAAAGTTATGTGATTATAGCATTGGTCCCGCCAAATTGATGATTCATGTTATCGCTGAATTCATGTGAGAATCATTACAGATCGTGGAAAGTGAAATGTGGAAACTTAGTACGTCCGTATATTCATAGCATAAGTACATCAAAAGTTATCTAAGTGGCGGGACCAGGGATGTCTTAACATACTTCCTTCACCTTTAAAGGTACAAATGTCTTGTTTGGGGTACAAATAGTACATAATTATGTAGTACAAACACTTCAATGTGTTAAATTTTTAATTTGGGGCTTGATCCCGCCATCTTGATGCTCACGATTATTTATGTGTTTAATTTAAACAACAAATGCATTTCAGCGAAATCAATTTTTATTAAAACATGAAAATCAAAATTCAAATATAATTTATTCTGCATAGACCATTATATGGTCATATAATGCTCAATGCAGAATAAATTATATACATATTATATATTACAAAACATTAAAATAAAAATAAATATTAAAGACTAGTTTAGCAAATGGACCACGGAGTTTTTTCGTTTGAAACGCGGCCCAGACCTGAGAAGACTCCGGCAAGAAACTCAGCGATCATTCTTTTTCTTTGGTCTATGTACAACCATTCACTTTGTCTAATACTTATAGTCTAGATACAGTGATTTGCTTGAGTAGCATAGCTGAGCGAACAGTTCATTTCCAAGCTTGTTTATCCTCTAAATATTCTTGGATGGCACAGTTTACTCATAACATAACATACATAACATAACATAAACTCACGCCTGTATTCCCCGAAGGGGTAGGCAGAGGTGCTAGCACCCACATTTCGCCAGTTTATGTTTTAGGTCCCAATGTAATAGGTGGCGAGCCTATTGCCATTAACCGGGCACTTATAAACCTGCGATAAATACACACATAACTTCGAAAAGCATCGAAAAGTCATTGGTGTGTGCCATGGTAAACCTGGGATCGAACCCGAGACCTCGTCTCAGCAGTCCATTACCCATACCACTAGGCTACCGCAGATTTTTTTTTTTTTATACATTACATGATTGTGTTTTTATTTTATCTCTTTTCTTTGTTCAAAAACATGTGTGTACATTCAATAGCATGCAATACAGAAAAATCGTGTCGAATATTCACAGTCCAATCATGTTTTGCCTCACATAGTGGCGTACAAATATATTGTGCGTATAGAATCGCTCATTCATGTAGTCTGGCTTTACATTACAAATTTAATAATCACAAATTACAATAGGTACAATTAAAATGTCAATTGTGTTAAATAAACAAATAGATAAATATCAAATACATAGGGAAAAAGAATCTTCTGGGGCGGGACTCGAACCCGCAGTCTTTCCCTTACAGGGGGAATGCCTGACCAATTCGGCTACCGAGACACGCCTGATAGTTCGTAAGAAAATCGGTAGATGACGCCACGTCGCCTTAAAGACGTATAAGATGGAAAATTTGAATCATATCGGGTGTGTCTCGGTAGCCGAATTGGTCAGGCATTCCCCCTGTAAGGGAAAGACTGCGGGTTCGAGTCCCGCCCGAGAAGATTCTTTTTTCCCTATGTATTTGATTTGTATAGTTAGCATACTTAATGCTGTAAAAATTCCTTCAAATAGATACATAGTCAACTAATAATGTCAATAAAGAAGCAAAAAGTAAAACGTCAAAAAGGGTATTCCCGATATTTATGAATTTAATTGATGTAAGAGTCAACTAACCCGCAACAAGAAATAGGTACATATCTACTGATATTTACTTTTAATATTGCCACTATTCATTCGTACTTACATATAGCAAACATTGTGTGTGTGACGTTAAGGGGTTGATGATGATAATGTGTTATTTATTTCAGGTGTGAGTCAAGGGCTCATATCTAAAACCCCAGGCAAGGAGAGGCAGCGTAAATCGGGATTTATACATGTTGATGATTTTGACATGGGAGTTATTCGAAGAAAAGTACATGAGTTTTATTCCAATAAAAAGCGCAATGGAGCACAATGAAAAGAAAAATTGGTGGGACTGTAATAACTGGCTTGTTATTGTGCCTGTCACAAACTCTTGGAAGTTTTGAAATATTCTTCCTTACATACATTAGGTTTTCGAAAATGTATTGTGACTTGTGATACTACGGTTACAATGTTTATCTCTTTAATTGTTCTCGGAGGGAGACTCTTGGGCTCAAATTGTAAATAGCTCACACAGCCCGCTTTTGCAAGACAAATATAGTGTTTAAATCTGCGGAATTGCCCCAAAGGAGAATTGCGGAGCTCAAAATACTATGAAAATAGCTGAAATAAACGATTCTAGCCGTATTCTCGTCAGTTAAAATCCTAATCTATTTAACAGCAGAGGAAGCTGAGCTTAATATACTGGCTATTTTAACTTTCAATATGTGATCCTCACTGCAGTTTAGCATCAATACTTAAACCTAAGAACACAGTCAATTCCACAAGGTTCTACACATACCTACATACAGACTTGAAAAACATTACCCTCTTTCTTTTGGCAGTCGGGTAAAAACAAGAATCATGTGGAATTACGCATCAAAATAAGGAAAATAGCAATTATTTCTACGCCTTGGAAGGAACCTATAGCACGGACATATTGAGATACATAAAGGTAAAGATATTGTGTCGTTAACGACAAATCTTCTACAATAAGCTGTAAACTAGTTATGCTCAATAGAATGAATGAGATGACACAAATCTTAACAAGCACAGCGTAATTTACGAAGGTGTTCTCGCTCGTACGATCCATCTTACTCTTAATAATAACGTAAAATATCCGCAAGAAGAACAAGAAGTTCGCACACGGAGCTATAAACTTTATCACTTGCAAAACTATACTGAGTTTATCATACCTATCCATAGATGGATTAGCTAAGCACATCACCATCAAAAAATATAACACAACAAGTAAACATATTGAAAACAGCCAGACAATGATTGAAAGCTTCCAAAAACTCCACTTATCTGTTAGAAACACATTCACGATTTTGTCGTATAATATCTTCGTGTAAACACACATCCATAATCGTAAGATAATATCTAAAATTTCATATACGCTCCACCAGGCTATGAAATAGTATTCATTTTCGAATATATCAACACTGACCACTGAAAAGTGGTATAGATAGATTAAATTATCAATCGCGACACCCCGAATTGCATTAGAACTTTTTGATCAAGTTTCCTTAACTTCGGCTTCAGTATAAAGAGTATTGTTTGTATAATAAAACACACTGTTGAAAACGCAGTTCCGGCTATAAAGCAGTAATCCGCAATTCTTAACGGTGCGTAGATTGTCATTTTTATTCTACAGCTGTACTTAGTTCGCGAAGCAAACAAGACTAAATTTAAAAGACATAGTTGCTTCGTATACTAGTAGAGTTTTCCAAAAAGTTGTATTATTATGACGTACAGTCGTACTTTGCTCTGTTTTCCTACTATCGGCTCAGTAGTAACGATTAATGACGTCATCATTGAGTCATTCATAAGTAAAACAAACAGGAAAATGTAGAAAAATGTCATCGTATCCTACTAATATTACAAATATCAAAGCTTGTGAACATGTTTGGATATTAGTTATTAATACAAGCCCTAATAATGAACGGGTTTGATTGAAATTTACTTGTTGCAGTAGATATATTTAAGTCTGGAATAATACTTAACATAGATAGCCTATTTTTATTCCGGGAATAGGTTACAAGTGCTCTACTGACATACATACATATAATCACGCCCTTATCCCCGGAGGGTTAGACAGAGGTGAATAATTAACACCCACATTTCACCAATCATTATATTCGGTCCCACGTAATAGGGGGTAAGCCTATTGCCGTATTCCGGGCACTATTGTTGACTCGAGCCATGAATCTGAGGCTGAGCCTGGGCTGTATATGTCTGTCTGATGTTAAACAGCCCTATCTCTTAGGCTCCTTATACAACACCGCATGGGAAGGGGTTTTATTCTTTTTTATCGTGCGAGAAATCCCCACGGGTACCACCACCCCGGAGCCGGTGGAGGTGGTTTTGTCGGACTCGAACCGACTAAAACGCACGCCGTCTTGGTTCTTTGGTTGCCGGAGGTGAGATTGCCGAAAGCATATCTCTCGCACCCCGGCAGAGCCAGTACCATCTCTATCGAGATGGCCTCCTGGGGCGGCCCAAATTTTACTCTGCCGAAAAGTATGCTCTACTGCTTAGTATATCATTAGCAGTTTTGATTATGGTTGCGGCAGTCCTTTGATCGACATAATATATCATGCCACTTTTGGAAAAACAATGTCAGGCAACTCATTGTTAGGCCACACGATGCTCTCAATCCACGGCACGTAATGCGCGACCCTGGTGTAGATGGCAGGCTCATTAATGAATCCACAGCTTTTGCCGAATGACGTCACTCCGACTGTGACGTACATGCAATGCAGTCTTTTACTCTTGATCTGGAGTGGAACTCCGATGTCGCCCTGGAAGATATACAATCTATAAATTATTATGTAAATACACACATCAAGAAAAGTTTGCGATCAATGGCATAAGCTCCTAGAATTCTTTAAATTTAACTTTATCAAGAAAAAGTCTATGTTGTATGCTTTCTTTAAATAGGAATACCCTATTTGAAATTAAAATATAAAACTATTTATTATTATTTATAGCCATTAATCATAATGCAATTGTGATAGAAATTTCATAGAAAGAAAAAGACTGTTCAATTAAACTTAAACTACAATTTATTATTAAAAGGTGTAAATTCAATATAAAATAACTCCTCCCCTGGCTCGAACACATGCGGAGATCCTCCTGGGCATGCTCAGGATCATGTTATCCAGCATTTCCTGGGGTAACCTATCCCATTCTTCAATAGCGGCTTCCCTGAGCTCTGGAACTCTCTGGGGATGTGGCTCACGGTTCCATACAGCTCGTTTAAGAGCATCCCACGCGTGCTCTATTGGGTTTAAGTCGGGCGAGCCGGCAGGGGAAGAGGCGGCTATGGCACTACTCGTCAGCGGACTGGGATGGATTGCGCGATTATTATGCGTCCATCCCGTGGGTTGAACGCTGCTTTGAGGGTAAGAACCCATCTGAGAGCGCTACTCCCGTCGCCGGTGAGATCGGTCTAGGTATGGAATATTATATCCCATACACCGATGTCACCGGAGTCCGCGGAGCGCGTCCGTGGTTCGGGCGCGAGTGCGCGGAGGCTGTTGAGCATAAACAGTTTGCGTACCGCGCCTGGGTGCGGGCGTGCGCCACGCGCGATCCCAACGTGGGTCACTTCAAGGCGGCGTACAACAGAGCCACAAAGGTCTGCAAGAGGGCATGTATCAGGGCGGATGCCCAGCGCATAGCACGGCTGGGCAAAGAGCTAGTGGCGCATCCCACGGGTAGCCGTGGCTACTGGCAACTGGCCAAAGCCGTGCAAGCCAACTTCTGCCAGCCCTCGCTGCCCCCGCTGAGCAATCCCGATGGATCTCTGGCCCATGAGCCGCAAGAGAAAGCAAATTTGCTGGTCAATCTCTTCGCGGCCAACTCCCGAGTCGATGATTGTGGTATGCAACCACGGACAATGCCCACTGGTGACCACGCAATGCCTGATATACGCATCAGGCAACGCGATGTCCGTGCAGTACTGCAATCACTCGATGTCCGGAAAGCCAGTGGTCCTGATGGTATTCCAGCGGTTGTACTTAAAAAATGTGCAGCGGAGTTATCTCCTATGCTAACGCGGCTGTACCGACTGTCCTACAGTTCGGGTACAGTGCCCTCGGCTTGGAAGGAGGCGAATGTCCAGCCGATCCCCAAGAAGGGGGATCGCTCGGACCCAGCCAACTATCGACCCATAGCCGTCACCTCAGTGCTGTGCAAGGTGTTCGAGCACATAATTAACACACAGCTCATGCGCCACCTAGAGGATCACTCCTTGCTTAGTGACCGGCAATACGGTTTCAGACCGAAACGGTCAACGGGTGATCTTCTGGCGTACATGACCCACCTTTGGGGGGAGGCTATGGAGAAGCACGGTGAGTCACTGGCAATTAGTCTTGACATCGCTAAAGCTTTCGATAGGGTATGGCACAAATCGCTTCTTTCCAAGCTACCAGCCTTCGGCCTGCCTCCTAGACTGTGTAACTGGGTTGCAAGCTTCCTGCAGGGGCGCCGTATTCGCGTCCTTTGTGATGGACGAGCTTCGGAGTTCTTGCAGGTAAATGCTGGCGTGCCGCAGGGTTCCGTTTTATCTCCCACTCTCTTTCTTCTGCATATCAATGACATGCTCTGTAACGGAAACATTCACTGCTATGCAGACGACAGCACCTTACACGGGAGTTATTACGCACATCCTGCGGCCAAGCAGTCTGATATCGCGGAAAAAAGGCAGCTTCTTGTCACTGAGCTGGACCGGATCCTGGACCACATTTCTCAATGGGGCGCTAGGAACCTGGTCGAGTTCAATGCCAAGAAGACCCAGGCATGTGCGTTTACAGCAAAGGTATCTCCTTTCCTTCCCCTTCCCACTCTTCAGAGCACACCACTGCCACCGCAAGATCACCTCACTATCCTCGGTATGGATGTTCGCTGCAAACTGAATAACAAAAACTATATCGAGAGTATCATCAAATCAGCCTCGCGTAAACTCGGAGTCCTGAACAGAGTGAGACGTTTTTTCACGCCGGAGCAGCGGTGTCTTCTATACAAGACCCAAATTCGTTCCTGCGTGGAATACTGCTCACATCTCTGGGACGGCTCCGCAAAGTAGTTATTAGATGCTCTCGACAGGTTGCAGCGACGTGCGGTCCGCATTATTGGGGATCCTAAGGTCACGAACACCCTCGAGCCTTTGCAGATGCGTAGAGATGTTGCGTCTTTGGCAGTTTTCTACCGTCTCTACCATGGTGAATGTTCTGACGATCTCTTCCAATTAGTCCCACCCTCCCCTTTCCTTCACAGGACGACACGTGCAGGGCTAAGATGTCATCCATTTACGGTGCAGAGTATACCTGCTAGAACCAAGCGTTTCAGTGATTCATTCCTATGCCGCACCACTAAGACCTGGAATTCCCTGCCAGCTCACGTGTTTCCTTCTTCCTACAGTCCCGGGTCCTTTAAGCGGGGCGTGAAAAGGCATCTAATGAGGCCGTCAAGCTGAGTGCCACCACTGTTAACATGGTAAATGTTTACGATGGTGACCCTCTTTCCGAGACTTTGCCTTTAGCTTAACATCAGGCGAGGTGAAGTCAAATTGACGTGTCCTGTGTAAAAAAAAAAAAAAAAAAAAAGGCCAGTCTAATCGTGTGATATCGTATTCTTGAAGAGCAGCATTGACTCGTTGAGCTCGATGTGCGGGCGCATTATCATCGACCAGTACAAATTGGTGCCTATGGTTTACTCGGAATGGTTTGACGATATCATCAATAACAACTGCTTTGTACATGTCTGCTGTCATAAAGCCCCGATACGGGATCAAAGGCGTTCTAGCTCCAATCATAAAGACACCGATTTTCCGCCTTGCTGAACTGTTCCAGTGGCAGTTCTTTGTCTTTCACGGTCGCCTGGTCTTCTCCAGACACGGATACGTCGGTTATCTGGATGAGTGGAGATTCGGGATTCGTCAACGAAGAGACAGTTTTGCCAAATGTTTTCTTCCTCACCTTCTTCATTTTGCCGAAGTCTAGCCCACTGCAATCTTCGTTGTTGACGTTGCCGGGAATTGAGCGGAGCTCGCCATGACCTCCGTGCTCGTAATCCAGCCTGGTGCAAGCAATTGCGAACGGTCTGCGTGCTAACTTCAAGCCCAGAGGCGGCCCTGACTTCTGCTTTTATTTTAGTGGCGTTGATTGTGGGATCACGGGCTGCCAGCAATCTAATATAGCGCTTTTGGGCAGCTGTCAAAACAGTTGGGCGGCCGCTGCGGGATCGGTCAGCTAAATTCTCCATTCCGTGGTACCTCTGCAACGTAGCCACGACACAGGATTGGGATATAGCAAGTCTGCGTGCTATTACTCTCGTGGTGTAACTTTCTTCCCTCAAAGTTACTATTTTAGCTCGTAAAACCTCTGATAATCCTCTTGGCATTGTTTCAATCACAACTTTCCGCGAAAAATATCTTGAATCGGTTATAATTCACTAAATCAGATTTCTGAATGAGCGTAAGCTAGGACTGAAAGCCTTTTGTAAGAAAATACAATTGAACGGTGTCTTTGTTTTGTGTTCTAATTCTTTATTTTTAAATAAAGAATCTAAAAAGAAGAAAAAATCATAATATAATCTACAGTAACAAAAAGATTTCAGTTTTTCAAAGTGATCACAAACTTTTTTTGATGTGTGTATGTGTAGTTTAAAGTGTTCATTGGAGATATTTATAAAAAACTTGGTAAATTATGTGTACTGAATACACAAGTATCTATTATGGAATACTTCCCTAAAGTAGTAAAAAGTACTGAACGGATTTGTTTTTTATAAAGGCCCCGCTTAAAGGACCCGGGACTGTAGGAAGAAGGAAACACGTGAGCTGGCAGTGAGTTCGATTGAGTTTTTTGTTTGAAAGGAGTTAACGGAGTTTTTTGTTTGAAAGGTCAATCTATTTCAGTAGCTACCTGGCAAGTGTCCTTCGCCTCGGTCCTGTCTCCATAACACAACTGGGTCTCAGGGTCGAACCCCATCTTCAAGAACCTGCTTGGTGGAAACTTCTCGCTACACTCCGCATTCCTGTACTTCTGTAATATCACCTGGGACATATTAAATTGTTATTAAACAATAATTCAAAAGGCAGTTTGTTTCCGACATTTCTGTCCATCCAAAAGGGGTTCTTATTGAACTGCTAAGTCACAGTTCACAGGTTGGATTCCCACTCAATACAAATATGTGTATGCTTAAATTATATTTGCATTAATCTAGGTGTTCCTATTTATAACATGTACATACACATATAACTATATACTTAACGTCATAAAACTGTCATTGCATAAAGTTCTTCTCTCGACAAACTTCGTCCCATCGATGTATGTTAGTCTTGGATCAGTTCGGACGATAAAGATAGATTACACGTTTGACATCCTATCCATCATAATAATACTTAATGCGTTTTATTACCTTCTGCATAACCTCGGACTCCATTCCATTATGTGCAGTGCTGCCCCAGCCAGAGGCGAGGACCTTCTCATCGTCAACAGAGTCACCGACGGGTAAGCATGCGGGGACCACGTACTGACTCAAGGGAATTCTGCAACATGATAATACATGGTGTATCTCTCCATCAAGATCTTTAGGTCCTAACCTCGTGTGGTGATCGGTAAACCTACCGATAAACGGACGAGGCTCCGATGGACAAGCTTTGGATGATAAAACTGAATTAAAATCCAATAATTCTTGTTGTGAAACCTCTAGGCTCAGTAGCACCTTTTACACGTACAGTTTTTCTCGAGGGAAAACAGCATTTGCCTGTGTAAAACCGCGTTGCGAGACATAGCTGGTAAGTTCTAGGCGCGTCAAGGATTGCGTGGTGGAGTGTGCGCGCGCATAACAGCATGATTATGGGAGATAGAGAGGGAAAGAACGTGTGTTCGACGCCTCTCTCTGAACTTTCGTGTGCGCGCAGTTTCGTCTTTCATTTCACGCGGTCTATATCGCTCGAAAGAGTTTGTTAAATTTGAGCTTCAAAAGATAATCGCGCACGATTATGCGTACGAGTACTTGCCCCTAGCAAGATGTGTTAACGACTGTCATATCATGTCATAAACGTCAAATCATACATTCGTCATTCTATTCTACCAAATGCCGGTCAGCGAATAACCACTTATCTGGTCAACTTACGTCTTCTCCGTTTCCAATAAAGCGATGTCGTTGTATTTCGTCGGTGGCTTGTAGTCGGGATGACTGATGATGTTCTTAACTTTGTACACGTTGGTAAGATTATTTGCATCACTCCTCGTATGGGCACCTATCGAGACGTATTGCACGGGTCCACTGAAAAATATATTTTATCCAGAGACTTCAATTCCCCTGAAGGTAAGCTGAATAATTAATCTAGGGACAAATGGCACCATTCTAAATATCAATAGTGCTACAATGACGGCCTTTAGTTTGACGGCCTTAATCATACATACATACATATAATGACGCCTTAATCCCCGGAGGGTTAGGCAGAGGTAAATTAACGCCCACATTTCACCAATCATTGTATTCGGTCCCACGTAATAGGGGTGGACCTATTGCCGTATTCCGGGCACTATTGTTGACTCAAGCCAAGCATCCTTAGGATAAGTCTACGCTGTATATTTTATAATCACGCCGGTAAATATTTCTTAGTACACGCTATTGAATGCTTGGGCTTAGAGGTTCTGTCAAAAGTGTCAGTACAAAATGGAGAGGACATTAGAAGACGTAGATAAACTATATAGTAGAAATGACTAACTAGTCCCGGGTGGTAACGCAATTCCCTGCAGTCAAGATGTACTTTTCGCTGATGATGAAACCACCACAGAGCCACAAAATTGATTGCTTGCTTGGATACCCCAACAACACCTGTGAATATAAATTATGATATGCAGAATTAAAAAATATAATAATGAATAAAATTTAGGTAGGTTGTACAAAAGAATTAACTCTTTGTGGGAGATTAGCATCTGCATCACACGCGAAAGATCGTTGCACATGTGCAATGAAATGTGTACAGCTTCAAGGTTTTAACAAGCACACACACATCTATTTATCGGTGCATTTTAAGGTCCGTATTCTAGAATGACACTCAGCCTAAATCTCGATTTATCTGAGGACAGAATGTATAGGCCACATTATGTCAAACTATCAATCTGTCACCAGATAAATTGTGATTCAGGCTGAGAATACGGGTCTAAGAGTACCTATGCGTTATATGAACCTGGATAGTGCTGTGTGTCCTTACCATGTGGGGAAACTCGTGAGGCTTCGTATCAGTGCCCCCAACGATGAGTTCAACAGAGTCGTGAAGACAATGGTTGCCTCTCCGTGCTGTAAGGTCCCCGGACTTCTCGCAAGGGTACACATATTTCTCTTGGTATTCGACACATTCTGAAATAATTGAACAGCATTCTTCATTTTCTCTCCGATCAGCAAGACAATATTTAAAATAGTTCTTAAAAATGAATGTAACAATTAAAATTAGTCTCTTAATAAAATAAAACTTTTTTTTTAAAGAATATTAGAACCGAGGTCACTAATATTCCCTCTAACCCAACTAAGCCAAAATTGCTTGTGCTAGGAGTGGGTTCACGTCGGTGGTGTAATGGCAAGAAGCTGCCGACGCTTTAACAAATGAGGTCGCAATGTATTCGTTATCGTGCTCTGGGTGCAATAGGCCACATTTCAAGCGAATAAAAATGAGGGAAAATTAAAAAAATCAGACCGAATAATTCTTGTAGTTTGAAATTTGGTACAGTTGTTCCCCAGATAAACATACTAAAAGTCCTCGAATGTGGAACACAGAGTGTGAGAGAAAATATCGAAGTCCAACCAAATCCGGAGCTAGACTAGTAAAGCGGGCCCAGACTTTTTTTCACGCCGGAGCAGCGGTGTCTTCTATACAAGACCCAAATTCGTTCCTGCGTGGAATACTGCTCACATCTCTGGGACGGCTCCGCAAAGTACTTATTAGATGCTCTCGACAGGTTGCAGCGACGTGCGGTCCGCATTATTGGGGATCCTGAGGTCACGAACACCCTCGAGCCTTTGCAGATGCGTAGAGATGTTGCGTCTTTGGCAGTTTTCTACCGTCTCTACCATGGTAAATGTTCTGACGAGCTCTTCCAATTAGTCCCACCCTCCCCTTTCCTTCACAGGACGACACGTGCAGGGCTAAGATGTCATCCATTTACGGTGCAGAGTATACCTGCTAGAACCAAGCGTTTCAGTGATTCATTCCTATGCCGCACCACTAAGACCTGGAATTCCCTGCCAGCTCACGTGTTTCCTTCTTCCTACAGTCCCGGGTCCTTTAAGCGGGGCGTGAAAAGGCATCTAATGAGGCCGTCAAGCTGAGTGCCACCACTGTTAGCATGGTAAATGTTTACGATGGTGACCCTCTTTCCGAGACTTTGCCTTTAGCTTAACATCAGGCGAGGTGAAGTCAAATTGACGTGTCCTGTATAAAAAAATAAATAAAAAAAAAAAGAGAGCTGAAAGTTTCAGAATTTTGATACTACTTAATCCTAATATTATGTGGAATATTTGGAATACTAGTGCCATCTATCGGTAGAGAGATTCTTTTTTTTCTTTCTTTCTTTTTTCTTAGATGTCCAGTGCTAGAGAGATGAAAAAACTTACTGTCAAATGCTTTCTGTCCTGTCTTCGCCGATGTCATGGATGGGTCAATGGCAGCACATTCTCCTGGTGTGATATTCGTGGAAGCAGGTGTGTTTGGTACGTTCGGCCAAGCGGAAGGATTTCTGAAAAATAAAGTACCTTTGCATGGTTGGTATGTAACGGAAGTATAGTACTTATAAACATCTAATTGAGTCAAAATTTGGTGTCATGGACTAATGAATACAATAACAAAAATAAAAATTATAATATAAAAAACAAAAGAGAGGAGAATAAATGGATACTTTATGATCCTTTATGTAATATGCCATATAGTTATGTATATATTTATTATTGTTATTTTTTTCTTGTACTTCTTTTTCTTTTTTGTTTCTAAATGCACGTATCTAATTTGGTATCCTATAACTACACCATCATTTATTTTATCACGTTACTGTCCATCCCAAGGTTGCCTGGAAGAAATCGCTTTCAGCGTTAAGGCCGCCCATTGTACATTGAACTGTTTACTTGCTACCTACTTGTAATACTGTAAATTTATTGGTGTACAATAAAGAGTTATCTATCTATCTATCTAGTTATGTGAAGCCAACAATAGCAGTTGTAAGTAATGACGTTCTTTTATTCAAGTTAAACAGTTCCTGTAAGAAAATAGTTGAGATCTTACGTCTTTTCGGTGCTTGTTACAGGATCACACTCACTGGAGCCATCTGCACAATTCTGTGAACAAATATAATCACCATTAGTAGAGCCAATTATACTTTAAACACTTTTAGTCTTAACTTTAGGTAACTATTCATTTGGTATTTTTTTAATAAAAGGTCACAACAATTTGACTGACCTCGTCTGATGGCCAGCTAAAGGCAACGTCTCGGAAAAAGGGTCACCAGCGTAAACATGTACCATGTTAACAATACTGGCGTTTAAAAATTAGAATAGTGGCACTCAGCTTGACGGCCTCATCAGATGCCTTTTCACCGCTTAAAGAACCCGGGACTGTAGCAAGAAGGAAACACGTGAGCTGACAGGGAGTTCCAGGTCTTAATATATTACACAGTTGATGATTTTCATCGTGACTTAATATTTTCTATTTGTAGTATCTACATTCGATACGTGCATTTTGTATCATTTTGTCTAATTGACTCTTCCCTTGACTATAGGGCTGGCCTTTACCTCGCTCAAAGAATTGCTATCGCTATTCAGCGGGGTAATGCCGCCAGCCTTTTGGGCACGGTTCCGGTAGAGGTCGATGGGGAGGAATTCTACGATGCCTAAAGTTGCAGTCTCTTTCATCCCTGTTTTTCTTTTTCTTATTTTGTATATATTGTAGATTTAGATATAATACTGTACCTAATTAATTTTAATGTTTTTATGACAGAGTTGTGATATTTTATTTTAGGAAACCTGAAGAAGACTAAGTATGATTACAAATATTCTCACCCCATCACAATCGGCACCTTGACAAGTCTTCCTCTCACTCACAGCGATCACGCTGCAAATAAAAATGAACAATTAAAACAATTGGTTACAATTGTATACCAGGTAATCTTTATAGATAATGAATAATGGAAAAATATTTTTGCAACGACTAGACTTAGCACTAACTCAAAATGTACAGCAAATATCTTGTCTTGTAAAGGAGGCCACATTCTAAAGTAGCATTTGTTGAGTATACAGCATATTGCCAAGAAAAACGTCAATGACAAGAAGCACTTACTGAATACATGTCGGTTGCTGCTGCTTTGGTGTGGCCTCTCTTAGTCAAATTGGACTAAGCATGAATTGATGATCCTAATACCATTATATCCTTTGTCTCTGAACTTGCATCAAATCCTACTTTTAAAGCGTGGTTTCAACAAGCATTGAAAATCTATTAATGTTCTTTAACGTACTTTTTGATAAAATCTTGATAATTAGCAATTCTAGTGAACGCGGTGTATGTGTGATCATTGCATATATTCTGGTCATCACTTCTGGCTGCTGTAGAAACTATTCCCCGAAGATAGAAACGATCTTTCCCCTGTTCCTTTTCGGAGAAAGCCAGCCCTCCACCACTGTCGCCTCTGCATAACGCCGTACCTGCAATACATTTGATCTCGATAATAATAATAGCATCAGCATGTTGAAATACATTCTACTGTAGCTATACATACATGTAATGACGCTTTTATCCCCGGAGGGTTAGGCAGAGGTGAATTAACACCCACATTTCACCAATAATTGTAGTTGGTCCGATGTAATAGGAGGTGAGCCTATTGCCATAATATTCCGGGCACTATTGTTGACTCGAGCCATGAATCTAAGGCGGAGCCTGGTCTGTTTATGTCTGTCTGATATTAAAGAGCCCTATCCCTTAGTCGCCTTATACAAAACCGTATGGGAAGGGATGGGGCGGCCCAAATTCTACTCTGCCGAAAAGTATGCTCTACTGCTAAGTATATCATTTGCAGTTTTGATTATGGTTGCAGCAGTAATTGATTGACAGGTCAATCCCCCAAGATGCTTGGAAAAACAATGCCAGGCAACTTATTGTCACAATGCTCTCAATCCACGGCACGTAGTGCCCGACCCTGGTGTAGATGGCAGGCTGATCAATGAATCCACAGTCTTTGCCGAATGACGTCAGCATATGAATTAAAAGTTAAATTTATAACTTTATGTCAACAGCAGATATACGTGTGACATACTGCTGGTGGTCACAATGCAATGGTACGTCAAAGAAACGAGGAGAAAAGACAAAGAATGGACAAACAGAATTCATGAATGTTTACGAGTAAAGTCAGGCAAAAACCGACGTCATTATGGTCGGGCTGTTTTTGTGAGAAGCAATCTAAGAAAATCAATGGAAATAATACCAACCATTAGTATATCCAGCACAAAACTTATCACCAGTGATATATGGTCGAAAGTACGGTGGAACACTATTGATACAGGTGTCTTCGTTGACAAACGGCAAATCAACGACCTGCAGAATAGATGAAGTGGCGCCGTCGGCAGTAGTTAGACCCCATCCAGCCACCTGAAAGAAATATCGAGCTATTACCAGGGATTGATTTCACTTTCAATACTAGGGAACAGCCTGGATGAGTCTTAAAGTAAAATGTAAGACAGTGGATGATGGTAAGAAAAATAATTTAAAAATTCAGATTTCTAAGTTCAACATTAACTTTCGTGCAGAAATCCCCTCGGATACCTCCCCAGCCAGAGCCGGAAGGGGAGGTTATGTCGGACTCGAACCGACTATAACCGCACGCCGACTGTGGGTCGTGGTGCTAGGCCGGAGGTGAGGTTGTCTTCAATATATCCCTCGCACACCGGCTGACCCAGGGCCATCCCTTACGGTCTGACCCTCCTCGGGAGGGGGGAAAACGGTGTCACTGACTCGCCCCCGAAATGAGGAGGCGCACTTCTTAGCGCGCGGCTTAACCCGTCACCCCCAGGCCCGCGCTCATGTGGGATGGAGGTCAGTCAGTTGCGCGGGCGGCGTAATCCGCGAGTCTCTCTCGTTCGAGCCGCCGCTCCCGTTCCGCCGTCTCCTTCAAGATCAAATTACCTGCTCGCTGAAGGAAACGCCGGCCGCCCACGCGTCCGCACAGAGTACCATTGACGTGAGCAGGGTGGCGAGGGTGAGAAGTTCAACATAACAAAACCGTGCCGTACAACATTTACCTTTCCTAGCTGCCCGTGCTGCAACTGCAATTTGTCGAAGCTCGCGTCAAAATTAAGACAGACTGTCCTCACAAATGGGTTCAGAATGAACGGTGTGGCAAGCACGATGACAGCAATGTCCACCCCGAAGTGGCCAACCGCACCTTGATACAGTCTTGGGATATTAATTTCTCTCACCTGTAAAACGTATTTTTAAGTAAATATAAGGATATTGTCAAAGGTAATAATCATGTTCCTGCCATCCAGTTGATACGTGTCGTGTATGTGTGGCTTACTTACATCAGATTTCTGGGCATTAACATCTGCTTTATCATCCCATGGACTGTAGATCTTCCCACTTGCCACTGCATAGTCAGATGGGTTTCTGCTCACGAAACAGTGAGCGGCTGAAAATAAATTCAAAATTACACATCAGAAAAAAAAAATTGCCTCTCCAGGGAACAGACCTAAAAAGGCAACAAGGTGCTTCAAACAAGAGGCGGCCATGCTGTCAACTCTCTCTCTAACTTAAGAGCCACGCTCTTGTCGGTGGAGCAATCGCCACTCCTCTCTCTGCTCCGCCAATCCTTTCACCTCCTGATATCCTACCGGACTTGTATTGTAACGTTGTTAATTCCGTTTCGGAACAAGTAGCGACACCTATCCGATTTTGTAGGGAAGTGAAATTGATTTTTTTGTCCTTCCGACACTAGATGGCGGTTTAATATATTTATCGAGTAATAATCTAATATATAATCTGTGCATAGACCTTTCTAGGACATCTGTTATGACTTCCTGTCAAGGATTCATTCTATGGGAACAAAAATCATACGCGAGTGTGATCTAATAGAATTTTCTAGCACCTTCCATTCCAGTGTCGTCTAATGCAAATTGCTAGATTGTAAAGAGGATTTCCGTTTGTGTGTTTGCTAGAATATTCGGTAATAGTTAATATAAATACGGGTGCTTCGGCTGTCACCGAAAACCTTTGAAGAAACTCCTGACGTTCGTACTTGTGAAGACTGTCGCTCTGTGTATATAATAATTTACTTTACGAAACTCTGAGCAAATCGTTGTGAAGTTCGCCCAGTAATTCTGGTAAGAAATATCCTTCAATTCCTATAGGTAAAATCTGTGCTGTTAGGTCTGGTAGTGAATTTAGTGTTTCGTATTGTAATACAGGGTCCAATTGTACCGCCAAGACCTACCTTGAGTCGCTGAGAGCTGTTGCGAACCCTGTGTGGAGATTTCCACCTTTGGCGTAACCTTGGCGTGGCGATATTGGCTTTGGTGCACCCGGTGTGAGCAGCCTGCGGTTCACCACGCAGCCCGACCCTGCACTGCCTCAGGCGGGAGACCAGGTCATGTGCAACTTTCTTTAATATTTAAGACTCGTATTTGCCAAAGCTAGTGATCGTTGAGAGTGAGCTCAGAAGAGCTGTACATGCTGTGTACTTCTAGTTGGAACTTTTGTTGACTTCTTTTTTTGCTTGTGTGATTATATGAACTAACTGTGATATCTCTGTATAATTTATTGTGTATATATCTTGGCCAAATATATGTATGGACTTAGGTGTTGGTGTTTCATTGAAGGCGTTCCCACAACGGCACACACCTCTGTTTAGGAAAGGCGCCCTGGGAAAAGAGTTTCGGGAGTCTCCCCGCTGGGTGAGCCGGTGAGGTGACCTTTCCACCCAAAAAGGTTACAAATTGGCGACCAACGTAAGAGGCTTTCTAAAACCTTTGTAGACCTAAGCTCTTGTGCTACTTTGTGTGCATTCGTGGGAGCCTTCAATGAGCACAAAAGTCCACCTCGTCTGAGACTTTCCAGGACGTTAAATTGGTTGTGTTAGGCAGCTGGCACGTAATTTACCCTCTTTTGTGTTTTTCAGCCATCAACACCTTCTCGGCAAGAAAATACACATACTAAATTCAAAATTATATTAGCTGCATACTTTTGGTAAGTTATTTTCGGCATACCCACTTTTTTTTCTTTTTTTCTTTTTTTTCCGATCCTTCTCCTTAATTTGTGTTCCTTGTAACTTTAGTTAGCCCTTCCGGAGTTAGAATCTATACATACATATATTTGGCGACAATTGAGCAAGTGTAAGTAATTACATAAGGAAATTCGATATTCCTATGTTATTGTAATTTTTTAGAAGGCGGTTATAATACCTACCTTACAATTTTAATTCTATAACTGTGTTTTGTAAAACCATACAACGCAAAACTAGTTGGTAAAATATCTATGTTCATATATTGTGATTTTGTACTATTCCATAGTAGGTCATAGTATCTTTACTACCACTTAGGTGGCAAACAAGCACTTTAGTGTTATAACTTCATACAATTTGTTAAGTTATCTGATAGTGAATCTTGTGAATCTTTAACCTTTCTTAGTTGAACTTTGTACTCATTCTCAGTTTAAGTATAACTAGAAAGGAGTATATTGTGAATATTTTCTATTCAGTACAAATATATGTTTACTGTTTTTTGTTGAACTTAGTTTATGAAACTTTCTCTTTGTACTTAAGTAACTTTTAACTTAATTATAATATGGCACAAATGCAGAAGTATATTAATTACTTGAGGAAAGATGAACTTTGTAACGAGCTTTCTTATATGGGCATTACAGCGGATCCAGAGGCTGCGGTCGTCGGTCTGCGTGGTGAACTGCGAACGGCGCACCGGCTCGTCCGGAGGGGTAGCATCAAGGCCAATATCGCAACGCCCACTGTCGCTTCCGCTGAGCTTTCGATCTGTGAGCCCAAAGTCCTCGAGTTGGAGGAATTAATCTCTTCAGGTGATTTTGTTTCTAATAAGAATGTTCGCACTAGGGCTGCTGTAAGAGCAAATTATCTCCTAACTAGGTTGGCTCGTTGTGGCTTAGACTGTCCGGAACTCATAGGAATTCGCAATAGGCTTGTTAAGATAGTGTCTGTATCTGAACCCGACAGTGACTCGGAATCTGAAGGGTCAGATAACAATGATGACCCCGTGAACCGTGACCAGATAGGTTATACTTCACCTGCATTGAGAAAGGATTGCTCGATACGCAATAGTTCACATGACCTTAATCCTGCTAGTGACAATATAGTTTATAGGGAACGCCCTATCAATTTGAACTCTTTTAATTTAAGATATGATGGCTCTTCTTGTGTGCGCGTCTTCATTGAGAGATTGGAGGAACTTAGAACTGCCCGGGAGGTCAGTAAGTCTAAGGTTCTTCTGGCGTTTTCTGATCTGTTAGACGGACCCGCTTTGTTTTGGTTCCGCACTAACAAAGCCAACTTTACCTCATATGAGGATTTAATCAAGGAGCTTCGGGAAACTTTTGACATACCCGACTACGACTACCGTCTCCGCAATGAAATTAGACAGCGTACACAAGCCCGCTCCGAGTCTCTAGTGAGTTATATTTCCACTATGTTGGCCATGTTCTCTAGATTGTCTTGTAAAATGCCCAGTGAAGAACAACTGGACATTCTTATGCATAACATAAGGCCTGACTACATGAAGGAATTAGCCCTTCATGAAGTCAACTCAATCGATGATCTGAAACGGTTGGGAAAGCGTTTGGAGCTTGCACGTGCTAGGGCAGATGCGTTCCATGAACCATTACTCGACAAATTTGAGATCTCATCGGACTTACATCAGCAGAAAGGCAAGACCGTGCAGAAGCCTGCAAAGCAGGTCTCTGCTGTGGACAGCTCGCTGGCCGCGAGCGAACGGAAATGCTTCCGGTGCGGTGAGAGCGGTCACACTGCATATGGCTGTCCGCAATCTAAGGAGTTGGTGTGTTTCCGGTGTGGTCTCAAAGGAGTCAAGTCACCTGAATGCCCCCAATGTTCTTCCAAGTCAAAAAACGCGTAGGCCAGGGCCTTATTAGGAAATTTGAAATTAACTCCGTATCTGAGTCCTCTTCTGATAAGGTCCTGTTTTCTAAACGGTTTAATGATGTTAGACCGTACTTAGTTGTTAAGATTTTGAAGCTGAATGTTTTAGGTCTTCTTGATTCTGGTGCCTCCTGCTCAGTGCTAGGAAAGGGTGCGCACCACCACTTTTTAGAACTAGGGTTTGAGCTGGAAAGCGTCAACCCAAATTTTCATATCACAACTGCAGACAGTTCGTACTTGAAGTGTTTGGGTTGTATCTCTTTGCCTCTTGAGTACAATTCGGTTATCCGAGTAATTAAGTTTTATGTGGTTCCAGAAATAACTACATCCATGATTTTTGGTGTAGATTTTTGGCAACAGTTTCAGTTGGGTGATAAATTGATTTCACAAAATATTAGTTTAGATAAATTTAGCGATACCAACCCAATAGAGTCTTTGTCTCTTAATAATGGTCTTGAAGATTACAACAACTTAACTGATAATCAGAGGTGTGTAATAAACGAGATCATTGATAAATTTGATTCTTTGAACACGGATAAGGTAGGCTTAGGTAGGACAACGCTTGTGCATCATGTCATAGACACTGGTGATAGCAAGCCAATCAAACAACGTTATTACCCGCTTTCTCCCCTTAAACAGAAGGCCCTGGAAGAAGAGTTGGACCGGATGTTGGAGATGGGAGTGGTATCTCCATCTCAATCCGCGTGGAATTCACCAGTGGTTATGGTGGAGAAAGCGAACGGTGACCTCAGACTGTGCTTGGACTCTAGAAAGCTCAACTCTGTGTCAAAAAGTGATGCTTATCCGTTACCTTACATTAATCAAATTCTTGACCATTTGAATAATGCTAAATATTTATCCTCTATAGATTTGAGTGCAGCATATTGGCAGATTCCTTTCGATTCTCCCCTATCTGCCGAAAAAACTGCCTTTACAGTTCCTAGGAGGGGGCTATTCCAGTACAATGTCATGTGCTTCGGTTTGGTTGGGGCTTCAGCTACGATGCAGAGGCTCATGGACCGCCTATTTGGCCCCGAATTCGACAACAGGGTGTTTTCTTTCCAAGACGACATAATCTGTGTGGCCAGCACCTTTGAGGAGCATGTGGATCTCTTACATAGAATCCATCAGCGACTCAAGGAAGCGGGCCTAACGATAAACATGAAGAAATCACACTTTTGTCGAAGTGAATTGAAGTACCTTGGTTACTATGTGGACAAACATGGCCTGCGAACAGACCCGGGTAAAGTTGAGGTCATACTCAACTATCCCACACCTTCCAATTCTAAGGAGGTGAAAAGGTTCCTAGGGATGGCCGGTTGGTATCGTCGCTTTGTTAATAACTTCTCGAAAATTAGTAAACCTTTGTGCAAACTAACCTCTAAGAATGTAACCTTTGCGTGGAGCCCTGAAGCTGAGGAGGCCTTCAACCTTCTCAAATCAGCTTTGGTCTCTGCTCCTATTTTAAAAATGCCTGACTTTACTTTACCTTTCCGAATTCTCAGTGACGCGTCTGCTTTCTCAGTTGCTGCTGTGCTGACCCAAACGCATGATGGATTAGAACATCCGATCGCGTATTGCAGTCGGTCTCTAAACAAGAACGAGGTGAACTACAGCACTACCGAGAGAGAGCTTCTGGCCGTGATCTTTGCTTTGGAGCAATTTAGACAGTACGTTGAGGGACAGAAATGCACTATAGTTACAGACCATGCCTCACTACTGTGGTTCCATAAGTTAAAGAACCCTACTGGCCGCTTAGCGCGTTGGAGCCTGAGGCTGAGTCAATTTGATTTCGATATAGAGCATCGTAAAGGCAAGGATCATGTCGTGCCGGACGCTCTGTCTCGAATAAAAATTGATTCCCTCGATACAAGCTCCACTAAGGATCCCTGGTATATCCACACCATGAACTGTGTGCGAAAAAACCCTAGGCATTACCCTAATTTTGACATTCGGGACAACTTATTGTATAGATTTTCGAAAAATAAGTATTCTTTGACCTCAGATTTCGATTGGAAACTAGTGGTACCTCAGGAGGATAGACTAACTCTCCTCGCCAAGTACCATGACGACACGCTTAGTGCCCATTGTGGTGTTTGGAAGACACATAAACGGTTGGCGCTAAACTATTACTGGCCCGGAATGTACGAGAGTGTCAAAAGTTATGTCGGGAATTGCGAGACATGTAAGCAGTACAAACCCGTGAACACTTCTCGTCCCGGCTTAATGGGCAACCCAAAGCGTGTGTCGAAGCCATTCGAAGCCATCTCGTGTGATTTACTTGGTCCCTTTCCTACCTCTGGTAATAGAAACGTTCATTTGATTGTGGTCTCGGACTATTTCAGCAAATATATCATGTTGTGCCCTATTAGGGTCGCCACAGGCGCTGCAGTTGCGAGATTCATAGAAAAGAACGTGTTTCTAGTCCATGGAGTATGTAAAACCATTTATATGGATAATGGTCCTCAGTTTGTTAGCAAGCAATTTAAAGATCTGTTGATCAAATATAATGTACCGAACGTTTATTATAACCCTAGGTATCATGCCCAAACTAACCAGGCTGAACGAGCTATTCGCAATGTGGTTCAAGCTATCTCCTGTTATGTGAAGTCACAACATAAGAGATGGGACGAACACCTGGTGGAATTACAGTGTGCACTGAACACTGCTGTTAGTGAAGCCACTCGTTTCACCCCCTACTTTTTGGTGCATGGTAGGGAATTCATTGGAGATGGGGTTTTGTATAGACAATCAGACATCGCTTGCCATCCTAATGCGGTCTCTATTGATGATCCCTCGGCCTTTGGAGACAAACTGAAAGGAATACAACGCATTTACGATCAGGTGAAGAAACATTTGAATGTTGCTCACCGACGTAATGAGAAGTATTATAATTTCAGGAAAAGGCATGTAGAGCTCAAGGTAGGACAGATTGTTTATAAGCGTACATTCTATTTGTCTAACAAGGAAAAGAATTTTACTTCTAAATTAGCCCCTAAGTTTATGAAGTGTATAGTGACCGCTAAACGCTCCCCTTTGGTTTATTGTTTGTCGGACTTGAACGGTAAGGACCTGGGAGTCTACCATATTAAGGACATCCTGAAGTATAGTGGAGAGGAGCAACCTAAGGTGTCTGTTCGGTCAGCCATCAGTCCCGTTTCGATCCCTTAGTACTCTAGTATGTCTTTTGTTTAAACTTTTGCTACACTGAGATATAAACTGTAGTTTTAGATTTTTTTTGTTTATAGACGACTGTGTCCTGAAAAATGGACATCGTCCCTCTGATGCCGTATCGAGTTCTCCTTTCTCACCAGCGCCTCAACACTCTGGATCTGCCATCAAGTGTTGAGGCATTGCGATATCTAGAGCAGGCGAATAGATGTAGTTAGCTTGGTTATTGTCTCACGACTTTTTCACCTTATATAAAGGTGCTTAAACATGCTGTGATAGATTCATTGTCTTTCAAGATAGCGTGGTGAAAAGTCCGATTGTTTGCAACTGAGTGCTGTCCCATGAGGTTGTATCACCTTGCATTTTATTTTCTCACTGAGTCTTTGCTCGTTCTCTTTGTTGGGACCTTTCTTGCGTATTAGGCCCGCAAGAAATACTCTAAGGGGGGGGTGGTGTAACGTTGTTAATTCCGTTTCGGAACAAGTAGCGACACCTATCCGATTTTGTAGGGAAGTGAAATTGATTTTTTTGTCCTTCCGACACTAGATGGCGGTTTAATATATTTATCGAGTAATAATCTAATATATAATCTGTGCATAGACCTTTCTAGGACATCTGTTATGACTTCCTGTCAAGGATTCATTCTATGGGAACAAAAATCATACGCGAGTGTGATCTAATAGAATTTTCTAGCACCTTCCATTCCAGTGTCGTCTAATGCAAATTGCTAGATTGTAAAGAGGATTTCCGTTTGTGTGTTTGCTAGAATATTCGGTAATAGTTAATATAAATACGGGTGCTTCGGCTGTCACCGAAAACCTTTGAAGAAACTCCTGACGTTCGTACTTGTGAAGACTGTCGCTCTGTGTATATAATAATTTACTTTACGAAACTCTGAGCAAATCGTTGTGAAGTTCGCCCAGTAATTCTGGTAAGAAATATCCTTCAATTCCTATAGGTAAAATCTGTGCTGTTAGGTCTGGTAGTGAATTTAGTGTTTCGTATTGTAATACAGGGTCCAATTGTACCGCCAAGACCTACCTTGAGTCGCTGAGAGCTGTTGCGAACCCTGTGTGGAGATTTCCACCTTTGGCGTAACCTTGGCGTGGCGATATTGGCTTTGGTGCACCCGGTGTGAGCAGCCTGCGGTTCACCACGCAGCCCGACCCTGCACTGCCTCAGGCGGGAGACCAGGTCATGTGCAACTTTCTTTAATATTTAAGACTCGTATTTGCCAAAGCTAGTGATCGTTGAGAGTGAGCTCAGAAGAGCTGTACATGCTGTGTACTTCTAGTTGGAACTTTTGTTGACTTCTTTTTTTGCTTGTGTGATTATATGAACTAACTGTGATATCTCTGTATAATTTATTGTGTATATATCTTGGCCAAATATATGTATGGACTTAGGTGTTGGTGTTTCATTGAAGGCGTTCCCACAACGGCACACACCTCTGTTTAGGAAAGGCGCCCTGGGAAAAGAGTTTCGGGAGTCTCCCCGCTGGGTGAGCCGGTGAGGTGACCTTTCCACCCAAAAAGGTTACAAATTGGCGACCAACGTAAGAGGCTTTCTAAAACCTTTGTAGACCTAAGCTCTTGTGCTACTTTGTGTGCATTCGTGGGAGCCTTCAATGAGCACAAAAGTCCACCTCGTCTGAGACTTTCCAGGACGTTAAATTGGTTGTGTTAGGCAGCTGGCACGTAATTTACCCTCTTTTGTGTTTTTCAGCCATCAACACCTTCTCGGCAAGAAAATACACATACTAAATTCAAAATTATATTAGCTGCATACTTTTGGTAAGTTATTTTCGGCATACCCACTTTTTTTTCTTTTTTTCTTTTTTTTCCGATCCTTCTCCTTAATTTGTGTTCCTTGTAACTTTAGTTAGCCCTTCCGGAGTTAGAATCTATACATACATATATTTGGCGACAATTGAGCAAGTGTAAGTAATTACATAAGGAAATTCGATATTCCTATGTTATTGTAATTTTTTAGAAGGCGGTTATAATACCTACCTTACAATTTTAATTCTATAACTGTGTTTTGTAAAACCATACAACGCAAAACTAGTTGGTAAAATATCTATGTTCATATATTGTGATTTTGTACTATTCCATAGTAGGTCATAGTATCTTTACTACCACTTAGGTGGCAAACAAGCACTTTAGTGTTATAACTTCATACAATTTGTTAAGTTATCTGATAGTGAATCTTGTGAATCTTTAACCTTTCTTAGTTGAACTTTGTACTCATTCTCAGTTTAAGTATAACTAGAAAGGAGTATATTGTGAATATTTTCTATTCAGTACAAATATATGTTTACTGTTTTTTGTTGAACTTAGTTTATGAAACTTTCTCTTTGTACTTAAGTAACTTTTAACTTAATTATAATATGGCACAAATGCAGAAGTATATTAATTACTTGAGGAAAGATGAACTTTGTAACGAGCTTTCTTATATGGGCATTACAGCGGATCCAGAGGCTGCGGTCGTCGGTCTGCGTGGTGAACTGCGAACGGCGCACCGGCTCGTCCGGAGGGGTAGCATCAAGGCCAATATCGCAACGCCCACTGTCGCTTCCGCTGAGCTTTCGATCTGTGAGCCCAAAGTCCTCGAGTTGGAGGAATTAATCTCTTCAGGTGATTTTGTTTCTAATAAGAATGTTCGCACTAGGGCTGCTGTAAGAGCAAATTATCTCCTAACTAGGTTGGCTCGTTGTGGCTTAGACTGTCCGGAACTCATAGGAATTCGCAATAGGCTTGTTAAGATAGTGTCTGTATCTGAACCCGACAGTGACTCGGAATCTGAAGGGTCAGATAACAATGATGACCCCGTGAACCGTGACCAGATAGGTTATACTTCACCTGCATTGAGAAAGGATTGCTCGATACGCAATAGTTCACATGACCTTAATCCTGCTAGTGACAATATAGTTTATAGGGAACGCCCTATCAATTTGAACTCTTTTAATTTAAGATATGATGGCTCTTCTTGTGTGCGCGTCTTCATTGAGAGATTGGAGGAACTTAGAACTGCCCGGGAGGTCAGTAAGTCTAAGGTTCTTCTGGCGTTTTCTGATCTGTTAGACGGACCCGCTTTGTTTTGGTTCCGCACTAACAAAGCCAACTTTACCTCATATGAGGATTTAATCAAGGAGCTTCGGGAAACTTTTGACATACCCGACTACGACTACCGTCTCCGCAATGAAATTAGACAGCGTACACAAGCCCGCTCCGAGTCTCTAGTGAGTTATATTTCCACTATGTTGGCCATGTTCTCTAGATTGTCTTGTAAAATGCCCAGTGAAGAACAACTGGACATTCTTATGCATAACATAAGGCCTGACTACATGAAGGAATTAGCCCTTCATGAAGTCAACTCAATCGATGATCTGAAACGGTTGGGAAAGCGTTTGGAGCTTGCACGTGCTAGGGCAGATGCGTTCCATGAACCATTACTCGACAAATTTGAGATCTCATCGGACTTACATCAGCAGAAAGGCAAGACCGTGCAGAAGCCTGCAAAGCAGGTCTCTGCTGTGGACAGCTCGCTGGCCGCGAGCGAACGGAAATGCTTCCGGTGCGGTGAGAGCGGTCACACTGCATATGGCTGTCCGCAATCTAAGGAGTTGGTGTGTTTCCGGTGTGGTCTCAAAGGAGTCAAGTCACCTGAATGCCCCCAATGTTCTTCCAAGTCAAAAAACGCGTAGGCCAGGGCCTTATTAGGAAATTTGAAATTAACTCCGTATCTGAGTCCTCTTCTGATAAGGTCCTGTTTTCTAAACGGTTTAATGATGTTAGACCGTACTTAGTTGTTAAGATTTTGAAGCTGAATGTTTTAGGTCTTCTTGATTCTGGTGCCTCCTGCTCAGTGCTAGGAAAGGGTGCGCACCACCACTTTTTAGAACTAGGGTTTGAGCTGGAAAGCGTCAACCCAAATTTTCATATCACAACTGCAGACAGTTCGTACTTGAAGTGTTTGGGTTGTATCTCTTTGCCTCTTGAGTACAATTCGGTTATCCGAGTAATTAAGTTTTATGTGGTTCCAGAAATAACTACATCCATGATTTTTGGTGTAGATTTTTGGCAACAGTTTCAGTTGGGTGATAAATTGATTTCACAAAATATTAGTTTAGATAAATTTAGCGATACCAACCCAATAGAGTCTTTGTCTCTTAATAATGGTCTTGAAGATTACAACAACTTAACTGATAATCAGAGGTGTGTAATAAACGAGATCATTGATAAATTTGATTCTTTGAACACGGATAAGGTAGGCTTAGGTAGGACAACGCTTGTGCATCATGTCATAGACACTGGTGATAGCAAGCCAATCAAACAACGTTATTACCCGCTTTCTCCCCTTAAACAGAAGGCCCTGGAAGAAGAGTTGGACCGGATGTTGGAGATGGGAGTGGTATCTCCATCTCAATCCGCGTGGAATTCACCAGTGGTTATGGTGGAGAAAGCGAACGGTGACCTCAGACTGTGCTTGGACTCTAGAAAGCTCAACTCTGTGTCAAAAAGTGATGCTTATCCGTTACCTTACATTAATCAAATTCTTGACCATTTGAATAATGCTAAATATTTATCCTCTATAGATTTGAGTGCAGCATATTGGCAGATTCCTTTCGATTCTCCCCTATCTGCCGAAAAAACTGCCTTTACAGTTCCTAGGAGGGGGCTATTCCAGTACAATGTCATGTGCTTCGGTTTGGTTGGGGCTTCAGCTACGATGCAGAGGCTCATGGACCGCCTATTTGGCCCCGAATTCGACAACAGGGTGTTTTCTTTCCAAGACGACATAATCTGTGTGGCCAGCACCTTTGAGGAGCATGTGGATCTCTTACATAGAATCCATCAGCGACTCAAGGAAGCGGGCCTAACGATAAACATGAAGAAATCACACTTTTGTCGAAGTGAATTGAAGTACCTTGGTTACTATGTGGACAAACATGGCCTGCGAACAGACCCGGGTAAAGTTGAGGTCATACTCAACTATCCCACACCTTCCAATTCTAAGGAGGTGAAAAGGTTCCTAGGGATGGCCGGTTGGTATCGTCGCTTTGTTAATAACTTCTCGAAAATTAGTAAACCTTTGTGCAAACTAACCTCTAAGAATGTAACCTTTGCGTGGAGCCCTGAAGCTGAGGAGGCCTTCAACCTTCTCAAATCAGCTTTGGTCTCTGCTCCTATTTTAAAAATGCCTGACTTTACTTTACCTTTCCGAATTCTCAGTGACGCGTCTGCTTTCTCAGTTGCTGCTGTGCTGACCCAAACGCATGATGGATTAGAACATCCGATCGCGTATTGCAGTCGGTCTCTAAACAAGAACGAGGTGAACTACAGCACTACCGAGAGAGAGCTTCTGGCCGTGATCTTTGCTTTGGAGCAATTTAGACAGTACGTTGAGGGACAGAAATGCACTATAGTTACAGACCATGCCTCACTACTGTGGTTCCATAAGTTAAAGAACCCTACTGGCCGCTTAGCGCGTTGGAGCCTGAGGCTGAGTCAATTTGATTTCGATATAGAGCATCGTAAAGGCAAGGATCATGTCGTGCCGGACGCTCTGTCTCGAATAAAAATTGATTCCCTCGATACAAGCTCCACTAAGGATCCCTGGTATATCCACACCATGAACTGTGTGCGAAAAAACCCTAGGCATTACCCTAATTTTGACATTCGGGACAACTTATTGTATAGATTTTCGAAAAATAAGTATTCTTTGACCTCAGATTTCGATTGGAAACTAGTGGTACCTCAGGAGGATAGACTAACTCTCCTCGCCAAGTACCATGACGACACGCTTAGTGCCCATTGTGGTGTTTGGAAGACACATAAACGGTTGGCGCTAAACTATTACTGGCCCGGAATGTACGAGAGTGTCAAAAGTTATGTCGGGAATTGCGAGACATGTAAGCAGTACAAACCCGTGAACACTTCTCGTCCCGGCTTAATGGGCAACCCAAAGCGTGTGTCGAAGCCATTCGAAGCCATCTCGTGTGATTTACTTGGTCCCTTTCCTACCTCTGGTAATAGAAACGTTCATTTGATTGTGGTCTCGGACTATTTCAGCAAATATATCATGTTGTGCCCTATTAGGGTCGCCACAGGCGCTGCAGTTGCGAGATTCATAGAAAAGAACGTGTTTCTAGTCCATGGAGTATGTAAAACCATTTATATGGATAATGGTCCTCAGTTTGTTAGCAAGCAATTTAAAGATCTGTTGATCAAATATAATGTACCGAACGTTTATTATAACCCTAGGTATCATGCCCAAACTAACCAGGCTGAACGAGCTATTCGCAATGTGGTTCAAGCTATCTCCTGTTATGTGAAGTCACAACATAAGAGATGGGACGAACACCTGGTGGAATTACAGTGTGCACTGAACACTGCTGTTAGTGAAGCCACTCGTTTCACCCCCTACTTTTTGGTGCATGGTAGGGAATTCATTGGAGATGGGGTTTTGTATAGACAATCAGACATCGCTTGCCATCCTAATGCGGTCTCTATTGATGATCCCTCGGCCTTTGGAGACAAACTGAAAGGAATACAACGCATTTACGATCAGGTGAAGAAACATTTGAATGTTGCTCACCGACGTAATGAGAAGTATTATAATTTCAGGAAAAGGCATGTAGAGCTCAAGGTAGGACAGATTGTTTATAAGCGTACATTCTATTTGTCTAACAAGGAAAAGAATTTTACTTCTAAATTAGCCCCTAAGTTTATGAAGTGTATAGTGACCGCTAAACGCTCCCCTTTGGTTTATTGTTTGTCGGACTTGAACGGTAAGGACCTGGGAGTCTACCATATTAAGGACATCCTGAAGTATAGTGGAGAGGAGCAACCTAAGGTGTCTGTTCGGTCAGCCATCAGTCCCGTTTCGATCCCTTAGTACTCTAGTATGTCTTTTGTTTAAACTTTTGCTACACTGAGATATAAACTGTAGTTTTAGATTTTTTTTGTTTATAGACGACTGTGTCCTGAAAAATGGACATCGTCCCTCTGATGCCGTATCGAGTTCTCCTTTCTCACCAGCGCCTCAACACTCTGGATCTGCCATCAAGTGTTGAGGCATTGCGATATCTAGAGCAGGCGAATAGATGTAGTTAGCTTGGTTATTGTCTCACGACTTTTTCACCTTATATAAAGGTGCTTAAACATGCTGTGATAGATTCATTGTCTTTCAAGATAGCGTGGTGAAAAGTCCGATTGTTTGCAACTGAGTGCTGTCCCATGAGGTTGTATCACCTTGCATTTTATTTTCTCACTGAGTCTTTGCTCGTTCTCTTTGTTGGGACCTTTCTTGCGTATTAGGCCCGCAAGAAATACTCTAAGGGGGGGGTGGTGTAACGTTGTTAATTCCGTTTCGGAACAAGTAGCGACACCTATCCGATTTTGTAGGGAAGTGAAATTGATTTTTTTGTCCTTCCGACACTAGATGGCGGTTTAATATATTTATCGAGTAATAATCTAATATATAATCTGTGCATAGACCTTTCTAGGACATCTGTTATGACTTCCTGTCAAGGATTCATTCTATGGGAACAAAAATCATACGCGAGTGTGATCTAATAGAATTTTCTAGCACCTTCCATTCCAGTGTCGTCTAATGCAAATTGCTAGATTGTAAAGAGGATTTCCGTTTGTGTGTTTGCTAGAATATTCGGTAATAGTTAATATAAATACGGGTGCTTCGGCTGTCACCGAAAACCTTTGAAGAAACTCCTGACGTTCGTACTTGTGAAGACTGTCGCTCTGTGTATATAATAATTTACTTTACGAAACTCTGAGCAAATCGTTGTGAAGTTCGCCCAGTAATTCTGGTAAGAAATATCCTTCAATTCCTATAGGTAAAATCTGTGCTGTTAGGTCTGGTAGTGAATTTAGTGTTTCGTATTGTAATACAGGGTCCAATTGTACCGCCAAGACCTACCTTGAGTCGCTGAGAGCTGTTGCGAACCCTGTGTGGAGATTTCCACCTTTGGCGTAACCTTGGCGTGGCGATATTGGCTTTGGTGCACCCGGTGTGAGCAGCCTGCGGTTCACCACGCAGCCCGACCCTGCACTGCCTCAGGCGGGAGACCAGGTCATGTGCAACTTTCTTTAATATTTAAGACTCGTATTTGCCAAAGCTAGTGATCGTTGAGAGTGAGCTCAGAAGAGCTGTACATGCTGTGTACTTCTAGTTGGAACTTTTGTTGACTTCTTTTTTTGCTTGTGTGATTATATGAACTAACTGTGATATCTCTGTATAATTTATTGTGTATATATCTTGGCCAAATATATGTATGGACTTAGGTGTTGGTGTTTCATTGAAGGCGTTCCCACAACGGCACACACCTCTGTTTAGGAAAGGCGCCCTGGGAAAAGAGTTTCGGGAGTCTCCCCGCTGGGTGAGCCGGTGAGGTGACCTTTCCACCCAAAAAGGTTACAGTATCTTCTCCTTTATCTGTGCCATAAATGTTCCTCTTGGCCTACTTCTTCCTCTCTTTACTTTCACCTTCCCGTCTATGATGATTTTCAAGAACAAGTCATGTCTTATCAGGTGGCCAATCATCTTTCCTCTTCGGCTCTCGATTATTCTCAATAAAGACCTTCCCTCTTGCACCCTATTTAGTACTCTTTCGTTTGTCATCCTTTCTGTCTAACTTATCCCCTCCATCCTTCTCCAGCACATTTCGAACGCTTCCAGCCTGTCCCCTGTGTTCCCCCTTTGTCATTATCCATGTCTCACATCCATAGAGTGCAATGCTTCAAACATAAGTTTTTATAAATCTTTTCCTTATTAATAACGTAATATTTTTTGTCTTGAGTAAATGCTTGCTGAATGCTGCTAACAAGAGAGACATTTACCTGATATAACAACTTTGCTGGTAACAAGTGATCCCCCACAGATTTGCTCGTAAGGAGTTGATGTCTTCCTATAGAGACCGACGTGCCACGGCACCTGTCCGTGCTTGGTGTGCGTGCCCCCAGCTATGAGTCCCATACCACCTTTCGGTAACACTCGACCACAGTCTGAAATAGAAACAATTTTTGATATAAACTCACTCCAAACTCAATCATATTGGTGCAGCTGTAGGTCAGAGGAACTTACTGACAAAAATGTATTACCTAGCTTTTGCTCGCGGCTCCGCCTGCGTGGATGTCGGTTCCCGGCAATTATTCGAATTTTTCTCACCGTAAAAACCATCCTTGAACTTCAACGACCATTTAAAAAAAGAATTGGCCAAATTGGTCCAGGCGTTGTTGAGTTATGCGCTTACCAACACATTTAGCGATTCATTTTTATATTATAGAAGATTAAAATTCGAAAGGAGATACCCCATTTTGGGCCTGAGTGTACAGACATCAAACCTACCTCAAAATTTTCGTCTATTTTGTGTTATAATTTTGTTAAGACTTCATTACAATCAGCAATGGCCAAGTGCGACAAAAGTTTTAAAATGTGATTTTCATTAATCAACAAGCTTCGTAAACGTTGAATGTAATACTTAATCCGATCTTCGTAAATGCGCTATGATTATGCTTGCTTTATCGATTCGATTATGAAATCAAATCGATAACTAATAACTATGAATTTAAAATTCGTGGCTTTATTAAATGATTTCAAAATATCTATGTAGCATCTTTATTTTCGTTATTCAGTTCACTAATCAGAAAGACACCTGTATCTTTCATAATGGAAGTCAAAATATCGATTGTAAATAATCGTAGTGTATTCAAAGTCTATGTAAATAATCGATCATATAGAATTCATAATAATCTGTAACATCATATGTCATTTTCACTCCTGTCATTGAAAATGTCACATTCGCTTTCCTTGGGCTCCCTGAGATCATTGTGTTTTGCTGCTTTTACTCTGGGAATTGTATATGATTTTCGAACTAATTTACCCTTGCTTGATTACCGGACACCGTTATTTGCTACATTTGTTGACCTTGGCCTTAAAACTGGACTAGACTTTACCACATCGACTGAAAGCTATCACAATGAGTCTCTGTGTGAATTGGGGAATTGCTATCGGTGCAATATTATAGGCAGACATTTATTGAACGATGCAGCGATACTAGCTTGTATACGTGAATGGGTCGCACCACATATAGTAAGTACCTATTCATTATTTCTCGCTCTTTTGAAATTGTTACCTATTATAATTAACGGTACCAAGCTGTGTGATAACTGCTATAGAATAGAAATTACTACGAGTCTACCTAATTCCGTAGATAATTATGCGAACTTTTGTATATGACAATGTATTTTGACTGATATGTGTAACGTTCATGAAGTACTAGCCTATATGACTATGGAATATTCAGTGCTTAAAACACGATCTCTGTTTAAGGTGAATGCAAATGACATCATTTGCGAATCTTGCTGGATTCAAGCTCAATGTGCATGTTTGGATGAGAACACCAGCACAATCACCAGTGGGGCACAGACAAGTGTGTATCTGTATGTCATTGAAGTGTGCAGAGGTGTGGATACAGACCTCCTACAAGAACTGTCAATATCTCAAACGACTTGGTTGTTAAGAGGAAAAATAAAGTCCAGGAATATAAGTAGTAGAACTTATTACGTATAATAAATTAGTTGACAGTTCTTTGAGCGGGAGGAATGCTATATTACAGCATTGCTGTAATTGTATTGTAGGTAAGAGAACAGTCAGGTGCTGTGCCCACATAATGAGTGTAATATGGTATCTCGGTTGGGCACGGTTCCAAGACAATATAACACCTCCTGCAGTTTCTTGACAATATTTTAATAAACTATGATGATGCTTAAAAAGGGGAGGAAAGACCTAAGTGCTAGTGTAAGCATTTCTAAAGCCAAATAGGAAGATACCCGCGATAGAGATTAAAATACTTTTTTTAAATATTATATTCTTTAAAATAATGTTGTTTTATTTTATTACCTACTTATATAATTATTTCTATATTACTACAGCAAACAAGAAAGCCTTGTGGAAAGTGGTAACCGTAGCAAAAGGATGTCACTCAGATGTTGCCGTCTGAAGTGAGGGTAGGGAAGGATTGCTTTACCACCTTTAGAGTAAATGTCAGTTGCATATCATAAAACTATAAGGTTTAATATCGTGCAACAAAAAAGTAGCTAAAGCATGTCTTTGCTTTGACATATCAGTTTTATTATTTAGCATATAGTTGACCATTCCACATTAATGACTAAAAATATTAATGACCTGCCCTTTTCTATGCTAATAAAACCTGCTAACCTACTTACAAATAAAAGCGATACGCGAATAACTTGTGTAGCTATCACACACAACACAACATAAGACGCTGTTTGACCGCATTATGTATTACAACATAACCTAAAAACCTATGAACAATGCTCGATTTAACAAACTTGGCCATTGTGAATCGTCGTGAAAATTAGGCAAACAAAATATCCTTAGATGCTCTAAATATTGCCTAATTTTCAACCCTGTACATGCGGGCCCAAGATTGTTTGAGAGTCGGGGTTGTCCTTTGGTATGTGTGTTTTATCCGTCTATAAGAAACAATGGTTAAAATTATATGAGATGTGAGTTCAAAATTGGTCCAAACCTTCTTTGCATACAGCTACATAATTCCATTGCCCCCGAATACATTCCATATCGTAGACAACTGGTAGTAAGGAAGAATATTCGGAGCTCTTGCAAACGCGGTTTACTAGAGTGCCCGGGGCTAAATATCCATGACATGATTTGAACCCCACGTCTGGTGTATGACAGAGGTAGTCAACGCTGGGGTGCGGAACGAGCTTACAAAAACCTGGAAAATTTTGGAAATAGGAAAAGTGGTTCTATTACTTTATATAACTAAGGCAATAAATTAGGTAGTCAAATAACTTTTGATCATAAAATATTACAGCAGTTAAAGGTAGGTACTTACGAACGCATTTAGGGATGGGGTGGTACCATACTCCTTGGTCACAAACCACCAAAGAGCTGTTCCCATATGGAGTGTTTGAGTTTTCCATTCCGTATCCTCGTTCACAGCGAACTGACAGTAGCAAGTAGTTATAGGCCTGGCCAGGCTGGGCGTTATTGACGCTCAAGACGTCATATGTGCCATGGTCAGGGTATGCGGGAAGGATGCAGGACGCGGCGGCTCTTACTGCTCTGGAACTGATATCATTAAAGGTTATTTGGTGCTAGTGTGTCTGCTATGCAGGAGTTCCAGGGTCGGGTAGTTCCTGTTAGGATGCTCTTAGTAGCGGCTCTGAGTGTGGAAACAATGCCTGTTCGAAAGAAATTCAATTTGGGTACACCTCTATCTGCACTCCTGTATTCTTGTACTAGCTTTTGCCCGAGACTTCGTCCGCGTTAAGTTCGGAAAAGAAAAGTATACGACACACTGCTTCTATTCCCGTGACCCAGATAAAGTTCCTAGTAGTTTCTGTGAGCCTGGTACTTCAAGCAAATGTACCAGGGTCACAGAAATACTGAAAAACTGAACCTATTCCCGAAATAAAGGTCGAATGGGATGAAAAGTATCCTATGTCCGTCTCCTGGTTCTAAGCTATATTCTCACCAATTTTGAGCCAAATCGGTACAGCCGTTCTTGAGTTACAAATAGTGTAACTAACACGACTTCCTTATATATATATAAGATACTAGCTTTGCCCGCGACTTCGTCCGCGTGGAATGTACTTAATAAAAAAAATCAGTTTTTTTTTTGTTTTTGGCATTTTTTTTTAGCCTAAGTTACTCCTTATTACATAAGCTATCTGCCAGTGAAAGTCCCGTCCAAATCGGTCCAGCCGTTCCAGAGATTAGCCAAAACAAACAGACAGACAGACAGACAGACAGACAAAAAATTTAAAAATATATATTTTGGTATGTGTACCGTATATACATTCATATGCATGTAGTAGAAAGCGGTTATTTTAATATTACAAACAGACACTCCAATTTTATTTATTTGTAATGTAATAATGTAATATGTAATATATGTAATATATATATATTGTATATGTACCGTATATACATTCATATGCATGTAGTAGAAAGCGGTTATTTTAATATTACAAACAGACACTCCAATTTTATTTATTTGTATATGTATATTACAAACAGACACTCCAATTTTATTTATTTGTATATTGTATGTATGTATAGATAAAGATGAAATTCACCTGGCAGGAGCGCCGCCATTCTGTATCATTTTTAATATATCTGGCGATGTTTCTGAAACAAAAAATGAAATTAACACTATCATCTGCGGCAGTGGTCGGGCATTGTTATCCAGAGGGCCAATGCTGCCGATTCCCCACGAAGATTGCAAGTAGAAACTTACAATGAATTACGAAAAGAAACGAAGTCCACCGCAAAAGTAAAGAAGAAGTTTGTCCGTAAAAAGACCACCTAAAGTGTATTTAACGGGAATGAAAGCGGCTATTTCCAAAAAAGGAGATATACTTTTTATAAATGGCAGCTCGCAGATATGAGGAAAGTATCACATCTGCGGACGTCATCAGCGGAAGCGTCCGCCGACGCTGTAGAGGGGGTAATTTGCTCATCTGTTGTACGTATTTATTGTTCGTAGATGCATCCAGCACTCATCCGTAGTTATCGGTAAATCAAAGGGTTTCAGCACGAGCAAGTGCGGTCTGTCCACACACGAGTGTTCATCAGGAAGACGTCGGTAGAAGCATCCATCTAGGTGTAGTGCCAGCATATTATTATTACGTATTATCTACAGCACCATCTAGCGAAAATAGACTAATTTAATACCTACAAAGCGGGGGAGAACCCGGAGAACATACAATTACGGATCTACCTATATTTTAATTTAATGGGTGACATTTAAAAAACCATTTGAAAAGATTTATAACTCATAATTTATAATTCAACTATAAGTTTTAAAATTCGAGTCAAGTAAATGTTTACCGATAGGTTATGCTTATGACCTTCACAAACTACTAAACAGGTTATGCTAAGACTTATACTAAGATCCTTCTTAATTGTTATAATCGTATTTGCTATAATTAAATGGCGGGTAGGTAATTGATATATCATCGTTTTATTAATCATACATACCTAATCTATTGGTGACTTCACTAAATGGATCGAATTCAACACTGCTAATAATACCTACCTTGTTGCAATTATTTTACAAAGATTAAACACTCACCTTCAGACAACATCACGGTTTGATTTGACACATAAAACATAACGAACAATATCAAAGAAAGGCTAATCATTTTGATATCAAATATTAAAATCACTAACACAACAGTCTTAATCAATAATTTGACATTGAATGAAGTTATGTTATAACTTGTTTGGGCGCTTCACTAAAACAGGTTTTGTTTTATTAAGGCGACGTATATTACAAGTATCTTTGATATCTATCTTCTATTGATAACGTCAAATAGGATATGAGGATAGATTCTATAACTGTGAAGGGCGGGCGGATGAAACTATGTGCCATTGACTACCGGGGTGGTCAACGACACCTAATTAGTGCCAACCACCACCCCGGTGGCAAGCCTACTGGTGGCAGATAGGAACAAAGGTCTTATTTTAGGAAGCGAAGCGTGTGCAAAAAATTCTTTTATTGACTCTGACAATAATTCGCTATTGGTAAAAGTAAGAAACTGGCTTATGGGTAAAACCTATGATGATATAGAAGTCCTTCTCAAAGTCTCAATTTTTACCTCCGATGCAAAAACGACAGGTGTTATAAGCGTGGTAAATTGTATGACGTGCCCGTGTTTTTGTCTGATTGATTTAGGTGACATCTCATCCGCAAAATAAATCTTCTTCGGATGAAACGCCACCCTTTAATAATTGTTAGGAGACGAATCATCCGCAAAATATTTTATCTTCGGATAAGATGTCACCGTTTCAAACACAAAAAACATCTCCAAAAAGTTGAAAATAAAATTGTGTTTGCCCTCTAACTTTGATATCCTTAGTAATATTTGGATTGAAGCGTTGCCATGCCGGGGATCTTGGATATTTGCAATTATATGACGGAGAACTTTGGTATACGCGGTGATAGTAAATAAGGGTAGGTACACGGCGATCCATAGGCCATGCGCTTGTCTCCCCTTAATGGTATGAAAAGTTAAGTACTCATAGGTAGATTCCTTTACCATTTTCTACTAACTGCCGTTCCCAAAAACATACTTACAGTTAAAGATAGATCGCAACAGTCAAATTTGACGTATCGGCTGTTGAAATTCAACACATGGTAAGTGATTTTTTTGCGGAAAAGCGCATCGTGGTATAATTTTATTTTCCGAAATTGGTGTGATATAGGAGTTACTATGTTTTTAATTTAAACAGCCGAGCACTTTATTCGTAGATATGATCTATCATTTAACTGTCAGTATGTTATTGGGAACGGCGGTAAGAGTGTTTTGTTCTTTACTAAAGTAAACCAACGAGACGAGAGAAAAAGGTAAACAAAACAAAGCGACCGTTACTGAGTTACGTTGCAATAACTAGCGATTATTTTTCTTGTCCTTGTCGCACATGTCACGTACGCGACAATGGCCGAGCGACAGCTGTCGTTACACGTTTCATAGTACACGAAAGCTGTCAGCGGTTCTAAACTGCCAGATCCACCATCTTATGAGCAATTTCAGTCTTGTCTGGAATGCGCTTGAAGTGATACGTAATAATTTTCAAATAAAAATGTTTGGAACTCCAGCGGTTCCAAACATTTTTTCCAACTTTGTTTACCTTTTTTCTCTCGCTTCGCTGGCTTTACTCTAGACTTATGAGCGAAAAATTTGCTATCGAATGAGTAAGAACGTTTTCTCGCGTAGATAAGGTTCAAAATCGTTTGCAATAATTTACCTCAAGAAACTGCTGCTATTTCAGGGGGAATTGGCCCTAAAGGACTAATTACATTAGAATCAATTTATTATGACACCACTTATATTGACCAACCGGTTATTATGACGTGACACACACGCCACGTGGTTCCCGTCACAGAAGAATTTGGGCCACTACGTCTCTTCCCATGCGGTGTCGTACAAGGCGACTAAGGCCCACTGTCCACTGAGGCATAGCTTCATAGATGCTTCAAAATATGATGTGTTTCTTGTGCAGCGCAGCGTACTGAACACTATTCACGAGGCGTATTGCACGCGTACGTTTTCATACTTTTCATTCATTTGTCGCCATTTTTAAGAAAAGAAACACTTGCGTTCACTCGTTGTACGCCTGGGCATAACATGCGGTACGCCAGGCGTCGTGAAGCTTGCATGCAGCTACGCGAACGCGACGCTGAGGCTCCGTCGACAGAGTTACATTGTTTTGTATGGCAGCAGCAAGCAAGCGTACACCAAACGTATGGCGAATGCCTATGAAGCTACGCCTCCGTGGATAGTAGGCCTAATGGATAGGGTTGTTTAACATCAGACAGATATATACAGCCCAGGCTCGAGTCAACAATAGTGCCCGGAATATTATGGCAATAGGCTCACCCCCTAATACATGGGACCGACTAGAATTATTGGAGAAATTTGGGTGTTACGTAATTCACTTCTGCCAAACTCTCTAAGGACGTGATTATATATGTATGTATGTAACCACGTAGCCAAGTTTGACGTTTACATCACATTTTTTATAAATTGTCGCATATAATGACTTCACTTAAATAACATGCCGCTTATTATAACCCAATTTTTTTATTTTTTAATAAATTGCAGCCGTTTATAGTGATCGACATGAATCCATACGTTCCCTGTTTTCGGATAATACTTACCTATATTTTCTTTTTATCAGATAATTTTTATATATCCATACTTAATATTATAAATGCTAAAGTAACTCTGTCTGTCTGTCTGTCTGTCTGTCTTTCTGTCTGTCTGTCTGTATGTTACGCTTTCACGACAAAACCACTGAACCGATTTTGATGAAATTTGGTATAGGGGCAGATTAGACCTTGAGAAAGGACATAGGCTATGTTTGGTCGCGATAACCGACATCCACGCGGGCGGAGCCGCGGGCAAAAGCTAGTGTTATTATAAGCGGATTATAGTTATATCTTAAAACAGGCTTCTTCAATGGTTCAAAGTGTTCATCATCATCTTGGATTTGCAATTTGGAATCCAGTGGTACAAAGCATGTAACCTCGCTTTTCTGCGCAGTTAGATAAACACCAGACAGTTTGCTTACAGAATAGGGAAACTGTGAGCGTTGTATGTGAAGGTACATGGCGAAAACAAAATATCGAGAATGTGCGGGTAGATGAAGAACCTACTACCTCACGAACTAGAAGTCGGTGGGCGTGCACCACTGAGCCTGTCTCACTTTGAACACGGCCGGTGTAAACTGATCGAAATGTCAGGCAAATCAAAGGTACTTATGTACCTATACCATGATTCCCGTTATTATTGACAGCCTCCGTGGCGTGGCGGTAGTGCACGCGACTGCCACGCAGGAGGCGCGGGTTCGATTCCCGCTCAGTGCAAATATTTGTATGCATGAATATGACTATTTGCATTGGTCTGGGTGTTTCTATGTATAATAAGTATGTATTTACAAAAAAAAAAGTATATAAGCATGTTTGGATAGGGGACTCTTTTTGTCCGCATTTAGCCTCTCTTTTGGGCCATTGTAAGTATGTTTATCCGCATTCTAGATTCCATAACACAAGCTATAAAAGCTTACCATGGGTCTAGATAGCGTTGTGTAGAATGTTGTGGAATATTTATTTATTTAATTGATTATTATTCTTAGAAAAGTTCTCGGTTGCATCAGAGTTCTTCCTCTTTCTTAAATGTAGTTTATCCGGCAGTCCGGCTGTAATAGGAGTTATGTTTGACACCCAACTCCTAGAGTAAAGCCTGTACCAACCAATCAGTCAGTAGGCGGTGAGTTTGCCCTGGCCACCTCTCTTTAACCAAAGATATTGCACCTTAATAGAGAATATTGGTGTCAACATTAAGCAAGCAGCAAAGAAACCGGTCTAAACATGTATCTGCTTCGAAAATAAAATGTAAAAACATTCCTTCTAATTTATAAAACGAGGAAAATGGCAAGCTCATTTTTGCATTCGTAATTTAAAGACTTATGGTAAAATAACCCGACACAAAAATTGCCTCCAAAAAGTTAAACTGCACGGAGGTGTACCTAATAAAATCCACATTTCACAAACCAATCCATTCGGTCCCACGTAGTAGGGGGTGCGCCTTTTGCCATATTCTAGGCACTATTCTGACTCATCTTATCTGCGGTAGCCTAGTGGTATAGGTAATGGACTGCTGATACGAGGTCTCGGGTTCCATCCCAGGTTTACCATGGCACACACCAATGACTTTTCGATGCTTTTCGAAGTTATATGTGTATTTATCGCAGGTTTATAAGCGCCCGGTTAATGTTATTAGGCTCGCCACCTATTACATTGGGGACCTAAACATAAACTGGCGAAGTGTGGGTGCTAGCACCTCTGCCTACCCCTTCGGGGAATACAGGCGTGAGTTTATGTTATGTTATGTTATTCTGACTCAAGCCATGGCAGAGACTGGGCTGTGTTATGTTAAACAGCCGTATCCCTTAGTCGCCTCATTCGTATGAATGCGGTGTCGCTCCCGTCATGGGAAGAAATGGGGTAGCCCAAATTCAACTCTGCCGGGAAGCACGCGGTCCAATTTAAGATAAAGTCCGAGGTAAGTAACTCAAGGATAATACTGACAATCCAGCTAAGGAAAACGCTCAAGTAACCTTGAACTTTACCCTGACGAGAGCCGCTATTTTTAGCAACCTTTTTCACTATTACAATATTATTGCATTACTCGTATTTACATCATATCGAGAAACTTTCTGCCTCGCACAACTAAGCTGTGGAATGAACTGTCACCAGCGGTATTTCCGAACTAATACGACCTTCAAAACTTCAAGAAAAGAGCGTACTCTCTTTTAAAAGGAAGGCAACGCACTTGTGACTCCTCTGGTGTTGCGGGTGTCCATGGGCGGCGGTGATCGCTTACCATCAGGCGATCCGTCTGCTCGTTTGCCTCAATAATCCATAAAAAAAAGTTGACACATTTTAAATATTTACAAGAATTTCCATATAACTGAGCTTTTGTGAGTGACCGGCATATTTTTCATGAATTTCAAGAGTTATCAAAAATCAATGTTTAAAAATGATTGTAACATCACTCATTGGTTCCGATAGTTCGTAAGAATATCGGTAGATGACTCCACCGTCGCCTTAAAGACGGATAAAAATAGAAGGGAAATTTGAATCACAATGGGCGTGTCTCGGTAGCCGAGTTGGTCAAGGCATTCCCCCTGTAAGGGAAAGATCGCGGGTTCGAGACCCGCCCGAGAAATTTAATTGTATAGTTAGCTAGCATCTTTAATGCTGTAAAATTCATTCAAACACATATCAAAGTTTGATTTCCTCATTAAATAACTATCACAAGTCAACAACCTTTTTATATTATTTTAACAAAAGTTCGCAAGTTGAAGATACAAGAATTATATTGAACTAGCTTTTGCCCGCGGCTCCACCCGCGTGGATGTCGGTTATCGCGACCAAACATAGCATATGTCCTTTCTCATGGTCTAATCTACCCCTATACCAAATTTCATCAAAATCGGTTCAGTGGTTTAGGCGTGAAAGCGTAACATACAGACAGACAGACAGACAGAGTTACTTTCGCATTTATAATATTAATATGGATATGGATTACGCATCAGAATAAGGAAAATAGCAACTATTTCTACACCTTGGAACAAACCAAAGGCACAATAGAGAATATTATGTACTCAAAGGTACGTATATATTGGAATACTTGAAACTACGGTTTCCATGTTTCTTCGTATGGGAATAACACATTTCCGGTCAGCGCAGACAGATTTTGGCCGGACAGTATATGGCCGTGAGACAAACGAATACTCAATTAGTCGGCCGCCGACAATGTAAGCAATTTTCGACCTTCTTGACATCACATAAAACAGAGTATTTTTTCGTATATTCGTGATCTGCGGCATCTATTTATGCGAAATGATATGTAATTAAGAAAATGTTGTTAAGGTCGAAAATTGTTTTTCTGTTCTGAGTAGTCTTTGTAGTCGGTTCGAGTCCATCATAACATACTCAGCTAACGATTTTGCTATCGAAACTGATACCATTTTAGAGATTTTTAGAGATTTTTACCATTTTAGAGATTTTTAGCGTATTTTTAGTTAGTTTTGCCAACATAGAATTAGCATCATTGTCAATATTACATCGTCTAAAGGACGACGTCAACATGGGACCAATGGCAACGTCTGGCCCATCGTTGTGTGTGGACTGGTCATCAGAAAGTCGCAGCGAAAACTGACACTATTCGATGGCGCCAACTACCAACATACCGCCAAGTACAGCTGTTCACGTTACGCCAATGTACTGTACATTGGCCATAATATGAGCTATAGACTTGTACTGAACAGAATAAATGATACGACACAAATCTTAACAAGAACAACGAAATTTGCAAAGCTATCGGCATTAATATGACTCATGTTACTCTTAAAAATCAAGTAAAATATTCGGAAAAGTTCACACATGGGACTATAAACTTTAACACTAACCAAATAAGAATGATTAGTGTATAAATTTCTATAGTTGGTTCAATTAAGACCATTATCATTACTAAGATCATATATAACACAGGTAAACATATTGTAAATAGCCAGTCAGTTGGCGTAAGTTTCCGAAAACTCAATTTTTGTCATACAAAGTCTTCGTGTAAACATACATCCAGGATCGTAAGATAACATCTAAAATTTTGCGTGAGAAAATAAAATATTTGTTATTCCGCGTATTAGTCGTTATGCGTATTGGTCGAAATGCGTATTAGTCAATACGCGTATCCATACTAATATTATAAATGCGAAAGTACCTTTGTCTATCTGTCTATTTGTCTGTCTGTCTGTATGTTACGCTTTCACGCCTAAACCACTGAACAGATTTTGATGAAATTTGGTATAAGGGTAGTTTAGACCTTGAGAAAGGACATTGGCCATGTTTGGTCGCGATAACCGACATCCACGCTGGCGGGGTGCCGAGGGCGAAAGCTGACACTGACGCTTTTTGACGCTGTTTTCATAAGAATACAACTATATTTTTTGATTTTTCATTTGTTAACGGTTTTTAGATTTTTAAAGTATATTGGTCCAAACTATTTATCTACATTCGAACGTTTGTCTATGATTACGAAAACGGCGGAATCCGTCAGTCGTCAACGAAAGGTTTTCGGAGTAACTTTAATGGTTCGTGTTTGTTCGGATCGTTGTTCGTTCGTTCGAACGTTCGTTCGTTTTTCGGAGTAAGGCCCCGTATCCAGCAGCGGACTGCGATAGGCCAACTGATGATTTTTCTTAAGCTATCTTTTTTTTTTTAAAAAGAAGGATATTAGAACCGTAGTTACTAATATTCCCTCTAACCCCTCCAGCTAAGCTAAATTGCTTGTGTTAGGAGTGGGTTCACGTCGGTAGTGTAATAGCCAGGATCGAACCCGGGACCTCTCGATCGTAAGGTCGACTCCTTAACCACTAAGCTACCGACGCTATCTATCTCTGTACGAAATTTTATCAAAATCGGTTCAATGGTTTAGGCATGAAAGCGTAACAGAGAGACATACAGAGTTACTTTCGCATTTATAATATCAGTTTGGATTATTACGTACAGATGTACCTTCCTCTGGCATCTGCAGCAGCCTTCATGTCCGGGACATCGCAGATAAAATGAAAGAGAGTCGCCTCTGCTGGTGCGGCCACGTCTTGCGTGCCCGCCCAGCTACGTGGGTAACAAATACCTGGCAGTGGCGCCCCCACCGGGTCCAGGTAGAAGGGGTAGGCCCAAGAAGTGCTGGCTTGGCGTCGTGGAGGGTGACATACGTGCAAACGGTCTCACTACCTTGGACGCCCAAGATCGTGCGAAGTGGAGGCGGAAGAGCCGGAAGACGGACCCTGAGCTCCGAGGACACCGTGGCCTCGGGTGCAATCAGGACTAACGTCTTTATGTGGATGATGATGATGTACCTTCCTCCCTGGCTCCCTATTTTATTAATGGTATAAATTATGACCAAGCTCAGTGGTTACTAATAATGACGCCATTATTGAGTCAAATAAGTGAAACAACCAGGAAAATTAAAGAAAAATAATAATAATTTACTTAATTTCAAAAACTAAAAAACACGCTTTTATATTTTTTTCGTATTCCTGACAGCAAACCCTTTCATTTAATACCCATATCATGGAGGTGGATTTCAAACAGCCAGTCCGCCATCCTGGGGAGGCCGCCATATTGCATTTGCAATGACGTTTCTTAGCTAGTCAAGGGAAAGATCGCGGTTGCGAGTCCCACCTGAGCAATTCACTTTTTCCTGATGTTTCGAACAGTACCTACTTCTAAATATATATAACTCAAAGGTGCCTGACATAGTGATCTATCAACGCACAGCCCAAACCACTGGACGGATCTTTTTTTTTTTTTTTTTTTTTTTCGTGCGGAAATCCCCTCGGATACCCCCCCTGCCGGAGCCGGAAGGGGAGGTTATGTCGGACTCGAACCGACTAAAACCGCACGCCGACTGTGGGTCTTGGTGCTAGGCCGGAGGTGAGGTTGTTATAGACATATCCCTCGCACCCCGGCTGACCCAGGGCCATCCCTTACGGTCTGGCCCTCCTCAGGAGGGGGGACAACGGTGTCCCCAACTCGCCCCCGGAATGGGGAGGCGCGCTATTTAGCGCGCCGCCGCCGTGGCCTGCTTCTGCTGGGGTGACAGGCGGCTCCACCCGTCACCCCCAGGCCCGCGCTCATGGGGGACGGAGGTCAGTCAGTGCCCTCCGACGCCCGAGTTGCCTGCGCGCGCGGGCGGCGCGATCCGCGAGTCTTTCTCGCTCGCGCCGCCTCTCCCGCTCCGCCGTCTCCTTCACGACCATTACCTGCTCGCTGAAGGAGACGCTGGCCGCCCACGCGTCCGCGCAGCGGACCATTGCTGTGAGCAGGGTGGCGAGGGTGAGAACTCTCACTCCCAGGGCCGCCACTAGCTCCCGCCTCGGTCCGGCCCATGCCGGACACTCGGTGAGCGTGTGCAGCCCCGTGTCCTCGCTCGCGTCGCAGTGATGGTACTCGGACGTTGGCTCCTTTTCGATCCGACACAGATACCTACCGAAGCACCCGTGCCCGGTGATAATCTGCGTCAGTCGATACGAGAGGCTGCCATGTGGCCTCTCGAGCCATTCCCCCATGATGGGCCTTACCGCCCCTATGACGGCATGCCCTGCGCGTCGTTGCTCAAGTCGTCGCTCCCACTCCGCCACCATGATCCCGTGGAGCCGGGATCTCTCGGCACGAATGTCTTCGGGCTCGGGATCGAATCCCCGCTCCCGCGCCTCCTTACGGAACCGATACAGTGCCGCAAGGGATCTCGCTTCCAGGATCCACGGTGGCGATCCGGCTAGGAGACTCGCCGCTTCAAAGGATATCGTGCGGTACCCCCTAATGGCCCTGCAGGCCATCGTCTGCTGCGGAGCATGCAGCAGTTGCACGAACCTGGCCTGCAGGGCGTCCGCCCACACGGGGCACCCGTACAGGGCCATGGACCGCACGACACCCGCGTAGAGTCTCCTGCAGGAGTCCTCTGGGCCCCTCAAGTTGGGCAGCAGCCGCATCAGCGCGTTAGCTGACACCAACAGTTTGGGGCGCAGACTTCGGAAGTGCTCTCCGAAGTCCCACCGACCGTCCAGTACGAGCCCCAGGTATTTCAACCGGGGCTTGATGTCGATGGGAGTACCTCCTACTGTCAAGCTGGATCCCGGGGGTGGCCTGCGCCGAGGACCATGAAAGAACAAGGCCTCGGATTTGTGCAGAGCCACCTCGAGACCCAGCCGCCGGATCCGATCCACGACTTGAGCAACAGCGGTCGTGGCCCTCTGGGTCGCCTCGCGGTGTGTAGCGCCACTCACCGTCACCAGCGTGTCGTCCGCGTAGCACGTGACGGTGGCACCGAACGCGAGCTCACCGCGAAGCACCCAGTCGTATCCGATGTTCCACAGGAGCGGCCCCAGGACCGATCCCTGTGGGACACCGCACGACATCTCACGCCTACCGACGCCGGTCGCACTTGGGTAGATGACGGCTCTCTCCGTCAGGTACGCTCCGACTATGCGGCGGAGGTAGAGAGGCACATCGTGGTACACGAGCGCCTCCCTGATGCAACTCCAGGGCAAGGTGTTGAATGCGTTGGAGATATCCAAGGACACCGCCAACATCACCTCGCCCCGGGCAACCGCATCCTCCGCCAGAGTCCTCACGCGCATGATGGCATCCACAGTGGAGCGCCACCGGCGGAAGCCGTACTGCGTGTCCGCTAGGTCCGGCCCCACTCTAGAGAGGTGCTCGACGAGGCGCTTGGCAATCACTCTTTCGAAGAGCTTGCCCACCTCGTCGAGCAACACTATGGGCCGGTACCCGGACGGCTCGTCCGCCGGGCGTCCGTCCTTGCGGATGAGGACCAGCTTCCCCGTCTTCCACATCTTCGGAAACTGGCCCCGCTCCAGGCATGCGCTGAGGAACCCTCACAATCGGGGTTCGAGACCGTCTTCTCCTAGAGCTAGGACCCACGCACGGCCTGGAATGCCGTCGGGTCCCGGGGCGGTGTTCTTCTTGGCTCTAACCCGTCGCACCGCCAGCTCTAGTTCTACCCAAGTGACCTCGGGCACGTCGTCGTCAATAACCACGCCGGGCGCATCAGGCGACCGAGGTGGCGGAGTCATCTGCGGCGGAACGTGTTCCGCCCGCGCCGGGAACAGGGATGCCACCACTCCTCCAAGCAGAGCCGGCTCGAGAACCTGGGTTAGGGGAGGGGCCCGGGGGCGCAGCTTTCCTCTTACCAAGCGGTAAGGCCGCCCCCATGGGTCCCGCTCCAGTGTCTCCAGCAGCTTCCTATAGGAAGCTGCCTTGGACCGCTTGATCTCCGCTCGGAGGGCATTCCTGGCTTCCCTGTATCCCTCTTGCAACTCCGCCACTAGGGTGTCTGTGTCTGCGGGGCGGCTACGCCTCCTACGGAGCCTGGCCCACCGGCGGTGCGCGATCACGCAGGCTTGACGCAGCCTCGTGATCTCCGCAGTCCACCAGTAGACCCGGCGCCTCGGACTATAGGCTGGAGCCCTAGACATACCCGCATCGCAAACAACAGTCATGGCCTCCCGGAACCACGCCGCCTCGTCATCAATGTCGTCAGGCCTGTCCGGCACCATGGCCCAGGCCTGCACGGAGGCGGCTTCCAGGAGAGCATCCCTATTCAGTCCCCTAAGCACCCAGCGCGGCTCGCGTGGGGCCGGTGTGACCGGCGCATCACTCTCGGGAGGGGAGACATCAAACCGAACGTATCGGTGATCCGCTAGTGTCTCCACCTCCACGACAACACGCCAGTCCCGCACACGTTGCGACAGCGAAGCGCTCGCGAACGAGAGATCGACGATCGAACTCGCTTCGCGCTCCGCCACCCAGAACGTGGCTTCGGCCCCGCGATTCTGGAGAACCAGACCGAGAGTAGCGGCCCAGCTCTCCAGAGCCCTGCCTCGCGGGTTCGTGTGCCGGGACCCTCAAGCCTCAGACCAGGCATTGAAGTCCCCAAGCACAAGAACCGGGCGAGGGTGACAGGCATTGACGACGTCGGTCAGCCGCTCCAGCGACCGCCGATACTGCCCTATGCGTCGGTGTGATGCCGGCGTGAAGTAGACGGCCACGACCGCAATCTCCCCCACACGCGCCGCTACGATGCCATGCTCCCTTGCGATCACCACAAAGGGAGGGGCACCCGCAGCGGCGTTACGCACCAGTGCCGCCGATCCATCCAGGTCGACCACCCAGGCAGGCCCGGGGGGGCGGTGGGTGTACGGATCGGCGACAGCGGCGACGTGTATGGACCACTGTGCCATGCTCTGGAGCAGAAGAGCCTGAGCATCGACACCGTGGCCCACGTTCGCCTGCAGGATGCGGAGCTGGGGATCCATTATGGAACCATCTCCGCATCCCGCTGCGAACTATCGGCGGAACGCCCGCCTCGTGGCTTCGGCTCCCCTCCGGTGCAGGCCTTGCTGCCAACCCGATGGTCGGCCGGTTTGCCCCCCGCTGCACACCTAAAACAGTGCAGCGGAGCCTCGCAACCACCGGCCCTGTGACCGGGCTGGCCACAGCGGAAGCAGCGGTCGCCGACCGTCACCTCCGCCGTGCACTGCACCCCCACGTGCCCGACCGACAGGCACCTAAAGCACCTGGCCGGTCGAGCCTGCAGGAGCTGTGCCCGCACCCCAACAACGCCGTCCACCACCACTGGACGGATCGGGCTGAAATTTGGCATGCAGGTAGATGGGGTAGGCATCCGCTAAGAAAGGATTTTTGAAAATTCTGCTACTAAAGGGGATAAAATAAGATTATGGAACTTTGTATGAAGGTCCGTCATTTTCAGAGCTAGATGCCTTAAATTTCATAAACCTGTGTCTTTTAAGAAATAAATGAACACGTGTGTCAGCGTTTTTCAAAATTTTACTACTAAGAGTGTAAATAGGTGATAAACTTTTGTATGGAAAGTTCGTCATTTTCAAAGTTAGAAGCATGAAACTTCGTACACTCGTTCGATAAACAACACCCACACGGGCGAAGCCACGAACAAAAGCTAGTAGGTAATAAATATAAGGCTCCCATACAACAAACGTAATTTTAAGGAGGACTATGGAATGTATAATGATGTGGAGCCCTTCAATTATAACTCGTACTGGACCAGTTTTTATGATGCTTGCCTAGTCTATCTATACAAATAAATAAAATTGGAGTGTCTGTTTGTAACATTAAAATAACCGCTTTCTACTACATGCATATGAATGTATATACGGTACACATACCAAAATATATATTTTTAAATTTTTTGTCTGTCTGTCTGTCTGTCTGTTTGTTTTGGCTAATCTCTGGAACGGCTGGACCGATTTGGACGGGACTTTCACTGGCAGATAGCTTATGTAATAAGGAGTAACATAGGCTAAAAAAAAAATGTCAAAAACCAAAAAAATTAAACTGATTTTTTTTATTAAGTACATTCCACGCGGACGAAGTCGCGGGCACAGCTAGTAGTAAATATAAAAGGCAATAAGTCGCAGTGTCTCCAATGTGTAAACGCCTTTACAATCAATCATCGTTAGACTCTGGCCAACAAAAGATGGCGCAAACAGATGGCGCCAAATTTTAAAAAAATCAACACTTAATATACATCGAAATAACGGAGTCGATACTAGAATCTTTTTCCTATTAGGCATGCATGAGAACTAGCGTATTATAGTACATGGCCAGAGTCTAGTCAGTTTTGCAACCAGTTGGTTTTTCAAATTTGGCGCCAACTTTTTGCGCCATCTTTCGTTGGCCGGAGTCTATGCCTTGTTCACACGCACCGAGTGGAGTGGCTAGACAGTGCACTCGGTCGAGTGTTCGGTACGTGTGACCATAGGCCCAGTGGCCGAGCTCTGTCTCGCTAGCTTTCTGTCGGCAGGTCTGGTGGTACAAGCTGTTAGAACATTGTTGAACATGCACTGTCTAGCCAATCGCCACACGGCTGTAGTCGCCTCAATGCTTATTTTACACCACCGAGTGGAGATGAGACCACAGACACAGTGCACTCGATGCACTGGTGTATTTTAGATTATCCGATACGATATCGGTGTCGGTCGACAATAACCGACAGCCGGTAGCCAATCAACCGGTAGCCGGTAACACTATGTGCTGTTTTTACAAATTTCCGACAAAATCGTTCCGATTCGGTCATTTACGTGATAGCTTTATGCAGCCAGGCTATCTTGCAGTCTATGATAGAAAGAAAGAAAGATAGAAAATTCGTTTATTAAACACTTGCACTACACACTGAACAAATGAATATATACCAAGAAAAAAAACAAACAAAATAAAAGAACCCAAAAAAAGGAAATCCGACCAATAACAAGAACATTATTTTTTGTTAGTCAATATTGCAATACACGTAAATAATAATGCCGCCCGCACCAACCCGGCTGAAGATATCTTAAACGCGCATAAAGAGACAATTTAGTAGCCTTTGTGGCGTAGTGGTAGTGTTCGCGGGCGGTACGCTGGAGGCGCGGGTTCGATCCCCGCTCAATGAAAATATTTGTATGCATGAATATGAATATTTGCATTGGTCTGGAGAGCACGTTAAGTCGTCGGTCCCGATTGCCATATGGAAATCTATGGTCTAACTCCAATGATTCGATATCACCTTTGGGTTGTGAAAGTCAGATGGCAATCGTTTCAAAGAAAATATCGATGTTTAGCCAAATCCACAATTACACTGGTAAAGCGTACCTCAGACTCCAAGTTGGAAGGCTACGGATGTGGACCTGACTAGCGTCTATTCCCAGTCGTCCCCGCCCTTTCGTCCCCACTGGGGACTAGCCTAGTAATCCATGCAAAATGTACCAGGCTCACAGAAACGTTGGTCGCGGGATCAGTATTTCTGTGAGCCTGGTACCTTTTGCATGGAGTACTAGGTTCACAGAAGCGTCCATAAACGGTTGTGGTAGGTCTTTTTAAATATTTTTAAGTAGGTATAATGTTTCGATTATTGCCTTTTGACTCTTGGTCTATAAGCGGAACGACTGGGAAATAAAAGTCCCAATCGTCCCCACTGGGGACGAACGAAACTTTTTTTTCCCACTCGTCCCCAGTGGGGACGAAAGGGCGGGGACGACTGGGAATAGACCAGGATTTACGCTAAAATGATGAAGAAGAAAGAGACAATTTATATACAAGTGATAGCACACTTACCAACAATTTACGACTCAAGGGCAACCGATACTGCCGCCTAAACACGGGTGTTGGTTTCGAGTTGGGTCGGTACATATTATGAAAGACAGATAGGTACATCCTACTAATATTGCATGGTGCAGGCCCCTCGTAATTTGTTACGTGACTTATTTGTTACATTATGTAACTTTGTTTTTATTCTTAATTATAAAGAGTTTTATATACTTGTTGACATTTAGCTTTAAGAAAATAAATATTGTAAATTGACGTCCAAAAAATGCCGCAGTGGAGTTTGTTGCGCCGTTTCTTCTCCACCAGCGCCTTAGAAGCGGTGGTAAATTTAGATTAAGTAGAATTAAAATTGACGTCAATAAGAAACAATTTTATTGTTCTATATTGAAAAATAAATGACTATGACTATGACTATTATAAACGCGAAAGTTTGTGTTGAATTACTCTTTCACGTAAAAACTACTGAATGGATTTTTATGAAACCTTACAATAATATAGCTTATACATCAGAATAACACATAGGCTATATATCATCACGCTACTACTCAAGGGAACGGAGCAGTGATCATTTATGTCAACAAATTCGGCCGGCATCGGCATATACGCAGAAGTGACAGTGTGGTTCATCTGTTGCTGTTTAGATAACTATATTAGTGTATAAGAGAATGCAGCGGGAACGGGATCAGACGCCACGCGGGTGGAAAATAATTGGCGGTACGAAGTTCACCGGGTCAGCTAGTATATGCTTTACATAACATAACATAAACTCACGCCTGCATTCCCCGAAGGGGTAGGCAGAGGTGCTAGCACCCACATTTCGCCAGTTTATGTTTAGGTCCCAATGTAATAGGTGGCGGGCCTATTGCCATTAACCGGGCACTTATAAACCTCCGATAAATACACACATATATAACTTCGTAAAGCATCGAAAAGTCATTGGTGTGTGCCATGGTAAACCTGGGATCGAACCCGAGACCTCGTCTCAGCAGTCCATTACCCATACCACTAGGCTACCGCAGATCCATCAGCTAGTATTATCATACATTTTAATTCATCCGATATTGAATCGGCATCCGACACCGATATCGGATAATATAAAAACACGCTCATGGTCGAGTAACATTTTGATGACTCACTCGTCCACTCGATGCGTGTGATCAAGGCATTATTACCTAGGTTTCCGAACCAGAAACGACATTATATTTTTTTTATTATTTACTTGGTATTCAATGTCAGTCCGCAGTCGCGAGTGGCCTGCGGTCAGTGGTGGTCAATTGTGACTCTTGTGTAGATATTTTATAGTTAAGTGCTAATTTACAGAAACAATGGTTCTGAGAATCGTTTTATTATGTTGTGTTTTTGTGTTTAGTGATGCTGCTTTTGAAGGTTTGATGTTTTTTGAATTTGTTTCTTTAAGTTTTTTTTTAAATTCCGGTTTCAAAACTACCTACAAAAATTTGTAGGAAAAAATATTTTTTTCTTAATATGAAGTACAATAGGACCAAACTAGATCTTCTTGTGGGTGTCTTAAAAGGCGGCTAAGAGGTTTCAGGCGACTGGGACCACTACACAACTGGAACCGCGGTGTCAGTTGCCTGATAACATTTTTGAATCGGTCGACTGGGACCATTATAGAATTTGCTTTAATGTACAGATAGCAGAAAAATCAAGTTAAATTAACTCAGGATTTGACAGTGATAGGGCTGTTCTCCATCTGATAGTAAACATAAAACCCTAAGACAGAGGGCCCACTAAACGGAAATATGCTCACCCCCTATTATAGTGGGACCAAAAATCATATTGGCGAAACATGGGTGCTAATACACCTCTGCCTACCCCTTTGGCGATTTACAGACGGGAGTATATGGATGGACTTTATTGATACTACTGGGTATTGCTTGCGTGGCAATTTCATCACGTTTTTGCAACCTGTGGGACCACATTCCCGGGTTAAAAAGAAGCCTATATTCGGGACTGTAATCTATCCATGCTCCTAGTTTCAGCCAAATCTGTTCAGTAGAAAGTGATTGAAAAATTAACTTCCAAAAATCTTCATACCTACCTTACAAAAGTTTTTTTTTTGTTCATCTTTACTGAAAGGCTTAATCACACTCAGCGAATACGTCGCCTTAATTAAATAACGATTAAGTACAGTATAAAAAATTAAAAAATCCTGACTGCCACTGAAAAGACCGATATAAGTTTGATGGCAGGCGGCACCCATTATTTTCTTTCGGTTTATGATTGGCAAATGGGTACCGCCCGCTATCAAACTTATTTCGATCTTTTCTGTGGCAGTCGGTTTTTTATATTTTTTAAGCATTTGTTTTATTTTATATTTTTTAGTTATGATATGACATGTATATCTTTTTGTAATCTCCCTCTAATTTCCTTCATTTTGATACCCTACTCGATAAGTTTGTGTCAAAAATTTTTGACAACATACGTTTTGGCGCCATTAAATCCGCCATTTTGATTTCTCGAAATTTAAATATACCTCGTGTCACTCACACAATCACGGCAAATCAAATGACACCTCACATGTCCAAATCCTTCAAGCCGTTCAGGCTGGAGGCCGTGCCAAATAAATGGACATACATATATTATATACATAGTCTCGAAAAACATAACCCTCCTTCTTTCGGCAGTAGGGTAAAAAGGGTAAAATATTTAAAAGTATGCACGTTTAATATGACTTAATTTAGTTTTTTTTACCGTGAGGGAAAATCCTTCATGGATGTTATGCCGGACTCACTACCGACTAAAAACCCCCACGGTAACGCCCAACAGCCTATGGTTGGGAGCCTCGGGTAAGCCTTCGGAAGGATGTCCCAGGACTGCCATCAGACCCACGGCTACAATCGCGGCCTCGCCTAGGGTTGGTTCGGGTGCTATGCCGCGTCTATGGGTGAATTTAATTGTACAAGTCTTTGGCACGAAATGATTGATGGCAATTTTTTATAAGTATACGTCAATTTGACTTCACCTCGCCTGATGTTAAGCCTAAGGCAAAGTCTCGGAAAGAGGGTCACCATCATATACGTACGTATGTTAACAGTGGTGGCACTCAGCTTGACGGCTTCATTAGATGCCTTTTCACGCCCCGCTTAAAGGACCCGGGACTGTAGGAAGAAGGAAACACGTGAGCTGGTAGGGAGTTCCAGGTCTTAGTAGTGTAGCATAAGAATGAGTCACTGAAACGCTTGTTTCTTGCAGGTATACTCTGCACCGTGGTAGTTAATTCTATCTCAGTAAAGGTATTTTGCATCGATTTGATTAGGGATGAGCCAAAAAAACATTACTCTCTCCAGTGACCGAATGAGTCACAATATGTAGTGGTCTTATAAATTCAGTGCGTAAACACTTCTTCAAAGTAGTTACAAAAGATGATAACTTTCTTTTTTTTTACTTTTTTTTTTAAACATATGTATAACTAGCTTTTGCCCGTGGCACCGCCCGCGTGGATGTCGGTTATTAGGACCAATCATAGCTTGATTAATAGGATCAAATACTGAAGCAATACATCTGTTTTTTAAATTGGTTTTGTTTATTTACTAGCATAAAAAATCATTAGGCATGTCTTTTTAATTAGCTAGATACACTGGAAAATATATTAAGCACAAAAATACTTCTTAAGTTGCGAACGCGTTATAAATATTAGTTTGCTGAGTTGACCACCTCTAAATTTGGACGTAGTGAACTCACCCATACAGTGTGTAAATAAACCACTAACGATTTAAAAAAGTGGCAACTCAGCTATCTATAGCTGACATTTTTATAGGGTGAGCCTTCACCTAAGCCGCTCATGTTCTTTCTCAAGGTCTAATCTACCCCCATACTAAATTTTATCAAAACCAGTTCTATGGTTTGGTCGTGAAAGCGAAACAGTCAGACAGAGTTATTAGTATTAGCTATTAGTATCAATTTAATTACATAAAACATAAAAAATACTAGCTTTTAAATTCAAAATATTATAGACATAGTAGGATATCTGAGAGTTTATTTATTTATATGGAAATGGACATAATTTTGTAGTAAATACTTTGTGCATTTTTTTTTATCTAGATACGAAAGTTTGGCTTATTGGACGATTCGCACGAATTGAACTCGCCCGAAACGTGCGAATCGACTCCTTTAAAAATATATTATTTTTCTGTAGGCGATTCGCACGAATCGCACGTGCGAATCAACACTTCCAAAATTATGTAGTAGATGAAAGAATGTATGTTACCTACTCAGAACCAGGATTGCTGAACATTATCAACATTTTGAATTAGTCACAAATCCTCAGAGAAATTTTGTCCCACGCCGGGCATTCGGTCAGCGTGTGAAGCTCAGTGTCCTCGCTCGCATCACAGCGATGGCACTCGGACGTTGGCTCCTTCTGGATCTGAGACAGGTACTTCCCGAAACACCCGTGTCCGGTGAGCACCTGCGTCAGCCGGTACGAGAGGCTGCCGTGTGATTTCTCTAGCCAGTCCCCCATGATGGGTCTTACTGATTTTTACTGTCGGATGGAGAGCAGCCCCGATTTTTACTGTCGGATGGAGAACAGCCCTATCCCTTAGTCATCTTCTAATACACCCACCGAAAGGGATGGAGTGGTCCTTTTCTACTCCACCGAAAACTAACACGGTTAACGCTATAGTGGAGAATATTTACACTTTACATTTTTGACAGCCTCTGTGGCGTGTTCGTAGTGAACGCAACTACTACGCAAGAGGCAGGGGTTGGATCCCCGCTCAGTGCAAATATTTGTATGCATGAATATGGCTATTTGCATTGGTCTGGGAGTTTCTATATGTAATATGTATATATTTACAAAAAAAGTATACGTTTATCCGCATTCTAGATTCCATAACACAAGCTAGTTAAGCTTACAATGGGTCTAGATAGCGTTGTGTAGAATGTGTGGAATATTTATTTATTCAATTTTATTATTTGAATCTGAGGGTAGATCGAATAGTTTGTTGAAATCCTGAACTTTCAGATACATTTACAGATTTCATAGGAGCCCCCTTTTATACTGCGCATTGCCCTTCGATAAATCCCCATTGCTGCCGGTGGAGGTGGTTATGTCAGACTCGAACCGACTAAAACCGCACGCCACATCTTGGGTCATCAGAGACGGGATTGCTAGGTACTCGTATATCTGTTGGAACCCGGCTGGCTGGTTCGAGATGGCCCCCTCGGGTGTGGGAACCACGATGTCGTTATCTTGCTCCAGGAGGTGCCAACCCCGTCTGCTTTTGCTGGGGTGACAGGTTGTCCTACATGTCACCCTCAGCCTCGCGCTCATGGAGGATGTAGGTCGTTGAGCGTCATAGTAGCCCCTACTATGATACTATGATAATCTATATACAATACCTTGGGACTCAAATCTTGGACCTAAGTAGCGGGACAAACGACGCAAGCGCGTATTTATTTGTTTAGAATTTAAGTTTGTCCATCGCTGTGCTATTCTGAAAAAATATATAATTAAAAAGTAAAAAACCCGATTGCTGTTTAAAAGATCGAAACACACACACACGGATATAAAGAGAAGGAAAATTTGGAATGATTCAAGTGGTGCTCAATAGCTCAGTTGGCAGAGCAGTCGCCCTGTAAGCGAAAGGTCGTGAGTTCGAGTCTCACTTGAGCATTTCATTTTTTCCAATGTTTTTCGAATTTAACAGTTAGCATAATAAATGCTATAAAAAATTCATTCAAATATTTGGGCGCAGTCATCAAAATTCAATGTTTAAAAATGGTTGAAAAATCATTCATTGTTTCCAACAGTTCGTAAGAATGTTGGTAGATGGCTGCACCGTCGCCCTTATAGACGGATATAAAGAGAAGGAAAATTTGGAATGATTCAAGTGGTGCTCAATAGCTCAGTTGGCAGAGCAGTCGCCCTGTAAGCGAAAGGTCGTGAGTTCGAGTCTCACTTGAGCATTTCATTTTTTCCAATGTTTTTCGAACTTAACAGTTAGCATAATAAATGCTATAAAAAAATCATTCAAATATTTGGGCGCAGTCATCAAAATTCAATGTTTAAAAATGGTTGAAAAATCATTCATTGTTTCCAACAGTTCGTAAGAATGTTGGTAGATGGCTGCACCGTCGCCCTTATAGACGAATATAAAGAGAAGGAAAATTTGGAATGATTCAAGTGGTGCTCAATAGCTCAGTTGGCAGAGCAGTCGCCCTGTAAGCGAAAGGTCGTGAGTTCGAGTCTCACTTGAGCATTTCATTTTTTCCAATGTTTTTCGAACTTAACAGTTAGCATAATAAATGCTATAAAAAATTCATTCAAATATTTTGGGCGCAGTCATCAAAATTCAATGTTTAAAAATGGTTGAAAAATCATTCATTGTTTCCAACAGTTCGTAAGAATGTTGGTAGATGGCTGCACCGTCGCCCTTATAGACGGATATAAAGAGAAGGAAAATTTGGAATGATTCAAGTGGTGCTCAATAGCTCAGTTGGCAGAGCAGTCGCCCTGTAAGCGAAAGGTCGTGAGTTCGAGTCTCACTTGAGCATTTCATTTTTCCAATGTTTTTCGAACTTAACAGTTAGCATAATAAATGCTATAAAAAATTCATTCACAAAAGAACGAAACTAGTTTAATTTACCAAAATAAAAATAATGGCTATCAAACTTGTTTCGATCTAGCAGTCGGGATTTTTAATTTTTCATTAGTTTATTTTATTTTAAACCTTTGAGTTTGATATGACATATACATACATATAACTTTGGAATCGCCTTCTGATTCTCATCATTTTGATACGATAAGTTTGAAGAATCTTTTTTTTTGACAACTTATATTTTTTGCGCTGAAAATTCAATGTATAGCTTTTGCACACATTTTATGTATACCTACTGTGACATTTAGGTGAATATCTTTCATTTGAGACCCCACTCATCGAAATCTGTCCACCCCTTAGGCCTTTAGACGGGAACAAATAAAACTACATACATACATTCGCGTGTAACACATTACCCTCGTTGCCGCAGTCGGGTAAAAACACCCAAAAAACGTTCTATTTATTACCTACTAACGGACCAGGCGAACTTCGTACCTACCGCCAATTTCTACCACCCGCGTGGCGTCAGATTCCGTTCCAGTTGCACCCTCTACTATGTTAAGCATGTATTATACATAATATAAACCTTCTTCTTGAATTACTCTATCTATTAAAAGAAACCGCATCAAAATCTGTAGCGTAGTTTTGAAGATATAAGCATACATAGGCGGAAAGGGACTTTTGTTTATACTATGTAAAGTAAAGCCAGCGCATTCCAGACAGGAATGAAATAGCTCATAAGATGGCGGATTCTGAGCTTTCCTGTACTACGAAACACGCGGTGACAGCTGTCGGTCGGCCACTGTCCCGTTCGTGTGACATGTGCGACAAGGACAGAGAAAATAATCGCTAGTTATCGCAACGTAACTCAGTAATGGTCGCTTTGTTTACCTTTTTTCTCTCGTCTCGTTGGCCTTACTTTAGTGATGTATGTATCTATAGAACACATTTCAGGTCTAAGATAAACCTATGTCCCGAAGACCTACTTGAGTTTATTTTATTCTCAATTGTCAGTTGCGATCATCTGCGGTCATCGCCGGTCAAGTGTAAATGTCTTATCGTTCTTGATACTCAAAACATAATTACTAAAAGCAATGATTTTAAGAATAATTATATTGTGTTGTGTTTTTGTATTTAGTGATACTGCTTCTGAAGGTATGTTGGTTGGTTTATCTTCTTCACCCGAGATTCAATTGCGGTCGTATCCAAAGCTTGCATTTAGAAGCCGGGGGTCCACTGTGCCTTCGAGAGTGATAGTCTATGCCAATCTTACGTTTTTGTTTATCGTGCGAAAAATTCCCACGGATACTACATTTTGCTGTAACTACGACGGTTAAGGTACCTGCCTTTACTGCCCCGTTTCAAAAATACTACCTTTATATGTAGGTGTGACGTTTATCACGCTGTTAGGTATAATTGCACATTATCATATTTAAAACGATGACCTCCGGCTTTTCCTCTTAATCAAAATAGCGGGGGATCCCACGGCGAGCTAAGAACACTTTTAAGAGACAATGGTTTATTTAAATATGATATGATTCAAGATTTGTTACACAATAATACCTACGTTTGCCACAGGCTGGTAATTCATCGTCACAGGTTGATACCGGAAACGGTACGCACAGTGAGGTATGAAAGGAACTTAATCCCGCACACGCTTAATTTGTGGAATTTGTGGACTCTGCAATTTTTTTATGTTGCGCACGTCAATTTGACTTCATCACGCCTGATGGTAAGCTGAAGGCAAAGTCTCAGGAAAGAGGGCCACCATTACAAACACGTACCATGTTAATAATGGTAGCATTAACTCAGGTCGACGGCCTCATCAGATACTTTTCATGCCCCACTAAAGAACCCGGGACTGTAGGAAGAAGGAAATACGTGAGCTGGCAAGGATTATTTTTCTGAGGTTTTTTTCAGTGTTTTGTACTTCAAGGTGAATGCTTCGGAGACAAGAAGACACTGACATAAATATATGTATAATACCTACATAGATTCTCATATTATATACATAATGATTCATACACAATAATATAATACAATGATAACATAATACCTATCTAGATACAGTAAAGTTGTTATTTAAAGAGTATTTTCATATATGTAGAGATTCCTATGCCGCACCATTAAGACCTGGAACTCCCTGCCATGTCACGTGCTTCCTTCTTCCTACAGTCCCGGGTCCTTTAAGCGGGGCGTGAAAATTCATCTGATGAGGCCGTCAAGCTGAGTGCTTCCACTGTTAACATGGTACATGTTTACGATGGTGACCCTCTTTCCGAGACTTAGCCTTTAGCTTACAATTCACCAGCGAGGTGAAGTCAAATTGACGTGTCCTTTTATAAGAAAAAAGATAAATAGTGTTCTTGAACCATGGATTTGAACCTATTTAAATTTTGATATATTTTCTGACATCTTTTGGTAGGGTAGCCGTAACTGTGAAGGAGTTGTCGTAAAATGTTTTATGTGATGGCATCCTTAGTCTTAAGTTTTCGGATTACCTTAAATATTTCGTGTATAAGATAAATTGTATAACTTTTGTTGCTATTTCAGGTGAGAGCTGCATTTACCGAGGAGGCGTCCCAGGTGTCTGCACTCTCATCCCGAAGTGCAAGGCGGCCATCGCCGCCTTAATGAGGCGAGAACCACCTCAGGTAATCCTTATTAATATTATAAATGTGCAAGTAACTCTGTCTGTCTGTCTGTATGTTACGCTTTCGCGTCTAAAGCATCTCCAAACTCACACCGCAGGTCCGCGTCACCTGGGAAACCCTACTTCAACCGATTCTCCCAGCTTCGGTTGACCTGTGTTCGAAGTCTTGACTTCCACCGGTCCCAAAAAAGGTGATGGGAAGGGAAGGGGAAAGAAAGGGTTTGTACTGTTAACTGACACTATTATTTTCTCTGTTGCAGAACTGTGGATACGATGGCCCAACTCCTATAGTCTGCTGCGTGGACAACGCACCCGCCACGAGCACAGTACGGCCACCACCGCCTGTGGTCACGACACAAAAGTAAGGGACTAAGTACTCACCCCCTAAGCGAGGCCGCAATTGTAGCCGTAGGTCTGTAGGGAGTCCTGGGACATCCTTCCGAGGGCTTACTCAGGGCTCCCAACCATCTGGCCTGGGGGTGACCGGTGGAGCCACCTGTCACCCTAGCAGAAGCAGGTCGCGGTGGCGGCGCAAAGTGCGCCTCCCCGTAGCCGGGGCTAGATGGGGACCCTGTGGTCCCCACAACCCGAAGGGGGCTATCTCGAAAGAGATGGTCCTGGGTCTGCCAGGGTGCGAGAGATATGCTTTTGGCAATCTTACCTCCGGCAACCAAGGACCCAAGACGGCGTGCGTTTTAGTCGGTTCGAGTCCAACATAACCACCTCCACCGGCTCCGTGGGGGTGGTATCCGTGGGGATTTATCGCACGATAAAAAAAAAGGGCTCCCAACCATAAGCTGTTGGGAGTTACCGTGAGGGTTTTTAGTCGGTAGGAGTCCGGCATAACATCCATGAAGGATTTCCCCCAAGGTAGAAAAAAAGGGGCTAAGTACTCGTTTGATTTCCAAGTTTGGACATTGCTTTAAGTGCACAAATCCCTACGGATACCCTCGGCTAGCAGGGGTGGTTATGGCGGACTCGAACCAACGATAAGCACACTACTTTTTAGGTTATCAGTTTCCCTCGGTCCCCGGCTGACCCTGGGCCATTGAAAGCCTCCTCTGACTCCAGGTTTGAACCTCACCATCCCATATCCTAGACATCAAGGCGAAAGCCTTGAATGCGAACGGGCACAAGGCTGGTGATGATTAAAAAATTAAGATGTCATAAAAATTCTTACTTTTAAACACTCGCGTTCCATGATATACACTATAATTAGTGTATATCATGGAACGGGAATTAACGCGATCATGGTATAGGTACAGACCTTTGAATTGCCTGACGTTTTGACCAGGTTACACCTACCGTGGTCACAGGCTGACTAGCTCAGAAGTGCACGCCCGCCGTCTTCGAGTCCGTGAGGTAGTGGGTTCTTCATCTACCCGCACATTCTCGATATTTTATTTTCGCCATGTACCGTCACACACCACACTCACAGTGTCCCTATTCTGAATGCTAACTGTCCGTTGTTTATCTGACTGCGCAGAAAAGCGAGGCTGCATGTTTTTATTACTGTGTTCCATGTTGCAGATGGATTAAAATGATCTGCAACATGAAATCCATTCCCGTTATGTTTAGTGTATGTCATAAAAATATTTTGTCAACATTTTTTATTTATTGTTAAAACACATTTCAAAAGTTTCTGTGAAGATTAATTAAGTCACTGCTCCCCTAGACAGGTAGGATGTAAAAAATGTAAAGATGAATGAATAGGAATGACAACCAATTAGGCTACCGCAGTCCACTGCTGAACATAAGCCTCTCCCAATGTTCGCAGAACGACCTCCGTCCTCCATGAGCGCTGGCCTGGGGGTTACCGGTGGAGCCGCCTGTCACCCTAGCAGAAGCAGGCCGCGGCGGCGGCGCAAAGTGCGCCCCCCGTACCCGGGGCTAGATGGGGACATTGTGGTCCCCACAACCCGAAGGGGGCCATCTCGCAAGAGATGGTCCGGGGTCTGTCGGGGTGCGAGAGACATGCTTTTGGCAATCTCACCTCCGGCAACCAAGGACCCAAGACGGCGTGCGTTTTAGTCGGTTCGAGTCCGACATAACCACCTCCACCGGCTCCGTGGGGGTGTTATCCGTGGGGATTTATCGCACGATAAAAAAAAGGCTCTCCCAATGTTGGGAGGCCTTGGCCTATTAATTTCACGCTGGCCAGATTGCCACAGGCATGCTACAGGGTTTTATTTTGAGATTTCCTTCTCTCACAGTCATATCGTCTGCGTATTATTCAGTTAGTGGCCTCTTCGAGACTCTTCGTATGAGATGGACCTGGAACTCCCTAGCAGCTCACGTGTTTCCTTCTTCCTACAGTCCCGGGTCCTTTAAGCGGAGCTTGAAAAGGCATCTAATGAGGCCGTCAAGCTAAGTGCCACCACTGTTAACATGGTACATGTTTACGATGGTGGCCCTCTCTCCGAGACTTTGCCTTTAGTTTAACATCAGACGAGGTGAAGTCAAATTGACGTGTCCTTTATAAAAAATAAGATTGACATGCATTTTGACGTTTATCACAGTCATTGACGCATTTTAAACATTGATCAATCACACTACTTGTCCAAACACATGTCTAAAGGAGCTGGTAATGAAGGAATAAATCTTAAAGTCCCCCACTAAATACGCTTGCAGAAATCCTTCCACTACGCTATACATACCAGACACACCTGATTACGAAGATGGAAGAACTGGTGGATGTGCTCCCATTGACCCATCCATGACATCGGCGAAAACTGGACAGAAGGCATTTGACAGTAAGTTTCTTTTTCATTTCTCTAGCACGTACCCATTCGACCTCGATGTTTGGACCTCATCTATAAACGGGTCTTACAATGAGGTCGTAGGAGTGTTTCAGTAATAGGGTCAAATTCCAACTCCCTCGTGAAGATGCTTGCTGACCGGGTAGATTGTCTGTATATAAACCAGCTTTTGCCCACGGCTCCGCCCGCGTGGATGTCGGTTATCGCGACCAAACATAGCCTATGTCCTTTCTCATAGTCTAATCTACCCCTATACCAAAAATTTCATCAAAATCCGTTCAGTGATTTAGGCGTGAAAGCGTAACATACAGATAGACAGACAGAGTTACTTTCACATTTAAAATATTAAGTATGGATAGTATGGATTGTTGCAATATACACCTTCCATTACTAACATATAAGAGGAAATATAAATATTAATGTACTAACAATATATTATATCCATTACCCTAACCACTAGGCTACCTATGTTATATATAGGTAGCCTAGTGGTTAGGATAATGGACTGCTGAGACGAGGTCTCGGGTTCGATCCCAAGTTTACCATGGCACACACCAATGACTTTGCGATGCTTTACGAAGTTATGTGTGTATTTATCGCAGGTTTATAAGTGCCCGGTTAATGGCAATAGGCTCGCCACCTATTACATTGGGACCTAAACATAAACTGGCGAAACGTATGTGCTAGCACCTCTGCCTACCCCTTCAGGGAATACGGGCGTGAGTTTATGTTATGTTATGTTATGTTATGTTATGTTAATAATATATGAGTGCTTGAAATAAAATGACAAAGAAAAAAATTACAGTAGAACCTAAAATTAAATACCATTTTTTGCAGTGTCAAAGGTCATCGCGATTGGCTTTTTTTTAAGAATATTAGAACCGAAGTTACTAATAATATTCCCCCTAACTTCTCCAACTAAGCTAAATTGCTTGTGCTAGGAGTGGGTTCACGTCGGTAGTATAATGGCGAGGATTCGAACGCGGGACCTCTCGATCGTTAAGCCGACCCCTTAACCATTACGCTACCGACGCTTTTAACAGAATCAAGGTCTTCGAAATGCCAAGGTCATTCAGCAGATTTCACGATGTTGTTTTTTTTTTTTACAGAATGTATAGAGTACCAAGAGAAATACGTGTACCCTTGCGAGAAGTCTGTGGCCCTCACAGACGAAGTGAGCAGAAGCAACAATTGTCATCACAACGCTGATGAACTCATCATCGGAGGCAATGATACCAAGACTTATGAGTTTCCCCATATGGTAAGCACTGGGATGGGATGGGGTTGACATGTTTTTGACCTGACAACGTCGACGGAGCCGGCAGCATGCACGAAAAAACATGACGTCATGCGGCGTTACCTCGCTCTGAGGCGTTCCATTTAAGGCTTGAAGTGCAAGCGAGAGCGCGGTACGAGCGACAAATCAAACTAATAAAATTAAATTTCTCTTTTGAAAAATGAATTCATTCCATCAGTATTTTCTTATGACGTTGGCACGTTCAACTATCGTCAGTAAACTGACTTTAGAGCCAACCGATATTTTTTCTTTTTTTTTAATGAATTTAGAACCGAAATTGCTAATATTCCCTCTAACCTCTCCAGCTAAGCCAAATTGCTTGTGTTAGGAGTGGGTTCACGTCGGTAGTGTAATGGCCAGGATTTGAATCCGGGACCTCTTGATCGTAAGGCCAACTCCTTAACCATTAAGCCATTAATATGACAACCCCATAAAATTATTCTATTCTATTCTTCTAATGATTCCTCATTTACCTAGGGGGACAGTATCTCCCATGGGAGCCATCTCAACTCGAAGGGGCCTGGTCCAAATAAAACCAAATCAAACCGCTCGCTCTTTAGGTATGCAGATGAGATAGCCAGAAACATAGTTATCTCTCGCACCCCGGCCGACCCAGGACCATCCCTAATGAATTATTCTAAAGGAAAGCCAACGAAGCGAGAGAAAAAAGGTAAACAAAGTTTCAGCGGTTCCAAACATTTTTATTGGCAAATTATTACGTACCACTTCAAGCGTGGTAGAAATTTGATGGCACAAATTTGACACTTATTTCGACCGGGTTGGTACCACCGTGCACAAGTGCGAAAAACCCTCCATAGTAATCCAATCTCGGTTGGATTGCGTTCAGGGATCAGCAAGTGCATAGCCGGGCCGAGGTGATAGTAGTCGCAGCACTAGTGGGACCGGTGGGTTTTGGCGTAGTCTAGTGGGGTGTGACGCGGGGCGCCGCGCCGGGCAGGGAGACCCGTAGAAACGGTGGTGCCGCTGGCCGCCCGCGGCATAGTACAGGGGCCCAACTGGGACTAACCACCCTGGGAGGCTGCCCCACCAGGTCGCGCATAATCCCGATATGGCTCGTCGTGCCGGTTGGCGACCGGACGGGAGCCCGGCGACCATATTCGGGAGGGTACGGGGGCCCTTCCGTTCGGCGCGTCGGCTCTCGTCACGCCTCACATTCATAGATAAAACCAATCTCCCATGTTTTGTCACGCGGTGCTGCGGCGACAATCACCTCTTTTTCACGCCTTCCCTTACCCTGACGCACAAAACAAAAACTGTTGAAACAGCGGCTAGGGACTCTCCCACAAAAACTCTATTTGAGGTGGAGTCCACGAACATCTGTGGGCTCCATAAGAACCTCAACGCCGTCCACCAACACCTGGAGACGGCGAAACCAGCTATGCTGTTTCTAACGGAGACACAAATACGCCGCCCTGACGACACGACCTACCTGCTTTACCCCGGCTATGTTATCGAGGAAAATTTCCGAGCAAAAGCCGGGGTGTGCGTGTTTGTTAGGGCGGATATTTTCTATCCTTTGGGTACACGTAGACCATGGCTCCACGAGTCAGATCTATGTGTGCCTTTACCGTTCCCATACAGGAGATGCAGAGATAACTCGACTATTCGAATACCTGAGTCAGGCGGCAGATGATGCGCAGGAGCGGTTTCCGAACGCCGAATTGGTGTTTTTGGGGGATTTTAACGCCCACCACAAGATCTGGTTGGGCTCCGCCATAACAGACCATGCGGGAAGAGCCACTCACGCATTTGCCCTGGCGCATGACTTGACTCAATTGGTGCACAAGGTCACGAGGATACCAAGAGAGTCCGGCCTAGAGCCCTCTCTGCTAGACCTTCTGTTGACCAGTCACCCGGACCAGTACAGTGTCTCGGTGATTGCTGCTTTAGGTAACTCCGACCACTGTCTGGTCCGCTCCACCGTGCCCATTGTAGCGCCCCCACGACCCGTGCAGGGGAAGAGGCGGCTATGGCACTACTCGTCAGCGGACTGGGATGGATTGCGCGACTATTATGCGTCCATCCCGTGGGTTGAACGCTGCTTTGAGGGTAAGAACCCATCTGAGTGCGCTACTGCCGTCGCCGGTGAGATCGGTCTAGGTATGGAATACTATATCCCATACACCGATGTCACCGGAGTCCGCGGAGCGCGTCCGTGGTTCGGGCGCGAGTGCGCGGAGGCTGTTGAGCATAAACAGTTTGCGTACCGCGCCTGGGTGCGGGCGCGCGCCACGCGCGATCCCAACGTGGGTCACTTCAAGGCGGCGTACAACAGAGCCACAAAGGTCTGCAAGAGGGCATGCGTCAGGGCGGATGCCCAGCGCATAGCACGGCTGGGCCAAGAGCTAGTGGCGCATCCCACGGGTAGCCGTGGCTACTGGCAACTGGCCAAAGCCGTGCAAGCCAACTTCTGCCAGCCCTCGCTGCCCCCGCTGAGCAATCCCGATGGATCTCTGGCCCATGAGCCGCAAGAGAAAGCAAATTTGCTGGTCAATCTCTTCGCGGCCAACTCCCGAGTCGATGATTGTGGTATGCAACCACGGACAATGCCCACTGGTGACCACGCAATGCCTGATATACGTATCAGGCAACGCGATGTCCGTGCAGTACTGCAATCACTCGATGTCCGGAAAGCCAGTGGTCCTGATGGTATTCCAGCGGTTGTACTTAAAAAATGTGCAGCGGAGTTATCTCCTATGCTAACGCGGCTGTCCTACAGTTCGGGTACAGTGCCTTCAGCTTGGAAGGAGGCGAATGTCCAGCCGATCCCCAAGAAGGGGGATCGCTCGGACCCAGCCAACTATCGACCCATAGCCGTCACCTCAGTGCTGTGCAAGGTGTTCGAGCACATAAATAACACACAGCTCATGTGCCACCTAGAGGATCACTCCTTGCTTAGTGACCGGCAATACGGTTTCAGACCGAAACGGTCAACGGGTGATCTTCTGGCGTACATGACCCACCTTTGGGGTGAGGCTATGGAGAAGTACGGTGAGTCACTGGCAATTAGTCTTGACATCGCCAAAGCTTTCGATAGGGTATGGCACAAATCGCTTCTTTCCAAGCTACCTGCCTTCGGCCTGCCTCCTAGACTGTGTAACTGGGTTGCAAGCTTCCTGCAGGGGCGCCCTATTCGCGTCCTTTGTGATGGACGAGCTTCGGAGTTCTTGCAGGTAAATACTGGCGTGCCGCAGGGTTCCGTTTTATCTCCCACTCTCTTTCTTCTGCATATCAATGACATGCTCTGTAACGGAAACATTCACTGCTATGCAGACGACAGCACCTTACACGGGAGTTATTACACACATCCTGCGGCCAAGCAGTCTGATATCGCGGAAAAAAGGCAGCTTCTTGTCACAGAGTTGGACCGGATCCTGGACCACATTTCTCAATGGGGCGCTAGGAACCTGGTCGAGTTCAATGCCAAGAAGACCCAGGCATGTGCGTTTACAGCAAAGGTATCTCCTTTCCTGCCCCTTCCCACTCTTCAGAGCACACCACTGCCACTGCAGGATCACCTCACTATCCTCGGTATGGATGTTCGCTGCAAACTGAATAACAAAAACTATATCGAGAGTATCATCAAATCAGCCTCGCGTAAACTCGGAGTCCTGAACAGAGTGAGACGTTTTTTCACGCCGGAGCAGCGGTGTCTTCTATACAAGACCCAAATTCGTTCCTGCGTGGAATACTGCTCACATCTCTGGGACGGCTCCGCAAAGTACTTATTAGATGCTCTCGACAGGTTGCAGCGACGTGCGGTCCGCATTATTGGGGATCCTGAGGTCACGAACACCCTCGAGCCTTTGCAGATGCGTAGAGATGTTGCGTCTTTGGCAGTTTTCTACCGTCTCTACCATGGTGAATGTTCTGACGAGCTCTTCCAATTAGTCCCACCCTCCCCTTTCCTTCACAGGACGACACGTGCAGGGCTAAGATGTCATCCATTTACGGTGCGGAGTATACCTGCTAGAACCAAGCGTTTCAGTGATTCATTCCTATGCCGCACCACTAAGACCTGGAATTCCCTGCCAGCTCACGTGTTTCCTTCTTCCTACAGTCCCGGGTCCTTTAAGCGGGGCGTGAAAAGGCATCTAATGAGGCCGTCAAGCTGAGTGCCACCACTGTTAACATGGTAAATGTTTACGATGGTGACCCTCTTTCCGAGACTTTGCCTTTAGCTTAACATCAGGCGAGGTGAAGTCAAATTGACGTGGCCTGTATAAAAAAAAAAAAAGCGCATTCCAGACAGGAATGAAATAGCTCATAAGATGGCGCATCTGACAGTTTAGAACCGCTGTGCTGACAGCTTTCCTGTACTACGAAACAAGCAACGACATACAGCTGTCGCTCGGGCATTGTCGCGTACGTGTGACTTGTGCAATAAGGACAGAGAAACTAATCGCTAGTTATCGCAACGTAACTCAGTAATGGTCGCTTTGTTTACCTTTTTTCTCTCGTCTCGTTGGCTTTACTTTACATTATTTAATTGCTAGACTTATAATGGTTTCAGACACCCTCAGGTCCTTGAGGTATTAACCAGAAGTGCTTCTATTATTATTTTAATCGTAAAGTACATTATCCACAGGCTATGCTGGGTTACGGAGATAATGAAGAATCCATTCAGTGGCTCTGCGGTGGCACCATTATCAGTGAGAAGTACATTTTGTCCGCAGGACATTGCGTCTCCACAAGAAATGAGTAAGTCATCATGCACGTAATAAAATATTTAGCGCGGTATAGCCCACGCGACACAAGACACGATTGCGCGTGCAATACGAAGCGCTGAGCGCACGTTCTTTTCCTCTCTTTCTCCGAAAATAGCACGGATTGCGTGCGTGCAGTGAACCTCGCAATTCTGGACGCTGCTAGGAACGAGAGGTTTATTCCCAGACATCCACAACCCATTGTTCCCGAAAAATAAACTTTTATAATATTAGTTCCCCCTTCTTCCACGGCAATTAAATTGAAATATCAAATATGTCTCGCGACCCATTCTTTCACACGCAAATGTTGTTTGCGGGCTTTTGTCTCTGCCTACCCCGGAGGGAAATAGATGTGAGCGTATGTATGTGTGTATGTATGAATAAAAATTTAAAGCATTAAGTATGCTAACTAAAAATTCGAATATGATAGGAAACGTTTTGAATGGTTCAGGCGGGATTCAAACACGCGATCTTTCTCTTACAGGAAGAATGCTTTAACCACTAAGCCATCGGATTGCAAGAGACGGATCGAGGGTTAGAATCTCACTTGGACCGATCAAAACTTTTTTTTCCATCTTATTCGAAAAATTTTCAGTTCGACAGTTTTGCTATATAGACCGACCGTAATCGCTGTACCGCGATTATGTATAGCGCAGCAAGTATCGACACCGTCAGATATGGTCAGTTTGCCGTCAACACTCATGCCGATAACTCGCTCGCTCTCTATACATGCTCTTAATTTCTCTTCCTTTACTTCGTCCTTCACCACTCCGCGTCAGAATCAGAAAGATGTTGACGAACAGAGTGCTAAAAATGATTTTAATTTAGTTTTTTGACCTCCTTCCAGTTGACCGATGGTTTTGATATTTGGTACATACCTTTACTTCAGAGAATAATACCATATAAATCAATAAAACAGTTTGACTTGCTTTTAATACGAGAATTTTAAGATCATATTGAGACTTCGTCATCAAGATATTTATGACACTGACTGTACTTAGGGTGCGGTCGTTGTAATATCAATAAAAAATGCTTCCATTTTTCAGTGGAGAAGTAAAATACGTATTAATAGGTGCCCAAACGAGGAGTGATGCAAACAATCCCGCCAACGTGTACAAAGTTAAAAGAATCATCAGACATCCCGACTACAAGCCACCCTCGAAATACAACGACATCCTTTTATTGGAAACGGAGAAGACGTAAGTAGACCTGACTTAACAGATGATGCGTAGAATTCTGATCCTATTTATACCCTGACCCCGAGAGCTAAGGTTGAATGCAGGTGTACCAGCTAGCCCGTGAAGTTACCTTAAGTCCTGAATATCTTACAATCTCCACCTGCTTTAGAGCCTCTCGTGTCTTGGTGTCTCTGGACATCGTCCAATCAGAAGACCTACCGCACCTTAGCTTCCCAGAGCTTGTGATCCGTCGACGAGACCATATTGTTACCGAGATGAGTTCCGGTTCTCAGCATTCCATGGATTCACCGTGCGGTCGCCGGGTCCATGGCGTGGTACAAAGAGGGACACTGTGACGGCACCTGGGACTTGCGACCGAGACGTAGATTTAGGGTGGCCACCTTGTAATGCATCAGCGCTCACCTCCACCGTCAGTCGTGTCCCTCTACCTATCCAAATTTGGTAAGATTCTATCAACGCCGTTCACTCACAAAGTCGCGGTGTAAGGTACCGTGCAGGATGTTTAGTGTGGTGAAAGCCCCACATGGCTTCCCCCAGCCCACAAGAATATGCGGACGATACGGGTACATCTTTGCCTAATCAAAAAAGGAATCCAGAAGACTCCTGATTCTAATTAACTCAAAGATTTTTATAATATGTTACAGAATTGCCTTGAGTCAGTACGTGGTCCCCGCATGCTTGCACGTCGGTGACCCTGTTAACGACACGAGGGTCCTCGCCACCGGCTGGGGCCTCACGGAATATAAGGGTTCTGTTTCTGAAGTTATGCAGAAGGTGATTTAACACATTTAGTATTCTTATCTTAATTTTTTTTGCGTGTGAAAGATCCTCGCAGATTCTCCCTGCCAGAGCCGGTAGGGGAGGTTATGTCGGACTCGAATCGACTAAAATCTAAAATCTGTGGGTCTATTCTTATACTATACATTGTTACTACATAACGAAGACGAGTGTTTCCCGGCAAAGTAGAAATTGGGTCACCCCATCTCTTCCCATGTGGTTTTGTACTAGGCGACTAAGGGATAGGGCTGTCTGACATCAGACAGATATAGGTAATACAGCCCAGACTCAGCCTCAGATACATGTCTCGAGTTAACAATTTGTGCCTGGAATACTTATAATTGTTATGTACATTGATGGTCCAATCACCTTTGTCAAAATTAAGTAAGAAATACCGAGCTATCAACTTGTTTATACTTTTGCCCGCGGCTCCGCCCGCGTGGATCTCGGTTATCGCGACCAAACATAGCCTATGGCCTTTCTCATAGTCTACACCAAACTTTCATCGGCGTGGAAGCGTAACATACAGAAAGACAGACAGATTACTTTCACATTTTTATAATATTAAGTTTAAAACTTACTTACATATTATGGTAAGGAGGTACAGAATTATGGTATTATACCCTATAAATAGTTTTTTTTGGGCAAAAAATCTCGTTTAGTAATTATTATTCAAAATAATAAACCCGACTGATACTGAGAAGATTGAAATAAGTTTGATAACATGCGGTACCCATTAATTTTCATCCAGTTCATAATTTGCAAATGAGTACCGCCTGCTTCACGTCAGGTAAGGCAGGCGGAAAAAAATTAGCGGTACGAAGTTCACCGGATCGATAGTCACTAATAAAAAAATGATATCGTTACAGGTAATTATAGAGAAATTTAGTACGGGCGAATGTGGCGTGAAGTATCCAGTGCACAGGAACATGAAGCAAGGGTTCGACCCTGAGACCCAGATATGTTACGGAGACAGGACGGTGTCGAAGGATACCTGCCAGGTACGTATTGTCATTGATTAAGCTACCAAAACCATAGTCTCTATAGTGAAAGCAAATGAATAATAAATTGTAAAAATAATATTAGTATTTACTTAAAACAAAATTACGTTAATATTTACATAAATAATTTCGATATTAATATAATATTATATAATTTAAAAAGAACTTGTATTGACTAACGGAGTGTTGTTGTGGGTAGGCACTCGAGGCTCGACGCGGTTCGATAGCGGGTGTCTTGGTAGATGGAAGTAATTATTGTTGTGAACTCTATTAAATAATTATTTAGTTGAAGTGTTGGTTTTACTATTTCCTGGAAGAGGAGTGCTTTCAATCAGAAGTGTGACGTGACACGCGAGCCTGAAAAGTTAATTCCTGACAAACAAAACTGTAAGTCATTCAAACCTATTAATCGTCGAGCTGTTGGTGTTTACGGAATTTGTGATTAAAGTGTTGTTTGAATAAACAAAATACACAATAATTTTCGTGTGTGAGTAAAGAAAAAATTACGAATGTGAACATTGTGAGCTGTTTATCCGTGAAAGAAATGTGAGACTTAAGGACATACTGGATAATATCTTATGAATTGTGTGAAACCTAATTGTAATATTTTACGGAGAAATGTATGTTTTGTTTCCATTCACTAGGCGATTACCCTCGATTGATTATTATCTTGCATAAAGTACCAGTACCTACCTTTTTTTATCAGTACCGACCTACATATTTCTCGATTGATTATCATTTTGTTTATAATAACAGTACCTGCCTTTTTTACCAGTACTTACATATTTTTATTAATTTCTAGTAGTAGTATTGTAGTATATCAGAATTGTTTATAATAATTTATTTGAATTGTTAACTATGGGGTCTGAAAGACGTTCTCGATCACGTAGGCGCCACATATCAAAAAGTCGTCGCCTTCGTCATTCGACGAGTTCTGGCTCTGTTTCTTCTTCATCGACGTCCGGTAGTAAACACTATAAACGAAGTAAAAGATCTAAAGTTCGAACTAGGTATTATAAGAACCGTCATTCAAAGAAAAATAACAGTTCAAAATCTCGGAAAATTAGATCTCATACGCCTCCCAGGTCTCAAACGCCTCCTTTAGTTGAAGCATCGAGTTCAATAAATCCAACTACTAGTAATTCACATAATCATAGATCATCAGCTCGCTTAGAATCAAATAATACTGGCCCTTTTGTTAATAACATGAACAATTATTCAATTCCTATGCAATCTTCTCCACACATAAATGTTATTCCTGAGTTTGATCCAAATGATGGTTCCCAAAATGTAGAATCTTGGATACATAAGGTCAATGAATGTGCTACTATATATTCATGGAATGAGACGCAGATTTGCCATTATGCTTTAGCTAAATTATCAGGACTTGCCAAACGCTGGTATCAGGGACTCCCTTCCCTTCTGTTTACCTGGGAGCAATGGGTGGTAAAATTGAAGTCTGCGTTTCCTTCTACTGAAAATTATGGTGACCTTCTTCAACGAATGTTGCAAGTACGTTGTAAGATAGGACAGCCCTTGGATGTTTATTATTATGAAAAAATGATTTTAATAAATAAATGCGAAATTAGTGGACATAAAGCTGTAGGGTGCTTAGTGCATGGCATCGACGACAAATTTGTAAGGATGAGTGCAAACGCGTGTCGTTTTGGGGAACCTGAGCAACTATTTTCATATTTAAAAACTTTAGTACAAAGTGATGGGTATGCATTACAAAGGCGCAAAGCACCATGGAATAAAGAACTAGGTCAACAACCAAATTCGTCAGGAACGGGTAACCCTGAAATAACTAAACCTGGAATAGTTTGTTTTAACTGTGGGGAAGCAGGACATATTCGTACTAAATGTACAAAACCAATGAAAAAGTGTAATATATGTCGAAGAGTCGGTCATATTGCAAATCATTGCAGGAGTAATAGGAACCAAAATCTTGCAAATGCCACTGAAAGCGTTCAGGATTCTAATAACTTAATACATCTCACTGCCCCTCCTAATGATAAAACCATTATGCGAATTTCATCAAATAGTACTGATAGCAACAAATATTTTAAAGACATAAAATTAGATGGAATTGAAAAGAAGGCATTTGTTGACTTAGGTAGTAACTGTACTCTTCTGAAAGAAAGTTTGGCAAAAGAAATATATGGTAACTTCCGGAATCAGAAAGAGCTTCCAAATTTAAGAGGTTTTGGTAATGCAAGTGTTAAGCCTTTAGGGACTGTTAAGGGAACAGTCATGATTGATGATGTATGTGCGAAAGTCGATTTAGTTGTAGTCGCAGATGATTATATGCCATGTGATATAATTGTAGGACAAACATTCACGGAGTTGCCTAATTTAGTGATATATAAAACTTTTGATAGCTTGATATTTTATGAAGCACCCGATGTTAGTTATTCTGAAACTTCTTCGAAAATTAAACTTGTTGTGTTAGACGATATTGTACTGCAACCCAATACAACTTATCCTGTTGAAGTAGGCACGTCTATAAAGCATTCTGGATCTCTTTTTGTCCCAACTAGTTATTGTTGTAGTGATTCTAAAAAATACATGGTATTGTCAGGACTGTATAATTTTCAAAATGACAAAGGTTATGTCATGGTTTGCAATATCAACAAAAATATTTTAGAAATTTCAAAAGGCCACACGGTGGCTAGGGGCGTAGGTTATAAAGAAGTTAATGAACCATATATCGGTATTACGACAACAACAAACACACCTAAGCAAACGGACGATTTACCTTTGAAAGATATTCAACTAGGAAGTGAGCTATCGAGTGAGGATGAAAATAAATTTTACCAATTACTAAAAAAATACAGAGACTGTTTCGCTTTGGATTTATCAGAGTTAGGAAAAACAAACTTGACGGAAATGGTTATCAAACTTAAAGATGAGATACCCGTCGTTTATAATCCATACCGTATGTCACAAAAAGAAAAGGATCAATTATCTGAAATTATAGGTGACCTTCTTTAAAACGGCATAATACGCGAAAGTTCTTCTCCTTATGCAAGTCCGGTCTTATTAGTGAACAAAAAAAATGGACAAAAACGTTTATGCATTGACTATCGCGCATTAAACCGCAAGACTTTAAAAGATAAGTATCCGTTGCCTCGTATAGAAGATAGATTAGATTCTTTAGGCGGTAATAGGTTCTTCACGAGTTTAGACCTCGCTTCAGGTTACTATCAAGTGCCTGTAGCAGAGGAGAGCAAACACCTCACGGCATTTATAACTCCGGATGGATTATACGAATATAACCGTATGCCGTTCGGTCTAGCCAACGCACCGAGTGTTTTTCAGAGAGCAATAAATTCTATGTTAAATGGTGCAGGACCAAATTTAGCCTTAGCGTATATGGATGACTTGCTGATCCCATCGAGTTCCATTCACGAAGGACTAGAAAAACTTGAAAAAGTATTTCAATTATTAAGAAAAACAAAATTGACATTAAATCATAATAAATGTGTTTTCTTTAAACAAAATATTGAATACTTGGGATATGAAATATCGGAAGATGGGATCAGACCAGGTAAACTTAAAATCGAGGCAGTGGAGTCCTTCCCTATACCCAAAAATGTCCACGAAGTTCGCCAGTTCGTGGGCTTGGCAAGCTATTTCCGTAGGTTCGTACGAAATTTCTCAGCTATAGCTCGACCACTTACGGCCCTTACAAAAAAGGACCAACCGTGGCAATTTGGTCAAGAACAAGTAAAAGCTTTTGAGACTTTGAAGGATAGATTAGTTAGACGGCCGATTCTCGCTTTATATGACCCAAGGGCAACCCTTGAAGTACATACAGAAGACGCCAGCAAACTGGGTATAGGCGCAATTCTCTTACAATATGGCGATAAGGGTCTCCAACCTATTGCTTACTATAGCCGGCAAACTTCGCCTGAAGAACAAAAATTTCACTCCTATGAGTTGGAGACCCTTGCCGCTATTACAGCTTTAAATAGATTTAGGGTTTATTTGCTTGGTACATCTTTTAAGCTAGTTACGGACTGCAACGCAATCAAAAGTACTATGACCAAGAGAGATCTGATACCTCGAGTCGCGAGATGGTGGATTGCAATGCAAGAATTTGATTTCACGATAGAGTACCGCTCAGGTGCTAAAATGACCCATGTCGATGCTTTGAGCAGGAACCCAATTAATGCTAAAAATCCTCCATCTCGCGATGACGATGATCATATTTTTAGTATACATTGGGAGGTGAATAAAATTGACGTGGCTGATGAAAGGTGGCTTCAAACTGTACAGCAGTCTGATAGTGAATTACAACGAATTGTAGAGATTTTAAAAGATCCCGATAGTTCTAATGTGGTCGAGATAAAAACTAATTACACTGTTAAAAATAATAAATTATATCGTGTAGTAAAAACAAATGACACTGTCCGACTGTTGTGGGTGGTCCCAAAATCTGTGAGATGGCAGATTGTAAAGAGCAATCATGATGATGTTGGTCACTTCAGTTACGATAAAACTTACGACAGAGTGCGTAGAGTGTATTGGTTCAAAAATATGCGCCGTTTTATTAAAAAGTATTGTAAAGCTTGTTTAAATTGCGCACATAATAAGCTCCCAGGTGGACCAAAAGAAGGTATGCTTCACCCAATACCTAAACCTGATAGGCCATTTGAAATGCTGCACGCTGACCATTGTGGACCCTTTCCTCAGAGTAAAAAGAGAAATTGTTATATACTCGCAATCATAGATTCTTTCACAAAGTTCATATACATAAAACCTGTAAAAAATTGTAAAAGTCGCACTACGATTGCTGTCTTTGATGAATACTTCTCTATTTTTGGAGTACCACATAAACTGGTAACCGATAAAGGAACTAGTTTCACTAGTCGCGAATTTAGCGAGTTTATTAAAGAAAAAGGCATAAAACATATAATTAATGCTGTCGCAACACCCAGGGCCAATGGTCAGATCGAACGCTACAATAGGTCTATTGTTGATGCACTTACAGCAATAAATCATGACCGTCCTGATGATGAATGGGACATCATGATACCGCGCGTTCAATGGGGTCTTAATAATACCATGAACCGAGCGATAGGTAAAAGTCCAGCACAAGTTTTATTTGGTGTTGCGCCTACTGGTGCTTCAGACGGAGCCTTGAATTCCATAGTGTCGGAAGCTAATGGATGCGAAAATCGTGACGAAATGAGGGTTGAGGTTCAGGAACGTAATAAAAGCCAGCAAGAAAAGCAAAAAAATAATTTTGATAGAAGGAGAAAGAGAGCCCATATATACCAAATTGGCGATCTTGTCCGAGTTGAGCGTGAAATGGGGTCATCGGTGCCGGGACAGTCAAAAAAAATTAGTTCGTAAGTGCAGTGGACCGTACAAAGTGGTTAAAATATTGGATAACGATAGGTATGAGATCGAGGATACCCCCATAACAAAAAAGATTGGAAAACCGATATATAGGGCCGTATTTGCAGTGGATAAAATTCACCCCTGGTTAGTTTTCTCTAATGACCCGATAGATAGCGATTCAAATAATAGCAGTGTTGATTAAGTACTTTTATTTAGCTAAATATGTTACTTCTATGTGTAATATTATGATTAACTATTTTATTATATCGGTAAAATTATTATTGCATATTGTCCATCGAGGTACGAGCCTTTTGTGGTGTTACCAGCTCTGTGTGGCGTTGTGAGCCCTCGGTGGCGTAATCAGCCCTGTGTGGCGCGACCAGCCCTCTGTGGCGTCACCAGCCCATGTGGCGTTACCAGCCCTGCGTGGCGTTACCAGCCCTATGTGGCGTTACCAGCCCTGTGTGGCGTTCCCAGCCCTGTGTGGCGTTACCAGCCCTGTGTGGCGTTACCAGCCCTGTGTGGCGTTACCAGCCCTGTGTGGCGTTACCAGCCCTCGGTGGCGTTGCGAGCCCTATGTGGCGTTACGAGCCCTCGGTGGCGTAATCAGCTCTCTGCTGGGCAACCAGCCGCTCTGTGTACGTATGAAATGTGATTTTCTTTAGTTAAGGTGTGTTATTAAGTGTTGTAAATAAACGACTTAAGTGAAAACAGTATACAATGAACTAGCAGAGAATGTATTGTGAATCTCTAAATAATAACGAGGCTTTTGTTTCTGTTTAGATAGTAAAGAAGCTCGATTATTTTGAATTTATTAAGAGTTTTTTCTTTTGTCATTACTTTTCAAAGATTGTTTCGTTGATTGATATGTATAGATATTAGAGACACGCGGGGACGCGTGCAGGGTCAGAAAAGGCCGAATGAAAGCAAATGAATAATAAATTGTAAAAATAATATTAGTATTTACTTAAAACAAAATTACGTTAATATTTACATAAATAATTTCGATATTAATATAATATTATATAATTTAAAAAGAACTTGTATTGACTAACGGAGTGTTGTTGTGGGTAGGCACTCGAGGCTCGACGCGGTTCGATAGCGGGTGTCTTGGTAGATGGAAGTAATTATTGTTGTGAACTCTATTAAATAATTATTTAGTTGAAGTGTTGGTTTTACTATTTCCTGGAAGAGGAGTGCTTTCAATAGGATATACACCCTACATGCTCAAGCTGTGGAATGAACTCCCTGCCGGTGTTTTCACAAGCGACTACAATAATGGCTTTTGCTCGAGTCCTCATAAAATGTCGATGTCCAGTTGTGGATGCCAGTCTATTGCCGCCGGTGTGAGGTTATGTAGCTCACGCTTCCAGGGAAACGACGCAGTGGACACTCCTCTGCTATATGCATCGTCCTCCCCATTCCGGGGCCGAGTTGGGGACCGGGGTCCCCCCTCCCCGGCTAGACCGTACGGGATGGCCCTGGGTCAGCCGGGGTGCGAGGGATATGTCGAAGACAACCTCACCTCCGGCCTAGTACCACGACCCACAATCGGCGTGCGGTTGTAGTCGGTTCGAGTCCGACATAACCTCCCCTTCAGGCTCCGGTGCGGGAAGTATCCGAGGGTATTCCCACACGTAAAAAAAAATATTGCATCGTTTTCTGCTTTGGGGTTCTACAAGAAGGGCATTAGAAGTTTTCTTCAGGGTTCGCAGCACGAATGTAACACCCTTGGTGTTGCATGCACCTTCATCCGGTGGGCCGTGTGCTTGTCTGCTGCCTAAATGGTATTATAGACACGCATAAGTGAATAACCTCTTGCCGTGTTGGTTCTCGGTAGAGTAGAATAGGGCTGCCCCATCTGTTACTGTGGGTGTCGTAGCGATTAAGGGATGGGGTTGTTCTCCATCTGACAGTAAACATACAGCCCACTTAACGGCAATGACTCGCTTCCTATTTGGGATTAAAAATCATAGTTGGCGAAATGTGGGTATTAAGACACCTCTGCCTACCCCTTTGGGGATTTACAGAGGAGAAGATATGTATCACAATCATATTATGTACTTTCCACTTTCTTCGATCCGACCACGATTCAGCTAACTGTCAACCATTATGATACCACAGATATTGCGAAAATGCCATTTAATTTTAGACTTCATTTTTATTTCTGGCGTGGCGTGGTGGTAGTGAACGCGACTGCCACGCAGGGGGCGCGGGTTCGATTCCCGCTCAGTGCAAATATTTGTATGCATGATTATGGCTATTTGCATTGGTCTGGGTGTTTCTATGTATAATATGTATGTATTTACAAAAAAAAATGTATTTAAGTATGTTTATCAGCATTCTAGATTCCATTACACAAGCTAGTTAAGCTATGCTTACCATGGGTCTAGATAGCGTTGTGTAGAATGTTGGAAAATATTTATTTTAATTTATTTATTTTTTAAATTAAAAGGCATCTATTTCATTTTAGACTTTGTCTATATTTTGAAAGTCTTTTAATTGAATGAATTTTTGCAGTATCAATGGTAATACAATATGTACGGTTAGCGTCAGAAACATCTTGACTGCTAAGTTTCAAAATGAAAAGTCGCAAAGTAAAACTCTCGTATTAAGAGCCAATCAAACTGTTTTATTGATTTAAATTGTATTATTGTCCCAACTAAAGGTGTTTACCAAATATCAGAACATTCAGTCAACAGAAACGGGGGAAAACCAAGGCATTAGGATCATTTTGAGTACTACAGATCTTATGATAACTTGATCTACAATTTAAGCCCTTAATACTCTCTTCCAGGGCGACAGTGGAGGTCCAATTCAGATCAAGAGTAAAAGACTACATTGTATGTACGTCATAGTCGGAGTGACGTCATTCGGCAGGGCCTGTGGGTTCGCAGCTGAGCCAGCCATCTACACAAGAGTCGCGCATTACCTGCCATGGATTGAGAGAATCGTATGGCCTTAGGAAATAGGCCTAGAGCGTGTTAAGTAGTGATCTTTACCCCACAGAAATCTATTCCCGGGGTAAAGTAGATTAAATACTATTCTAGGCTATAAGACATCTTCTTCGTCAAACGCAGGACAATCCCGCATGCATCCAAATTCCAAAGCACATAGTACGCTATCCTTCTCTTCCTTTGCTAGTCTTCAAAATTTGAATAGCCTACTTACTGTTGGCAAAATTGGAATGTTCCAATACTGACAGCAAAATTTAAAAAGTCAAATACTGGTGAAAAAATTTAAAAAGCTAAATACTGGTTCAAGAATTTAAATGTCGAATACTGGCGACAAAATTTAAAAGTCAAAAACTGATGAAAAAATTTAAATGCCGAATACTGACGGAAAAATTTAAATGCCGAATACTAGCGACAAAATTTGAATAGCCTAATATTGGCGCCAAATTTAAATAGCCTAATACTGACGAAAAATATTAAACGTCTATCATTGATACTTTCTTGGGTATTATATCTGCTAAAAACTCTCATTTATACTTTGTATGTATGTATGTACAGTCAACTACAAAGAGATGTATCCAATTTAATCTTCCAAAATTATGTACCCCTGCGAGTGCCACTATGAACTAACCAAAGATTGTGACAAACATGGTATCCACTGAACTTGACAATAACATGTATGCGTGTAAAGCGCAATAATTATGTATCCCACTACATTTCCTGTGATATGTACACTTACAATCTTGTCAAATACTGTGAAAGAAAATTGTATACATTTAATGTTCCAAAGAAATGTAACCATAATAAAAAGGATGTACGAATTTCGAAGTGCCAGCGAAAACAAAAAAGTTTCTTTGAGAATGCCATTTAAAAATAAATTCATTATTTTGCACATTTATAGAGATAGACTTAACTGTTTGATACTTCATATTATCTAAAACTAGCCTTTGCCTGCGACTTCGTCTCCTGGTTCTGAGCTACATCTCCGCCAATTTTCAGCCAAAAGTTCTTGAGTTATAAATAGTGTAAGTAACACGACTTATGTATTCGACGATATATATATATTCGCGTTACTAATTATTAAAATAAGGGCAGTACAGTTATCATTAAACAGTTTTTACAGTTATTTGTCATCTTAAGTGTAAGTTCTTTACTAATAAAAATAAATGATAATAGTCTTTTTTTTCTTTTATCAGTCATCCAATACATATTATCTTATGTATGAATAATGTTTTGCCATCGGTTTCATTCGGAAAAGTTCGTATTTATCATACTTGCTTTCTATTCTAAATGTGTAATATTATGAATTTATTTTTAAATGGCATCCTCTAAGAAACTTTTTTATTTTGCTAGCACTTTGAAATTCATACATCCTTTTTGTTATTGTTACATTTCTTTGGAACATTAAATGTATACAATTTTCTTTCACAGTATTTGGATAGATTTTTAATTAAGATTGTAAGTGTACATATCACAGGAAATGTAGTGGGATACATAATTATTGCGCTTTACACGCATACATGTTATTGTCAAATTCAGTGGATACCATGTTTGTCACAATCTTTGGTTAGTTCATAGTGGCACTCGCAGGGGTACATAATTTTGGAAGATTAAATTGGATACATCTCTTTGTAGTTGACTGTACATACTCCTTTTCAGCAATATAACTAGAATTTATCTTATACTGTTGATTGATTGCACTTGGTGGAATCCATTGTTATACTTATAACACTTTTGCACAGTATTTAATCTATTACACCTGACCGGTTTCGCCTTACGGCATTCTCAAAGATTTACATTTACCAAAGGTTTTGGTTGTTTTGGATAGAGGAACCGGTCAGGTGTAATAGAATAAATAGTGTTGAAAAAGTACAAGTTTTGTCAATATGTATATCATTTATCTTTTCATTCAACTTTGAAACGGTTAAACAGCTCTCGTGGGCAAAAACATAAATAAATCTAGAACAGTATCAATATGGGTTATTCAGGGAATAAGTTTCTGTGGGCTACAGGTACGGAATCAGTGTTACATGCAGGCAGAAATCGCATGGAGAGCAGTAATTTTGTACCTTTGTGAAAGGATTTGACAGATACTTTTGTTTTTCGAAAACAGTAGGTACCTACATACCTAAAAGCATCAGTAGCTTAGCAGAGGTCCGGGTTCGAATCATGGCCTTTACATTACCGACGTAAACCCACTTCTAGCACAAGCAATTTAGCTTTTAGGGTTAGAAGAATATGTATTAATAATTGCGGTTGATAAGATTCTTTAAGGAAAACTTAGGTAATGACGAGACTAATGTGTTTGTCCATTAGTTTTTTGATCGAACATTATTTTCGGAAATTTACATAAATATAACTCTTTTACAGGATTTTGTAGCAATTAATTTTGTATTAAGTATTTACATTGAACCGGGCTGTTGAAAAATAGCCAAAACGTCGTCGGTCTAAATTTAAATTACCATTTAAATTGTGATAGAATCAGCAAAATGTGGTTTTGTTTTAATGGAACATTATTGTTCTAATTATTTTATATTTTTTAAGAACAAAAGTGATTTATTCTCGAAGTATGTATGACTTTTCTGCTGGCTGTAGTTGAAATTTAATAGTATAATGTGTATATCTAGTTAGTTTAGTACTAATTAATTTTTATTACAAACTCAATCATCCAATGAGCGCGAGAAATATAGTAGACGCAAATTAGTATCTTCTATTTTTTTAGCGCAGTGTTTGCCTAAACAAAGAATGCGCTACCCATATATCGCAATAAAATATTTGAATTTGACTGTTTATACTGGAGATAGATGGCGTTTGGTGGAATCTGCTACACATATTGAATAACACACTTGTTCTTTTCCACTGAGCTTATTTTATTTCTAAACCTGACCGGTTTCACCTTACGGCATTCTCAAAGGTTTACATTGGTAATGGCAAACCTGTGAGAATGCCGTAAGGCGAAATAAACCCAGTGGAAAAGTACAAGTGTGTTATTCAATATTTGAATTTGAATTTAAAAATTCTAGACTTTTTTAACGAAACATTGACTTTTATGATTTTCTGTAAGCATAACATGTACCTATGTTGTACCTACATAATATAATTAAAATCTAAATAAAATATAATTATAAGTACAAATTCATTGTTTATTTTATAACCCACTAGCCTTTGCCTGCGGCTCCGCCCGCGTGGATGTCGGTTATCGCGACCAAACATAGCCTATGTCCTTTCTCAAGGTCTAATCTACCCCTATACCAAATTTTATCAAAATCGGTTCAGTGGTTTAGGCGTGAAAGCGTAACATACAGACAGACAGACAGAGTTACTTTCGCATTTTTTTTTTTTTTTTTATATAGGACACGTCAATTTGACTTCACCTCGCCTGATGTTAAGCTAAAGGCAAAGTCTCGGAAAGAGGGTCACCATCGTAAACATTTACCATGTTAACAGTGGTGTAATATTAAGTATGGATATGGATTTACAGTGACCGTGTCGGTTCCCGGGGGAGTAGAATAGGACCACCCCAGCTCTTTCTGTGGGTGTCGTAAAAGGCGACTAAGGGATAGGGCTGTTCTCCATGCGACAGTAAACATACAGCCCAAGACAATGTGCCCGCTAGATGGCAATAGGGTCGCCCTCGATTACGTGGGACCGAAAATCGTAGTTGGTGAAACGTGGGTTACAGGCATGAGTATAATGTATTGTATGTATGAACCAACTACAGTAACGTCTTAGTTTTTCATCCATTTTTTTTGTTAATGATTGGCAAATGGGTACCGTCTGCTATCAAAGTTGTTTCGATGTTTTCAACAGCAGTCGGGTTTTTTAATTTTTTTCATATTTAATAATAAATAAGGACCCGGGACTGTAGGAACAAGGAAGCATGTGAGCTAGCAGGGAGTTCCAGGTCTTAATGGTGCGGCATAGGAATCATATATATAGGTATATAAATCTATATAAATCGTCGGTAGCTTAGAGGTCCCAGGTTCAAATCCTGGCCATTACACTACCGACGTGAACCCACTCCTAGCACAAGCAATTTAGCTTAGTTGGAGGGGTTAGAGGGAATATTAGTGACTTCCGTTCTAATATTCTTTAAAAAAAAATCTTCCAGGTTGGCCAGTTAGCGTCACCATGCATTCATGGTAACCGTACCTAGATATAGTTTTCGGCATTATAATCTTGAACAAGTTGTGAGAAATAAGACCCTGGCTCTATAATTCCTTTAAGCGGGCATGAAAAGGCATCTGATGAGGCCGTCAAGCTGAGTGCCACCATTGTTAACATGGGGCACGTTTATAATGATTACTCTCTTTCCGAGACTTCACCTTTAGCGTAACCATCAGGCGGCGTGAAGTCAAATTGACGTGTCACCGGCTTTGTCCCTAAAAAAATGATTGAAAATACTTAGAAGGTATGTTGTATTGTATCAAATAGACGCATCGCCTTAATAAAGCGTAATATTATTATACTGTTTTAGTGAGTAGACCAAACAAGTTATATCTAACATTGTTATTTTATGCCAGTTAGGGACATCACGCGATAAAAACTGTGGGAGTTTTTGCCGACGTTTCGGGTGCGATGCTGCACCCGTGGTCACGACTTGACTGGCCGGCGAGGGTCGCGCGGTGTGCGCTGAACATTTTTTATGCGTCTACCCTCCGTTATTTTCAGAATGAAAGTAAGGCTGGCGACACACTACACTCACTACATCAGTTTTGGACAGCACAATGTTGTTGGGTTTTAGTGTTTTTATCACTGGATTCCACGTCCCGGATAGTTTGAATCCATCTTTCCTATTGAAATTTTTATACATAACTTCATTGTCAATGTGATTTCATATTTTCAAAAAATGTAGCTTTAATTTGATATTGTTCGTTATGGTTTATGTCTCCAATGAAACAGTGACGTGGTTTGAAAGTCATATTTTTATTATTTATCAAGTCCAAAATGAAATATTCATTAATTTTTTTCATTTCGCCTACAAGGCGCCATTTCTTTTTCGACTTTAACATCATAACATCAAACACCACAATTAAATGGCATTCTTTGCCATATCTGGTACAGTCAGCGTCATAAATATCTTGATGACGAAGTCTCAAAATGATCTTAAAACTCTCATATTATGAGTGAATCAAACTGTTTTATTGATTTATATGGCACTATTGTCTGAGCTAAAGGTGTACCAAATATCAAAACAATCGGTCAACTGAAAGGGGAGAAAAACGAAATTAAGATCATTTTGAGTACTTGTACATCAACGTCAACATCTTTCTGATGCTAACTGTACGACAGTGATTGAGAATTAAGTAATCCACAATATACTACACTACTTTGTTTATTTACTAAAGGCCGTGCCAGATCGATTAAAAATAAAGTTTGCAGTAAATATCGTATAAAAGTAGTGATTATAGTGTAACAAAAATAAAGGTTCTCGCGGGCGCCACGTGGCGCTGCAGTCGATTTAGCTACAGTGTGAAAATTGTTTACAACCCCTAAGTAACCGGTCCAAACTGGGCCTCGATTCTACTAACGCAAAACTATTGTCAAACCACAGAGATTGCAAAAAGTGGCATTAAAGTTTAGACATTATTTCTATATACAAAGGTCCAAAATTAAATGACAAAAGTTTCATTACACTCTTTTATTCGCTCTGCTAACAGTTATTTAATATTGAACTTTAAATACATCGGTTTAAAGTCTATAATGTATTGCCGCTTTTTGCAATCTCTGTGGTTTGACAATAGTTTTGCTTTAGTAGAACCTGGTCGCTAACTCAACTCGGTCAATAAACTTTATTCTCAATCCATTTGGCACGAGGTTAATAGTACAACTTAATCAATTATGTGTAGTCGTCTATTTTCATCACACGTTGACAGCGGGGCACCTTTGAATTCGTTTTCAATTTCTGCCAAAGCTCTATCCTTAGTTTCTGGCAGTATAAAATATAACACAAGCAAACATACAGCGACAGATAATCCATATATTGCATAAAATCCCCCTACACCAGCGTTTTCTATTAAAACTGGAGTAATTTTCAACATAACTGTGTATAAAGACGTGCATACAATTCCAGACAAACAGGAACTCCAACCTTTGTATTCTAAAGAGAAAATTTCACCAGATATTGTAAAACACACAGATACAATACTAATACTGATAATAAACCAATTTAAAACAATTAATGATGGTGCTAGCCACGTTAAACTTGTCGAAATTGTGACGATATAGATAATAAACATCAAAGAAACGATTGATGTGCCAAAACACAATAGAACTGTTCGTCTGTTAAAATAACGGATAATAAAACAAGATAATATTGAAGCAATAACTGTGAAACAATCAGCGCTTATAGTAAAGTAAATTGCTAGCGATTTATCTCCAACTAATTCGATCATTATTCGTAATATGTAAACTAAAACATAATGTATACCACAACATTCTAAAATCAGTATTAAAAGACATACTATCAAAAATGGCTTAACAAAATCTTTTTTGAATAGAAACTGATACCACTTTTCAGCATTAACGTTTTTTACTCTTTGCAATTGCAATGAATGCAAAAGATGCAACTCGTTCATATCTGAATCACCATGGAGCCAAATATATGACCTTTCACTTTCCTTGAAGCGACCTTTCATAGCCAAAAATGAAGGACTTTCTGGCCAGAATAGTACCATGGTTAATGATAATGTTGGAAAAATAATGGCAAAGGTGGCCATTTGCCGCCAATTCCAAATTATAGATAAAGAATGACACATTAGTATTCCAACAGAAAATGTTGCTTTCTTTATAGTTATGAAGTAGCCTCTTCTGTTAGGAGCTGAGTATTCACTAAGAATCACAGCGTGTATGTAAAGGTCACATAAGGCGACACCTTGGATGATTCTTGCGGCCAGAAGTGCTGTGACACTGCGGGCTAGTGTGAATATAATCCAGCCGATGAGAAGGCACAAGCAGCAGGTAATATGAGCGATTTTGCGACCAAATATTTGCAGGATTGGTGATAGTGTGAGGTATCCAAAGATGCCGGCAAATCCGTTGCTTGTGGCTGTAAAGTGAAAAAAAAATGTAATTGAAATTTGATTTCATGTTTCATTGAATTAACATTCTATTAATTTGGCTAAAGCTATGAGTTTGTAACTGACTGCATAACAGCAACTTCGGACCGAAGCAGCAGAAACACATCTCTTAAACTCATAGTTTATATCCGTAATTCAGTTGTAATAATGAATATATGATATGGGAATCTACCCAATTTGACATTTATAATTACTGCTCCGCTTCCTTTGAAACATAACATAACATAAACTCACGCCTGTATTCCCCTAAGGGGTAGGCAGAGGTGCTTACACCCACATTTCGCCAGTTTATGTTTAGGTCCCAATGTAATAGGTGGCGAGCCTATTGTCATAAACCAGGCACTTATAAACCTGCGATAAATACACACAACTTCGAAAAGCATCGAACAGTCATTGGTGTGTGCCATGGTAAACCTGGGATCGAACCCGAGACCTCGTCTCAGCAGTCTATTATCCATACCACTAGCACAGAATAGATAATATGCCACTAGGCTACCGCAGATAATTGGAAACGAACGATGATAATATGAGTCTATGTTATTCAGTGAGAGAAGGAAACTTTGAAATATAACTCTAATCCGACCCATCTGGTCAGAGTGGAATACAATAGGCTCCCAACATTGGGATAGGCCTATGTCCAGCAGTGGACTCCAATAGGCTAATTGATTCATTGGCTCAGTGATAGTCTAGCTTCCTAATGACAAATCGATCCAGAATTTTTAAGTTTATTTGTCACTTATAAAAATACAAATCTTTCATCTATATTACACTAGCTTTTGCCCGCGGCACCGCCCGCGTGGATGCCGGTTATCGCGACTAAACATAGCCTATTCCTTTCTCAAGTTCTAATCTATCCCTATACCAAATTTCATCAAAATTGGTTCAGTAGTTTACAGACAGCATACAGACAGACAGACGGAGTTACTTTCGCGTTTATAATATTAGTATGGAAGTATGGATTAGTAAAACACAGTCTTTTTTTTTACTTGCGTAAACTTCCCGCGGATATTGCCCCTACCGGAGCCGGTGGGGATAAAAACGCACGCTGTGTGTCGAAGTGTAAAGCCGGCGAGGTTGTTGGACATATCCCTCGCACCTCGGCGGACTCAGGGCCATCCCTGACGATCTGGCCCTCCTCGAGACCATCCGTCTGGCCCTCTTCGGGATATCTGTTTATCATACTCACCTATCCAAGTTACCTGAGCCGGTGTAGCCTCTATGTCCGTATCGTTCTTTGACATGAGGGCGGGCATCAATACAGATGGAAACGCAATCATGTGAGCAACGTTTACGGAAAACAACATAACTGTTAGCAGAATGAAGACCTGGAAAATGTAATTTATTGAGTTTAGTAAAGTTAATAAACAAATAAAAATATCTAAAAATCGATAAATTGGAGTGAGGGACAGATCTGAGGGTATCGCAACGAACGCATATGGTAATATGCGTTCATGCGATGCCATGCGGCCACCCACCCTCTCCTTTCCTATACAGGACAACACGTGCAGGGCTTTATCACCCGTATACGGTGCAAACATTCCTTCAAGAACCATGTGATTCGGTGAACCATTCCTATGCTGCACGACTAAGACCTGGAACTCCCTGCCAGCTCACGTGTTTCCTTCTTCCTACAGTTCCAGCTCCTTTAAACGGAGCGTGAAAAGGCATCTGATGAGGCCGTCAAGCTGAGTACCACCATTGTTAATATGGTACATGTATAAAATGGTGACCCTCTTTCCGAGACTTTGCCTTTACTAACATTCGAGGTGACAACAAATTGACGTGTCCTTTTATTTATAAAAATGCATTAATTACGATACATTTTGATTACGTTGACTAACTTGATTTCTTACAGCTCCAAAAATGTCTGAATATTTGAAATATTAGTTTAAATTTGTTATCCAGACGTGTTCTTCAGAAAATGGATTTGCCTCGTCATGCAGATAATTTTTTGTGATGTAGGTAGTTACATATTACAGATGTTAATTTTTTTTCTTTTTGTTGAATTTTTTTATACCACTTAGGAGGCAGATTAGCACATGGCCCACCTGATGGAAAGAGGTTACCGTGGCCTATAAACGTGTACAACAGAGAATCACACTCGTTCTGCCGACTCTGTAAGAACAGAGAGTTTCTGTGCCGTAAGTGCAGAAAACAAAGCAGGACAAGCTTTTGGCCACTTGCTGTACAAAATCCCCCAGTGAGCTTTATTCACCGCCGGTAACATAACACGAGGTTATTATGGCCGCAATATTCTGTAGGGCGGAGGGAGGTACTTTTCGCCATTCGGACTGCTCAATTGGGAAGGGGATACCGTCGTGTCCTATCCTACCTCCTTATCCTTGCTTCTTAACAAATATGATTATCATTGAACTAGTTAATAGTTAATACCTACTAGTTATTAATAAAGGCAAAATAAATGTAAGGGTATCAATTATTTTGTCTTTTCTTTGGTAGCATTGACTTAGAATGTTAGAACTATGATTTTTTCACAGTTTCAAGGCATCGCAGACATTTTTTTTATCTTGTGGGCAATCAGCATGGATAACCTCCTCTTCACCGGAGTCGCAGGGGGAGCTTATGTCAGACTCGAACCGACTAAACCGCATGCTGTGTGTGGGTCGCAGTGCTAGGCCGAAGGTGAGGTTATCTTTGACATAATACCTCGCACCCCGGTGGACCTATTGCCATCCCTGACCCAGGGCCATCCCTCTGACCCAGGGTCATCCCTAGGCATCGCGGACTTAAGTATTTGTAGTTTATAATAGTTAGGGACTTCACGCGATAAATTTTGGAAAACTTAAGTATTTGGTATGAATTTCATCTCGATGCTTCCGGAGAAAAAGCCTTCATTCCCCATGAGTAGAGTAGTAAGTGGTAATTTATGGATTCCGTGTTCTCACCTTGAAATACAGAACCTTACCACCATCATATTTCGCAAATAACTGCCTGTGACTAATTGGGAGAAGTCTTAAAATAGGCTTTTTTAAATTCCTCGAATGTACAGACATAACTAATTTGCGAATTTGCAATGGCTTTGTATAACTCATTTGTCGCTCTTTTCATTAGTTGCACATGAATAATGTTAGTCTTCAGTTAACGCCTGTATAATGCTTTGAATACAATTTGGAAATACACGTGTCTCATTACATGGGTGACGCAAGTTAAACCAATGGGCACCAGTGGTGGCCGTTGGGACCCGAGGAGGGCCAGACCGTAAGGGATGGCCCTGGGTCAGCCGGGGTGCGAGGGATATGTCGAAACTAACATCACCTCTGGCCAAGCACTACGACCCACAGTCGGCGTGCAGTTATAGTCGGTTCGAGTCCGAGATAAACTCCCCTCCCGGCTCCGGCGGGGGAGGTATCCAAGGAGATTTCCGCACGGAAAAAAAAGGTGGCCGTTGCGAATTAGTTCTTTTTTTTTCCCAACCGTCTTTCTTCGGGGCGTTTGAAACAATTTTCAAAATGTTGTCTCAACGATCACTGGTGTTGGCCGTTTTTGCGATGGCTTTTGGGAATGTCTTCTATCTTGACCCCGTCCACTTTTAAGGGTTTCGTACATAAAAAGGAAAAAAACGGAACCCATAATTGATCATTTAGTTGTCCGTCTGCCTGTCCGTCTGTCTTTTTTTTTTTGCGTGCGGAAATCCCCTCGGATACCCCCCCTGCCGGAGCAGGAAGGGGAGGTTATGTCGGACTCGAACCGACTAAAACCACACGCCGACTGTGGGTCTTGGTGCTAGGCCGGAGGCGAGGTTGTTATAGACATATCCCTCGCACCCCGGCTGACCCAGGGCCATCCCTTACGGTCTGGCCCTCCTCAGGAGGGGGGACAACGGTGTCCCCAACTCGCCCCCGGAATGGGGAGGCGCGCTATTTAGCGCGCCGCCGCCGTGGTCTGCTTCTGCTGGGGTGACAGGCGGCTCCACCCGTCACTCCCAGGCCTGCGCTCATGGGGGACGGAGGTCAGTCAGTGCCCTCCGACGCCCGAGTTGCCTGCGCGCGCGGGCGGCGCGATCCGCGATTCTTTCTCGCTCGCGCCGCCTCTCCCGCTCCGCCGTCTCCTTCTGTCTGTCTGCTTGTCGAGATTTTTTTTCAGTAATGCGTGGAGGTATCATTACTGACGGTTGGAGAACTCACGTATGTAAATCCGCGAAGGGGTAGGCAGAGGTGTTTAGCACCCACGTTTGATCAATTATGATTTTCGGTTACACGACGTACAATTGCCGTCTAGCGGACCCTTTGTCTTGGGCTGTATATTTACTGTCGGATAGAGAACTTACAGCCCTATCCCATAGTCGCCTTTTACGACACCCACAAGAAGAGATGGGGTGGTCCTATTCTACTCCACCGGTAGGTAACCAACACTCTACGCGGGTGTCGTGCGGTCCATGGCCCTGTACGGGTGCCCCGTGTGGGAGGACGCCCTGCAGGCCAGGTTCGTGCAACTGCTGCATGCGCCGCAGCAGAGGATGGCCTCCAGGGCCATTAGGGGGTACCGCACGATATCCTTTGAAGCGGCGAGTCTCCTAGCCGGATCGCCACCGTGGATCCTGGAAGCGAGATCCCTTGCGGCACTGTATCGGTTCCGTAAGTGTGTAAGGTGTAACCAACACGGCAATGGACATTCATATAAACAACTACATTGTCATACTAATATTGTGGTCTATGTATGTGTGCAACACCAGGGGCGCCACATTCATGTTACGCTTTCACGCCTAAACCACTGAACCGATTTTGATGAAATTTGGTATAGGAGACTGGACTGCTGAGACGAGGTCTCGGGTTCGATCCCAGGTTTACCATGGCACACACCAATGACTTTTCGATGCTTTTCGAAGTTATATGTGTATTTATCGCAGGTTTATAAGTGCCCGGTTAATGGCAATAGGCTCGCCACCTATTACATTGGGACCTAAACATAAACTGGCGAAATGTGGGTGCTAGCACCTCTGCCTACCCCTTCGGGGAATACAGGCGTGAGTTTATGTTATGTTATGTTATGTTATGTTATAGGAGAGACCTTGAGAAAGGACATAGGCTAGTTTGGTAGCGATAACCGACATCCACGCAGGCGGAGCCGCGGGCAAAAGCTAGTATGGAATAAATAAAACTAGTACTATTATCTATTCTGTGATAAAGATTTCAAAAAATGTAAACCTGTTCAGAAAGCTATAATCTAGGTATCTTTAAGTCTCGAATGCATTGGTTCCTTCTGGACAAACGAGTTCTATCACAGACAGCGTCATCACTTGCCACCAGTTATGGTAAAGGTCAAACGAATCCTTAAAGGTCAATATGCCATGACACCAGGCGCTCGATTCTACTAAAGCAAAACTATTGTCAAACCACAGAGATTGCAAAAAGCGGCAATACATTATAGACTTTAAAGCGATGCATTTAAAGTTCAATATTAAATAACTGTTAGCAGAGTAAATAAAAGAGTGCAATGAAACTTTTGTCATTCAATTTTGGACCTTAGTGTATAGAAATAAAGTCTAAACTTTAATGCCGCTTTTTGCAATCTCTGTGGTTTGACAATAGTTTTGCTTTAGTAGAATCGAGGCCCAGCGTAGGTGTCATTGCAGTTCTCTGCATTGTCATAATTATTATTTGATCACAACTTCACCATGACCTTGTAGGGAACTTCTAGTTCCCTTCTAACTAAAAAAACACAGAAGATATCCATCTATAGTTTAGGCAAGCGTGGGATTAAGTTTCTTTTATGCCACACAGTAACCAGATCCATATTGATTACTAGATTTCGCCCGTGGCTGTGACCATGGGTCTAGATACCGCTAATATTTATATGTAATATTATAGTGTACCTCTCAATTAATGGAAGAAATTTTGGCACCAGCTTTCTTTCTGGGGTGGAGACAGATTGGTTTCGAGATGGCCCTTTCGGGGTCCCCATCCTGCCCCCGTACTAGAAAGAAACACGCCGCTGCGAGCATAGACTAATTTATGATATTAGTAGGATATAATGTACCTACAGTCAGCACCAGAACGATCTTGACTTTAAAGCCCTAAAATAATTTTAATGTCAAGGTATTAAGAGTAAATCAAACTGTTTTATTGATTTAAATTGTATTATTGTGAACTAAAGGCGTTTTTTTTTTAACCGTGGGGGAAAATCCTTCATGGATGTTATGCCGGACTCCTACCGACTAAAAACCCCCACGGTAACGCCCAGAAGCCTATGGATGGGAGCCCCGGGTAAGCCCTCGGAAGGATGTCCCAGGACTCCCATCAGACCCACGCGGCTACAATTGCGGCCTCGTCTCGGGGGTGGTTCGGGTGCTATCCCGCGTCTATGGGGGGGGTTTTCGGGTGTTATCCCGCTTCTTAGGGGGGGGGGGGGGGGCGTGAATCCCTCACGTCACGCTGCCGTCATGGGCCTGCTTCTGTAAAGACGGTGAGCAGCCAACTCACCGTCCTCAGGCCCCCGGTCATGGAGGCCGATGGTCTTCGGCGAAGACACGTCGGTGGTACCCAAGCCGGAACTAAAGGCGTGTATCAAATAGCAGAACAATCAGTGAACGGGCAGGGGAGAAAACCATGGCATTAAATAATTTTGAGTACTTTGTTCGTCAAGATCCACTATTCCCTTTTTTCGAGACTTTTCCTTTAGCTTACAATCAGGCAAGGTGAAATCAAATTAACGTATAATTTATAAAAATAAATGTAAATCAACACACCTGTCTCCATAAGTATATATCACCCATTTTCTAAGTCGTAATATCACACTGGATAACGCGTTTCCGACTTTAATATTCGAATTGTAATGCGTAATATTTTTCTATATATTTTTAAGTATATAAGCACTAAAAAAGTGCTTTAACATTTTACGTGCTACCGCAACGAAAAACACTTAAACTTTGGCGTGACCAAGATTTAGTGCATACTGAATTACGACTTCTTTATCTACCACTGTCATTCAGGTACCTACACCTCCGCCTATACTGTTAAAATCTAAAATTAATTATCATCCTTTACAGTGCATGAAAAATGTATTTTAAACTCTTTATCATTTAATTTTGACTTATACAAATAAAGTCTGAAATTTAACGGCATGACAATGGTTGATTTAGCAGAACTGGGGCGCTGGTCTTAAAGATTTTAGATACGCTTATTAGTAACTATTCATTTTTTTTGGAGTTCTCAGCAAAGAATCAAAGAATCAATTTCATTTATTCAGTTTAGGCACATAAAGAGCACATATGAACGTCAGAATTTTACATTAATGTCAGGAATCACTGAACAATAATAATAATAATAATAATAAGTAATAATAATAATAATAATAATAATAGTTTTTTTAAAATGAATAAAGATAATAAATAAATATTCCACAACATTTCACACAACGCTATCTAGACCCATGGTAAGCTTAGCTTAACTAGCTTGTGTTATGGAATCTAGAATGCGGATAAATATACTAAGATACTTTTTTTTTTGTAAATACATACTATACATAGAAACACCCAGACCAATGCAAATAGCCACACTACAAATATTTGCACTGAGCGGGAATCGAACCCGCGCCTCCTGCGTAGCAGTCGCGTGCACTACCGCCACGCCACGGAGGCTGTCGAAAACAATAAATACTGTCAATCACTGTAATCACTGAATAATAAAATAAATCATTGGAAAATGATTCTTTTGCTGGTTCGGTAGGTTGGTTCTACTGAGAACATACCAAAAAGAAACTCGGTGAACTCGATTGTCCTTCTATTAGACGCAAAGGAGGGTAATGTGTTTATTATCAGTCTATGTGTGTGTGTTTGTTTCTATGTGGTGTTCTAGAGACCAAATGCATAGGCCGATTTTTATAATTCTTACGTCAATCGATTCGTCTTAACCTTGGGAGTGTCACTAAAGACATGACAGTAATCAAAATTCACCACAGCGACAACCAGACGCCATATTGTCAAAACAAAATAAAAATCGATGAACTATGTCAAGTGGGGTGTCGTTGAATAGGTATTTTAAAAACATCTTCAGTTCTTTTATCATTTTGCATTTTGTTTAAAATATGGTTTTATTTATAACAAACTAGCTTTTGCCCGCGGCTCCGCCCGCGTGGATGTCGGTTATCGCGACCAAACATAGCCTATGTCCTTTCTCATGGTCTAATCTACCCCTATACCAAATTTCATCAAAATCAGTTTACTAATGGTTTAGGCGTGAAAGCGTAACATACAGACAGACAGACAGACAGACAGAGTTACTTTCGCATTTATAATATTAGTTATGGTTTTACTTATAACAAACTAGCTTTTGCCCGCGGCTCCGCCCGCGTGGATGTCGGTTATCGCGACCAAACATAGCCTATGTCCTTTCTCAAGGTCTAACCTATCCTTATACCAAATTTCATCAAAATCGGTTCAGTGGTTTAGGCGTGAAAGCGTAACATACAGACAGACAAATAGAAAGACAGACAGACAGACAGAGTTACTTTCGCATTTATAATATTAGTGTGGATATGGATTTATACAGTGCGAGCATGAGAATATGATATGCAGGATAGGATAACCATGCATCTTTATCATTGAAGCATTCGTCTAATTTATAATAAGCAGTAAGCAATAAGTAGTTTTAGGTATCTAGAATAATATTGAAGGTAGACTTACCTATCATTTTCATCCCAGCGTTAATCCTGGGCGCATAAAAAGCTTTCACCTCGAGTGTCTGGGAGGGTATTTCCAGTCGAAATATTGCGTGAAGTGACAGTCATCAGACGTCTACAACCCATTGGCGATATAGAAGTCATGTAGTTAGACCAGTTGTTAGACTTTTTAGGGTAGACCCGTAACGACTGCCATAGATGTTCAACCGGGACCGGAGGTCTTAATGTATTTTATTTATTTAAACTTTTTGCACTAATACCAAATTAATGTACAAAGACGGACTAAATGCCATGGGCATTTTCTGTCAGTCAACCTTAGAGTGATGCAGATATATTTATGTCAAAGGTAGGTGCACGAAGTATTGTGGTGAGAATCTTATCAAGTTTGGTACAGTAAGCTTCAGAGAAAAGGAACCCCCCTTGATAATGGTTTTATCCTCAAGGGGGGTTCCTTTTCTCTGAAGCTTACTGTACAAATGTTTACTGAAATGACAATTACCTTTTTGCAAATTTACCAAATGAGGCATTCCGGACCAAGGCAGGTACCGGACTAAATATCCCAATCTAGTAGTACGGACCAATACATAATTATAATTTGAACAAGAACAACAAATAATAAAACAATAAACATTTATATCTAACATCTTTTATTACGACAAATAACTTAGAAAGTGTATAGACAATATATCTTAATATTTAATAAGAAGCGCATGCGACGCCCTCTAGCGTTGAGTTAAGCAACACATTGTAATAGGTACATTATACTTAACCTACAAGAAATTTACCAAGAAACTAACAATGTTGGTATAAACATAAACTGTAGCTAGATTTTCTAAAGGCGAGTAGGTTAAGACAACCGGTTACATAAAAATATCTGACGTTTATTAACCTTCCACTAAGTAGCAACCAAATTCCTCCATGTTGAGATTTTCAACTTTGATCTTGTGAACTAATGACGTACTAAGCTGCTGACATCCTGAAGTGTTGAGATTTTGAATCGTTGGTCTTACGGGGTTGATGTTTTAATTGTGTTTAATGTTTAATGTTTCCCAAAAACATTTTTGAAATAAAGTTTCATAACCATTGCAGATTCAAAACTATCAGAGATGAGTAGGTATTGAAAAAGTACATAACAGATTTAGATTTTAGCAACATTTGTAAAATTAATGTTTTTTTTCTAAAAACATGGTGGTTTTGTTTATGAAAAAGTACATAACATATTCAAGTTTTAGAAAAAATTGTAAATTATGTTTGTTTTTAGAAAAACATGGTGATTTTGTTTATGAAATGGTATTTAAAAAATTTCTAGGCAATTACTGCTGAAGTACGTTCTCTTTTATTACATGTTTCAGTTGTATAGTAAACAATGCTGTAAAAATTACATACTTTATCAATCATTTTATCTTTTTATAGCAACATTGTTACGTTTCTTGGTAATATTTCCGACTTCTAACATTATTCTGTTATTTTAATACTGATGATAATAATTAGGTCGTAAATGCGTTGATAAGTGTTACCATTTAATAATTTTCTACCATTATGGTAGTAAATAAATAGGGAATGCTTTAAATTACATTACTCTCATATATTTGGGCACTATACAGTGTGGTGTAAATATTATTTGAGCTTTAAAATGAAATAAATATTCAATTTGAACCGTATAGTCTGCAAAGACACAAAACATATTTTTTTATAATTTGAAACCGCCTAACAACACACTATATGATTCCCAAATCTTAAAGCTAACTTTACAATGACTTAGCAACAAAATTCATAAATATTATAATATATTTTACAATAAAATTGTATTAATAAAAGATATGAGGCTTCAACTTAGATATGAAGGGACGAATATTATATTGTTATATAATAATCAAAAAACTATCATGCTGGTAAATTATTGTTTTAAAATATTTTGAAAGTGGAACAAATAAGTAGTCAGTTATGAAAAGATGGCACAGAGACGAAAAGTTCTCAATAAATATCAAAAAAGTAATCGTCCCTATCTACTAAGCCGTTTCTTAAATCTATACTTAATAAGTTTCTTTTTTTATTTAAGTGGCAAGACTATAAATATTAAAAATAATTGCTGACATCAAAACATTAAACCACATATTATATTATAGAAAACCTTTTATATTGTTGTCGATTAAAAATTAGATTAAAAATGAACACGTGATATGTTAGTACCGTTTTAAATATAAATAATAAAGTAAATATATAAAAAGTTAAATAATAACTTTCGGTATTTAACCCGTTGAAAATTAAAGCACTTTACACACATTTAAAGCCTCCAATTTTAAGTTACAGAATTTTAACTTTAATTAAATGTAACATAATTATAATTAATACATTTTAAAATTAAATTAATATATGGCATAATTACAACGTTATTTTAATTATACTAAGACTGTAATTTATACTAATCGATAACTTATTAAAATTATTTTATAAACGGCAAAATACTTAGAAGCTAACTTAAATATTAATAAAAATAACAACACAAAAAATTTTAATATAATAAATATTTTAATTAAATTGAAATGAACACATATTTTTTTATTTTTGTTGAAAAATGCCAAGTTAAGTTTCAACGCTGGATATTTTAGTCATTAGTCATTATTTTTAATAATAATGTCCATGTTTGGGTATTTTATTATTATGTCCAAATGTCCATGTTTGTCTTTATATTTAAAATAAATTTTAAATAGGTACTCATACAATACAATTTCCTTTGAGGCATTATCTGCAGCCCTGTGGTGATCCATTAATGACTCCATTGGTTTTAAACTGATTTTTCTGATATTATTATACCTATTTGAGGTTAAAGAAACCATGAGATTAGAGATTATTATTTTCACAAAATAATATTAAATAATAACTTTATGCTTATTTAGATGATTTAAACCTCGACATGTTTATTTATAGGTACTTATTATTACTAGCATATAGTAATTATTTTAATTTATTTAATAAATGGGTATAAGTCTATAGGTACTAAACATATAAAAATGTTAATAATTTTATGTAATTTTTTATAGAAGTGAGGTTATTTTGCGAGCTATAAACTGTCAATTTCACGTAAAATGCATTCTAAATCTTGAATCTACAGAACATAACTCAAAAACTACCTTTTTGGTATAATATTTAAAACCTGCTTGAACTTAAAAGGTATTTTGTTTTCTTATAACGTCAAATAGACAGTTTTTGGCGCTTTTTTTTCTATAATATTACAGATTATAATACGTTTATACTACATATTTAGGCCGTGTCTACTTTTATCGTAGTCATTCACTATTTAGGTCGAAATTTTGGGAATCGGCTTACATGATCAACATAATCACATAATAATTAGTAGGAATTTGATTTTTGTCAAAGGCTGTTTCTACCAATTATAGGGCTATGTAGAACTAAAGAGATATGGACGTATATTGAGGACCTGAATCGTTCTTATTTTGAAAGAGACAGGGATATTCCATTCTACACAGAATCTTGAATCTATGTACCTATGTAATATGTCGTCACAGGTTATGTACCCATGTAAGCTCAAATCCCAAGTATTGACCACACAGTTCACGACTAACAATATATTATTTGTATGCATGCCTTATTTTGAAAATGGGGAATAAATTCGTTATTTGTCGACAAAAACTCGATATTTTAAAAGTGGATGTGTTGTATATTAATAAAAAAAGCTTTCATTATTGTCTATTGATGGGTTATAGCTCGATATTTGCTTATGATATTGTATACAACCTGTAACTAAATAAATGCTAGACCTTAGATTATAGTAAAGCCAACGAAGCGAGAGAAAAAAGGTAAACAATGTTTCAGCGTTTCCAAACATTTTTATTTGAAAATGATTACGTATCACTTCAAGCGCGTTCCAGACAGGAATGAAATTGCTCATAAGATGGCGGATCTGACAGTTTAGAACCGCTGTGCTGACAGCTTTCCTGTACTACGGAACACGCAACGACAGCTGTCGCTCGGCCATTGTCGCATACGTGTGACATGTGCGACAAGGACAGAGAAAACAATCGCTAGTTATCGCAAAGTAACTCAGTAATGGTCGCTTTGTTTACTTTTTTTCTCTCGTTTCTTTGGCTTTACTTTAGAAACTAATTATGTCTACCCCATCTCTTCCCATGGGTGTTGTGGAAGGTGACTAAGGGATAAGGCTGTTCTCAATCCAACAGTAAACATACAGCACATTACAAAATGCCGATTTAACATTTTTGTCTGCTTGAGTGGCATAATAAAATAGGCTCGTTCCCTACTTGAAAATCATAATTCCCAAATGTGGGTACACCTCTGCCACCCTTTCGGGATATACAGGGGTGTCTAAAATTCGGTATGTTCCCACTTGTTCTACTAAAGAGTAGAACTGTAGAAGAAACGTGACTTTTAGTTCTACTCTTTAGTAGAACAAGTGGGAACATACCTAAAATTCAAGTCCATCCAGTTCTATTGCAAGGGTAACCTTTCCCTTGCAATAGAACTGGGTCTTTTTTATTTATTTTATTCATGCAATTGAATAGTATTTATTTATTTATTTATGAGATTAGTGAGATAGATAGAATTTAGAAACAAATTCTGAACAGGTTACTTTCATGTATCGCATTAATTTTGTTACAGGTTGTATAAAAAAATGTATAAAAATTCGAAATTATTGATGAAAATGAAAAATTAATTCTTTACCTTAATTTTACTTTTGTGAGATTATTTTTCCATACTATCGTAAATATCATTAAGGGTATAAAATTGTATAAGGATAACTTGTAACCTAATTTGAATAGGACAAAAGCGTTTTTATAATCTATTTTATGATATTGTTGTGACATTGCATGATAGTTGGGACATTTTATGATATTTGTGACATTGCATGATAGTTGCGACATTTTATGATTTTTGTGACATTACATGATAGTTGGGGCATTTCATGATATTTGGGGAAAATGAATGGTATTTCGGATATTATATTGTGGTGTCAGTCTTGGTTCAGTGGAACGGGGAGTTGCGTGGACATTTCTTGCCGCAAGCACATTTCCTGACTATCTCGATATCTTTGGTATATCTTGTGCCGTCAGCGCATACCAATCTTATCTGCAAAAGAGAATGTTCGAATTTTAACATATTATAACGTGAAAAAATCGAAAACGTCAACATTGCCTGTCCGCACTATTGTATATCCTATGCCGAATACAATCCGTGCGCTACAGGGCTTCTGTCTATGGGGATGTCTTGCGATTTATGTTCATAATGTTATTTTTAAGCTATCGTGGTGTAAACTCATGGTTATTTATAACTATTCGGGACTTCACGCGATAAAGTCATGACCATGGGTGCAGCATCGCTCCCGAAACGTTAGCAAAAGTAAGTAAACATTTTTTATCGCGTGAAGTCCTGAATAGCCATAGGTTCATAATGTCTCAAGGTATACATACCTTTCTCTTCTTAGTCTTCCTAGGAGCACAACAGTGTCCATTGGGGCAGGACGCTCGAGCTCCTCGCCATACGCACCGAGCGCCTCGCACGGCGCGGCGGCTTCGGCACGAACCTTCCGTGATCACTTCACGGGTTGCTTCCTACAACACAGTGTAAATATACATGAAAGTGAACCTAATAATATTCCTTTTTATTGCATCATGGTTATAATATATATTGGTGGATCGTGCCACCTGAAGAAAAGTGGTTACAGTAACCTGTGAAAAAGGGTCAAAATTTTACGCGGTATTATATCTTCCTACAGTCCCGGGGCGCGAAAAGCACTGATTAGGCCGTCAAGCTGAGTGCCACCACTATTAACATGGTAGGTACATTTTTACGATGGTGACCCTCTTTCAGAGACTTTGCCTTTAGCTTACCATCAGGCGAGGTGATGTCAAATTGACGTGACTCCATAAAAAAAATTTTTGATACTTTTAGAATTTTTTTTTGTTGTTTGTTTGTTGTTTTTACCTTTCATAGTACTTACAGAGTACTTGATACAGGTGATTTTATAAAAGAATTTTGGCAACATTAGTAATTAAAAGTATTAAGTATTAGTATTAATTTGGCGAAAGAAAAAATATTTTTTTGATAATGTGTGGGAATAGTGTTCAGGTAAAAAGAATAATGTATGGGGGTAGTAAAAAAATTCTTTTTCATTCACTAAATTTATACTTCCAGATGATTTTGCTATCGATACTGTGCCTTATTTTTTTTCCAATACGACTAAAATTAATTTGAACTTTATTAATGTGAACTCACCTTTCTGCAAGCACCTGTGGCGGAGGTGGGTGACGGCGCATGCTCTGAAGGCATCTGCTGTTTGTGTGATGGCGCCGCTGGAAAAAAAATACATGAAAGACATAAAGTTTGAAATTCTATCACAAAATCACCTTTAAAATCTAGGCGGAGGGGGAGGTTATGTCAGATTCGAACCGATTAAAACCACACGCCGTCGGTATCGCAGTGCTAGGCCGAAGGTGAGGTTGTCAGCGCCATATCCCTCGCACTTTAGCTACCCAGAGCCATCCCTTACGGTCTGGCCCTCTTCAAGGGGGAAGTGGGGGGGTTGGACGGTGTTCAACGCGCAAACTATTCAGTTTAGAAAAAAATGGTGTAAGAAACCTCAATAGTATTTTTAAAGACCTATCTATAAGTACACGTATGGATTTGATGGAAAAAAAATTTTTGAGTTTAACCCCCAAAATTTTTTTTTTCTATTTTTGAATGAAATTCATAATGCGTTCTGCGGCAGCCTACTGGTATGGGTAATGGACTGCTTAGACGAGGTCCCACACCAATGACTTCTCGATGCTTTTAGAAGTTATGTGTGTATTTATCGCAGGTTTATAAGTGCCCGGTTAATGGCAATAAGCTCGCCACCTTACATTGGGACCTAAACATAAACTGGCGAAATGTTGGTGCTAGCACCTCTGCCTACCCCTTCGGGGAATACAGGCGTGAGTTTATGTTATGTTATGTTATTCATAATGCGTTTCACAGAATACATCTACTTGCCAAGTCTCAACAGAATAGGCCTTAAAGTTTCGGAGAAAAGTTGCTGTGACATACGGACGGACAGACAGACAGACAGACAGACATGACGAATCTATAAGGGTTTCGTTTTTTTGCCATTTGTTTAAGGAACCCTAAAAACCCTTACCGATATTGAATATATATTTTTTTATTCGTAATGGACACAAAAACTCATCATCCACATAAAGACGTTAGTCCTGATTGCATCCGAAGCCACGATGCCCTCGGAGCTCAGGGTCCGCCTTCCGGCTCTTCCTCCTCCACTTTGCACGATCTTGGGCGTCCAAGGTAGTGAGACCGTTTGCACGGCGTCGGCGTCGGCGGAGGGTGACATACCCTCCACGACGCCCAGCCAGCACTTCTTGGGCCTACCCCTTCTACCTGGACCCGGTGGGGGCGCCATTGCTAGGCATTTGTTACCCACGTAGTTGGACGGTAATGGACACAAAAACTATTTAATATATTTTGATGTGTTATTTTGTGGTAGCCATGGCCAGATTTAAAATCTTATGTATTTTTGATTGCAATCGGTTAAGTAAAACCAGAGATAAATGATCAAAACGTGTGATAAGCGACTATCACGCAGGCGAAACCACACGCAAAAGTTAGTAAAGTCAATATTTTATTACCTGGCGACGCTTGCACATTATTAATGGCTTGTTTCCGAGAAGGTGTCTTGCCCTGGGTAATGACTGGAGCTCCACCTGTCAACCAAGGTAAAATACTCAAAAAGGTAATTAAATCAAAATGTATTACATTTCGGCCATGAATATGGGGTCAAAATTGGACTCAAAGTCAAAGTCAAAGTCTTTATTCGTTGAATATGGTACAAAATGGTGTTTAGGTACATAATGTTCAGATCTCATATTCTGCCGGTTCTGGTGTACAAAATTTTACATTGAATACATCTCATTATTTATCATTAAAAATCAACACATGCAATAGGTACAATTTAAAATTAAGATGTCAGTGTTTAATTAGATTGTATCATTTAAAAAATCGTCAATATTATAATAACATTTATCATATAGTATGTCCTTTAAATTCTTTATTCCATTATGGGTCTTCAATATCTCCTTCACGAATACGCCAAATCACCAGTGTAGTGTTTGTGTATCTGGCAACACTGTCTCGGGCCACATCGTGGTGGGATGAAACGTCAACATGACATATAACGAGAGCCAGGAGGCGGGAGTGACGAACGTTATCATCTGCTCACGTTGGAGGTTGACGAGCCATTGACTATAAGTGTACTACAACCAGTAATCTCCCGTAAAGGCCTGATACGGTGTGCGGTTTTAGCCGGTTCGAGACCGAACATAACCACCCCCGGTGGTTGGTGGGGGAGGTATCTGTTAGTTTAGCAGTGTTGGTTTCCGGTGGGGTGGATTAGTACCACCCCAGCTCTTTCTGTGGGTGTCGTAAAAGGCGACTAAGGGATAGAGCTGTTCTCCATCCGACAGTAAACATACAGGTCAAGACAAAGAGTCGTGGGACCGAAAATCATAATTGGCGAAATGTGGGTGCTACTACACCTCTTCCTACCACTTCGGGGATTTACATATTATAACATAAACCTAAACATAAACGTAAACTCACGCCTGTATTCCCTGAAGGGGTAGGCAGAGGTGCTAGCACCCACATTTCGCCAGTTTATGTTTAGGTCCCAATGTAATAGGTGGCGAGCCTATTGCCATTAACCGGGCACTTATAAACCTGCGATAAATACACACATAACTTCGAAAAGCATCGAAAAGTCATTGGTGTGTGCCATGGTAAACCTGGGATCGAACCCGAAACCTCGTCTCAGCAGTCCATTAACCATACCACTAGGCTACCGCAGATAATTTTTTTTCGGGGATTTACAAGACGTGAGTATATGGTATTTGTTGTGATTTATGGGCCTCTAAGATTACTCTGGGCCACGCTCTAAAAAGCAGAAATGAGAAGTAGCCCAAGTGAGAAGTAGCCCGAGGGATGAGAAGCCCAAGGGAGAAGATCAGCCTGAAGATAGCCTTAATCAGAAGTAGCCATAATGAGAAGTAAAGTAAAGCCAACGAAGCTAGAGAAAAAAAGGTACTTAAACAAAGATTCAGTGGTTGGGGCTAGCTCCAAGAATGGCTCAGTGTAACCCATTTTTACACCCGGGAACCACGCTATGATGATGTTTTAGAGTATATCACTTACCTATAGAAGCTCTAAGTTCACACTGAGGCCCGGCGGTACCGGCGCGGCATTTGCAAGTGTAGTCGGAGGGAGAGCCCTCCTCCCGCACGCAGCGGCCGCCGCGGGCGCAAGGATTGGGTACACAAGGATCCTGGACAAATGTTACAGTCATCATTATCTTTGGAACATACATAAGGCTACTTACTATGAACCATTCTAAACGTAAAACACGATCGTAAGATGCAGTATTAAGCCATATATGTATCATGAGACGGACATCCAAACATAACTTACACTCATCTCATATAACCCTCCTTTTATGGCTACACGTTCAAATATTAGTTCCGTTTCATTCATTGCATTCATTTCATTCTTTTCAATCAATGCATTCGTGTCTTCCATTTTATTCGTGATTTTCGTTTCATTCTTTTCATTTATTTATTTTATTTATTTATTTATTAGTGTTCACAAATATTATAGACAATAAAGTATTATGTACATGGTTGACAAAAAACCCTTACGGGTTTGTCTAGGCAACCGCGGTTACATTCGACTCGGGCTTATGACAATGTGGATTTATTTAACATACAGTAATACAGTACTTATAACTACATATAGAAGCACATTATATTATCTGTGATGATATACAACAATATCAACGGGAACCAACGCGATCACGGGATAGGGACAGGTACATACACGCTTTTGATTAGTCTGACGTCTGGGTCTACCATATCAGTATGTACTCACGCAAAACTAGTTAATCCTACAATTTGTTCTATTTTTCAATATTATTGACAATAAATCCAGAAATGTGGGTAAGTAGATATAAATTATAGAAAATTATAACATCAAGTCTCCGTTTTGCAAAGCGACGAATGCGTCCGCATCATTCGTTTTATTCATTTCATCGAGTTGCGAACACGACTTGGTCTGCCAGGAATTCCCCGATAACCAAGCGTGTATTGCACCGTAGGGCAGGAGTTAGTATTACGTTGGAATTACATTAGTATAGGGTGACGGGATTAGGATTAGCTAGGATAATTCGCCGTAGGAGTGCCGTACGTACTCAGTAAGAGGGGCAGGCTAGGACAGACTAGGATAGAATATTAGATTAATCACATTTTCCTGAACAGTCGAGGTAAGTGCTGTTCAGTTTCATTTCTTCATTAGTTTCGTAAGTTTCATTCGTTTCATTGATTTCATTCATTTCATTCGTTTCATTTTTAAAGAAATAATATCATTCACATAAGTAACCAGATCTTACTGACCTGATTGTGTCTCCCAGCATCTTCTTGGATGAAAATAGTAGCCACTGAAGATGTGGTAGGTTCATCCTCTCCGCAGCCAGCCGAAGTTCTCTGGACTCTCACAGCGTTGACGTAGTCCACTCGCTTGTGGTTTATCCAAGCCTCTTTCAGGCACCCTGGAATGGTACACCATTTGTATAATGCCACGAAATATAATTATTTAGAGGGTATTTTTGAAAATTTAATCATGTAACACCAAAGTGCTTGAAAAGACGAATTAAACAAGCCCAAACACCATTGGTCTATCTTGTTTAGTTTAGAAATGCGTTTGAAAGTCTACCGTTTCCATATCTTTTTTTTTTCGTGTGGAAATCCCCACGGTTACCTCACGCCCCCGGAGCCGAAAAGGGAGGTTATGTCGGACTCGGACCGACTAAAACCACACACCTACTGAGGGTCGTGGTGCTAGGCCGGAGGTGAGGTTGTCTTTGACATATCCCTCGCATCCCGGCTGACCCAGGGCCATCCCTTACGGTCTGGCCCTCCTCGGGAGGGGGGATAACGGTGTCTCCGACTCGCCCTTGGAATGGGGAGGCGCGCTGTGCCATCCCCGTGGCTTGCTTCTGCTGGGGTGACAGGCGGCTTCCCCCGTCACCGCCAGTATCAAGACCCTATGCTTATTTGGGGTTTTGGTAATGATACTATTGGAAGTTTATTTTAGCGCGAATTATTTGGTATTATTTAGATTTAGCCCGACGTTTCGACTTACTTTTCAGCAGACATGGTCGCGGGCTGAATAAAGATAGTAGTGGTCACTGAGTTTGAAGGATAAATCTCGATAAAATCATATAAAGTAAAGTTTACATCATACCTTTGAGAATGCCGAGAGGCGAAACCGGTCAGGTGAAAAATAAAACACTGGATAATTTTATAGTAATTTGGGAAAAAAAGGTGAAAGGAAAAAATATATGGGAGGAGTTTTAATAAAAAACATTTGTTCTTTCGTCAAAATATTACTTCCAGATGATTTAGCTTTCGAAACTGTGACCAAATTCTTTTTATACAAAACGACTATAAAATCACCCAGTATAGTGGAAAAGTACAAAGTGTCTTACTCATTATGTATAGCAGATTCCACCAAGTGCCATCAATCAACAGTTTAAACAGCTCGATAGAATCCGTGAAAAGTGGTTTCATTCCAATGTTACTAGAATTTTTATTTAAAAAATTGTTTAAAGACCTACCTTTGAAGCTGGTGATATTTCGTAAATGCCATTTACTGAATGCTTCCTTGGCAATATCCTCGGGTACTCCTCCAAGGTACATAGGCCTCTCCAGTCGAAGGTATTCTTTAGTACCTAAAAATAAAAAATAATCATCATTATTGTGAAGCTCATGGCGAAGTTATAACCATACTTAGTACTGAAGAAGCAAGTCTTGCTTAAGGATACTTGCGAGGTCAATCTTGGGATGGATGACCATTGAATGCATTTTACAGCATTAACTGTAACGTATGCTAACTGTACAAATCGAATACATAGGGAAAAAGAATCTTTTCGGGCGGGAATCAAACCCACGATCTTTTCCTTACAGGGGGAATGCCTTGACCAACTCGGCTACCGAGACACGCCCGATGTGATTCAAATTTCACTTCTTATTCGTCTTTAAGGCGACGGTGGAGTTATCTACCGATACTCTTACGAACTATCGGAACCAATGAATGATTTTACCATCATTTTTGAACATCCGTTCGCCGGAGAAGATTATTTTTCCCGTTGTATTCAATGGGTGACCATTCTTAACACATTGAGAGCATATACACTCGCACGCATCTATAAAAGAGAACATGTGCGCAAACGATGCAAGCAATTTCATAAAGAACCAAGCTGTTCTGTGACTCTTTTCTTTGCCGCACCATTCAGTCTTCGAATTCTTCAGCAGCACAAGTATTTGCTTCTTCCTACAGTCGCAGGTCCTTTAAGCGTAAAAAGGCATCTGTCAATTCCGTCAAGGTAGGAACCACCATTGTAGGGACAGCTTCTGTAATAGCGGCTACTATTCTTTGCACGACACTCCACTTTATAATCAGGGTATCATTCACCACTAAGACCTGGATCTCCTTGCCAGCTCACATGTTTCCTTCTTCCTACAGTCCCGGGTCCTTTAAGCGGGTCGTGAAAAGGCATATCATGAGGCCGTCAAGCTGAGTGCCACCATTGTTAACATGGTACATGTTTACGATGGTGACCTTCTTTCCGAGACTTTAACTTTAGCTTAACATCAGGCGAGGTGAAGACAAAATGACGTGTCTTTTATAGAAAAAAAAAATCAATTTGGCGACCTAAATATAAAAATCTAGGATCAACGTACCTTCATTGATGATGGATCTGGCAGGTCCATCATCCACCTTCAAAGTGAAGTTCTTCTTGATGGCGATCAGCTCCGCCTTGTGATAGTTACCGTCTGATACCATCTCGAAGCTGTCGAAAGAGCAGGGAATAAATTACAATTTTGGAAAATGACTAGCAAATAAGCACGCATAATGAAGATGGTGTCAACCAGCTTTGCCTCCGTAAAAGTCAAGACGAACCAATTGAAGTGCAAAGTTTTGGATGGAATCAGAATTGCTTTGAATGATGATGAACCGGTACTTCGATATCAACATTATATTTTTTTTTATTTAAACTTTTTGCACAAATTTTCTGCCAGTCACCAGATCAGGTGATGCAGAGATATTACTGTCAAAGGTAGGTGCACGAAGTATTCTGGTGAGAATTTTATCTAGTTTGGTATAAATGCTAACATAATCAATAATATGAAATCAAAATTATTAAACATAATCATAAGAATATGTTCATAATGTTAATATATACAAACACCATAGACTACATACATATATAGATGTTGAATTTGCAAAATGTTGAATTTCCAAAATGTTGAATCCATAAAATCACTAAAGCAGCGTCCACACATCGAGAAGCGTACGTCGCGAATGGTTTAGTCTCATATGCCTCGGGTTGAATAGACATGTGCTCACACTAAGCATTCGCGTATACATAAGTGTACCGTCATATATGCCTCAGGCTGAGGCATGGTTGATGAACCATTCATGACACATGCCTCGCAATATCTGTACAATAAGTGTACAATAAAGATTTTTCTTATCTTATCTTATCTTATCTTACGCTGCTCAATGTATTGTAAAAGATAAATGGTAGTCATTTCACGGCAAATATAGGAGTTCGATCGCTGCGAAGTTAAGACTGAAAGCTTCTTTGTTTTTCGTGCAGAAATCTCCACGGATACCTTGCCCGCCGGAAGGGGAGGATATATCGGACTCGAACCGACTAAAACCGTACGCCGACTGGGTCGTGGTGCTAGGCCGGAGGTGAGGTTGTCTTCGACATATCCCTCGCACCCCGGCCGACCCATGGCCATCCCTTACGGTCCGGCCCTCCTCAGGAGGGGGGACAACGGTGTCCCCGGTTAAGACTGAAAGCAGTAAGTTTTAGATACTTAGCGAAAAGGCTCGAATCGAATGGTTAATCACATACCTGTACATAGTAGAAGTGGGATGGTTCCCGATGTCATAGCTAATGCGGATCCTGCCGTTGAACAACTCGACTGCGAGATGTTCGTTCTCGCCGAAGTACATTAGAACACCGTGGAGCTGTGTTGTACTGAACACTGGAAAATATAGTATACAGAATATAATTAACGACATATATCTTGACCCTAAAATATACTCTATCAGTACACGTTTCCTGGTTGTCTTTTGAAGATAGCTCACGCGGGGCTACCGCGGTGGACGAGCTCAAATTCACCAAGCATTGGTTATTAAAAACAATCCTACCTTGTTACCTACTTGTTCTGTTGTAAATCTGCTGGTATAGTATTATTATCTATCGATCTATCTTATCCGTGTGCGTAAGGGCCTCGATTTGTCTCACGATTTAGGTCCAAGATGATTATGTGTCTATGTATCGAGTTATCGAGTATCGATCAATCGACCGTCGGATGTGTTCATTCCGCCGCCAACGTGAGCGTTATGTCACTCGCTCTCGACTCGTGCTCTTTCTTTACTTCGGCCCCCGCCACGCCGCGCGTATCTCACAGTGGTGGTACAGAGTCGCGATCATCTATCTATCTAATATATAAAATACTCGTGTCACAGTGCTAGTCTGCAAACTCTTTCGAAAAGGCTTGATCGATTGTTAAGAATTTTTTTGTGTATGCCTTTTTGGTAGGTCCGCAAATCAGGTGTAATTTATTATTTAAATACCTAAGTTATAAGCGTGGGCCTCACCTGACCTCATTCTGTTCATTTAATTGGATTTTTTTGGGAAGAAAAGTTTCTTAGGAAAATACTTTAGTTTCTTACCTAATGTGACATTAGCTTGAGGTGCTGTCCTCAGCGGCTCCAGCTCAACCAAGGAATCGTTGTGGCTGAATGTCAACGATGTCAAATATTCGCACAGACGACCTGCGAATAAATAAAATATGTTTGTTGGCCTTGTTTTTACGGCTATATTAAATATTTGGAGCGACAGCCGTCTGACCTGCCAGCCTGAGTAGTGAACAGTCACTGAAAGAATTGCTCAGGTCGCCCATATAGGCCTCCGTCTCGACTTAACGACTTTTGAAAGCCAGGACTGACTGACTTCTAACGTCCTCAAGTATGGGAAGCGCACAGATGTAATATCACTAAGCGGTCACCCATCCAAGTGACAGCCGCGCCTAGGTAGATTAACCCACTGATCGCTTGCCGAGCAGTGAGCTCACTTGGCCATGAGTTTCTCAGTATGAATGTATATTAAGTGGTAAATACCTGAATACCCTGGTGCGCATTTGCAGAGGTAGTCATTCGCAGTGCTGAGAAGGGGTCGTTCCATGATTATGTCATCCTGAACACAAGAAAATTTAATTTGAAACGATACAGTTTAAATGATGATCTTCTGTATAACGGAAAATAGATACTTTTTACGCCGTGCCTAAAGAACCTGGGATCATAGACGGACGGGACGCAATTGATGGTGAACAAGGGGGCTACCCGTGGAACACTTTCCTTTTCTTGCCTAAGGTCATCAAAGGGTTGTTACACGCATACCTAGAGTAAAGACAGTGTCAGCAGCGTCAGCAGTGTGATGCCTCTAGTGTTGCAAACATCTATAGGCCACGATAACCACTTTCCATCAGGTGGGCTGTGTGCCACCTAACTGGTATAAAACACGAAGAACCTCCAAGCAGCTCTCTGTTTGGCTACTCCCGTCATCACCATCATCATCATTAACACGTGTTTTCCTGATTGCATCAGCGATCAAAGTGAACTCGAATTTAAGGATCCGTCTTTCGGCTCTTCATATTCCACTTCCACACACACGAATATGGGCATCAATGGTAGTGAGATTGAAATGAATTGAAATATTTATTTGCCACACTACAATTTGTGCATTCAAAGTATCATCTTAGACCAAATTCACAAGTGTTTGGTTGACCAGTGATCCCCATGCTAAGAATAAACTTGTGTTATGAGCGATTATTCGCACGCCGCAGATGGCGGCGTCTACACGCTTTGCGCCGTATATTGTCAACAAGTTTGCCGGCACTCTTGTGTAAGTACGTACCTGTAGCGCGCGCCTCTGCGGCAGGTAGCACACGCCGTGCACGCAGTCGTGGTGCCGCCTGAGTATATTGTCAACAAGTTTGCCGGCACTCTTGTGTAAGTACGTACCTGTAGCGCGCGCCTCTGCGGCAGGTAGCACACGCCGTGCACGCAGTCGTGGTGCCGCCTGAGTATATTGTCAACAAGTTTGCCGGCACTCTTGTGTAAGTACGTACCTGTAGCGCGCGCCTCTGCGGCAGGTAGCACACGCCGTGCACGCAGTCGTGGTGCCGCCTGAGTATATTGTCAACAAGTTTGCCGGCACTCTTGTGTAAGTACGTACCTGTAGCGCGCGCCTCTGCGGCAGGTAGCACACGCCGTGCACGCAGTCGTGGTGCCGCCTGAGTATATTGTCAACAAGTTTGCCGGCACTCTTGTGTAAGTACGTACCTGTAGCGCGCGCCTCTGCGGCAGGTAGCACACGCCGTGCACGCAGTCGTGGTGCCGCCTGAGTATATTGTCAACAAGTTTGCCGGCACTCTTGTGTAAGTACGTACCTGTAGCGCGCGCCTCTGCGGCAGGTAGCACACGCCGTGCACGCAGTCGTGGTGCCGCCTGAGTATATTGTCAACAAGTTTGCCGGCACTCTTGTGTAAGTACGTACCTGTAGCGCGCGCCTCTGCGGCAGGTAGCACACGCCGTGCACGCAGTCGTGGTGCCGCCTGAGTATATTGTCAACAAGTTTGCCGGCACTCTTGTGTAAGTACGTACCTGTAGCGCGCGCCTCTGCGGCAGGTAGCACACGCCGTGCACGCAGTCGTGGTGCCGCCTGAGTATATTGTCAACAAGTTTGCCGGCACTCTTGTGTAAGTACGTACCTGTAGCGCGCGCCTCTGCGGCAGGTAGCACACGCCGTGCACGCAGTCGTGGTGCCGCCTGAGTATATTGTCAACAAGTTTGCCGGCACTCTTGTGTAAGTACGTACCTGTAGCGCGCGCCTCTGCGGCAGGTAGCACACGCCGTGCACGCAGTCGTGGTGCCGCCTGAGTATATTGTCAACAAGTTTGCCGGCACTCTTGTGTAAGTACGTACCTGTAGCGCGCGCCTCTGCGGCAGGTAGCACACGCCGTGCACGCAGTCGTGGTGCCGCCTGAGTATATTGTCAACAAGTTTGCCGGCACTCTTGTGTAAGTACGTACCTGTAGCGCGCGCCTCTGCGGCAGGTAGCACACGCCGTGCACGCAGTCGTGGTGCGCGCACGGCGACGTGCCGAGAGCGGCGTGTGGCGCGGCCTCGCAGTACCGCCCCGCGTGCCCACCCGCGCATGCGCAGCGGTACTCGTCCAGCCCGTCCACGCACGTCGCGCCGTTCTGGAACAATTCGTAACATTTAGAAGTGTTAGGCAAGGGGAGGCTACCATAAAAGGTAAGACATGGCAATATTTCCAACACAATTATCCGAGTCTGACTGGGGAAGGAGGTATTGGTAGGTCAGAACTTATTGGTATTTTTGTGCTATCAATGGGAAAACCAAAAGTTTGTCCTGCTTTGTCTTCTGTTCTTACAGAGTCGGCAGCGTGAGTATGACGCCCCTGGCGCAATACACAACCTCAAGCCACGATAATCAATTTCAATCAGGTGAGCTGTGTGCTTAACACCTACCTGACACATATGGTTGATGCAGTCATCAGCGTTGACGGTACAGTTCTGTCCGGAGTAGCCCTTAGGACACGCGCAAGTGTAGTGACTGTGATGATCGGTGCACACCGCACCGTTCTCACATGGGTTGAACTCTTTCGTACAGAAAGGAATCTTCTTCTCGCAGTATTCGCCTGTGGAGTACAAAATAAGAATATTTTAATGTGGAAGTATAGAAAGGGATAAACGTATTTGGGGCCCAAGCCAACCTATATACAAGCCCGTACATCAATTAAAGATATGATTTCGAACTCTGCAGCAAGCAGACAGGCACTATCTCTGTAGTATGACATTACATTGCGAGTTACACAGCAATATCGCTGCAGCACTGCAGCAGATGCTACTTGCAATTAAATGAATAAACAACATAACAACACCAGTAAAAGTGTAATACTGCTATGTGCTGCAGAGTTCAATAAACTGAGATGGAGAGTTGTTTTGGGCTCTAAAGTGTGAGCTATGCCATTCGGATGAAAAAATGATCCCTCAAGTATCGAAGGCGAATTGCCAACTTTTCAGTTTTAAACCGTATAGTGTATTTTAGTGCCTCAATGAGCACGTTAAGCATCTTTCTAACTGTCATTTCCTGTAGAAAATTTACTATGACCCGTCATTCTGCCTCTGTAGACAACAGAAACTGGCCACTCACCCATGAATCCTGGTGCACATTTGCAGGAGTACCCCTCAAGATGGTCGACGCAGGTCCCGTTATTCTGACATTTGTTCGCCACACAATCGTCTATGTTCACTTCACAGCGAGCGCCTGTATACCCTGCTTGGCATGAACAACTGCAACAATGACGTCACTAGTATAAATCAAAGTTTAATCAAATGTGTTAAATAAAAGCTGCAACTTCAGTGTAGTGGGTAAGCCTCACAGCAAACACAGGGAGGAGGAGGAGGAGAAGAAGGTTGCTTAAGTACAGTGACTGGTAAACTTCTTGACAGCGTACAGATGTGGTCACTTGCCACCGCAATGATCTTGCCAATGAAGTGATGGAGACACCCTGTTTCTCTCTTAAAATAGTACATGGCCCAAGGTCAGCCAGAGGAAATGCCTTTTTAGTTAAGACCTAACACGGCATCTGAGTTTAGTCGGTCTGACTCCAACAATTTCACCCCTTTTTTTTTTTTTTTTTTTTTTTTTATACAGTACACGTCAATTTGACTTCACCTCGCCTGATGTTACCATCTCCCTAACATGATCTCATCACCATCGTACAAAAAGCATCGTTGGCTTTACGATTGAGAGGTCTCACTTCTAACACAAGCAATTTAGTCGGCGGAGTCATCAAAGTTCATTGTTTAAAAATGGTTGAAAAATCATTCATTGGTTCCAACAGTTCGTAAGAATGTTGGTAGATGGCTCCACCGTCGCCCTTAAAGACGGATATAAAAAGAAGGGAAATTTGAAGTGGTTCAGGTGTGACTCAATAGCTCAGTTGGAAGAGCATTCCCCTGTAAGGGAAAGGTCGTGGGTTCGAATCCCACTTTAGCATTTAATTTTCCCGATGTTTTTCAAACAAGCTATTTACTTAGCTGGAGGGGTCAATGGGAATATTAGTAACTTCGGTTAAAATATTTAAAAAAATTACCCTATGGTGAAACCACGGTTAAACTTACCGGAATCTTCCCTCCTCCAGCACATGGCAGATCCCATGAGCGCACGGCGATCCATAACAGGCATCTATCTGATGCTGGCAGGAGTCCCCATGGTATCCCCTCGCGCAGAGGCACTCGTGACCCCCCGCACCCCTGGCGCGGCAGGACCCACCGTTCCTGCAGGGGTTGCTGTAACAGCTGTCGCACTTGGAGATTATTTCTGCTGGAGGTGTACCTGGAAGACAGGGGAATTGAAGGGTTGGTTGAAAGTCTTCTATCTATACTTTTATTATTATTTTTTTTATATATATTTGGTCCGTCAATTGACTGCACCCCGCTAGATGGCAACAAAGCTGAAGTGCAGTCCAGAAGATACAGACCACCATTCCCGGTGCCATTGGACGTAAAATGGTGGTCCCTAACTTGACGGCCTTGATAGATGCCTTTTCACGCCCCGCTTGAAGAACCCGGGACTGTAAGAGGAGGGAAACACGTATGCGGGCAGAGCATTCCAGCTCTTTATCGTGCGGCAGAGGAAAGAGCCCCCAAACCGTTTAGTGCGAGATGGTATGGATTCCACCGTGTGTGGATGGCACCGCAGACCAGCACGTGTTGTTCTGGATAGGAAGGGAGGGGATTGTAAAATGGAAATGTTCGTTCGCGATGGACACAAAAACTACTGAATGGAATTTGATGCGGTTTTTTTTCTTGATCAGACTTAAAATATTACGTTTGTTTGATTGCGATAATATATAGGTTGCTGTGGGTCGCGGTCACGGGATCAGTATTTCTGTGAACCTGGAACATTGATATGAAGAACCAGGCTCACAGAAATTTTAAGGAACTTTATCTGGGTCACGGGAACAGGAGCAGTGTGTCCTACCTAAGCCTTTCTATTTCGAACTTAACGCGGACGAAGTCACGGTCAAAAGCTAGTATATATATGCTCAATAGCTTTTTTATGCGTTGGTTTGGTTAACCATACAATTTAAAGGTGACAAGCTGACGGCTCACCCGATGGATTCTGATTCCTGTAAGAACAGAGAGTTTATATGCCGTCAGTCCGGGTTCAAGGACCGGTACCAGAGGTCCGGGGTTCGAATGTCCTAGATTTTTTGTCTACACTAATATTATAAAGAGGAAAGCTTTGTTTGTAATGAATACGCTCAAAAACTACCGGACTGATTTAAAAAAATCTTTCACCGTTTGAAAGTTACATTATCCACGAGTAACATAGGCTATATTTTATTTTGGAAAAAAATTAGGTGTATAATTCATGATGGTTTTATGTAAATGGACTGAAATATAACGATTAATTTTGAAGAGGTCACAAAACATCTTATGCTACATAAATTAGGCGCAAAAAGAATCACGGTTACCGAAATCCACGCGGGCGAAGCTGTGGGCGGAAGCTAGTATTAAATATAGGCGGTAGAGTACGCAACATACAGCTCCTCATAAAGAACCCGCTAGACGACAACAGGCTCGTCCTCTTTACGTGGGACCGAAATCATATTTTTTTTATGTTTAGATCGTCAAATTCAGTCAATTACCTTTACAAATAAAAGCGCTTGATTGAGTGCTCAAAATGAGCTTGTCCCTCATGGCGACAGGTTCGGAACACCTGGCGATACCAGGCTCTACGTACTCTCCAGCACTCTTCACCCATTCAGACAGCCAGCGGGCGTTGCAGTCGCAGTAGAGGGGGTTCGATCCTAGGGCACTGAAAAATAAAATGTGACATTGAATTGTGAATCATATATTGTCCGATTTTGTAATTGACAAATGTGGTTATGGAGTCAGTTTTGTGATCAAAAGGTCCAAAAACACAATTCTCTAAATAAAAAGATTTTCAAAATTCAGTCTTGATCTAATCTCAATGTTCAACAAGTCAAAAATTCATCATTTAAGCATTTAAGCTGAGTGCCACCATTATAACACAGTGGGTTACACTTCTAACACAAATAACATAGCTGCAATAGACGATAGTATGAACGTGACAACTGAACAGAACAGAACAGTACAGAAAGAGAAAGAAAGAGCATGAGATCACCGTGACATCACGTCTCATGCTCTATCTTTCTCTTTCTTTTCTTGATATGTGCGTATGTTTTCAAGTATCACTTACACATGAGATATCGATTCCAGGTCCCTGAAGACACCATCAGCCAGCATGGATATGTTGTTCCCATGGAGGGACAGCACCCTCAGCTGCGTTAACCCTTTTAGGGCATCCCTCTGAAAAATAAAATAAATTAAACTGTAAACAGAGCTGTACTTTTCATATTTTACCCCTTTCTTTGGGGTGACGGGTGGAGCCACTTGTCACCCCAGCAAAAGCAGGCCACGACGGCCATCCAACCCTCCCGTATATCGGTAGTGAGTTGGGTACACCGTGGTCCACCCTCCCAAGAAGGAACATAACCTCCTCCCTCGGCCCTGGTGGGGAAAGGGGGGATTAACCATGGGGATTCCCCCACGTAAAAAAAGAGCATAAGGCGAAAAGCCTCTGAGAGCACGTGACGCTATCGGTCCTGGTTGTCATAAGAATATATACTATAGCACTCTATAGGTTGTTGAGGTCAGATGGCAGTCGTATCACGGAAAAAATAGCAGATCAACTAAACCCGTAGTTAGACTGGAGAAAGCGGACCCCAACTCCGAAGTAAAAGCTTCGTTTGTGACTGGACGCTAATACGATTTTAAATAAATATTCCACAACATTCCACACAACGCTATCTAGACCCAAGGTAAGCTTAACTAGCTTGTGTTATAGAATGTAGAATGCCGATAGACATACTTAAAGTAAAGCCAACGAAGCGAGAGAAAAAAGGTAAACAAAGTTTCAGCGGTTCCAAACATTTTTATTTGAAAATGATTACGTATCACTTCAAGCGCATTCCAGACAGGAATGAAATTGCTCATAAGATGGCGGATCGGACTGTTTAGAACTGCCTGTACTACGAAACACGCAACGACAGCTGCCGCTCGGCCATTGTCGCGTACGTGTGACATGTGCGACAAATACAGAGAAAATAATCACTAGTTATCGAAACGTAACTCAGCTATGGTCGCTTTGTTTACTTACCTTTTTTCTCTCGACTCGTTGGCTTTACTTTAGATACTTTTTTTGTAAATACATACATATTATACATAGAAACACCCAGACCAATGCAAATAGTCATATTCATGCATACAAATATTTGCCCTGGGATCGAACCCGCGCCTCCTGCGTAGCAGTCGCGTTCACTACCATCACGCCACAGAGGCTGATGAAGAAGAAGTGTTTAAATTACCTGCACACATCTCAGCTTATTGTAACTGACGATCAGCGTAGACAGTTTTGTAAGTCCTTCGAAAGTATTATTAGTAATGACACTTATAGCATTATTGGACAAGTCTAGTCTTGTGAGCTGAGTGAGATGGCGGATCTGCTCTGGCAAAATTGTCGCTATGTCGTTTGATTCCAAGTACCTGAAAAAATAAAAAATAAAGCTGGCAAATAGTTTGTGGCAAATTTTAAGTTAAGAAATTCAGTATAATTGTTTTGCATTTTTTATTTTCGTCGTGGCTAGTGAAGTGGCATTGAACCAGGGTTTATTCTAGAAAGGAAATCAGTAGACGTAATTGAATACTATCAATTATTTCGACTTAGTTTCTTTCCAGACAGTGGTAATATTAACCTACAAATATAATATAAAATAGTCGTAGTCCTTGTGTAGATTATAGCCTGGGATGCTGCTTAAAGGCTACTTTTATTCAGGAAATAGGTTCTTATAAACAACAGGAACAAGATGAGTATTTCTCGTGTCTAATGATTTACATATTAAGGTAGCAATATTTTATTTAAATAAAAGCACACTGTTTGTAACAAACTTTACGCAGAGCAAACAATTTGTAGCAAACTTCAAGATTACTTACAGCTCCGTAGTCTGTTTCGGTATATTTTGTGGTACACTCGTCAACAGCGCTCTCGAACATCTCACGACAGTGCCAGTACATGTGCACTGAGATGGACAATAGTCTGAAGAGAGGCATCCCTTATCTTCCGCTGAAAAAAGGAATTATTATTTACTAGCTTTTGCCCACGGCTCCGCCCGCGTGGATGTCGGTTATTGTGACCAAACATAGCCTATGTCCTTTCTCATAGTCTAATCTACTCCTATACCAAACTTCATCGAAATCGGTTCAGTGGTTTAGGCGTGAAAGCGTAACATAAAGTTAGACAGACAGACGGACAGACAGAGTTACTTTCGCATTTATAATATTAGTATGGATATGGATTACGGATTATGGATATGGATTTATGGTTGTTCCTATACATTAAAAAAAACATCTTCATCAAGTTTTCCTTCGTGTAGGATATTCTAGATTATTATTTACTAGCTGACCTAGCCAATTTTTTCCACCCGTGTGGCATCTGATTTCTTCCCGCTATATTATACATGTAAACCTTCCTCTTTAATCAATCTATCTATTAAAAGAAACCGCATCAAAATCTGTAGCGTAGTTTTGAAGATATAAGTATACATAGGGACATAGGGACGCGCAAAACGACTTTGCTTTATACTATGTAGTGAAGTGATGAGAATTTCAATATTTTCGTGCAGCAACAAACGACACTCTAGCACTGGCTTTCTTGGAGGTCCTATGGCAGTGGTCACAGCCGTTCTTATGAAAAATAACCCTACCCAGAAGGTATATACCGGGTGTAAGGGGAACGCTCCCCAAGCCGAAAATCCCTAGTAGTACGAAAAAGGGCAGTCGCCCTGTAAGCGAAAGGTCGTGAGTTCGAGTCTCACTTGAGCATTTCATTTTTTCCAATGTTTTTCGAACTTAACAGTAAGCATAATAAATGCTATAAAAAAAATTCATCCCTAGTAGTACTTCAGGTACATAACACATTGGCATGAAAATATTTGCAGATTTTTTTTATTTTGCATTATCTATGGACTCGTTCCGAAATAAACTTTATTTATTGAAATAAAACCACTTTTTACGGATTCTATCGCGATATATTTGTTATTATTACTTTTTAACCCGACGTTTCGGCTGCTTTGCAGCAGCCATTTTCGCGGTGTGACCCGTGTGACTCACGATGGTAGTTGTCACATAGTTTGAAGTATAAGTTATCTCAAAATACCCGAATCATGGTGAATTATTGGTGTTCGTATTTACGCAGAATGAGCTCACTGTGCTGTTAAGTCTTGCTGGATTTTGCAGCCGAAACGTCGGGTTAAAAAGTAATAATAACAAATATATCGCGATAGAATCCGTAAAAAGTGTTTTTTTTTCAATGAGTGAGATTCGCGTAAACTTCAGAAAATATCAAACTTTATTTATTTATTATTATTATTCACTCTCCAACGTGTTAGTAAAGCTAAATGAACACCGCTACAAAAAAGCACGCGCTTGACGCTAGTTGTTTTTTTCGAAAATTCGATTCGAAATAAGAAAATTTTTTTTTTTAGCCACTTCGATTTTATTTTTATGCCAATGTGTATGTACCTGGAGTACTACTAGGGACTTTCGGCTTCCGGACCGTTCCCCTTACACCCGATATGAGTATGACACTAAGAACCAATATGTCTCTATACACCCCATAGCATAATCTCTAATTTACTCACCACCGCATTTGAAGTCAGACACCTCCAGATGTTGAAGATTAGCGTCTCTGAGAGCCGCCGGAGTCCTGCAGGTGGCTGAAGGAGACAGTCTCCTGGTGCGAAGCCAGTTTGGTAGCCAGGATATGTGGCAAGTGCAGTCCAGGGGATTGGATTCCAAACTCCTGGTAAGAATATAGAATGGAAAAGTTAGTTATGAAAAAGTACAGTCAGTGTAAAAACAGACGAGCGTGTTTTAACCGAAATAAAACTTAATAGGCTTGTACTGTGTCTTAAATATACGAAACGAACTATTACTTTAATACTTTCAGAACTTCTAGCTAGAAAATTTTTGTAGAAAATAATAAAAATATCATGAAAGACCTATGGTAAGCACGAGAAAAAAACAATAAATTATAACTATAATCACGTACCTATTTCAATAATTTAACACTTTTCAACTCATTACAAATTGAAAATCCACCTCAGCGCATTGTATATTACTATAACAACTATAGAAAATCCCCGCAAATAAAACGGAGTCCCTAACTTGTCCCCGGAAACGGGGAGGCGTGCCAGGCGCGCTGCCATCGCGGCCTACTTCTACTGGAGTGAGAGGCGGCTCCACCTGTCACCCTCAGGCCCGCGCTCATGGGGGACGGAGGTCATTCAGCGTATATTATATTATCTGTGGTATTACCAATTTGCAACTATATAACGTTCACTGACAGTTAGCGGCGTACTCAGTATGCTTGGTTTCAACGCCACCTGAGAGGACTTCTATATGCCTGAGCAGATTTAGATGTATTGAATTGTTAAAATCCTAACCCATTACTGTATAAAACTGTTATTATTAGGGTTACATATAAATAAACATAGCACAATAAAAAATATTTTTTAATAGTTTTTTACTTACAATGTAGATAGCATCGTCAGGTGATCAAAGGCGCCTGGAGTTATGCATTTGATCTTGTTATCAGTGAGAGACCTGAAACAAATTTCAATTCATTAAATCAAAAGCTTCGTAAGAAACTGGGATTAACGCTAAGATGAAGAAGAAGATGATAATCTTGCTCATTGCGAGCTTTCACAGTAATCAAAGACAACTCACAAGACACTCAAGCTGTGAAGTCCAAAGAACATCTTATCCGTGACTGTCTGTAACAGGTTTCCATCTAGCAATAACTCCTGGATATTGGCAGCTCCGTCGAAAGCGTTGTCTTCTATCATTGTTATACCTGCAAGCAAATATAGACTCTATTAGAACGTTGATAAGTTTTATTTTGCGGCCTCAATATGACTTTTAAGTGAATCAATCAAAGAATCAATTTCATATCAGTTTAGGCACATAAAGAGCACATGAATATCAACATTTTACAAAAATATAAGTCAAGAAATGTACAAATTTTATATAAGATAAGTAAATCATTGGAAAACGATCCTTTCGCTGGTTCGGCATGTTGGTTCTACTGAGAAGATACCAGCAAGACTCTCAGTGAACTATATTAGAAATAGATTATCTTTTTTTTAAAACATACTTCGGTTTACAAAAAAATTTAGAGTGTGCGAGCGAGCGAAAGATCCCCTCCGATACCCACCCTGCCGGAGCCGGAAGGGGAGGTTATGTCAGGCTCGAACCGACTAAAACCGCACGCCGACTGTGGGTCGTGGTGCTAGGCCGGAGGTGAGGTTGTCCTCGACATATCCCTCGCACCCCGGCTGACCCAGGGCCATCCCTTACGGTCTAGCCCTCCTCGGGAGGAACTCACGTGGGACTTGAACACACGACCTTTCCCTTACAGAGGGAATGCTCTTCCAACTGAGCAATTGAGTCACACCTGAATCACTTCAAATTTCCCTTCTCTTTATAGTTACCCGTCTTTATATCCATCTTTTTTTTATCAAATAATTTTTCACTATAATTTTAAATTTATTAAGTGGCATGTCAACCTAATCCTGAGGAAGTTTATTGAATATTTTTATAAAGTTGCCTGCAATGAAGCCTTCCAACAATTGATTAGCGTACCACAGTCCACTACTGGATACTACTCTCCCAATGTTGGGAGGCATTGGCCTGCTATTTCCACGCAGCGAGGACACGGGGCTGCACACGCACACCGAGTGTCCGGCATGGGCCGGACCGAGGCGGGAGCTAGTGGCGGCCCTGGGAGTGAGAGTTCTCACCCTCGCCACCCTGCTCACAGCAATGGTCCGCTGCGCGGACGCGTGGGCGGCCGGCGTCTCCTTCAGCGAGCAGGTAATGGTCGTGAAGGAGACGGCGGAACGGGAGAGGCGGCGCGAGCGAGAAAGACTCGCGGATCGCGCCGCCCGCGCGCGCAGGCAACTCGGGCGTCGGAGGGCACTGACTGACCTCCGTCCCCCATGAGCGCGGGCCTGGGGGTGACGGGTGGAGCCGCCTGTCACCCCAGCAGAAGCAGGCCACGGCGGCGGCGCGCTAAATAGCGCGCCTCCCCATTCCGGGGGCGAGTTGGGGACACTGTTGTCCCCCCTCCTGAGGAGGGCCAGACCGTAAGGGAAGGCCCTGGGTCAGCCGGGGTGCGAGGGATATGTCTATAACAACCTCACCTCCGGCCTAGCACCAAGAGCCACAGTCGGCGTGCGGTTTTAGTCGGTTCGAGTCCGACATAACCTCCCCTTCCGGCTCCGGCAGGGGGGGTATCCGAGGGGATTTCCGCACGGAAAAAAAAAAAAAAAAAGCTATTTCCACGCAGACCAGACAGGTTGGTACAGGGTTTTATTTCATTTCGATTGTTTCTTTCTCTCGCGTGATATAGTCTGCGTATTTTTACGCTAGTCACCTCTCACGACACCCTTCGGATATCTTAAGAGGAGTCTTTCTATTGCCTCCCGCATTGGCCTACCGTTTCCATGCGGACCAGACAGGTTGGTACAGGGTTTTATTTCTTTTTTTTTCTTCTCTGACAGTGATATCGTCTGTGTATTTATCTGTTAGTCGCCTCTCACGACACCCTTCGGATATCTTAAGAGGAGTCTTTCTATTGCCTCCCGCATTGGCCTACCGTTTTCATGCTGACCAGACAGGTTGGTACAGGGTTTTATTTCTTTTTTTTTCTTCTCTGACAGTGATATCGTCTGTGTATTTATCTGTTAGTCGCCTCTCACGACACCCTTCGGATATCTTAAGAGGAGTCTTTCTATTGCCTCCCGCATTGGCCTACCGTTTTCATGCTGACCAGACAGGTTGGTACAGGGTCTTATTTCTTTTTTTTTCTTCTCTGACAGTGATATCGTCTGTGTATTTATCTGTTAGTCGCCTCTCACGACACCCTTCGGATATTTTAAGAGGAGTCTTTCTATTGCCTCCCGCATTGGCCTACCGTTTTCATGCTGACCAGACAGGTTGGTACAGGGTTTTATTTCTTTTTTTTTCTTCTCTGACAGTGATATCGTCTGTGTATTTATCTGTTAGTCGCCTCTTACGGCACCCTTCGAATGAGCTGAGGTGGTGATACTTGTATTATTTTGTCCTTCACCACACCAAGAAAATTCCTTCACTTACCATTATTCCTGAGGTCCAGTTTGGTGAGATCTGGTAATCTTCCGAATAGACCATCAGATTTGATTTGACCTAAGCTGTTGTCAGACATCAATCTGAAATTAAAAAGTTAAAATAAATATTACGTTTGGGGCTAAAAAGGAATAAAATGTAGGACGAATACGGATTTTTTATGTGGGGCATAACTTCGTGAGGCGAACGCGAAACAAATCGTTACGAAGTTAAAGATCAAAAATGTGTTTCAATTGGGTATTCTACTGACTAGCAAATTAGTTACTTTTTACTTAACGTCAAAACGATAAAAAAGAGAAGTGACGTCATAAAATTTAATAGTTAAATCAGTTACTATTATAGGTTGGGTGGATGATTAAAAATAAATAAAAACTATAAAATAAGCACTGACGTAATTTTTACCGCTCTTTTACCATTCTTAATTTAATAAGTTCGGTTAGATAATTTATTTTAACTATAGGATATTTTTATTTTTGATGAAATTTTTAGAGCATTTATTATGCTAACTTGTTTTGAATTCGAAATAGATACATCGGGAAAAATGAAGCGCTCAAGTTGGACTTGAATGCACAACCTTTTCTCACACAATTGAATGACTAAATATATACAAGGTGCTTTTATAGTGGTTTCGGAAAAAAAGAATTTGGACACAGCTTCGATAGCAAAATCATCTGGGAGTACTAATTTGCCGAAAGAAAAAAAAATGATAATGTATGGGAATAATGTTCAGAAGAACAGAACAATGTATGGGGGTTTTAATTTTTTTTCCTTTCAGCAAATTAACACTTCCAGATCCAGATGATTTTGCTATTGAAACTGTGCTCAAATTCTTTTAATCACCTTGTATTTTTTTGTTTGTTTTTTTTTTTTATTCTGGCTTCTTGCTGCGCATTTAGCCAATGTCAAGTATATGATATTATAACTTTAGTTAAAATGATTGATGACGATGATGATAATGGGTTAATGATGTTGATGGTGATGATAATGACGATGAATGAGATGATTGCTGCCTCAGTAAAGTTGTGGAGACTTTACTAAAAGCTCCCTAGGGAGATTTGGATTGAACACATAGAGTCACAATTCACTGTAATATGCCACTTTCCTACACGCATGAGTTGTCCAAGACGTTATGTCTAAAAATCCACCATTTTTATACATAAAAACTCGAATTCACACCAATTTCGGAAAATAAAATAATACCGCGATGCGTCCTCTACGCTTTCCCGCCAAAATTCCCACCTTGTTTATATAAATTACTAGCTTTTGCCCGCGGCTCCGCCCGCGTGGATGTCGGTTCCCGGCAATTATTCGAATTTTTCTCAACGTACAAATCTTCCCTGGACTTCCACGAATAATTCAAGACCAAAATTAGCCAAATCGGTAAAGGCGTTCTGGAGTTATATCGTCAGGAAGGAAAACCCGACTTATTTTTATATAGTAGACTAGCTTTTGCCCGCGGCTCCGCCCGCGTGGATGTCGGTTCCCGGCAATTATTAGAATTTTTCTCAACGTACAAACCTTCCCTGGACTTCCACAAATAATTCAAGACCAAAATTAGCCAAATCGGTTCGTGCGTTTTGGAGTTATAGCGTCAGGAAGGAAAACCCGACTTATTTTTATATAGTAGATTATACTCACAGTGCGTCAGTGTTGACAGGTAAGTCCCGCGGTACTTCTGTCAACGCGGCGCGAGTACACGCCACGCTGACAGCTCGCGCGCCGTACTCGCACGCGCATGCGCCCGGGCAAGCGGCCGACGCGCCGCACGCGTTCGCTGACTCTTCACCCGCTAGAAATAGAGTTCAAATTTCAACATCATCCTTGCGCTAATCAATAGAAGTAGAATCGAGGACTTGAGTTGTAGTTAGTGGATAAACACTAAAATTTATCGACTATTGATAGCTCGCACCTACTTATAATGTGCCTCCGGAGCGAATTGAGGACGAACGGGCCCTCAATTCACCGGGGGCCTGAGGACGGTGAGTTGGCTGCTCACCATCTTTACAGAAGCAGGCCCATGACGGCAGCGTGACGTGAGGGATTCACGTACGCCCCCCCTCCCCCCACCCCCTAATAAGCGGGATGACACCCGAAAACCCCCCTAGACACGGGATAGCACCCTTTTTTTCCGTGTGGAAATCCCCTCGGATACCGGAGCCGGAAGGGGAGGTTATGTCGGACCGACTAAAACCGCACGCCGACTGTGGGTCGTGTTGCTAGGCCGGAGGTGAGGTTGTCATCGACATATCCCTCGCACCCCGGCTGACCCAGGGCCATCCCTTGCCCGAGCCACCCCCTAGGCGAGGCCGCAATTGTAGCCGTAGGTCTGATGGGAGTCCTGGGACATCCTTCCGAGGGCTTACCCGGGGCTCCCAACCATAGGCCGCTGGGCGTTACCGTGGGGGTTTTTAGTCGGTAGGAGTCCGGCATAACATCTATGTAGGATTTTCCCCCAAGGTTAAAAAAAAAAGCTGATGCCACAATCACCGCAAAAGTGACATTAAATTTTATACTTCACTAGCTTTTGCCCGCGGCTCCGCTCGCGTGGATGTCGGTTATCGCAACCAAACATAGCCTATGTCCTTTCTGTCTAATCTAATCCTTTCTGTCTGTCTGTCTAATCTACCCCTATACCAAATTTGATCAAAATCGGTTTGGCGTGAAAGCGTAACAGACAGACAGACCGACAGAGTTACTTTCGCCTTTATAACATTAGTATGGATTTCTATACCCCTAAAGTCAAAAATGAAATGCAAACAGTTTCATTACAGCTTTTCAATTACACAGCAAAAAGTCATTTAATTTTGAACTTTAAGCGCACCGCCTTAAAGTATATTATTTAATGCCGTTTTTTGCATTGATTGTGGCACCACTGTGGTTTGGCTTTAGTAGAATCTAGGCCCGAATCGTTGTGATGGGGTCCAAACTTAATGATCGTACGGGAACACAGCCCAATACTCACGTTTGCATTTGAAGTTCTCCTCTCTTAAAGCGTCGATTCTCTTGCGACTCATTCGCTTGGGTGAGTCGCATTTTGCTCCGGAGGTTTCTATGGGGTTCTTTCTCAGATACGCCGCCAACCATCGCAGTGAACAATCACAGGCAAATGGGTTGCGACCTAAATGCCTGTGGAAATAAGAATAAAATCGAAGTGTGAAAAATTAAAGCGAGCATGTAGTCATATAAATAATATGTTTACTGTCAGATGGATAAACAGCTCTATCCCTTACGGCCGTTCCCAATAACATACTTACAGTTCAAGATAGATTGCAACAGTCAAATCTGACGTATCGGCTGTTTAAATTCAAAACATGGTAACTGATTTTTTTGCGGGAAAGCGCATCGCGGTATAATTTCATTTTCCGAAATTGGTATGAAATAGGAGTTACTATGTTTTGAATTTAAACAGCCGAGCACTTTATCCGTAGATGCGATCTATCTTTAACTGTCAGTATGGTATTGGGAACGGCGGTAAGTCGCCTTCTACGACACCCACAAGAAGAGCTAGGGTGGTCCTATTTCACTCCGCCGGGAACCAACACGGCAACAGCCTCTGTAGCGTGGTGGTAGTGAACGCGACTGCTACGCAGGAGGCGCGGGTTCGATCCTCGCTCAGTGCAAATATTTGTATGCATGAATATGGTTATTTGCATTGGTCTAGGAGTTTATAGGTTTATTACTTATGTACTAGCTGTCCCGGCGAACTTCGTACCGCCAATTTTTTCCTACCCTCGTGGCGTCAGATCCCGTTCCCGCTGCACCATTTATGGGGATGAAAAATAGATAATAATTAAATGACGATTGATAATTTTTCTACCGGAAAGAAAAAATGATTAGATTACTAAAATGGCTATTAAGAAATAAGGGTTGATCGTAGAAGGGTGAAAATTGAGGACTGTATGTATTTTTGTATGTTATATCATAAAAAAATAGAAATTAAAAATTTTGTCTAAAAAATAAAAAATAAAAATTTAGGGGTGGACTACCCCTAACATTTAAGGGGATGAAAAATAGATGTTAGCCGATTCTCAGACCTACTCAATATGCTCACAAAATTTCATCAAAATCGGTCAAGCCGTTTCGGAGGAGTATGGCAACAAAAACTGTGACACGAGAATTTTATATATTAGATTAGATGTAATTAGTTGAAACAGAAAAAGTATCTAAGTATGTTTATCCGCATTCTAGAGTCTAGTCCAGAGTCCATACTGGTATTGGTATGGTACAGTCAGCATCAGAAAGATGTTGAAGAACAAAGTAGGAACTCAAAATCAACTTTTTTTAACGCTTTCCAGTTGACTGATAGTTCTGAGATTTGGTACACACCTGTTCGGCCAATAATACCATTTTTATCAATAAAACAGTTTGATCTGCTCTTAATACGAGAGCTTTAAGAACATTTTGAGACTTCGCTGCATATTTATGACGCTGCATAACAGAAACTGCAACTGAACCGGGTGTTGCACACGTCCTTAGGCCACGGTAACTGCTTTCCATCAGGGGGGCCGTGTTCTTGTCTAACACCTGAGTGGTGTCAAAAAGTCAACTTGCAAGTCGGATATCTGGAATTTGGCGCAGTCTTCTAGGTTGGAAGTTCAGGTGGCAGATGTTCCCGAAGAGCAAACACAAAAAAGAAAACCGGCCAAGTGCGAGTCGGACTCGTCCAAGAAGGGTTCCGTAACACCAAGTAATATAATATAAAAGTTCTTGTATTATTTTTGAGTTCATTGAATGGAAGGGGAAAATTGCGGTTTATGACGTATTAAAAAAAAACTACTTGCTAGATCTCGTTCAAACCAATTTTCGTTGGTAGTTTGCATAGCAATGTACATCATATATTTTTTTATTTATCATTCTCTTATTATCATTTAGAAGTTAGAGGGGGGGAGGACGCACATTTTTCCACTTTGGAAGTGTCTCTCGCGCAAACTATTCGATTTAGAAAAAAATGATATTAGAAATCTCAATAGCATTTTTGAAGACCTATCTATAGATACCGCACACGTATGAGTTCGATGAAAAAAAAATTTTTTACTTTCAGTTCTAAGTATGGGGGCACCCAAAATTTATTGCTCTTTTTCTATTCTTATGTAACAATCTTAATGCGGTTCACCGAATACATATACTAACCAAATTTCAACACAATAGGGCGTATAGTTACGGAGAAAAGTTGCTGTGACATACGGACGGACAGACAGACGGACGGATAGACAGAAACGAATCTCGGGCACCAAATTGCAAACTTTAGAGGGAACTGGGTAATTGCTGTGAGGAGGTGCCTTATACCCATGAAAAGTGAGGTCCCCACCAAAGAAGATGTAGGCATTGTATATATCAATGTACTTACAAAGTTTGAATTCCTGTCAAAGCATCGAAGGTACCGTTCGGTAGAGATCTAATGTTGTTGTCATATAGAGACCTGGAAAAAAATTATTAAGTTGATAAATACCTTTTTACTTGTCTATAGTACTCGTAGTATATAGGAGGGTGGATCGCAAGTCGCGGTCCTCAAGAAAAATGAATAGAAAATGAAGGCATACTTACAATAATTTCAAATTCTGCAAATCACGAAATGTGTCCTTCCGTACGCAAGTGATTTCATTAGAGTTGAGAAGTCTGTAATTAGAAGATATATATTGATGATGCGACGAATTGGCGAAATGTGGGTGCTAGCACCTCTGCCTATCCCTTCGGGGAATACAGGCGTGAGTTTATGTATGAGTTATATTATATTGATGATGCTATTTCCATTAGCAATGGGCCTAACATCTAACTAACGACAGCCAACTAACGACAGCCTCCGTGGCGTGGTGGTAGTGAACGCGACTGCTACGCAGGAGGCACGGGTTCGATTCCCGCTCAGTGCAAATATTTGTATGCATGAATATGGCTATTTGCATTGGTCTGGGTGTTTCTATGTAATATGTATGTATTTACAAAAAAAAAAGTATCTATGTATGTTTGAAAGAAAGAAAGAAAGAAAGAAAACTCATTTATTGGGAAACAGCGCAAAATGGCACACAAAATACACAAATAAAACTATTATCGACAGAGAAAAAAAAAACGACTAAAAAGACTAAGTGACGTACGCTGACGAGACGTCTGACAGTTCTCTGAATGTCAGTGTCACTCGGCTGTCAGCTATACGTCACGGGCATAGACATAAATATAGAGACGTGAAGCTACTACGAAATTCATTCATAAAATCATATATGGAAAACGCCAATTCTCCATCTTCCGTTCTAAGTAGTGGGGATGTAGTAGCACCTGATTGGTCAAAAAAAATTGCTAGTGATGCGGTGATAGAATTTTAATTATCGATATTTTCTCAGTTATTTAAAGAACGAAGACCACTTTCCATACATCCAATGACTTGTGACATGTCATTGACTTTTTATTATTCTATCGTATATGTAATGGTACCATAGACATAAATATACAGACGTGAAGCTACTACGAAATTCATTCATAAAATCATATTAGGAGAACGCCAATTCTCCATCTTGCTTTCCAACGTAGTGGGGATGTAGTAGCACCTGATTGGTCAAATAAAATTGCTAGTGATGCGGTGATAGAATTTTAATTATCGATATTTTCCCAAATATTTAAAGAACGAAGACCACTTTCCATACATAGTGAATGACTTTTGAAATGCCGTTGACTTTTTATTATTCTATCGCATAGTGGTACTGGTATTACTGATGAATAGATACTAAAACATTTTGTACAAAAAAAAAAACAAAAATATTAAACAATAATTCGAATTTTTTTTTTGTCCAAATCGATTTTATTTTTGTGCCAATGGGTTATGTACCTGGAGTACTACTAAATATATATATATATATATATATATATCGTTACTCAAAGACTGTAAAGAATCTTTGTAGATTCAACGTCCTTCTGGGCGAATTATTCGAAACTCCGGCTATCACAAGGAAAGTCTGACAGAAAGCCATAAGCACACTGCAACCTGAGAATACAAATAATCGGCATCCACTTAAGCTAATCACTTAATTTTTTCTTTCAAATGTATAAATTTTTAGTCTGTGCCCTTTTTATATCGATAAGTAGTTATCGACAGTTTACTGGATTCCCTACTAGGCAGCCATACTGCTTTCCATTCATTCATAAAATCCAAGTTTAGGTAGGCAGTTTTTTTTCGTAGGTATGGCACCTCTTGATATACTCTAAGGTCACGGGTCACGCCACTATATGTACCTATGCGACACGACGTGGCATATTTACGTGGCAGATAATTATTTGAACGTCGTTTTTCTTCTCCGCCCTACACAAACCATTAAACTAAGTCATGCACAAGTGCACCGTGTTCCCAAAGGATGAACACTCAGCATACACTGCGATGGGTATCAGCCACCACAACACTGATTTTCAGTGCCACCCTTACATTAAGTGCATACATTACGCTAACGCCGTCATGCAGTATTGCAACTCAAAATCAAGAGGAAGAACATAATACGCATCTAAAAGGTATGTAATGTCGTAAAGATTTTGTTCAATAATACAACAATAAATACAAAAAAAAAAAATACAACGTTCTTATAGTACACAGTATAGGCTTATAGTACGTCAGACAGGCAACATAACCTCATTGACAATATATTAACTACCCCTAAAACAACCCTCCGCCAAATGCAGGTCACCAATCCATAGTGGCACATTAAACAATGAAGATGGTACGAGCAGATGTACACGCTCCACGCACCGAAGGGTGCCAAGGACGAGAGAAGCGACTGTGGAATGACATAGCTCAGGGGCCGCAACCTAAAGGTAAGTAGGATGTTTGTAAGCATTGTCATAAGACTCAGTGCATATTTTTTTGGCATAGAAGCAGTAGCGCTTTGTATTTTACCTTAAAGCTGTATTTGGATTTTAGGTCCCTGATAGGCGGAGGCAAATCATTCCAAACTCGCATCGCTGCATACTTTAAGCAACCCCGGAAGGCTGTGGTGCGGTGCCTTGGCACAGATATTGTACTGGTTGTGGACCTGATGGAGTAAGGATAGTGTGTCTTTCTTAAACAAATTTTCTCATACAGGTAAACAGGCTTCTTACTTTTTAATACATCAAATAGCATAGTGGCAATATGTAACTTTCTTCTACCCTCCATTTTCAGTATGTTATTGTTATTAATATAGGGTGTGACATGTTGGCGTCGTGGTATTTGGAAACAGTACCGGGTACAGGCATTCTGTATTCGTTGTATAATGTTCTTGGTTTTTGCTAGTAAACATGGGCCATAGACTGTGTCACAGTAATTAAACCTAGAAAGTATGAGGCTGTCCACCAGCTGCTTCCTTAGTGCCGTACCTATATAGTCACGGATATTATATAGAAGTTTCAACCTGTAAAAGCAGTTTCTTACAATCCTATCTATATGTCCCTCAAATCGAAGTTGAGGGTCCATTACAAGACCAAGGTTGGTAGCCTCCTCCACTCTCACAACCCTCTGACCATCCATAACTATAGATGGATCATAATGCAAGATGGACTGGATTTGTTTCTGGCTTCCCAGTATCATGAACTTTGATTTTAAAGGGTTCAAATTGAGTGAATGTTCTTTTGACCAGCGAACCACCCTTTCCAGGTCTTCATTTATTTTTGATACAGCAGATAGCGTGTCACCAGGCTTGAATGACAAATATAATTGTGTGTCATCTGCATACATGTGGTAACGACAGTGCTGAAAGGAGTTTGTGATGTCTGCAGTATACAGGATGAACAAAAGTGGGCCCAGGATTGACCCCTGTGGTACCCCTCTAGTCACCTTAAGGGGGGATGATGATATAACTGTGCCGTCATCCCTCCGGATTTCCACATGTTGGGACCTGTTTGTGAGGTAGCTATCAAACCACTTTACTGTATCTGATGAGAACCCATAGAAGGACAACTTTGCACAATAATGGGCAGTTTGCACAACCCCAGTATCACACATACAACCTGGACAGCCACATACCATCATCAACACTTTAGTTTGTGACCAATAACATATACAACAACAAGGATCACACAACATGCCGCACCTGCTAGTTGTATGACATAATGAATTTTTAATATAGTTAGTATATTTCATAGGTAAGAAATTGTTGTTAGTAGAATCAAGTAAATAGAGTATACACAATATGTCATGTGTATCCCTGTCAATTGTACATAAAATAAGTATATTGTAATTGTGATTTATAATGTAATTGTATATAGTATTTAAAAAAATATTGTAAATAGTTTCATGCCTATAAGCCCTGTAAATCCTGCACAGTACATTGCATATTATGCTGTAGATATATTGTAAATATTGTAGATTATTTAGGTTTAGGTACACAAGAATATCATAGAAAAAAAACAATGTAAAACATATGCAAGGAGCATGTACAGAAATCCAAGACCAAATAAGATTTAAAGGTCTGCAGTATGCGGGCACAACAACCCTTCCGGTCCTATAGTTGTGCATGTTTATTTGCCCTCCCAATCCTACCGCAACACACTCTTCAACACTCGGATCAAACACCAAAGACCTGCCATTGGGAAAGGGTACAAACCAATCATCACACACACAACCTGGACAGCCATACACCATCATCACCAACATTTCAGTTTGAGGCCTATAGACAATATAACAATAAAGATCACACAACATGCCACACTTGTTGCTTGTATTGCACAATATAAGGTCTGTGAGGTCATAATATTTTTTAGTCAACAAGTTGTTGCAGGTAGGTACATGTGTATAAAAATCGCACAATATGACACAGGGGCACATGTAGATGTCTATATATAATACAAGCATTATAAAGAATGAATATTCAATATATAAGTAATAAACACAACATAACATAAACTCACGCTTGTATTCCCCGAAGGGGTAGGCAGAGGTGCCAGCACCCACAATTCGCCAGTTTATATATAAGTAGTCATTACAAATAGTTACACACATTGTAAATGACTTATAAATACGGTAATCAGTTTTACATTCGCATATTACCATAGAAATAGTATATAAAAAGAATAATGTTACAGTAGAGGTTAATTTAACTGTTACTTGTATTGAGAGCCCTTTTGCCAAAAACACGCTCGAGATCATCCTCTGAGCGTATAGTATGGGTACGTTTTCCGTCAATTTCTTTTACTAGTACTCTGCCCTGCTTTGTCCATGTGTATCTCCAGTTGAGCTGCGCCGCAGTCTGTCGAGCGAGGTAGTACATTTGCTTGTTCGTCCTTGTCAGCCGCTCATTGACGTAAAAGCGCCTTGGAGGGCCATCAAATCCAGGCAGGTCAGCCGAAGTGGCACCTCGCCTGACCCGCGCATTCCGAAGAAGCTCATCGCGCAGTCCGCGTCGCGCCAACCGAACCACAATGCACCTGCACCTAACCGATCTCGCGTCGCTCGACCCTCCAGCCCGCTCCACCCGAGGGCCTACTCGTTCGGCATACACGATATCGGCTTTCTCCAGTATTACACCGATTTTCCTTGCTACGAGCTCGACCGTATTGACCACGTTTTCTCCAGCACACTCAGGCAGGTTCGTGATCTCCACATCAGAGAGCAGAAGATCTTGCTCCCTGTCATTAAGCTCTTGTGTCAACTTATTAATTTTTTGTTCTAGCTCCGGTGCCGGTTGGGCATCCTTCTGACGGCTCTCAATCAACTCGAAGCGCTTTTCTAATGAGTCAACCTTCGTCCTGCAGGAAGCCAACGACTGTCGAAGATCGGCCACCTCCAGTCTGAATTCTCTCAGTTCTGACTTGAGATCTTCTCTCATAGCCCGAATTTCTGCCCTTAGCAGTTGCATTTCATGGCCTAAATCACTTACAGGCGGCGAACAGCTGGCCCGCTCCCCGAGAGACGATTCCGAGCCGCCGGCAGACTCTAAGGAGCCGGGCTGACTGGGTGGTGTCACACTATCGGCACCCGGCCCAGGCGCAGCTAGGGTGATGTCTTTTTTTATTTTGCTGCCACCTCCGCATTTACATCCTGCTGCAGGCCCCTTCGTGGATAGGAATTTCCCACATGTTGAACACTTGCCAGCCGTATGTTTGTTCACCATGGTCTGTTATAAGCAAAACAATTCGCCAAAAATCCTAAATGGTAGTTCCGCCGCCGGACAATAGATGGCGTCTGTACAAAAGTTAATTTCTGTCCGTACCGGTCACAGTTCCTGCAGGACTTGCTATTTGTTTTAACCACTATGCACTGGTCTACACACAGGGGTATGAAAATCCACTATTATTTACTTTTTATTGTTTATTATATTTCTTTTTTTATTATAGGGTAGTTTATAGTCAATGTTATTGTATATAGTTTTTATTTTAGATTTATTTTAGTTTAAACTAATATAGCGCACTGCATAACACTGAATGTTCCTTCTTTTAACCTTCCACATATAATCCCATTACACTCACCGCGATGAAGTTACACAATTATTTAATTTTTAGTAAAACAGATTGCGAACTGCATGCGACGTCAACGCAACGTTAGGGTCAACTTAGGTTTATCCGCATTCTAGATTCCATAACACAAGCTAGTTAAGCTATGCTTACCATGGGTCTAGATAGCGTTGTATAGAATGTTGTGGAATATTTATTTTAATATTTAACAGGGAAGGATTTCATTTAAAATCATCACTGCGTTAGGCGTTAGTTAGGAAAAAATTTCTTAAGTGTGTATGTTCATTCGTATTCTAGAACACATATGAAAGGTTCTGTTTAGTTTGTACCTAGATTTTTTTTTTTTATACAGAACACGTCAATTTGACTTCACCTCGCCTGATGTTAAGCTAAAGGCAAAGTCTCGGAAAGAGAGTCACCATCGTAAACATGTGCCATGTTAACAGTGGTGGCACTCAGCTTGACGCCCTCATTAGATGCCTTTTCACGCCCCGCTTAAAGGACCCGGGACTGTAGGAAGAAGGAAACACGTGAGCTGGCAGGGAATTCCAGGTCTTAGTGGTGCGGCATAGGAATGAATCACTGAAACGCTTGGTTCTAGCAGGTATACTCTGCACCGTATCATCTATGTAATCCTACTAATATTATAAACGCGTTTGTGAGTATGGATGGAAATCTATTGATGGATATTTGATACTCTTTCACGTAAAAACTACAGAATGGATTTTCATGAAACTTTCTAATAATATAGCTTATATGCTCAAGTGAGACTCGAACTCACGACCTTTCGCTTACAGGGCGACTGCTCTGCCAACTGAGCTATTGAGCACCACTTGAATCATTCCAAATTTTCCTTCTCTTTATATCCGTCTATAAGGGTCTCACTTGAGCATTTCATTTTTTCCAATGTTTTTCGAACTTAACAGTTAGCATAATAAATGCTATAAAAAATTAATTCAAATATTTGGGCGCAGTCATCAAAATTCAATGTTTAAAAATGGTTGAAAAATCATTCATTGTTTCCAACAGTTCGTAAGAATGTTGGTAGATGGCTGCACCGTCGCCCTTATAGACGGATATAAAGAGAAGGAAAATTTGGAATGATTCAAGTGGTGCTCAATAGCTCAGTTGGCAGAGCAGTCGCCCTGTAAGCGAAAGGTCGTGAGTTCGAGTCTCACTTGAGCATTTCATTTTTTCCAATGTTTTTCGAACTTAACAGTTAGCATAATAAATGCTATAAAAAATTAATTCAAATATAGCTTATACATCAGAATAACGCATAGGCTATATTTCATCACGCTACTACTCAAGGGATGGGGGGTTTCTTTCTTTCTCATTTTCCTTCTTTCTTTCTAATATATTTGATCCCACGTTATACAATGCTAGGCGATTGCTGTCAATTGGTACATTGTCGTAGGTTGGCGAACATCCATAACCCTTAATTGCCCTTTTCGATACCCACGGGAGTTATGTAATATGTTCTGGAATATTTATTAGGTGTTCAATACTTACAATAGCTGCAATGAACTAAGTCCATGGAAGATTCCTGACGGCAAATCTTTGATTTTATTCCCGTAAAGCACTCTGAAACATATACATCATAATTTACTAAAGGATCCGGCGTTCTTCGTACCACAAATGTTATTTACCGCCTGCGTGGCGTTTGATCACGTTCCCACTGCACCCTTTATTATATTAAGCATGTATTATACATATAAACCTTCCTCTTGAATTACTCTATCTATTAAAATTAAAAATTTAAAAAACCCCCGTCACAAATATTCTTTTTTGGATGTGTTTTTTGTGACGAGGGTTTTTTTAAATTTTATTTTATACTTTTTAAATTGATCTACTAGTCAAGCTCTTTCATTTGATACCCATATTGAGGGAGTTATGAAGAAATATGTATTCTGACATGTTGTGGCGGCGGCCATCTTGCACCGATTTTTTTCAAACATAGCTAAGAACACTCCCGACTAATATACCTTTCAAACAAAAAAAACTAAATCCAAATCGGTTCATCCGTTTGGGCGCTACGATGCCATAGACAGACACACACACACACACACAACTCAAACTTATAACACCCCGTCGTTTTTGCGTCGGGGGTTAAAAAGAAACCACATTATAATCTGTAGCGTAGTTTTAAAGATATGAGCATACATAGGGACAGATAGAAACAGCAACTTTGTTCATGTAATGATAATCAATTGATTAATTGATTCTCAGTCTGTATGTGGAAGCAAATTCATTCAACAATTGCGTTTTCGTTTATAAATATGGCCGCTTTGAATGTAGCTGTTTATTCAATATTATGGACATAGGTGTAGGTTCACTCTTTCTTGGTATGACAGTAAACACACCCATCATCATCTTTGTGTGAGTCCCGGGCCTAGATTCTACTAAAGCAAAACAATTGTCAAACCACAGAGATTGCAAAAAGCGGCAATACATTATAGACTTTAAAGCGATGCATTTAAAGTTCAATATTAAATAACTGTTAGCAGAGTGAATAAAAGAGTGTAATGAAACTTTTGTCATTTAATTTTGGACCTTAGTGTATAGAAATAAAGTCTAAACTTTAATGCCGCTTTTTGCAATCTCTGTGGTTTGATAATAGTTTTGCTTTAGTAGAATCGAGGCCCTGGTCGTGTACGAAACTATCGTTTCGGAATTTAGGGTGCTTGGTTCAACTTTGTTTGCCGTGAAGTGACTGCCATATAACTTCAATCAAAAGGCGATATCAAAGTATTGTAGATCACATGTTGCAAATTTGCAAGTGAAGTTGGTTTGCCTAGGGTCCCTGGGCACGGCTTTCATCCTGATAACTGACTGGCAGTTACTGGTGGAGCCGCCTGTCACCCAAGCAGAAGCAGGCCAAGCGCCCACGCGCGCCACCGCCATACCGGGGCCGATATGGGTACACCTTTGTCCCCCTCCCGGGGAGGGTCAGACCATAAGGATGGCCCTGGGTCAGCCGGGTGCGAGGGTTTTTTTTTATCTTGCGCAAAATCCCCACGGATACCACCCCCACGGAGCCAGTGGAGGCGGATATGTCGGACTCGAACCGACTAAAACGCACGCCGTCTTGGGTCCTTGGTTGCCGGAGGTGAGATCTCTGAGAGCTCTGTGTCCTCGCTCGCATCACAGTGATGGCACTCGGACGTTGGTTCCTTCCGGATCCGACACAGGTAACTCCCCAAAAACCCGTGTCTGGTAATCACCTGCGTCAGCCGGTACGAGAGGCTGCCGTGTGGTTCCTCCATTATGGGTCTTACCGGTTGCGGGGGATAAGTGGAAGACAACCGTACCTTCGGCCTAGCACGACGACCCACAGACGGCATGCGGTTTAAGTTGGTTCGAGTCCAACATAACCTCCACCTCCGGCTTTAGGAGATTTCCGCATGAAAAAAAAGGCTTGGAGTCACGATATATGCCGGTAATCAGCAGCGAAGCGTAAAAAAAATCACATTTAACAGTTTTGACATAAAGTTGTAGGTATGTAAATATTCAACCACGGCTCCTCTCCTCTCGCCTCTCACGAATGTTGGTAACTATAGTAATATAAACTCTACTTACAAAGATGTCAAATGCACCAAGCCCGTGAATGCGTCTGCAGCCAATTTGGTGATCTTATTGTTTGATAGATCTATTCTGGCTACCCTCTTGACAGAGGAAAAGGCACCGGCGGGAACCTCGGTTATCTCGTTCTGTTCAAGGCGACTGAAAGAGAGAGAAATAATAAAATTTTAATTCATTAATATAACAACCTCCGTCCTCCATGAACGCAGGCCTGGGAATGAGAAGTGGAGCCACCTGTAATCCTAGCAGAAGCAGGTATAGAGTCAAATTGAGCAGTCCAATTGGGAAAGTACCTCCGCTCTACAGAATAACTCCTATGACTCCTTTGGTGTGCACACGTTCATAGGTCACGTTACCCACTTTCCATCCAGGTGGGCCGTGTGCTTGTCTGCTACCTAAATAGTATAAAAAAGGCTAGTGTGGTAGCAGGGTCTCCATCCCTCTCCGGGGAAAAGATGGAGACACCGTAGTTCCCACACCTGAGGGGGTTATCATGAAACCGGTGATGGCCATGAGTCAGTAGGGAAGAAATAAATGCCTTATATCCCGCAATCTGAAGACTCGAGACTGCATGCAGTATTAATCGGTTCGAGTCCAACATAACCACCCTCAACTGGTGTCTTCGATGTCCGCAAAAAAAAACAAATCGAATTAATTTTACAGCATTTTACACACGGTGGAGTCATCTTCCGATATTCTATTATTATATATGATATTTATTTACCTATGTATTCATTACTGGTGTACAATAAAGTTTTATTCATTAATTCTTACGAACTCCCGCCCGAGAACATTCTTTTCCCCTATGTAGTCGATTTGTATAGCTAGCATACTTTAGGGTCGATTCCCGCCCGAGAAAAAACAAATCATTAACACTAGCCATGGAAATCACATAGCATTACTAATTCATACAGTCTCTGCTGTCCCAAACTGTGTAACGATTTACCTTCCATAGTTTCTCAGGAGACTATAAAATTGTTTATGAGGTATGAGGTCAGTAATAGGTAAATAGCTGGTCGTGCATGCATATTATATGGATGTAGTATAAAGTAAAGTAAAAGTAAAGTATCTCTTTATTGTATACACCAGGGAAAAAAACATGCGGGCGTCGGAGGGCACTGACTGACCTCCGTCCCCCATGAGCGCGGGCTTGGGGGTGACGGTTGGAGCCGCCTGTCACCCCAGCAGAAGCAGGCCACGGCGGCGGCGCGCTATATAGCGCGCCTCCCCAATCCGGGGGCTAGTTGGGGACACCGTTGTCCCCCTCCTGAGGAGGGCCAAACCGTAAGGGATTGCCCTGGGTCAGCCGGGGTGCGAGGGATATGTCGATGACAACCTCACCTCCGGCCTAGCACCACGACCCACAGTCAGCGTGCGGTTTTAGTCGGTTAAGGGGGGGTATCCGAGGGGATTTCCGCACGAAAAAAAAAATAGGGAAAAAAACATGTGTTGCTTATAGGTACATTGCAGGTGTAGACAATAGGCGGCCTTAAAGCACAGGCAATCTCTTACAGGCAACTTTGGATGGAGAAAGAGATAGAAACCATGTTTGGGCAGTATGAGCACAAAGTCCCAATATAGGCGTATTTTTTTACATAAGAGTAGAAGGGAACTTATAGGGACGGGAATTTATATGGGTACTTATATGAGTAGTATATACACATCTAAATGTACATAGACAATATACTTTTATTATCCATCAGCTTACGATGCATGGTTAAAAGTAGCTGTTAAATACTAAAACCTTTGCTGTTCCTATACAGACCATTCAATGCGTGCCTGCAGTGTGTATATTCATATTATAGAGTAACTTAGTCCTTACATATATTACGGTATAGTTATCAGGAAGCATTGTGACAATGTACAGTGGGCTGACAATGTACTGTCGCCAAATAATATCGAATAATTCTCCGCCTAACATGACACTGCGCGCACTGGTGCAGCTCGATACTCAAGTGATAATTCATGTACATCTGCCGCTATTTTGATGATAAACACTGTTATTTTGATGAAAACATTCAGCTCACCATGTCCATGATTGTTATCTCAATATATAATATTGTTGTATGATAAATAAATAAATAAAAAACTAAAAAAAAAGCTTTTAGCACGCACTAAAATTACATCATTAAAAATCTTGGACGTCCGCCATATTGGATTTACTTGACTATTTTTTTCGTATTCCTGACAGCAAACCCTTTCATTTGATATTCATATCATGGGGGTGAATTTCAAACAGCCAGTCCGCCATCTTGGGGAGGCCGCCATATTGGATTTGTAATGACGTTTCTTAGCTAGTCATGTATTGTCATCAAAACTCAGAGCGTGTGCAAAATTTCATCCTAATCGAAGATCGGGAAGTGGGTCAAATTAAGATTCCAAGATTTTCTTACATACATAGTTAAAAGTGAAGCAAAAAAAAGCGTGTTAAAATAATAGAGATACTTTTAAGGAAATTTAGCTCAAATCTATGTGGAAGGCTGATCTCATTCTTCAAAGACATTCAAAGTGGTATACGGTGTTTCATAAGGTGGCAGAAAACAGCATGATATACAAGATTCCAAAAACACTTACATTTCTGTCGCCCTATGAGGAATCGTGACAGGCAGTTCCGACAGGAGTTTCTCCCTGCAGTCGACTGTACCCTCAGGGGTACATCGACAAGGTGGCGGACATCGGGGTTCCGCTGAACATTCCATTGTCACTGATGTGGTGGGCCCTTTGGAAAAGAAATTGGTACGAGAAAAAATTATTCAGAGATCAAATACAAGGTTTTTTATATATTAACTAAAAATTAACAATAAACAATAAACTAAAATATTTATAAGAATATAAAAGAAGTCGAAAAAAAGGAGGGGAGGAGCTCAGGTCTCGAAAAATTCCTCCTCATCGATGTCGACTGGTAACGTGCCCAAAAAGCTGTCGGCATTGCCTCGTTGGATGGCAATGCCAATCCGTTGTGCAAAAAAGAAGCCAGCCCTTTGGTCACGCGAAGCATCGACCAGTCGCTTTGCTATTTCTTTGTAGAGCGACCGTACATGAATTTGAAGAAATAGGTATCAAAATCACACTACGATCTTGGAGACACCTTGGACCCCACGTCCGAAGATAGCCAGCTCGAAAGAGATGGTTCTCTGGGTCAGCCTGGTTGCAAGAGCAATATCTCCGATAACCGAAGTACCAAAGACGGCGTGCATTTTAGTCCTTTCGAGTTCGACATAACTACGTCAGCCTGCTTTTAGTATCCACAAGGATTTTTCACGTGATAAAGAAGCTAAGCTCTTTAACACCGATGGTGATAGTGTCTCTTCAAGTATGGAATCCATTAAAGTAGAACTTACCACTACAGATCAGCTCATGTGCCTCTAAATCCGTGAGGAGTGCTCCTCTCAAAGCAGCTGGGGCCTGGCACCTGGAAATTTGCGAAAATTAGAACCTTAATTATAATTAAGTACTGGTTTACCATGAATTGATTATGTATTGGGAGCATCACCTCGTCATATCTCAAGTCATTCTCGCTTTTAATTCGGTATCCTTACTTATTAACGGATGACGAATGCTTTGGGTCGCGTCAAACGGCAGTCAACAGTTGGAAGTTAACCAAACCAGTTTAGTTTAGTTTACCTGGGCTGTTCCGCACTTAGCCTCTTGATTGGGCCATTGTGCGTACCGTCTTACCTCCGTTCCAACCAACCCAGATCCTCCCAAAAAGCCAGCATCCTTTTCAGGTTTCCATATGCTTCCCGGAGCGACGCTGGCGACTGGAGGAATTTCGCCCGTTGTTTGGCCACGCTCATGCACTTTTATGTATGTGTTAACCATTTGTGTAACGGTAAGAACTACCTTTGATTTTAGCAGAATCATGCTCGAGACAGAAGCACCGCATTCTAAGCATGCCCATCTCAAACTACACTCAACGGTGATGCCATATGTTATACGATAGATGGCCAAACCTTGTAGAGGGTAAACTAAAAGAAAATAATGCCCCAGAAACCCCAAGGGCATTCTTTTCTTAAGGTAGGTTCCAGTATCCCAGGAAAAACCATGTGATTTTAATCGGTAACCTCGGTGACAGAGGTCTGAGTCCAACGAGCTATTTGCTTGTATACCAATGCTGGATAAGAAAACAGTACCTAGCCCCCACTCCAAGAATCCCAGCCGCCCGTACGGTAGTTGACAGCCTTGCGACACGACAGTCGCATACTACAGGATTGTCGGTCAGTCGCAGCGTGTTCAGTCGCGTGATGGCTGCTGGCTCCAAGGCAAGATACGTCAGGTTGTTGTTGTTTAGAGTGCTGCGAACAAAAGTTGTTAATAGTTAGGTCATTAGGGATGTGTGATTTAACCAAGAACTTCAGTGCAAAGCCAACCTAACCGGCAAGACGGTTCATCGTGAAGGTGGCAAAGTGCGCCTAGCGGGTAAGTACGCCTAGTATGACAGGTTGATGCAACAAACCATATTGTTTAGTTTGTAGCATCGACGTAAGATATCAACATTACTAGTATCCAATAGGTCGTTTTCGAAATATTTGTGATAGGCGCACTTGCCCGCTAGGCGCACTTTGCCATCTTCACAATACCTTTGTTGACGGACGAAGCTCTGTCTGGTATAGGAAGGTCAGACGTCAGTCTACATCATTATCATCCTTGTGATAGTCCCTGCTATCGCAGTAGCATCTGAAGATTTAACCACGGAGTCCAAGGTCTCCTTTTTGCAGTCTGACTACGAACCGACTGTACTTCAGTATTTTTCGTGAAGCGACAGCCATCTTCAACCAATTGGCATTATCAAATTCTGTAGTTAAACCAGCTGTCGAACTTTTTATTGCATTATCCATAACGACGCCATGTTTGTTTGAGACCGATGTCTTAACGTGCTCTTCTGATGAGTATCAATGTCACCCATCTTAAAACCGACTTGGCTAGCGTTGTGTAATCTTTCAATGTGTTAACCTACTCAATTATCACTTAGCCTAGATCCCCCTAGCATATATAAGTAATTCTATACCCACGGGAAATGAACAGCCAATAATTTCTTCGAGGTCATACTCCGATATTGTTTAATAAGTCCAACAAATTGGGTCAGAGTATTCAATACGGTATTCAGTAATGAGTCAGAAACTGTGGGGTCGAATCAATACTGGGAGGTCAGCAGAGGTCAATTTGTAACCTTGGATGTATTCAAACTAAATTTATTTACAGTATAGAAGATTATTTTGAATCGGAAAGCTTTTCTCAGCCTGGAGAGACTCGAGCAGCTTTTGATTCGATTTTCACCCGTTTTTAATTTGGCTAGCGATTAGTAGAGTATTCAATTGTTACGTTTGGGATCTTGGATTCTATTCCAGCTTAGTGTAAATATTTGTTTGTCAGACAACACTCGCTTTCAAAAAAGTCGTATGACCCATTTCAAAAGAAAAACGAGGAAACAAGACCCCAGGGTGTGAGTGTTAACTTTCTAATGCAATGAGAACAACTAACACAAAATTGATGATGACAAATAGTAGATATGGAATTTAACATTGATACTGCAGTAGTTAAGGAGTCGGCCTTAGAATCTAATGTTCTATGTTCGCATATTAGTCAATACCATTAACCACGTGTACCTATAAGCACTTGAGCTTAGCTGGAACGGCTAACAGGAATCTAGGTACGATACATAGGTATTGATATTTTTCATAATGGTTTTTTGGAATTTAAAATGATTTGAAATGGCAATTCCAGCCGGAATAGTGTTTTTATTTTTAACCCCCGACGCTAAAACGACGGGTTGTTATAAGTTTGACGTGTCTGTGTGTGTGTGTGTGTGTGTGTGTGTGTGTGTGTGTGTGTGTGTGTGTGTGTGTGTGTGTGTGTGTGTGTGTGTGTGTGTGTGTGTGTGTGTGTGTCTGTTTGTGGCATCGTAGCACCCAAACGGATGAACCGATTTGGATGTAGTTTTTTTTGTTTGAAAGGTACATTAGTCGGGAGTGTTCTTAGCTATGTTTGAAAAAAATCGGTCCAAGATGGCCGCCGCCACAACATGTCGGAATACATATTTCTTCATAACTCCCTCAATATGGGTATCAAATGAAAGAGCTTGACTAGTAGATCACTTTAAAAAGTATAAAATAAAAATTAAATTAAAAATTTAAAAAACCTCCGTCACAAAAACACCTCCAAAAAGTTGAAAATAAATGGAGTTTGCCTTTTAACTTTAACGGTTGCCATGTCGGTGGACCTTGAATTGGTCCGATAATATAACGGAGTGCTTAACCAGTTAGGGTCCCCCGTCATGGCAACCGTTAAAGTTAAAAGGCAAACTCCATTTATTTTCAACTTTTTGGAGGTGTTTTTTGTGACGGGGGTTTTTTAAATTTTTAATTTAATTATTCTGTCATTGGATAAAATAACTTCTACGATCGTTGTAAGTGATTGCAATTTATTTGTATAGTGATGGTTACTGTGCGAACTGGCACTGATATCAGCTAAGTGTTCAGGTGTGGCTCAATAGCTCAGTTGGAAGAGCATTCCCCCTGTAAGGGAAAGGTTATGAGTTCAAGTCTCACTTGAGCATTAAATTTTTTCCGATGTTTTTCGAACTTAAAAAGTTAGCATAATAAATGCTATAAAAATAATTCATTCAAATAAGTGTTATGTAGGTATATATGTAGGTAATTGGACATCAGATTTAAAGTGTTGTGTGGATTGAATCTTAGTCTGAGGAGTCTGATGTCTGTTTCTGTACCTTTTTGAATATAGGTATACATAATGCAAATGATTTCAGCTGTTTTGGTGTAACTGTGTTACAAAAAAATCTCCACCTATCCTCACAACTTAATCACAACTATCCTCACTGGGGAGTTTTGGTGCTGTCAGTAGGAAGAAGGCTTGTTCTGCTTCTTCTGCACTGACGGCATAGAAAATCTCGGACTTTACAGGGATGGCAGCACGAATAGGACTCTCCTGATGTTGACGGAAGAAGGCTTGTTCTGCTTCTTCTGCATTGACAGTACAGAAAATCTCGGACTTTACAGGGACGGTAGCACGAATAGGACTCCCCTGATGTTGACGGAAGTAGGCTTGTTCTGCTTCTTCTGCACTGACAGCACAGAAAATCTCGGACTTTACAGGGACGGTAGCACGAATAGGACTCTCCTGATGTTGACGGAAGAAGGCTTGTTCTGCTTCTTCTGCATTGACAGTACAGAAAATCTCGGACTTTACAGGGACGGTAGCACGAATAGGACTCCCCTGATGTTGACGGAAGAAGGCTTGTTCTGCTTCTTCTGCACTGACAGCACAGAAAATCTCGGACTTTACAGGGACGGTGGCACGAATAGGACTCCCCTGATGTTGACTCCATAGGACACGGTACCCACTTCCAATCAGGTGGATCGTGTACTTGTCTACTACCTAAGTTTAAATATATATAACTCAAAGGTGACTGACTGACTGACATAGTGATCTATCAACGCACAGCCCAAACCACTGGACGGATCGGGCTGAAATTTGGCATGCAGGTAGATGTTATGACGTAAGCATCCGCTAAGAAAGGATTTTGATTAATTTTATCCCCAAGGGGATGAAATAGGGGATGAAAGTTTGCATGTGGCGTTGACTCAACACTAAGCGATAACCGACATCCACGCGGGCGGAGCCGTGGGCAACAGCTAGTTGTATATAAAGGGTTTACTTACAGAACTTCCAAACTCTTCAAGTTTTCGAACGCCTTCTCATCAATACATTTGAGATGGTTTCCATCTAGATGTAAACTCTTGAGTGCTGTTAATCCTCTGAAGGTTCTCCTACTGATGGCTGTCAGCTCGTTCCGACTCAAGTCCCTAGAAGACAACTCATGTTAGGAAGGCAATTGAAGTTGGTAGAAGAAATGTGTATCCTGTAAGAAAGAGATTCTAGCAGTTTTAGCAGCGGGTAAGGTACCAGGGAGCTTTTAGAGAGATCCGGTTCTTAGCATTCCATGGATTCACCGTGCGGTCGCCGGGTCCATGGCGTGGTACAGAGAGGAACACTGTGACGGCGCCTGGGACTTGCGACCCAGGTGTAGGTTTAGGGTGGCCACCTTGTGATGCATCAGCGCTCACCTCCACCGTCAGTCGTGTTCCCCCCTCTACCTATCCAAATTTGGTAAGATCCTATCAACGCCGTTTTAGATATTCGTTTGAGTAAAGAGCTTACTGAAGCTCTTGGCAATCCGAGGTCTTTAAATAAGTTATACAGGGATTTAGCTGGAATTCCCCTTGCTCCTACTTCCACGGCGCGCGTAGAGTTTAACCACATAGCCATTTTTGGTTAACTCGTTGGTCAGGTCAAAGTATTTGTTTATTTTTATAGCGTGGTCTTTAGGTATGTTAGTTTCCCACGGTACTGTGAGTTCTACTAGTACTGCACGCTTTTGCTGTTTTAAAAATAGGAATATATCGGGTCTGGATGACGCACAAACATCCTCCGGTATTTTATAGTGTTTCTCATACGAATCTGCGAGTAATGTCCAATCAGCGGCTGCTATCAAAATTGAGTACGGCTTTTGATTTGTCTTTTTTGAGCAGCCTTCCTTTACAAACGCGACGTCATTTCTTTGGTTTGTGGTTAAACCCTTTTTCGCTCTAGCTACCGCCAAACTTACCGCCTCACGTACGATTTCTAATACCTTATCATGTCGGCGCGAGTAATGACCCCGGTCTAATAGCGTCCTACAACCCACCAGTAGGTGCCTAGCAGTACCAATTGCTTCACCACATGAGTTACATGTTTTATCTGTGGCTTTTCCCCATCTGACAAGATTGCTTTGGTCGGGGAGGGTCAACTGGAATGCATTGAGATAGAATTTAAGGAGAGCCGGTGACCAGTCGTATATTAAGGTACGCCATTTTAAGGCTATGGGAATACAAAATTCACCTAGTGTTAACCATTCGTTTTGTATTTCTAGGTTCATTGCGTGCACTTTGTAGGTATTATTTTCATCTACTTGAAGAAAAGATTTTGTTATGTCTTTGTCTGACTGCCTCCTAGTATTACCCAAACCTACCCTACCAGTCTGCGAGCCTATCATAATCAGCCTAACAGAAGAATTATTTATCATATTTCCGTTTCGTTAAAACGGTTATTGTCAATGAAATTTTACAGTAACCAGTTATACAGCGCAGATTCAGCCTCTAGTGCCCGGAATGCGGCAATAGGATCACCCCCATTACGTGGGACCGTAATGATTGGTGAAATGAGGGTGTAATTCAACTCTACCTAACCCTCCGCGGATAAAAGCGTGATTGTATGTACGTATGTATGTTTTTTTTAGCAATAATATCTATCACCATGATGTCAAAAGTATACTGTGTTGCATGTACCAACATGAGTATGACTACTGAGTCAGACTTCGTTTTCGTTAATTTTAATGTAACAGATTCGTCTGTGACATTAAAATTAAGTATATATAGTATATGTATAATATATGTTACATTATGTAAATGATAAATGGAGCGTCAGTAGGTAAAGGGTCGTTCTTACGCTCAAGAGGTACACTATTACAAGTAGTTAGTTGGACCATTGCACTACATCGAAGAACATCCGCTGAACAACATTCCTGAATCGCAATATACATATTCACACGTAAATTATCAAGTCGCGTGGTTGCCGGCAGACAGTTGGACCACCCCATCTCTTCCCAAGCGGTATAGACATATACAGACCAGACTCACCCTCAAATACATGGCTCGAGATATCAATAGTGCCCAGAATACGGCAATAGGCTCACCCCCTATTACGTGGGACCGAATACAATGACTGGTGTAATGTGGATGTTAAGTCACCTCTGCCTAACCCTCCGGGGATAAAGGCGTGATTGTGTGTATGTAAATCCATATCCATACTAATATTATAAATGCGAAAGTAACTCTGTCTGTCTGTCTGTCTGTCTGTATGTAACGCTTTCACGCCTAAACCACTGAACCGATTTTGATGAAATTTGGTATAGGGGTAGATTAGACCTTGAGAAAGGACATAGGCTATGTTTGGTCGCGATAACCGACATCCACGCGGGCGGGTAAAAGCTAGTTATCAATAAAAAATACGATTTCCTATCGCCAACTGCTACAATGAACGGGTGGTGACTCCAATACCTATTGGAGTCACTATCTAGAGATTTTAAAGTAGTGGCTCCTATAATATTACCTAGTATAGTCAGTGATTCTAATTTTTATTTTGAAAGAATACTACAACTATTTTCCTTTTTTTTTTTGTGCGGCGATCCCCTCTGATACCACTACGGACCTAAGACATAGCACTCGCTCCCTGGCTGATCCAGGAGACATGTCTGATTTCGAGATGGCTCCGATTCCTCAAATGTAGGAACTACGGTATCCTCATCTTGCCTCCGTAAAAGACCTACTTCTGCTAGGGAGACAAGCGGTTCCACCTGTCACGGTCTGTGCTCATAGAGGACGGAGGATATTGAATGACCTCCGATATGTAATGTCCTACGTAGGTAAGCGACAAACGCTACAGCACGCGCAAGCGACACCACGCATGACATTACGTTCCATGTTCCATACTTCAAGTGACGTTTTCACGCGACATTATGTAAGACACAATAAAGAACACCGACCATTTGATTTACACCTGACGTCGAAACGCGTTGCATTTGACGCTCACGTAGGACAATCCATATGTCATTTTCCCTGCGAATATGATACTCCCTCTCTCCACATTACTATCTACATATTTTATACATCAATAAATTCAAAATTAATCCGTGAATTACTTCAATATTTAATTTACCTTGAGCCCTGCTTGCACCGTGTTAACAACTTGAAGGTAGCTAGGGTTGTAAACAAATAATAATAGAGTATAAAGCGTCGTTTGAATGAGACACGGGATGTTAAATATTAAAATTTAATGTGGCAGCCCTAAGCCCTCACGAAAGAATAATATGGATTTCAATCTAATACTCGTATTTCGTGCGAATTGAGTGTATCGACATAGCGTCGTAATACAAAATCGTATCTATACTAGCTGACCCGGTGAACTTCGTTTCGCCAATTTTTTTCGCCCACGTGGCGTAATATCCCGTTCCCGCTGCACCGCTGCTATATTTAGTACGTATTATACTTCTGCTAGGGAGACAAGCGGCTCCACCTGTCACGGTCTGTGCTCATAGAGGACGGAGGTCATTGAATGACCTCCGATATGTAATGTCCTACGTAGGTAAGCGACAAACGCGACAGCACGCGCCAGCGACACCACGCATGACATTACGTTCCATGTTCCATACTTCAAGTGACGTTTTCACGCGACACAATAAAGAACACCGACCATTTGATTTACGCCTGACGTCGAAACGCGTTGCATTTGACGCTCACGTAGGACAATCCATATGTCCTGTATAAAAAAAAAAATGTCACTTTCGCTGCGAATATGATACTCCCTCTCTCCACATTACTATCTACATATTTTATACATCAATAAATTCAAAATTAATCCGTGAATTACTTCAATATTTAATTCACCTTGAGCCCTGCTTGCACCGTGTTAACAACTTGAAGGTAGCTAGGGTTGTAAACAAATAATAATAGAGTATAAAGCGTCGTTTGAATGAGACACGGGATGTTAAATATTAAAATTTAATGTGGCAGCCCTAAGCCCTCACGAAAGAAGCCTGTCACCCTAGCAGAAGCAGGCCGCGGCGGCGGCGCAAAATGCGCCTCCCCGTAACCGGGGCTAGATGGGGACACTGTGGTCCCCACAACCCGAAGGGGGCCATCTCGATAGAGATGGTCCTGGGTCTGCCGGGGTGCGAGAGATATGCTTTTGGCAATCTCACCTCCGGCAACCAAGGACCCAAGACGGCGTGCGTTTTAGTCGGTTCGAGTCCGACATAACCGCCTCCACCGGCTCCGTGGGGGTGGTATCCGTGGGGATTTTTCGCACGATAAAAAAAAAAAAAAAAAAAAAAAAAAGCCCTCACGAAAGAATAATATGGATTTCAATCTAATACTCGTATTTCGTGCGAATTGAGTGTATCGATATAGCGTCGTAATACAAAATCGTATCTATACTAGCTGACCCGACGAACTTCGTTTCGCCAATTTTTTTTCGCCCCCGTGGCGTAAGATCCCGTTCCCGCTGCACCCTATACTATATTAAGCATGTATTATAGATATAATACTCTATCTATTAATAAAACCGCATCGAAATCCGTAGTGTAGTTTTAAACATCAAGGAGGCGCGGGTTCGATTCCCGCTCAGTGCAAATATTTGTATGCATGAATATGGCTATTTGCATTGGTCTGGGTGTTTCTATGTATAATATGTATGTATTTACAAAAAAAAAAAGTATTTATGTATGTTTATCCGTATTCTAGATTCCATAACACAAGCTAGTTAAGCTATACTTATCATGGGTCTAGATAGCGTTGTGTAAAATGTTGTAGAATATTTATTTATTTATTTATTTATACATATGGACGTACAGACACGGAAAGCGACTTTTCTTTATACTACGCAGTGATGATGAATACTTTCGCTACATGTTAAGTCTTTGGCTTGTTATGTTTTTGGAATTCTTGTCTATTTGTTCACGATGAATACGTATCGGTTTTGTATCCATCACGAACAACAAACAAGTATTTTCAGAGTTAACGTATTATGCTTGACTTTTGATCGTATTCAGTTGAGTAGAACCGGATATATATGACCAAAAGTGGCAATAACTGAAATTTATGCGGGCGGAGCCGCAGGCAATAGCAGCAATTAATTTCAGTGGCCAGTCCCTATAACCTGATACCTGCTGGCTTCCCAATATATACAAATAAAGTCAAGGTAACTTTTCCATCGGCTTCTCTTTTGAAATTTTTAACCCTTTGCCACGAACTAGTTTTTAATATAATGAAGAATGTTCACTTATATTGTTTTTTAGGTCATTATGTGAAGAAAATAAAAAATACATGTGAAAGAATTATTTCAATATATCAACTAGTCTCGAAGATATGGACTCTTGAAGTGGGTGATCGGCGACCGGCTCGCGCTATGTGCGTGTGACGTCATATTATGTAGCCCAATCGCTATAGTTGACGCTGGTTTACGTTTGACCAGAAATCTCAGGAACTACTGGTCTGATTTCAAAAAATTTTTTTGTTTTGAATAGACCGTTTAACGAGGAAGGGTATAGGCTACATTTTTTATTTTCACGTTATTAGCACATCTAGTAACATTTTTCTTTCACGCCTAAGTCATATCCTCTGTAAGCTAACGTCGGGCTACAGGGCTGCGCCAAATCGTTCGCTATCTGTCTCGCTTGAATTATTGATAAAGCTTTCAAATTGCCTCGCTGCACGCTTTCGCTCCCGACATCTTTAGATATGCTTTTCTAACGCTAGCTCTACTGATATTATTCTGTGTATAGTATCAGAATTGAAATAAATATTTTTGAACGATTTCTTTCGCGATATATTTATTTAATTTATATTCCATTTTCAGGAAACGCTACTTAAAGTGCCATTTTAAGCTATAGTTTGAATAATAGTTCTTTTAATATAACGTGCGGTAGCCTAGTGGTATGGGTAACGGACTGCTGAGACGAGGTCTCGGGTTCGATCCCAGGTTTACCATGGCACACACCAATGACTTTTCGATGCTTTTCGAAGTTATGTGTGTATTTATCGCAGGTTTATAAGTGCCCGGTTAATGGCAATAGGCTCGCCACCTATTACATTGGGACCTAAACATAAACTGGGGAAATGTGGGTGCTAGCACATCTGCCTACCCCATCGGGGAATATAGGCGAGAGTTTATGTTATGTTATGTGTGTTATAATTAAATAAATAGATAAATAATTATTCCACAACATTCTACACAACGCTATCTAAACCCATGGTAAGATTTTATAGCTTGTGTTATGGAATCTAGAATGCGGATAAACATACTTAGATACTTTTTTCTTTTGTAAATACATACACATTATTTATTTATTACTTTTCATTGAATTAAGCTGAATAAAATGCCCTAGAATTGAAAAATGTTAGCCCAGTTTACACTTCACAGGACATAGAAGTGCTAATATATAAACATATTAGCTAGCCCGTGACTTCACGTGGATCTTGATTATCGCAACCAAACATGCCTCTGTCCTTGCTCAACCTTTGATCCATGTACGAAATTTTCATCCCTTATTTGACCTCTTCAACTCCTTTTTTCACTATAAAATGTAGCATATGTCCTTCAACAAGCTATAGTTTATCTGTATACCAAATATCATCAATATCGGTTCAGTAGCTTATGCGTGAAAGCGCTACAGAGCTACTTTCGCACCGTCTTCAAAAGCAGCTCTCATACAAGTTACTAACTTTCAAAAGTAACTTACACAAGTTCCATCACAATGAGCCGGAACACGCCATCCTAAAGACTATAAGTCTCGAGAGCTCATTACGCTGTTCTTACTTCCGTTCGCGGCAAGATGGCGGCGGTGTTATTTCCGGTTGAACTCAGTTGACGTCTGCACCTCATCCGGTACGGACGTGCAGCTTTGTGAAGTTACAGGCGTTTTATTGATATCCTTGTATTTATTTTTGGGATTTGCGAATATATGAGTAAAAGGTGATACTTTTTAGTAGATTTATTTTGTTGCCTGTCGAGCTAAACTAAATAGCGGCTCGGAAGTTCGTACAGTGTGGATTCAGGCCAATCGGCGTATGCCTCGCTTTCTTTTTCAAACGCTATTGGTCTGAAGCCTCACTCGTACGCTACCATTAAGTTTGGTCCGAGGTATATATGTTAACGGTAACGTTATATATTAACGGTAATGTGCGAAAATCAGTTAGAGTGCAGATTAACTAGGAAATCTGCAGATTACCTACCTGGCTGCGTCAGTTAACGTGCGAAAAATTGTTTGAGTTCTTACAACAACTAGTTAATCTGCAGACTACCTAGGTAATCAGCAGATTAACGACCAGGCATATGGTAAAGTACAGTGCAGTTTTTTTTAAATCAATGTTTTTAGTCATGAATTATTTGCATCTGCGCAGGAGCGAGCGAAGCGAGCTCGTGAACACCGCGCGCTCCGATGCAGGTAGATTAGATTAGAAGATTACATTCGTGGGTTTCCTTGTAATAAAGCACTAAAAGGAAGGAGCCCCATGTCGCTTCAAGAACAGTGTGAGTAAGTGGAAAAAAAGTATTTCGTTCTACGTCTTTCGCACTTTAACGATGCAGCTGCCATCCATTAATCTGCAGACTGACCAGGTAAAATGCGAAAGTGAGCTTTTTATACAAAATTTCGCACTTTAACTGATTGTGTCAGGTAATCTGCAGATTATCCAGTTAATGTGCACATTCGCAGCATCCACACTGTAACGTTAATATAAACATAACGTTTTTTTAAGTGTGGGTCCCTAGTGACTGACTGACTGGTGTGGGTACCACATACATGGTCCATACACACAACTGTCACTCGGGACGGTAAAATAATTCTATTTTGATTGGTCGAGGCAGTTCAATTGGTTGAAGTATTCTTCCTGCGAAGGGACTGGTCGCAGTTTGAAGTCGCGATGTGGTAATTTGTTCTTTTATAAATTCTTTTGTCTGTTCTCAATCCGACAGTAAACATACAGTCCATGAGAATGTGACATTTGACGGCAATAGGCTCACCCCCTATTTCGTGGTACCTAAAAATCATGTCTGGCGAAATGTGGATGTTAATACACCGCTGCCAACTCCCTTGGTGACATACTGGCGTGAATATATGTATAAATGTTAAGTAATTTTATTTAAGCGTCGCTGGCTTAGTGGTTAAGGAGTCGGCCTTACGATCGAGAGGTCCCGGGTTGGAGGATATCCGAGGGGATTTCCGCACGGAAAAAAAGGCCACTACACTACCGATGTGAACCCACTACTCCTAGCACAAGTAATTTAGCTTAGTTGAAGGGGTTAGAGGGAATATTAGTAACTTCGGTTCTAATATTGTTTAAAAAAAAATCGGTAAGTTTAATTGCACGTTAATTTCTGCAAGTAAAATTCAAAATTTCTTTCTATATTACCCACGGGTAGGTATGCATTTCACCCCTTATGTCTAAACATCTCACTGACACAATTCTCACCCATCCCTCACTAGCGGGGTGAAATTAATTTAAGTTATTACCTCTAAGAGGGCGGAAGTGCCGCCATCTTGAAGCTGTAAAGAGCGGAAGTGAGAGTTAATTAAGATAGTTCTAAAGTGTACCTACACTAATTTAGGTTTAAAAATTGTAACAGTGATTTTGACTTTACGTTATAAGAACCGACTGAAAAAAAAATCATGAGGATTTTACAATAAATTAATCATTGAACATCCTTTATACATACTCACGCCCATATATCCTCGAAAGGGTAAGCAGAGATGTATTTAATTATTACTAGCTTTTGCCCGCGGCTCCGCCCGCGTGGAAGTCGGTTATCGCGACCAAACATAGCCTATGTCCTTTCTCAAGGTCTACTCTACCCCTATACCAAATTTCATCAAAATCGGTTCAGTCGTTAAGGCGTGAAAACGTAACATACAGACAGACAGACAGACAGACAGACAGACAGACAGAGTTACTTTCACATTTATAATATTAGAATGGATATGGATAATCCACATATTATTTTGACAAGCATTATTTTCGGTCCCTCGTAATAGGCGAGCCTATAACCGTCAAGTGGGTTCTTTATCATGGGCTGTATGTTTACATTTGGATGGAGAATAACCCTATCTCTTCGTTTCCTTCTACGACACCCACGAAGAGACAGCTTGGCCCTATTTTACTCCCCCGGGACCAACATAAGTAGATTAAAAAAATCCTTATCTTTGACAATTAATTTAGAATTTGACAGAATTAATACTAACTATACAAATCGAATACATAGGAAAAATGAATCTTCTCGAATGGGGCGGGATCTTTCCTTTACAGGGGGAATGCCTTGACCAACTCGGCTACTAAGACACGCTCGATGTGATTCAAATTTCCCTTCTATTTTTATCCGTCTTTAAGGCGACGGTGGAGTCATACATTCATTCGATTTGTAAAAAAATCCTTTTCGTTTTATATTCCGTAATTCTTATAGCAATTACGTAGGTGTATATTTCAAAAACAGAAGTTTGAAGTCGCCATCTTTGTGTAAAAAGCGCGCGAAACTTTTGCAAATGGCGGCCGCTCTATTGTCATTGGAGGGCCATACACAAATGTGGAGCTGAAAGTTTCTCTTTGTATGTGTTTTTAGTTGAAGTTACGACCTCAATACCAAAATATTATGTCCTAAAATATTCTGGGACAAACTACAAAGCGCTATCTGGACATAAAGTAGGCAGAAGAAGTATAAATATTTATAAGAATTTTCCGTATAACTATGTATGTATGTACTTGATATATTATATTGTATAGATGTTATATTATGTATAGGTATATGCATTTAAATATTGTCCGTATGTATTATATGTTAATATGTATGCATTATATGTATGTATTATTGTGTATATATATTTAAGTATATTTATATTTACTGTTTGTATGTTTATTATTTATACCGTAAGTACCTACTTATCTATCAGATCAATACTTCGAGCACCTACCTACTTTGACAAATCTCTGCATCACCCAAAGGTTGACTGGTAGAAAATGCCCACCGCATTAAGTCCGCCTTTGTACATATATTTTGTGCATTAAGATTAAAAATAAAAATAAATAAATAAATAGCTTGATATGGGTTCTATAATGCGGATAAAGAAAACTTCTTCATCTTTCATGTTATTCTCGGTCACACCTCGGAGTCCGGGGTCTGCTTTTATCAGTCTAACGTCAAGTTTGACTGAACTTGAACATTTTCCGTGTAACGACTGCTATCTGACCAATATCGAAATAATGCAGATTTTTCTTTACAATATAAACAAAGCTATCTAGATCCATTGTACTTAAGCTCTATAGCTTGTGTTATGGAATCTAGAATGCGGATAAACATATGTTTAGATATTTTTTTTGTAAATACATACATAATTATACATAAAAACACCCAGAACCATGCAAATTGCCATATTCATGAATACAAATATTTGCACTGAGCGGGGATCGAACCTGCGCCTTCTGCTGTGGGCTTTTACGTTTTAGGGAGCAACTGAACTATATTACATGGAAATACTCATACATAATTTACATGGAAAAATAAAACCAATACAAATATAAAAATTACACTAAACGGTAAACGGTAATCGAAATCGCGACCTCTTAGTATTCGAACGCTGTATCACTACGCTATACAGATCGTTTAAGAAAGACGCCTCCTTCCTCCGAAAAACCTTCTCCTTTTTAAAGTTCGGTAAAAAGACCACGAGCCTCAGCAAAAAAAAATATTACTTAGGCCTACCCTCGCAGGTACGGAAGGGGATTTAAAAAATGCAAATTAAGTTGATTGATACAATTACTTTAGTATTTTCGTCCCTTACTTGTACCTATTACTGATAAGCCAAGAGATAGGGTTGTCGAAAAAATATAGAATTAAAGCAGATACTATACAATATCCTAATATAGCGGTAGCCTAGTGGTATGGGTAATGAACTGCTGAGACGAGGTCTCGGGTTCGATCCCAGGTTTACCACACCAATGACTTTTCGATGCTTTTCGAAGTTATGTGTGTATTTATCGCAGGTTTATAAGTGCCCGGTTAATGGCAATAGGCTCGCCACCTATTACATTGGGACCCAAACATAAACTGGCGAAATGTGGGTGCTAGCACCTCTGCCTACCCCTTCGGGGAATACAGGCGTGAGTTTATGTATGTGAATAAAATATATTTCTAGTGAAGTGCAAATTTACAACCCCCATACATTTGTCCTTTCACCTGAAGATTATTCCCATACATTATGAAAAAAAAAATTTTTTCTTTCGCCAAAGTAATACTTCCAGATGATTTTGCTATCGAAGCTGTGCCTAAATTATTTTTTTCCGAAACTACTATAAAATCACCTTGTATAATGTTTGTGACTCCGCCGGATTTGTTGACATCTATAATTACGGCTTCGCTCCCATGGGTAGTTCCAGCTCCATTCACATTTTACAATATTTTACAAAACAATGCTTTGATATATTTTTACGAATTGTGTTAATACATGTTCCCAAACTAGGCCAAAAATTTCTATTTACGGAATTCTGTTAGTGACAACCCTAACCAACCCTTGAAGGAAATGAAATGCCTTAATAAATTATATATCGCGATGCGTTTGTGAAACCCACGGGAATTCACCGAAGGGGGAAGACACTGACACTTTTTAGTGCCAAACGATACTTTCAGATAATTGGGTACTGTTGGATTGGGTACCACTTTACAAAATATGAGAAGACCTTTAATTAAGAGGTTGTATATTGAAATCTCGGGACAAAGAACTGATATTTATACTAAAAAACATAACATGAGATAAACTCACGCCTGTATTCCCCGAAGGGGTAGGCAGAGGTGCTAGCACCTACATTTCGCCAGTTTATGTTAAGGTCCCAATGTTATAGGTGGCGAGCCTATTGTCACTAACCGGGCACTTATAAACCTGCGATAAATACACACATAACTTCGAAAAGTCATTGGTGTGTGCCATGGTAAACCTGGGATCGAACCCGAGACCTCGTCTCAGCAGTCCATTACCCATACCACTAGGCTACCGCAGATATACTAAAAAAAAATTATGAATATACCTGATGAATACAACATTGTTGCTAGATTATTTTTTAGGTTACTTATTTGACAGTTAAGAAATCGGAGTTTTAATCCTTATGTACGTAACCTTTAATAACTAGGTTATTTGATCAATAGATAAGTATTTAAGTAGCAGATACTGTACTTTTTTCAGGGACCCGTGTCTCGGAAAGCAGTTTAAGCAGTCAGTGAGTCCCGATTTCCGTACGGACACCTTTGGCAGTCTATACGGGTTTTTGGAGCCATGATAAGTCCAACAACTTTGTTTTTTTTTTATGAAAGACACGTCAATTTGACTTCCCCTCGCCTGATGGTAAGCGAAAGGCATAGTCTTGTAAAGAGGATCACCATCGTAAACATGTACCATGTTAACAGTGGTGGCACTCAGCTTGACGGCTTCATCAGATGCCTTTTCACGCCCCGCTTAATGGATCCGGGACTGTAGGAAGAAGGAAGCACGTGAGCTACCAGGGAGTTCCAGGTCTTAAAGGTTAAGCCGTCGGTGAGTCCCGGTTGCTATTCGAACATCTTTGGCAGTCTTTACGGGGTTTTGGAGCCCTAATAAGTCCAAAAACTAGTCTAACTACAGAACTTTAATATTTCCAATGGGTTGTGAACGTTAGATCATCGTCATCGCGGGTTCGAGTCCCGCCCGAGAAGATTATTTTTACCTATGTATTCGATTTGTATAGTTAGCATACTTAATGTTGTAAAATTCATTCAAGTACCTACTTTGTTTGTTAAGACCGATCTAATGCGGACATTTATTTCGCTCCATACTTCTTTCGTCATACTTTAGTTGGAAGAAAAACTCTTACTACTACGAGCATAGAGCATTAGAGGATTACGCCATTTTTTTTTCATATCATACTACCAAAGAAAAGTCTGTCAAACACAAAGAAATACGAAAATTAGAAAGAAAATCACGACTTACGAGTTCTTTAAAAGCACCATCACGCCAATTTAGCTGTAAAGACCTAGCAGTGACAACGGTTATGCGTTATGGTTAAAAGGATTCTTCTGTTGCAGAGCTGGATAACGATTATGGGGTACGAAATGCCATCGTTTACGGGAAAATTGGTGGGGTAAGTTGAAATGTCAAATTTATTCGGTAGGGAGGGGTTAAGAATGTTTTTCTACCATTTATTTCCTTACGCTATTCTACTAATATAATTGGGAAAAATTAGTGCAGATGTTCGGCTGTTTGAGTGTTGGGATCACAGAAATATTATTAGGAGCGTCATGTGAGCGTGAAACGCGTGCCAACTTTTTAGACAATTCCTGTCCTATGAGACAGGAACTTTCGAACGCTTACTCAGTACTTTTGAGACTAGCTTGCAATGATATTTTATACAAGATATGTTACGTTCATAGTAACTGACTTCTCAAATCTGATCCAGCAGTCTGTCAGTGCTGGTCAGTGCCAGTCAGTGCACAATAGTTGACAATTAGCGTTAAAGTAGTACGAAAGATGGGATAAGCACATGAGTAAAAAAGATAGCTATAATTCGGAATGATTCGGACGATTGCGCTTCGAAGCATAGATTATGATTTTGTTGAACAGAAGGGGTATTTCGTTGGTAGGCAAGAAATGAAATTCGATGAAAAAATAATACGTCATTATTTATTTCGGAAAATGATAATAATTCAAAAAGATAATTAGGGAACTTCTCGAAAATAAAACCATAGTGCCGTACTGACGTTATAATCAAAAATTAAACTCCTTCAAATAAATTTAATTTATTTCTTTTCTGCCTCTTAGAAAGTTTTTTATTTTGGGATTATTTTTATGAGCAGAATGAAGCCGAACAGTGGTATATTTGTCAGTTATTTATATTCTTCCTGAGCAATGTTCCTTTCTCCGAAGTATATCTCTCAGTGGCTTCAAAATTATTGCTACAAATTCTGCTGCTTTTTGAAGGTGTCCAGTCAAACTCATTTCGTTGTTCTTTAACAATTGCAATCCACTCTTGAACTCGAACTTCATTAGTCGGAATGAAAAAAAATTTAGGTTATTACAATAATTATTTAAAGGACAACAAATAAATAAAACAAAAATTATGTTACTGAATTTTGAATAACAAATAAAACTGAACAGCAGGTCAAAATTATTACTTTAGTAGGCAGTAAACTGAAAATTACCCTATGTCGCATCTGTACTGATAATCTATGCAAGCAGTGTTGTTGTGTCCTTGTCGTGCTCATATCAAAAAGTATTTCTGTCCTTTTTCTTTGCCGCCATTATTTTAAAAATATTAATAAACTAATTTTAATGAAATACACTAAAAAATCGGTAATATTGTATGTACTTACATGTGATAGAAGGTCCTTCGTGTTTTATTGATTTTAGTGTCGTAATTTGTACATTTTTAAAAATACACGGTGGCATTTTTATTGCCATTTTATTATGCGCTTACATACGTGACAACTCGGCGTTTGCCAGACATATACTAAATGCGATACGTCCCAATTGGGACGTTTTCGCGTCTTCACCAGGCGCAGTCTAATAACATATCTGCCTCTTTTTTGTATGTAATATCATTGCTAGCTTGTATAAAAATCGTTAAAAATACTGTCAATATGACATTATTGCGATAACCGACATTCACGCGGGTGGAGCCGTGGGCAAAAGCTATTAGGTAATAATAGAGTGTTGTACAATCATAATATATTTACGCCTGTGAATCCTCAAAGCCGTTGACAGAGGTATATTAACACCCAGATTTAGCCAACTATGATTTTCAGACTTATAGGGAGCACTTTAGCTGGCTATTTACTGTCAGATGGAGTACAGTCCTATCCATAGTCGCCTTGTGGTGACACCCTGTAGGAAGAGGTAGGGTGGCCCTATTCTATTCCACCGGGAACCTACATGGTTGAAATTAGGAAAAAGAAGGTCTATCTATAATATAAAAATGAATCGCTAAATGTGTTGGTAAGCGCATAACTCTACAACGCCTAGACCAATTAGGCCAATTCTTTTTTTTAAAGTTCGATGAAGTTCAAGGATGTTTTTTGCGGCGAGAAAAATTCGAATAATTGTTGGGAACCGACATCCATGCGGGTGGAGCTGCGGGCAAAAGCTAGTATTGAATAAAATAAAATAAATTTTAAGCATCAGGTGAAAATCATCGAATGATTCAGTTAAAATAATAAATCTCAAGCAGATGACAGCATTGTTGTCTCTACCTATCCCAAAAGGACAATGGTAATCATTATGTAAAATCCATACATCCATCTACATTTATATACTGACGTCTGTAAATCCCCGTAGGGGTAGGCAGAGATGTCTTAGCACCCATGTTACGCCAATTAAGATTCGGTCTCCCGACGTTATATGGGGCGAGCCTATTGCCTTGGTCTTGGGCTGTATGTTTACTGTCGGATGGAGAACAGCCCTATCCCTTAGTCGCCTTTTACGACACCCACAGAAAGAGCTGGGGTGGTTCTATTCTACTCCACCGGGAACCAACATTCCCTGGTTACTGGATTTCCTGATTTTATTTTTCGAAATACGGATCAATTTTTTTTTTTCGTGCGGAAGTCCCCTCGGATACCCCCCTGCCGGAGCCGGAAGGGGAGGTAATGTCGGACTCAAACCGACTAAAACCGCACGCCGACTGTGGGTCTTGGTGCTAGGCCAGAGGTGAGGTTGTCATCGACATATCCCTCGCACCCCGGCTGACCCAGGGCCATCCCTTACGGTCTGGCCCTCCTCAGGAGGGGGGACAACGGTGTCCCCAACTCGCCCCCGGAATGGGGAGCCGGAGATACGGATCTCTAAAGCTCTATATTTGTATTGTTATTGAATAACACACTTGTACTTTTCCACTGAGTTTAATTTATTACATTTCTAGACCTGACCGGTTTCGCCTTACGGCATTCTCAAAGGTTCACATTGATGTTTCAAGAATTGTAATTCCGAAACACTACAATATTTGCATTTTTTTCATGTGTGGGTAGTTTTAAAATTCGGTACCTATACCAGTTAAAAAAAAATCCCCAAAATATGGGAAATGATTATAAGTTTGGCCTCACAATTTTTAAATGATCAATAAATATATAAAATTTGCATTTGAATTATAATGTCAAGGAATAATTTTAAATGTCAAATGAAAATAATAATGTCGAATGGTAATGTCGAATTTCAAATGATTAAAGGAAAATTCTATCGAAGTCAAAATCATAATTAAATTGCATTGAATAAAGTTACTGTCAAATTAATTATGTCAAATGGTACTGTGCTTAACAAGACTGGGATTACAATATACAGAATGTCAGTAACAATATTAAATTAACAAATCAACACGAGCATACAAAGCAACATACAAAGTACAAGTGTGTTATTCAATATGTGTAGCAGATTCCACCAAGCGCCATCAATCTCCAGTATAAACTCTATATTTGTTTTGAAGCCGCGTGGTTCCCGGCAGAATGGAATTTGGGCCACCCCATCTCATCCCATGCGGTGTCGTACAAGGCGACTAAGGGATAGGACTGTTTATCATCAGACAGATCAGCCCAGACTCAAATGCATGGCTTGAGTAAACAATAATGCCCGGAATACGGCAATAGGCTCACCCCCTATTACGTGGGACCAAATACAATGATTGGTGAAATGTGGGTGTTAATTCACCTCTGACTAACCCTCCGGGGATAAAGGCGTGATTTCTATGTAATGTAATGTAATCCATACTAATATTATAAATGCGAAAGTAACTCTGTCTGTCTGTCAGTCTGTATGTTACGCTTTCACGCCTAAACCACTGAACCGATTTTAATGAAATTTGGTATAGGGGTAGATTAGACCATGAGAAAGGACATAGGCTATATTTGTTCGCGATAACCGACATCAACGCGGGTGGAGCCGCGGGCAAAAGCTAGTAATATTATAAATGCGAAAGTAACTCTGTCTTTCTGTATGTCTGTATGTTACGCTTTCACGCCTAAACCACTGCACCAATTTTGATGAAATTTGGTATAGGGGTAGATTAGACCATGAGAAAGGACATAGGTTATGTTTGGTCGCGATAACCGACATCCACGCGGGCGGAGCCGCGGGCAAAAGCTAGTGGATCTCTAAAGCTGGTTCAAACACAAAAACTTCGACCGTAATGAAAGCCTTTTTGTAACAGACGATAATCTACCAAGTGATTATATAAATTGTTTTGAGTGTTTTGACCCAATGAAATGGATTCGATCAATTCATTCTGCGCAACCGTTCAGCTCCGTTATGGTGAATTAAACTAACATACAGTTGAATTGTGCCTCTACGACACAATATAGGTAGGTATTACAATGCATATGTATGGATTTTTAATGTATTATAATGTGTATGTATAATATATATGTCGCTGGCAATTCCGGCCTAGCACCCCAACCCACAGTCGGCGTGCGGTTTTAGTTGGTTCGAGACCGAAATTACCCTACCCTTCTGGCTCCGGCAAGGGAGGTATCCGAGGGGATTTCCGCACGAAAAAAAAACGGCATTCTATACCGTTTGGTATCAGAACGTCCCATTCCCAAACTCGTCACTCTGTTTCAGATGGTCCCATTTCCCAGTTAAATCCAAGTCAAAATGAACAGGTGTGGATACTGTGCCCTGACCTGGATATATACAATACCCGTAGGTTAGAAGACAGAGAGGGAATCGCGGCTCCCGCATTAGTATTCGTGGTTGTTGTTTTTAAACCACAATTAATGTTCTAGGCATTATATAGAATACCTTTTTTTTTTTTTTTTTTTTTTTTTTTTTTTTTTTTTTTTTTCGTGCGGAAATCCCCTCGGATACCCCCCTGCCGGAGCCGGAAGGGGAGGTTATGTCGGACTCGAACCGACTAAAACCGCACGCCGACTGTGGGTCGTGGTGCTAGGCCGGAGGTGAGGTTGTCATCGACATATCCCTCGCACCCCGGCGGACCCAGGGCCATCACTTATGGTTTAGCCCTCCTCGGGAGGGGGGACAACGGTGTCCCCGACTCGCCCCCGGAATGGGTATATAGAATATATAGAATATAGAATACCGGATTACAAACATTGCATTGGAGCTGGTGGGAACGATTTTTATATTGAAGAATTGACTTTTTTATTGGAGCTGCTGGGAATAATATGTCAAAGTACCTAAACAATATTCTGGAGCTCTAGGGAAAGAAATTGGCAAATTTGGCTTTGTTTATTATTTTAATAAAAACATCCGTGGAGCTCCTGGTAATCAATGTATGAAAATATGAATTTTAGAGATTTGGAGCGCACGGGAATAAGCCAACATATTATATTATTATTGTGTAAAAATAGAAGCATTATCATTGTGATTACTTACGAGTAGTTCATCTTCTGTCAGCACCTACCCACCTTGTTGACTGTTAGATAAGGCCACCTTTGTACAAATTTTATGTGCCTTAAGTTTAAAAAATAAATAGACCTATATAAATATATATAAATATACCTATACTCAAATCCGAGAAAAATTTTGAAGAGATAAGATTAAAGTCATTTTGCAGGTGTATTCCTTGCAAGAAACGCATACATCCATAACCCGATGCTTCTATCTAAAGTTCAAGAAACTGTCTTGGTCATATTTCAAATGGTCCAAAGGGCCCCGAATACGCCAACTAGGGCAGTGTCATCTAATGAACAAATTCGATAATAATATCCGCTGTGCGTTCACATACATATAAATCATACGCTGTCAGACGTGTAAGAAACGTGTACCACGAGCAAGGTAGGGGACACGAGTGACACGATTATCGATATCGATGAAATCTATACATATAAAATTACTTGTCCCGACTGACTGACTGATTCATCAACGCAGAGACCTATAAACTAGAAATTTTGAGAGTAGATGCATTTTATGTTGTATGCATAATCTACTAAGAAAGGATTTTTGGAAATTCTGCTACTAAAGAGGAAAAATAAGGTATGGAAGTTTGTATGAATGTTCGTCATTGTCAGAGCTACATGCACAAAATTTCGTAAACCTGTGTCTTTTAAGAAATAAATGAATTTAAATACTAAGAGGGTAAAACGTTAAAGTTCGTCATTTAGATCACTCTCAAATATGGAATATGAAATTTTCCCAGGCGAAGCCGGGACGGTTCAACTAGGGTATTATATTATCGATGATTGAATAGCTAAACTTAACTTGGCGCTGATCCCAGTTACATTTGTAACTTGAGCTTCAGTATTAGGAGTTTTATGCCATTATATTTTCAGTTGATTTTCGCTTTTATAGGAGTGCTTACAAATACTGTCCTTGAAAATTGAAGAGGAATGGCAGGTGTGCCAGTTATTAAGTGAGGTGAAATTGCGTCCCAAAGATCTTCATAATGATAAAACCTTTAGTTGTAAATAGAAATTATTCAAGCATACAAATATAGAACTAACTTATAATCGAACTCGCAACTTTCGATATGAAAAAAAAATACATCTTTCAAAATTATAAATTAAATTATTTAAAAATAGGGCTTTTCTAAAAATTCCAGACGGAGTGCAAACCCTATTTTGAAATCTTGTCCAATTTCTATTTGACGTAGTCCTTTATAAGCTGTAACGCATATTTTATTGCAAGCGTTCAGAAGCCGCTTATCCTCACGTTTATTAAACTTGTGACTACCTTAACAGTATAGAAAAGGCAGTAGGTACTCATACACATACAGAAAAATTACATTCAATAAAACGTACTTAAAACGCGCACTACCCCGCCATTTTAAATATTTAAACATTCCCAATCTGTACAGTAGCAATGTAGTCACGTACCTTCCATTACATTTATTTTAATACAATAACAATCTCATAAAAACACCGTGACCGAACATAATATAAATAAAAGTCAATTCATTCATTCATTCAGTCTTTATCGACACACGCGGCCGAGTTAATCCCATCACTAGTTGTTCGAACACGTTCATAGAACATAGTATTGTTGATTTGTTAATCCCAACTCTATGGTATAAGGAATGCATCCGGTACTGCTTGTTGTATAGTTAAGACTGACGGTGTTTTAATATGGTTAAGTATTCGGGCATTGGGCTAGTTTTTTTATGGACCTACTCACGCTATCGTTGGAAGGATAGGCAGAAGTATAAAAACAGTCAAATTTTGATATTTTTTTAGGCCTTCAGGCAATTATAGGTTCTAAAAGTAATATCTAAGTCTATATAAAAAGTGCGAAAAGAATTTACTTATTAAGAAAAAACCAGAGTCCCGGCTTTAGACTTTAGACTTAACCTAGGAATCGAACTCGTGACTTCATGCCGTAGCTTTCTTATTTAGGCAGACTTTTGTGGTTGGGAGGTGAGACGGCAGACGCTCCCATAAAAGCCAGTAAACAGACCCAGAGCTCCACCACGGTTAGGCGCAACCTAGAACAATGATAGAATGACAATGTGCCCGTTCGCCCTCTATAACGTGTTACTGATGTGAATATATTATGTATGTACGATCCTCATTAAAAAACTACTCCAATGACTCACTTTGGCACTGTATAGGTATAAAAATAAAATTTCTACTTATACTTATATTTTCATATTCGGTCCGATGTACCTAATTCGTCCAGAATGGCTTCTTGTGAGTGAAAGAAACCGTACAACGTACGCGTGGTCGAGTCAAAGACGCCTTTGTGTTTGTACACTGCAGGCCAAAATTATACACGCAGTACGAAACTTACGTTTATATCTGCCTTAAAACAAGATATATTAAAGTCAGCCAAAGATGAAATTGCCACCGTAATGGACACACCAAATACACGTTTGGATGCACATTTTTTAAGACGAACACGGATGCACGTAAACTACAATTTTGATTTTTTTAACTTGTTCTGATGTATTGAACAGGTGGGGGTTTTTGGGGTCCTAGCAAGATCTTCAAGCCCAAGTTAACCTCATCAGCAAATCGGTACACCTGTTGACTCTTGAGCGGGGCTATGGCGTAGGCTTTCCAATGAGATTGGAAGTCAGACGGTATCCCATAAAAGTATAAGGCAGTGAACTAAAAGGAAGTGAAAAAGTAACGTGAAAGAATCGGATGCAACCAGAAATAATGTTAAAGTAATGATAATAATTATGGAAAGGAAGAGTAGGAGATCGAAACCTATTAAAGTGCAAGCCTTAGATACTACGGAGATTGGAACTCAAATAAAGTAACTAACTTTTAAACTCTCGCGTTCCATGGGCCTGTGATCATGGCCGATATAACCTGGTCGAAACGTCAGGCAAATCAAAGGTACGTATGTACAGTCAACTACAAAAGTAGCTTAGCAAATTCTAATTTATGGAACACTGCGGCCCCTAAACCTTACATAAAATTGTGAAAAAAAGACATTGAATATGTAAATTAAGTTTGCATTCATAATCATAACACTACATTTACTATAGACAGATGAATTCCAATATAAAAAAGATTTGTAAAATATTTTATTGTTAATCAACTTATGCCGTTGACTGTACCTATACCATGATCGCGTTTATTCCCGTTATTATTATTTATTATATGTCAAATAAAGAAAGTCTATACTAAAATCTATACTAGCATCCGGTTTACATCCGTCGCTAAGTACTGTTCCCGTTGGAATATTGGAATGAAATATTGTTTACATTTCTTCAAAAAAATTCAGAATCTATTAATTAATTTCATTGTCTGTCGATAAGCTCCAAAAAAATCATTCAATTTCAGAATATTACGATCTAAAAGCGGTACCATATTTTTGCACTGCACTGTACACTGAATCTTTTATCGCTCGCACGGTTGAGTAAAGTTGAAAAGCTTTCAAAGTTGCTCTTTTCAATACGTACGCGAATACCTTTATCTTAACGCCTGGCGTGAACGGAACATGAGCAGAAATCTTTCCAGGAAAATATAAGGTTTGAGACATGGAGTTCTTATTTAAGATGAAGATATTTTTATACTGTTTGGAAATAAGACGTAATATTATTAGTTGTTTGTTTATTTTTACATTCTCTACAGTCCCGGGTCCTTTAAGCGGGGCGTGAAAAGGCATCTAATGGGGCCGTCAAGCTGAGTGCCACCACTGTTAGCATGGTACATGTTTACGATGGTGACCCTCTTTCCGAGACTTTGCTTTTACTATCAGGCGAGGTGATGTCAAATTAACATGTCCTTTATAAAAAAACGCTGAGATGAAGAAAAATAGATCTCAGTACGGCAGGTGACACCATGGGACACAACTAATCCATACTAATGTTATTGATGCGAAAGTAACTCTGTCTGCCTGTCTGTTTTTTTTTTTTTTTTTTTTTTTTTTTTATATAGGACACGTCAATTTGACTTCACCTCGCCTGATGTTAAGCTAAAGGCAAAGTCTCGGAAAGAGGGTCACCATCGTAAACATTTACCATGTTAACAGTGGTGGCACTCAGCTTGACGGCCTCATAAGATGCCTTTTCACGCCCCGCTTAAAGGACCCGGGACTGTAGGAAGAAGGAAACACGTGAGCTGGCAGGGAATTCCAGGCCTCAGTGGTGCGGCATAGGAATGAATCACTGAAACGCTTGGTTCTAGCAGGTATACTCTGCACCGTAAATGGATGACATCTTAGCCCTGCACGTGTCGTCCTGTGAAAGAAAGGGGAGGGTGGGACTAATTGGAAGAGCTCGTCAGAACATTCACCATGGTAGAGACGGTAGAAAACTGCCAAAGACGCAACATCTCTACGCATCTGCAAAGGCTCGAGGGTGTTCGTGACCTCAGGATCCCCAATAATGCGGACCGCACGTCGCTGCAACCTGTCGAGAGCATCTAATAAGTACTTTGCGGAGCCGTCCCAGAGATGTGAGCAGTATTCCACGCAGGAACGAATTTGGGTCTTGTATAGAAGACAGCGCTGCTCCGGCGTGAAAAAACGTCTCACTCTGTTCAGGACTCCGAGTTTACGCGAGGCTGATTTGATGATACTCTCGATATAGTTTTTGTTATTCAGTTTGCAGCGAACATCCATACCGAGGATAGTGAGGTGATCCTGCAGTGGCAGTGGTGTGCTCTGAAGAGTGGGAAGGGGAAGGAAAGGAGATACCTTAGCTGTAAACGCACATGCCTGGGTCTTCTTGGCATTGAACTCGACCAGGTTCCTAGCGCCCCATTGAGAAATGTGGTCCAGGATCCGGTCCAGCTCTGTGACAAGAAGCTGCCTTTTTTCCGCGATATCAGACTGCTTGGCCGCAGGATGTGCGTGATAACTCCCATGTAAGGTGCTGTCGTCTGCATAGCAGTGAATGTTTCCGTTACAGAGCATGTCATTGATATGCAGAAGAAAGAGAGTGGGAGATAAAACGGAACCCTGCGGCACGCCAGCATTTACCTGCAAGAACTCCGAAGCTCGTCCATCACAAAGGACGCGAATACGGCGCCCCTGCAGGAAGCTTGCAACCCAGTTACACAGTCTAGGAGGCAGGCCGAAGGCTGGTAGCTTGGAAAGAAGCGATTTGTGCCATACCCTATCGAAAGCTTTGGCGATGTCAAGACTAATTGCCAGTGACTCACCGTGCTTCTCCATAGCCTCACCCCAAAGGTGGGTCATGTACGCCAGAAGATCACCCGTTGACCGTTTCGGTCTGAAACCGTATTGCCGGTCACTAAGCAAGGAGTGATCCTCTAGGTGGCGCATGAGCTGTGTGTTAATTATGTGCTCGAACACCTTGCACAGCACTGAGGTGACGGCTATGGGTCGATAGTTGGCTGGGTCCGAGCGATCCCCCTTCTTGGGGATCGGCTGGACATTCGCCTCCTTCCAAGCCGAGGGCACTGTACCCGAACTGTAGGACAGTCGGTACAGCCGCGTTAGCATAGGAGATAACTCCGCTGCACATTTTTTAAGTACAACCGCTGGAATACCATCAGGACCACTGGCTTTACGGACATCGAGTGATTGCAGTACTGCACGGACATCGCGTTGCCTGATACGTATATCAGGCATTGCGTGGTCACCAGTGGGCATTGTCCGTGGTTGCATACCACAATCATCGACTCGGGAGTTGGCCGCGAAGAGATTGACCAGCAAATTTGCTTTCTCTTGCGGCTCATGGGCCAGAGATCCATCGGGATTGCTCAGCGGGGGCAGCGAGGGCTGGCAGAAGTTGGCTTGCACGGCTTTGGCCAGTTGCCAGTAGCCACGGCTACCCGTGGGATGCGCCACTAGCTCTTGGCCCAGCCGCGCTATGCGCTGGGCATCCGCCCTGACGCCTGCCCTCCTGCAGACCTTTGTGGCTCTGTTGTACGCCGCCTTGAAGTGACCCACGTTGGGATCGCGTGTGGCGCGCGCCCGCACCCAGGCGCGGTACGCAGACTGTTTATGTTCAACAGCCTCCGCGCACTCGCGCCCGAACCACGGACGCGCTCCGCGGACTCCGGTGACATCGGTGTATGGGATATAGTATTCCATACCTAGACCGATCTCACCGGCGACGGCAGTAGCGCTCTCAGATGGGTTCTTACCCTCAAAACAGCGTTCAACCCACGGGATGGACGCATAATAGTCGCGCAATCCATCCCAGTCCGCTGACGAGTAGTGCCATAGCCGCCTCTTCCCCTGCACGGGTCGTGGGGGCGCTACAATGGGCACGGTGGAGCGGACCAGACAGTGGTCGGAGTTACCTAAAGCAGCAATCACCGAGACACTGTACTGGTCCGGGTGACTCGTCAACAGAAGGTCAAGCAGAGAGGGCTTATGTATGTTACGCTTTCACGCCTAAACCCCAGAACCGATTTTGATGAAATTTGGTATAGGGGTAGATTAGACTATAAGAAAGGACATAGGCTATGTTTGGTCGCGATAACCGACATCCACGCGGGCGGAGCCGCAGGCAAAAGCTAGTATACACTAAACGGTAAAAATATCAATATTATTAAGTTAGTAATTATACTGCGGACGAGCAAGGACATTCGTGGCCTAATATATATTACGAGTATTATGACAACGCACACCGGAAATCGGCCATCTTGTACAACTAATGCCGTTTTAATTGATGACCTAAATAACTGGACATTTCTATCTTTTGTACGAACAGCTGGCGATGAAGAGGGTAACCAGAGCTCACTGGAGAGTTTCGGCTGTCAGTGGGAAGATCAAAGGCTTGTCCTGCTTTGTCTTCTGTACTGATGGCACAGAAACTCTCTGAGCTTATGGGGTTGGCAGCACAAGTGTGATTCCCCTGGTGTAGCACATATCCATAGGCCACGGTAAGTATCAGATGGGCTAGAAAACCTATCATCATCATCCAAGTGATTTCAGAAGCGTCAGTATCTTAATGGTTAAGGAGTCGGCCTTACGATCGAGAGGTCTCGGGTCCGAATAGGGATGGCCCTGGGTCAGCCGGGGTGCGAGGGATAATATGTCGATGAGAACCTCACCTTCGGCCTAGCACCACGACCCACAGTCGGCGTGCGGTTTTAGTCGGTTCGAGTTCGACATAACCTACCCTTCCGGCTCCAGCAGAAGCGATGCCGAGGAGATTTCCGCACGAAAAAAAAAATGGGTCCGAGTCCTGACCATTACACTAGCGACGTGAACCCATTCCTAGCACAAGCAATTTAACTTAGTTGGACAGGTTAGAGGGAATATTAGTAGCTTCGGTTCTAATATTCTTAAAAAAAAAAACTCGGTTGTGTCTCAAATTTTCATTTTGGAATCCGGGGTTTGATTTTTTTTGTGTGTTGTCTTTTACGAAAGCGACTGACAACACTACCCTCCTAATCTCAAGAGAATATCTTATGTAAGACCCGCACTTATGGTTTACATGGGTGACACGAGACAAATGTACATTCGTCCATAGTTAGTCTTAAGAAATCAGTTTATGTAAATTGACGTCTGTATAATTAAATGCTACCGTGAAGTTTATAGCGCCGTTTCTTCTCCACTGGTGCCTAGGAAGCGGTGGTAAACTTAGTTTTAAGCAGAATTTGACGCCAAAAAGCTGTAGTAGTGCTACATAATTTTGACTAAATACTTTGACTTTGACTTTGACAAAATCCGTAAAATAGACCATATAAATGACAAAGGTAAAGATCGCAAGACTTGCTAGTAACTAAATCCACAAGTCTCAAAGTATCTAAATACATTTTGGCTATTTATAATCATTTTACCTGTAATAAAAAAGTACACGGTGCAAGTTTTTTAATTTCAGTTGAAGAGATCTTTATACCGATTACTTTAGTTTAAAAGAAAATCGGTTAAGTTAATAATATAACCGAAATATTTCTAACCGGTTAAGTTTAGTATTTTTAACATTTTTATTTGGAGTATTTTAACAATGAAAGCATTTGTTACGGGGTAGGTTAGCCCATCTATGGTAGGGGTAGCACCATAGGTAGCTGAAGCCCATGAAATGAAAAATAAGCATAACTGTTAAGGGCATGTTATGATGACGATCTTAAAACGCTTTTGTGGGAAATAAAGTCACTATTTATTATATGTAACATTACAAAATAAGTATTGTAATATTAAATATTATACAATGTATTATTTGACCTACAACCTTATACTATTACATGTATATTAAACTCTTTGATGTGCTCTACACTTACAATAACAAAGTGTAATTCGGTAATTTGGTATAATTCGGTTAAAATTGAATTTGATATGATCATTATAATTTGGAAAAGCCTAATGAAATTACTCTTATGGGTTATTGTTATACATATTATAAAAGTAGAATTTTTATATCGTATCTCAGAAGATCAAAACGTGCTATTTCCCACAAAAACTAAAAGGTAATCGTCATAAAATGATAATTATGTTCATAAGATAATACTGTTACAAGCTAGCGCATGGGTAGAAAATTAATTATAAACAAAAGACATTGAAGAACCCATTTTAGGCACAAGCTGTTGGGGTGACGGACAAGTGCTGATGATGACGGAACTGAAGTCAAACCAAAGATATTTAATACCTAACTGGAACCGGTTAATTGTTGTTAAGTTAAACTGGTAATTAAATATTTATGTAATATGTAATCTATAATATAAAATGAATCGCTAAATGTGTTGGTAAGCGCATAACTCAACTGTACGTTGTAGTTCAAGGATGGTTTTTACGGCGAGAAAATTTTGAATATTTGCCGGAAACCAGCATCCACGCGGGCGGAGCCGCGGGCAAAAGCTAGATATTTAATAAAACTAGCTAACCGGGTTTTCAACCGGGTTTCAAACGGTTTTTAACCGGTTCTAACTATATTAATTGTGTGTAGTTTCTCAATATCTTAACTATCTAAACGTATCAGGTTTAGATATTAGAACTAATTTGAAATAGTTTTTTTTTTTTCATTTTAATTACAAAATCAAAAAATCTTTAAGTGTATGTCTACATCAATGCGGTTAGAAATTTAGATACCTAACCGAATATCGTCACTTAACCGGTTAAATTTGACTTCAGTTAACCGCGTACATCACACTGTCCCGGATAGGTAAGTCAACACCAAGTACCGAGGACCATTATACAGGGACCACACCTAGCCTGACTGTTAGCCAGGCCATTACTCACAGGCGCTGGAGGTGCCTCAGTCTCAAAAACAGACCGTCTGGCAAATGCCCCAAATGATTGTTGTTGAGTCTCCTGTAATTGGAAATATATATTTTTATCCAGCGTTCCTTAACTTATTAACAAACTGGAAAGTCCATTTAAAAAACAAAAAAGAAAAGAAGTCAGGAAAACAGATACCTTTTATGACAGTATCATACCGTCTTCCTCTTTATTTATTCTTTGGTGTAAGTAAGTATATTTCTTTGATTTATGAAAACAATAATTTTGGTCAAATATCTATGAATCTTTCTGTAAAATTTCTTAACATAAGATCCCTTTTATGTTTAAATAGTTATATTTAGAAATCTTTTAAAGTCTTTTTCTTTGGTGTGTGTTTATTACTTTCAATTTTCTTATAAAAGATCAATTTTAAGTACCATTTTTTTTTCTAAAAATAATGTTACAACTCCATTAATCTAAGATTTCGTTTTAAAATATGTTACATTTTTGTTCAGTAACAATAGTATACAAAACAAACAAACAATAGATCTGCAAAAACAACTTATCTGCTAAAGTTAAGAAACGCTGAAAAGCTAAAAAGTAACGACGTCTGTGCCAAGTCACAGCTTGCAGAAACAGTTCTATAGACAACTGTGATTGGTTGCTTTGAATTTAGAATGAGATAAAAAACTGCACGATATGTCCTTGTACTGAAGTTTATTTGAAATATGTAAAATTACTTACAGTCGTTCTAATGCGTTGAGTTCCAGGAATGCATCTCTTTCGATGGTGTGGATCAGATTTTCTGATAATTGCCTGAAACAAAAAAATAGTTTATTTGGTGCACACAACAAATCAAATTGTTATTAAAAACTTAAGTAAAGCCAACGAAGCGAAAGAAAAACGGTAAACAATGTTTCAGCGGTTCCAAAATTTTTTATTTGAAAATGATTACGTTGAAGTGATCAAGCGCGTTCCAGACAGGAATGAAATTGCT